>OX104111.1:78691697-79340219 GCA_944474755.1 Limnoperna fortunei | reverse complement strand
GCGACCCCGTATGGCGGACTAGCGTCTTCTTGGAAGGGTTGTTCGGCCATAATGCGGAAGGCCCGGCCGCGGACCATAGTGGGTGACGTTTTTTGTTCCACTCTCTTTGAACGATAAAGACCTGATTTGCACTTTTCCAAAAAGAGTAGGCTCATTTGTCTACAAAAGGATTAATTTTCCCTCCGTATCCAGCACTCCATACTTTTCCATTGGCAGTCAAAATTGTGTTCCCTGGGTCCAATCACACCTCTTTTCACTTCAATTTATTGTTTGTTAACTTTTTTCATCCTGAATATAGCTAAAATTCTGCTTGTTGCACTTCAAGAAGCAAATATCAGGTCAATCAATTAACCCTCCCCCACCCACCCCCCCCCCCCACACACACCAAGGTGAGTGTTATCCCTCACAGCATCTTACCAAGGTTAACTAATTGACAGTTCATGAAGACAAAAAATATTCCCTGACTATTTCGTACATGATATAACAAAAGTTAGTTACGAATCATTATAATTTTTAATGAAAAAACTTCATAGTGTGATGTTATTACCGCTTGCATCGCTGTTATCATTTTAAGCATACAGATAATGGATTATCCTATTTTACTGTTTTTGTTCACGTTAAATTGTGAGCAGTGTTTCTGAAAGACTATGGAATCGCCCAGTTTAGTAATCAAATTTACTGTCGAAATGATCACAAGATTAATTAAATGTAACAGTGCGTTGGTCTCGATGACAAAAAACATGTTAAATGAGTTGATTGCTTAAAACAACTCGGTTTCATTGCATATTATTATCAACAGGAAATAGAAGAATATACGTACTTCAATGAACACTTAGGATAACTGTGCATTGAGTTCTTGGATAACTGTGCATTTGATTTCTTGTTTAAATAGGTGTTAAAGGTCCAAGAGGAAAACTATAACTGCCACTGGAAAAATATAAAGGACTGGTTACAGATACAGGGAGATTTTTTATTTTTGCCTTTTTACATAATACAAAACGCCTTTCCGTACAATTAACCAAATACGGATGTCAGCCAGTCTTTCCCAATCCTCCATCGGCGGATGCGCCGAGTGGCTATGTTGATGGAGTCTTGAAAATCATTCTTTGGACTGAAAGGCGTATTGTTAAAATATGGATATTGCTTATAATAACATCAATTCAAGTGTTTTTAGATATGCATACGATTCTCCACTCCTAGGGGTTTTCTATTTACAAAGTATAGAATATTTCGTCTAACTTTGGTATTTCGCTTTGGAATTCTTGTAAATAAAGCTCTACAAAATGCTAATTATTGAGATTTTACACATTTTTGTGCTGTGACCATACCGGTGGCTTCCCAGTTCTCCACGAACAAAGCAGCCGAGCGCGATCCCGTATGGCGGACTGGCGTCTTCTTGGAAGGGTTGTCGGGCCATAATGCGGAAGGCCCGGCCGCGGACCGTAGTGGGTGACGTTTTTAGGAGAGTTCCACTCTCTTTGAACGATAAAGACCCGATTTGCACTTTTGTAAAAAGAGTAGGCTCATTTGTCTACAAAAGGATTAATTTTCCCTCCGTATACATCACTTCTTACTTTTCCATTGGCAGTCAAAATTGTGTTCTGTTCCCTAGGTCCCATCACACCTCTTTTCTCTTCGAATTATTGTTTGCTACCTTTTATCATCCTGAATATAGCTAAAATTCTGCCTGTTGGACTTGAAGAAGCAAATATCAGGTTGATCAATTAACCCTCCCCCGCACACACACACCAAGGAGAGTGTTATCACTCACAGCATGTTACCAAGGTTAAATCATTGACAGTTCATGAAGACAAAAAATATTCCCTGACTTTTTCGTACATGCTATAACAAAATTTAGTTACGAATCATTATAATTTTAATGAAAAAACTTCATGGTTTGATACTATGGAATCGCCCAGTTTAGTAATCAAATTTATTGTCGAAATGATCACAAGATTAATTAAATGTAACAGTGCATTGGCTCGATGACAAAGAACATGTTAAATGATTGCTAAAAACAACTCGCTTTCATTTCATATAATTATGAACAGGAAATAGAGATATATACGTACTTAAATGAACACTTAGGATAACTGTGCTTTTGATTTGGTGTATAAATAAGTGTTAAAGGTCCAAGAGGAAAACTATAACTGCCACTGGAAAAATATAAAGGACTGGTTACAGATACAGGCAGATTTTTTATTTTTGCCTCTTTACATAATACAAAACGCCTTTCCGTACAATTTACCAAATACGGATGTCAGACAGTCTTTTCCAATTCTCCATCGGCGGATGCGCCGAGTAGCTATGTTGATGGAGTCTTGAAAATCATTCTTTGGACTGAAACGCGTATTGTTAAAATATGCATATTGCTTATAATAACATCAATTCAAGTGTTTTTAGATATACATAAGATTCTCCACTCCTAGGGGTTTTCTATTTACAAAGTATAGAATATTTCGCCTAACTTTGGTATATCGCTTTGGAATTCTTGTAAATAAAGCTGTACAAAATACTAATTATTGAGATTTTACACATTTTTGTGCTTTGACCATACCGGTGTCTTCCCAGTTCTCCACGCACAAAGCAGCCGAGCGCGACCCCGTATGGCGGACTAGCGTCTTCTTGGAAGGGTTGTTCGGCCATAATGCGGAAGGCCCGGCCGCGGACCATAGTGGGTGACGTTTTTTGTTCCACTCTCTTTGAACGATAAAGACCTGATTTGCACTTTTCCAAAAAGAGTAGGCTCATTTGTCTACAAAAGGATTAATTTTCCCTCCGTATCCAGCACTCCATACTTTTCCATTGGCAGTCAAAATTGTGTTCCCTGGGTCCAATCACACCTCTTTTCACTTCAATTTATTGTTTGTTAACTTTTTTCATCCTGAATATAGCTAAAATTCTGCTTGTTGCACTTCAAGAAGCAAAATATCAGGTCAATCAATTAACCCTCCCCCACCCACCCCCCCCCCCCCCACACACACCAAGGTGAGTGTTATCCCTCACAGCATCTTACAAGGTTAACTAATTGACAGTTCATGAAGACAAAAAATATTCCCTGACTATTTCGTACATGATATAACAAAAGTTAGTTACGAATCATTATAATTTTTAATGAAAAAACTTCATAGTGTGATGTTATTACCGCTTGCATCGCTGTTATCATTTTAAGCATACAGATAATGGATTATCCTATTTTACTGTTTTTGTTCACGTTAAATTGTGAGCAGTGTTTCTGAAAGACTATGGCAATCGCCCAGTTTAGTAATCAAATTTACTGTCGAATTGATCACAGATTAATTAAATGTAACAGTGCGTTGGTCTCGATGACAAAAAACATGTTAAATGAGTTGATTGCTTAAAACAACTCGGTTTCATTGCATATTATTATCAACAGGAAATAGAAGAATATACGTACTTCAATGAACACTTAGGATAACTGTGCATTGAGTTCTTGGATAACTGTGCATTTGATTTCTTGTTTAAATAGGTGTTAAAGGTCCAAGAGGAAAACTATAACTGCCACTGGAAAAATATAAAGGACTGGTTACAGATACAGGGAGATTTTTTATTTTTGCCTTTTTACATAATACAAAACGCCTTTCCGTACAATTAACCAAATACGGATGTCAGCCAGTCTTTCCCAATCCTCCATCGGCGGATGCGCCGAGTGGCTATGTTGATGGAGTCTTGAAAATCATTCTTTGGACTGAAAAGGCGTATTGTTAAAATATGGATATTGCTTATAATAACATCAATTCAAGTGTTTTTAGATATGCATACGATTCTCCACTCCTAGGGGTTTTCTCTTTACAAAGTATAGAATATTTCGTCTAACTTTGGTATTTCGCTTTGGAATTCTTGTAAATAAAGCTCTACAAAATGCTAATTATTGAGATTTTACACATTTTTGTGCTGTGACCATACCGGTGGCTTCCCAGTTCTCCACGAACAAAGCAGCCGAGCGCGACCCCGTATGGCGGACTGGCGTCTTCTTGGAAGGGTTGTCGGGCCATAATGCGGAAGGCCCGGCCGCGGACCGTAGTGGGTGACGTTTTTTGGAGAGTTCCACTCTCTTTGAACGATAAAGACCCGATTTGCACTTTTGTAAAAAGAGTAGGCTCATTTGTCTACAAAAGGATTAATTTTCCCTCCGTATACATCACTTCTTACTTTTCCATTGGCAGTCAAAATTGTGTTCTGTTCCTAGGTCCCATCACACCTCTTTTCACTTCGAATTATTGTTTGCTAACTTTTATCATCCTGAATATAGCTAAAATTCTGCCTGTTGGACTTGAAGGAAGCAAATATCAGGTTGATCAATTAACCCTCCCCCGCACACACACACCAAGGAGAGTGTTATCCTTCACAGCATGTTACCAAGGTTAAATCATTGACAGTTCATGAAGACAAAAAAATATTCCCTGACTTTTTCGTACATGCTATAACAAAATTTAGTTACGAATCATTATAATTTTAATGAAAAAACTTCATGGTTTGATACTATGGAATCGCCCAGTTTAGTAATCAAATTTATTGTCGAAATGATCACAAGATTAATTAAATGTAACAGTGCATTGGCTCGATGACAAAGAACATGTTAAATGATTGCTAAAAACAACTCGCTTTCATTTCATATAATTATGAACAGGAAATAGAGATATATACGTACTTAAATGAACACTTAGGATAACTGTGCTTTTGATTTGGTGTATAAATAAGTGTTAAAGGTCCAAGAGGAAAACTATAACTGCCACTGGAAAAATATAAAGGACTGGTTACAGATACAGGCAGATTTTTATTTTTGCCTCTTTACATAAATACAAAACGCCTTTCCGTACAATTTACCAAATACGGATGTCAGACAGTCTTTTTCCAATTCTCCATCGGCGGATGCGCCGAGTAGCTATGTTGATGGAGTCTTGAAAATCATTCTTGGACTGAAACGCGTATTGTTAAAATATGCATATTGCTTATAATAACATCAATTCAAGTGTTTTTAGATATACATAAGATTCTCCACTCCTAGGGGTTTTCTATTTACAAAGTATAGAATATTTCGCCTAACTTTGGTATATCGCTTTGGAATTCTTGTAAATAAAGCTGTACAAATACTAATTATTGAGATTTTACACATTTTTGTGCTGTGACCATACCGGTGGCTTCCCAGTTCTCCACGCACAAAGCAGCCGAGCGCGACCCCGTATGGCGGACTAGCGTCTTCTTGGAAGGGTTGTTCGGCCATAATGCGGAAGGCCCGGCCGCGGACCATAGTGGGTGACGTTTTTTGTTCCACTCTCTTTGAACGATAAAGACCTGATTTGCACTTTTCCAAAAAGAGTAGGCTCATTTGTCTACAAAAGGATTAATTTTCCTCCGTATCCAGCACTCCATACTTTTCCATTGGCAGTCAAAATTGTGTTCCCTGGGTCCAATCACACCTCTTTTCACTTCAATTTATTGTTTGTTAACTTTTTTCATCCTGAATATAGCTAAAATTCTGCTTGTTGCACTTCAAGAAGCAAATATCAGGTCAATCAATTAACCCTCCCCCCCACCCACCCCCCCCCCACACACACACACCAAGGTGAGTGTATCCCTCACAGCATGTTACCAAGGTTAACTAATTGACAGTTCATGAAGACAAAAAATATTCCCTGACTATTTCGTACATGATATAACAAAAGTTAGTTACGAATCATTATAATTTTTAATGAAAAAAACTTCATAGTGTGATGTTATTACCGCTTGCATCGCTGTTATCATTTTAAGCATACAGATAATGGATTATCCTATTTTACTGTTTTTGTTCACGTTAAATTGTGAGCAGTGTTTCTGAAAGACTATGGAATCGCCCAGTTTAGTAATCAAATTTACTGTCGAAATGATCACAAGATTAATTAAATGTAACAGTGCGTTGGTCTCGATGACAAAAAACATGTTAAATGAGTTGATTGCTTAAAACAACTCGGTTTCATTGCATATTATTATCAACAGGAAATAGAAGAATATACGTACTTCAATGAACACTTAGGATAACTGTGCATTGATTTCTTGGATAACTGTGCATTTGATTTCTTGTTTAAATAGGTGTTAAAGGTCCAAGAGGAAAACTATATACTGCCACTGGAAAATATAAAGGACTGGTTACAGATACAGGGAGATTTTTTATTTTTGCCTTTTTACATAATACAAAACGCCTTTCCGTACAATTTACCAAATACGGATGTCAGCCAGTCTTTCCCAATCCTCCATCGGCGGATGCGCCGAGTGGCTATGTTGATGGAGTCTTGAAAATCATTCTTTGGACTGAAAGGCGTATTGTTAAAATATGGATATTGCTTATAATAACATCAATTCAAGTGTTTTTAGATATGCATACGATTCTCCACTCCTAGGGGTTTTCTATTTACAAAGTATAGAATATTTCGTCTAACTTTGGTATTTCGCTTTGGAATTCTTGTAAATAAAGCTCTACAAAATGCTAATTATTGAGATTTTACACATTTTTGTGCTGTGACCATACCGGTGGCTTCCCAGTTCTCCACGAACAAAGCAGCCGAGCGCGACCCCGTATGGCGGACTGGCGTCTTCTTGGAAGGGTTGTCGGCCATAATGCGGAAGGCCCGGCCGCGGACCGTAGTGGGTGACGTTTTTTGGAGAGTTCCACTCTCTTTGAACGATAAAGACCCGATTTGCACTTTTGTAAAAAGAGTAGGCTCATTTGTCTACAAAAGGATTAATTTTCCCTCCGTATACATCACTTCTTACTTTTCCATTGGCAGTCAAAATTGTGTTCTGTTCCCTAGGTCCCATCACACTCTTTTCACTTCGAATTATTGTTTGCTAACTTTTATCATCCTGAATATAGCTAAAATTCTGCCTGTTGGACTTGAAGAAGCAAATATCAGGTTGATCAATTAACCCCTCCCCGCACACACACACCAAGGAGAGTGTTATCCTTCACAGCATGTTACCAAGGTTAAATCATTGAAGTTCATGAAGACAAAAAATATTCCCTGACTTTTTCGTACATGCTATAACAAAATTTAGTTACGAATCATTATAATTTTAATGAAAAAACTTCATGGTTTGATACTATGGAATCGCCCAGTTTAGTAATCAAATTTATTGTCGAAATGATCACAAGATTAATTAAATGTAACAGTGCATTGGCTCGATGACAAAGAACATGTTAAATGATTGCTAAAAACAACTCGCTTTCATTTCATATAATTATGAACAGGAAATAGAGATATATACGTACTTAAATGAACACTTAGGATAACTGTGCTTTTGATTTGGTGTATAAATAAGTGTTAAAGGTCCAAGAGGAAAACTATAACTGCCACTGGAAAAATATAAAGGACTGGTTACAGATACAGGCAGATTTTTTATTTTTGCCTCTTTACATAATACAAAACGCCTTTCCGTACAATTTACCAAATACGGATGTCAGACAGTCTTTTCCAATTCTCCATCGGCGGATGCGCCGAGTAGCTATGTTGATGGAGTCTTGAAAATCATTCTTTGGACTGAAACGCGTATTGTTAAAATTATGCATATTGCTTATAATAACATCAATTCAAGTGTTTTTAGATATACATAAGATTCTCCACTCCTAGGGGTTTTCTATTTACAAAGTATAGAATATTTCGCCTAACTTTGGTATATCGCTTTGGAATTCTTGTAAATAAAGCTGTACAAAATACTAATTATTGAGATTTTACACATTTTTGTGCTGTGACCATACCGTGGCTTCCCAGTTCTCCACGCACAAAGCAGCCGAGCGCGACCCCGTATGGCGGACTAGCGTCTTCTTGGAAGGGTTGTTCGGCCATAATGCGGAAGGCCCGGCCGCGGACCATAGTGGGTGACGTTTTTTGTTCCACTCTCTTTGAACGATAAAGACCTGATTTGCACTTTTCCAAAAAGAGTAGGCTCATTTGTCTACAAAAGGATTAATTTTCCCTCCGTATCCAGCACTCCATACTTTTCCATTGGCAGTCAAAATTGTGTTCCCTGGGTCCAATCACACCTCTTTTCACTTCAATTTATTGTTTGTTAACTTTTTTCATCCTGAATATAGCTAAAATTCTGCTTGTTGCACTTCAAGAAGCAAATATCAGGTCAATCAATTAACCCTCCCCCCCACCCACCCCCCCCCCCCACACACACACACACCAAGGTGAGTGTTATCCCTCACAGCATGTTACCAAGGTTAACTAATTGACAGTTCATGAAGACAAAAAATATTCCCTGACTATTTCGTACATGATATAACAAAAGTTAGTTACGAATCATTATAGTTTTTAATGAAAAAACTTCATAGTGTGATGTTATTACCGCTTGCATCGCTGTTATCATTTTAAGCATACAGATAATGGATTATCCTATTTTACTGTTTTTGTTCACGTTAAATTGTGAGCAGTGTTTCTGAAAGACTATGGAATCGCCCAGTTTAGTAATCAAATTTACTGTCGAAATGATCACAAGATTAATTAAATGTAACAGTGCGTTGGTCTCGATGACAAAAAACATGTTAAATGAGTTGATTGCTTAAAACAACTCGGTTTCATTGCATATTATTATCAACAGGAAATAGAAGAATATACGTACTTCAATGAACACTTAGGATAACTGTGCATTGATTTCTTGGATAACTGTGCATTTGATTTCTTGTTTAAATAGGTGTTAAAGGTCCAAGAGGAAAACTATAACTGCCACTGGAAAAATATAAAGGACTGGTTACAGATACAGGGAGATTTTTTATTTTTGCCTTTTTCCATAATACAAAACGCCTTTCCGTACAATTTACCAAATACGGATGTCAGCCAGTCTTTCCCAATCCTCCATCGGCGGATGCGCCGAGTGGCTATGTTGATGGAGTCTTGAAAATCATTCTTTGGACTGAAAGGCGTATTGTTAAAATATGGATATTGCTTATAATAACATCAATTCAAGTGTTTTTAGATATGCATACGATTCTCCACTCCTAGGGGTTTTCTATTTACAAAGTATAGAATATTTCGTCTAACTTTGGTATTTCGCTTTGGAATTCTTGTAAATAAAGCTCTACAAAATGCTAATGAGATTTTACACATTTTTGTGCTGTGACCATACCGGTGGCTTCCCAGTTCTCCACGAACAAAGCAGCCGAGCGCGACCCCGTATGGCGGACTGGCGTCTTCTTGGAAGGGTTGTCGGGCCATAATGCGGAAGGCCCGGCCGCGGACCGTAGTGGGTGACGTTTTTTGGAGAGTTCCACTCTCTTTGAACGATAAAGACCCGATTTGCACTTTTGTAAAAAGAGTAGGCTCATTTGTCTACAAAAGGATTAATTTTCCCTCCGTATACATCACTTCTTACTTTTCCATTGGCAGTCAAAATTGTGTTCTGTTCCCTAGGTCCCATCACACCTCTTTTCACTTCGAATTATTGTTTGCTAACTTTTATCATCCTGAATATAGCTAAAATTCTGCCTGTTGGACTTGAAGAAGCAAATATCAGGTTGATCAATTAACCCTCCCCCGCACACACACACCAAGGAGAGTGTTATCCTTCACAGCATGTTACCAAGGTTAAATCATTGACAGTTCATGAAGACAAAAAATATTCCCTGACTTTTTCGTACATGCTATAACAAAATTTAGTTACGAATCATTATAATTTTAATGAAAAAACTTCATGGTTTGATACTATGGAATCGCCCAGTTTAGTAATCAAATTTATTGTCGAAATGATCACAAGATTAATTAAATGTAACAGTGCATTGGCTCGATGACAAAGAACATGTTAAATGATTGCTAAAAACAACTCGCTTTCATTTCATATAATTATGAACAGGAAATAGAGATATATACGTACTTAAATGAACACTTAGGATAACTGTGCTTTTGATTTGGTGTATAAATAAGTGTTAAAGGTCCAAGAGGAAAACTATAACTGCCACTGGAAAAATATAAAGGACTGGTTACAGATACAGGCAGATTTTTTATTTTTGCCTCTTTACATAATACAAAACGCCTTTCCGTACAATTTACCAAATACGGATGTCAGACAGTCTTTTCCAATTCTCCATCGGCGGATGCGCCGAGTAGCTATGTTGATGGAGTCTTGAAAATCATTTTTTGGACTGAAACGCGTATTGTTAAAATATGCATATTGCTTATAATAACATCAATTCAAGTGTTTTTAGATATGCATAAGATTCTCTACTCCTAGGGGTTTTCTATTTACAAAGTATAGAATATTTCGCCTGACTTTGGTATATCGCTTTGGAATTCTTGTAAATAAAGCTGTACAAAATACTAATTATTGAGATTTTACACATTTTTGTGCTGTGACCATACCGGTGGCTTCCCAGTTCTCCACGCACAAAGCAGCCGAGCGCGACCCCGTATGGCGGACTAGCGTCTTCTTGGAAGGGTTGTTCGGCCATAATGCGGAAGGCCCGGCCGCGGACCGTAGTGGGTGACGTTTTTTGTTCCACTCTCTTTGAACGATAAAGACCTGATTTGCACTTTTCCAAAAAGAGTAGGCTCATTTGTCTACAAAAGGATTAATTTTCCCTCCGGATCCAGCACTCCATACTTTTCCATTGGCAGTCAAAATTGTGTTCCCTGGGTCCCATCACACCTCTTTTCACTTCAATTTATTGTTTGTTAACTTTTTTCATCCTGAATATAGCTAAAATTCTGCTTGTTGCACTTCAAGAAGCAAATATCAGGTCAATCAATTAACCCTCCCCCCACCCCCCCCCCAACCACACACCAAGGTGAGTGTTATCCCTCACAGCATGTTACCAAGGTTAACTAATTGACAGTTCATGAAGACAAAAAATATTCCCTGACTATTTCGTACATGATATAACAAAAGTTAGTTACGAATCATTATAATTTTTAATGAAAAAACTTCATAGTGTGATGTTAATACCGCTTGCATCGCTGTTATCATTTTAAGCATACAGATAATGGATTATCCTATTTTACTGTTTTTGTTCACGTTAAATTGTGAGCAGTGTTTCTGAAAGACTATGGAATCGCCCAGTTTAGTAATCAAATTTACTGTCGAAATGATCACAAGATTAATTAAATGTAACAGTGCGTTGGTCTCGATGACAAAAAACATGTTAAATGAGTTGATTGCTTAAAACAACTCGGTTTCATTGCATATTATTATCAACAGGAAATAGAAGAATATACGTACTTCAATGAACACTTAGGATAACTGTGCATTGATTTCTTGGATAACTGTGCATTTGATTTCTTGTTTAAATAGGTGTTAAAGGTCCAAGAGGAAAACTATAACTGCCACTGGAAAAATATAAAGGACTGGTTACAGATACAGGGAGATTTTTTATTTTTGCCTTTTTACATAATACAAAACGCCTTTCCGTACAATTTACCAAATACGGATGTCAGCCAGTCTTTCCCAATCCTCCATCGGCGGATGCGCCGAGTAGCTATGTTGATGGAGTCTGAAAATCATTCTTTGGACTGAAAGGCGTATTGTTAAAATATGGATATTGCTTATAATAACATCAATTCAAGTGTTTTTAGATATGCATACGATTCTCCACTCCTAGGGGTTTTCTATTTACAAAGTATAGAATATTTTGTCTAACTTTGGTATTTCGCTTTGGAATTCTTGTAAATAAAGCTCTACAAAATGCTAATTATTGAGATTTTACACATTTTTGTGCTGTGACCATACCGGTGGCTTCCCAGTTCTCCACGAACAAAGCAGCCGAGCGCGACCCCGTATGGCGGACTGGCGTCTTCTTGGAAGGGTTGTCGGGCCATAATGCGGAAGGCCCGGCCGCGGACCGTAGTGGGTGACGTTTTTTGGAGAGTTCCACTCTCTTTGAACGATAAAGACCCGATTTGCACTTTTGTAAAAAGAGTAGGCTCATTTGTCTACAAAAGGAGTAATTTTCCCTCCGTATACATCACTTCTTACTTTTCCATTGGCAGTCAAAATTGTGTTCTGTTCCCTAGGTCCCATCACACCTCTTTTCACTTCGAATTATTGTTTGCTAACTTTTATCATCCTGAATATAGCTAAAATTCTGCCTGTTGGACTTGAAGAAGCAAATATCAGGTTGATCAATTAACCCTCCCCCGCACACACACACCAAGGAGAGTGTTATCCTTCACAGCATGTTACCAAGGTTAAATCATTGACAGTTCATGAAGACAAAAAATATTCCCTGACTTTTTCGTACATGCTATAACAAAATTTAGTTACGAATCATTATAATTTTAATGAAAAAACTTCATGGTTTGATACTATGGAATCGCCCAGTTTAGTAATCAAATTTATTGTCGAAATGATCACAAGATTAATTAAATGTAACAGTGCATTGGCTCGATGACAAAGAACATGTTAAATGATTGCTAAAAACAACTCGCTTTCATTTCATATAATTATGAACAGGAAATAGAGATATATACGTACTTAAATGAACACTCAGGATAACTGTGCTTTTGATTTGGTGTATAAATAAGTGTTAAAGGTCCAAGAGGAAAACTATAACTGCCACTGGCAAAATATAAAGGACTGGTTACAGATACAGGCAGATTTTTTATTTTTGCCTCTTTACATAATACAAAACGCCTTTCCGTACAATTTACCAAATACGGATGTCAGACAGTCTTTTCCAATTCTCCATCGGCGGATGCGCCGAGTAGCTATGTTGATGGAGTCTTGAAAATCATTTTTTGGACTGAAACGCGTATTGTTAAAATATGCATATTGCTTATAATAACATCAATTCAAGTGTTTTTAGATATGCATAAGATTCTCTACTCCTAGGGGTTTTCTATTTACAAAGTATAGAATATTTCGCCTGACTTTGGTATATCGCTTTGGAATTCTTGTAAATAAAGCTGTACAAAATACTAATTATTGAGATTTTACACATTTTTGTGCTGTGACCATACCGGTGGCTTCCCAGTTCTCCACGCACAAAGCAGCCGAGCGCGACCCCGTATGGCGGACTAGCGTCTTCTTGGAAGGGTTGTTCGGCCATAATGCGGAAGGCCCGGCCGCGGACCGTAGTGGGTGACGTTTTTTGTTCCACTCTCTTTGAACGATAAAGACCTGATTTGCACTTTTCCAAAAAGAGTAGGCTCATTTGTCTACAAAAGGATTAATTTTCCCTCCGGATCCAGCACTCCATACTTTTCCATTGGCAGTCAAAATTGTGTTCCCTGGGTCCCATCACACCTCTTTTCACTTCAATTTATTGTTTGTTAACTTTTTTCATCCTGAATATAGCTAAAATTCTGCTTGTTGCACTTCAAGAAGCAAATATCAGGTCAATCAATTAACCCTCCCCCCACCCACCCCCCCCCACACACACACCAAGGTGAGTGTTATCCCTCACAGCATGTTACCAAGGTTAACTAATTGACAGTTCATGAAGACAAAAAATATTCCCTGACTATTTCGTACATGATATAACAAAAGTTAGTTACGAATCATTATAATTTTTAATGAAAAAACTTCATAGTGTGATGTTATTACCGCTTGCATCGCTGTTATCATTTTAAGCATACAGATAATGGATTATCCTATTTTACTGTTTTTGTTCACGTTAAATTGTGAGCAGTGTTTCTGAAAGACTATGGAATCGCCCAGTTTAGTAATCAAATTTACTGTCGAAATGATCACAAGATTAATTAAATGTAACAGTGCGTTGGTCTCGATGACAAAAAACATGTTAAATGAGTTGATTGCTTAAAACAACTCGGTTTCATTGCATATTATTATCAACAGGAAATAGAAGAATATACGTACTTCAATGAACACTTAGGATAACTGTGCATTGATTTCTTGGATAACTGTGCATTTGATTTCTTGTTTAAATAGGTGTTAAAGGTCCAAGAGGAAAACTATAACTGCCACTGGAAAAATATAAAGGACTGGTTACAGATACAGGGAGATTTTTTATTTTTGCCTTTTTACATAATACAAAACGCCTTTCCGTACAATTTACCAAATACGGATGTCAGCCAGTCTTTCCCAATCCTCCATCGGCGGATGCGCCGAGTAGCTATGTTGATGGAGTCTTGAAAATCATTCTTTGGACTGAAAGGCGTATTGTTAAAATATGGATATTGCTTATAATAACATCAATTCAAGTGTTTTTAGATATGCATACGATTCTCCACTCCTAGGGGTTTTCTATTTACAAAGTATAGAATATTTCGTCTAACTTTGGTATTTCGCTTTGGAATTCTTGTAAATAAAGCTCTACAAAATGCTAATTATTGAGATTTTACACATTTTTGTGCTGTGACCATACCGGTGGCTTCCCAGTTCTCCACGAACAAAGCAGCCGAGCGCGACCCCGTATGGCGGACTGGCGTCTTCTTGGAAGGGTTGTCGGGCCATAATGCGGAAGGCCCGGCCGCGGACCGTAGTGGGTGACGTTTTTTGGAGAGTTCCACTCTCTTTAAACGATAAAGACCCGATTTGCACTTTTGTAAAAAGAGTAGGCTCATTTGTCTACAAAAGGAGTAATTTTCCCTCCGTATACATCACTTCTTACTTTTCCATTGGCAGTCAAAATTGTGTTCTGTTCCCTAGGTCCCATCACACCTCTTTTCACTTCGAATTATTGTTTGCTAACTTTTATCATCCTGAATATAGCTAAAATTCTGCCTGTTGGACTTGAAGAAGCAAATATCAGGTTGATCAATTAACCCTCCCCCGCACACACACACCAAGGAGAGTGTTATCCTTCACAGCATGTTACCAAGGTTAAATCATTGACAGTTCATGAAGACAAAAAATATTCCCTGACTTTTTCGTACATGCTATAACAAAATTTAGTTACGAATCATTATAATTTTAATGAAAAAACTTCATGGTTTGATACTATGGAATCGCCCAGTTTAGTAATCAAATTTATTGTCGAAATGATCACAAGATTAATTAAATGTAACAGTGCATTGGCTCGATGACAAAGAACATGTTAAATGATTGCTAAAAACAACTCGCTTTCATTTCATATAATTATGAACAGGAAATAGAGATATATACGTACTTAAATGAACACTTAGGATAACTGTGCTTTTGATTTGGTGTATAAATAAGTGTTAAAGGTCCAAGAGGAAAACTATAACTGCCACTGGAAAAATATAAAGGACTGGTTACAGATACAGGCAGATTTTTTATTTTTGCCTCTTTACATAATACAAAACGCCTTTCCGTACAATTTACCAAATACGGATGTCAGACAGTCTTTTACAATTCTCCATCGGCGGATGCGCCGAGTAGCTATGTTGATGGAGTCTTGAAAATCATTCTTTGGACTGAAACGCGTATTGTTAAAATATGCATATTGCTTATAATAACATCAATTCAAGTGTTTTTAGATATGCATAAGATTCTCCACTCCTAGGGGTTTTCTATTTACAAAGTATAGAATATTTCGCCTAACTTTGGTATATCGCTTTGGAATTCTTGTAAATAAAGCTGTACAAAATACTAATTATTGAGATTTTACACATTTTTGTGCTGTGACCATACCGGTGGCTTCCCAGTTCTCCACGCACAAAGCAGCCGAGCGCGACCCCGTATGGCGGACTAGCGTCTTCTTGGAAGGGTTGTTCGGCCATAATGCGGAAGGCCCGGCCGCGGTCCATAGTGGGTGACGTTTTTTGTTCCACTCTCTTTGAACGATAAAGACCTGATTTGCACTTTTCCAAAAAGAGTAGGCTCATTTGTCTACAAAAGGATTAATTTTCCCTCCGTATCTAGCACTCCATACTTTTCCATTGGCAGTCAAAATTGTGTTCCCTGGGTCCCATCACACCTCTTTTCACTTCAATTTATTGTTTGTTAACTTTTTTCATCCTGAATATAGCTAAAATTCTGCTTGTTGCACTTCAAGAAGCAAATATCAGGTCAATCAATTAACCCTCCCCCCCCCCCCCCCACACACACACACACCATGGTGAGTGTTATCCCTCACAGCATGTTACCAAGGTTAACTAATTGACAGTTCATGAAGACAAAAAATATTCCCTGACTATTTCGTACATGATATAACAAAAGTTAGTTACGAATCATTATAATTTTTAATGAAAAAACTTCATAGTGTGAAGTTATTACCGCTTGCATCGCTGTTATCATTTTAAGCATACAGATAATGGATTATCCTATTTTACTGTTTTTGTTCACGTTAAATTGTGAGCAGTGTTTCTGAAAGACTATGGAATCGCCCAGTTTAGTAATCAAATTTACTGTCGAAATGATCACAAGATTAATTAAATGTAACAGTGCGTTGGTCTCGATGACAAAAAACATGTTAAATGAGTTGATTGCTTAAAACAACTCGGTTTCATTGCATATTATTATCAACAGGAAATAGAAGAATATACGTACTTCAATGAACACTTAGGATAACTGTGCATTGATTTCTTGGATAACTGTGCATTTGATTTCTTGTTTAAATAGGTGTTAAAGGTCCAAGAGGAAAACTATAACTGCCACTGGAAAAATATAAAGGACTGGTTACAGATACAGGGAGATTTTTTATTTTTGCCTTTTTACATAATACAAAACGCCTTTCCGTACAATTTACCAAATACGGATGTCAGCCAGTCTTTCCCAATCCTCCATCGGCGGATGCGCCGAGTAGCTATGTTGATGGAGTCTTGAAAATCATTCTTTGGACTGAAAGGCGTATTGTTAAAATATGGATATTGCTTATAATAACATCAATTCAAGTGTTTTTAGATATGCATACGATTCTCCACTCCTAGGGGTTTTCTATTTACAAAGTATAGAATATTTCGTCTAACTTTGGTATTTCGCTTTGGAATTCTTGTAAATAAAGCTCTACAAAATGCTAATTATTGAGATTTTACACATTTTTGTGCTGTGACCATACCGGTGGCTTCCCAGTTCTCCACGAACAAAGCAGCCGAGCGCGACCCCGTATGGCGGACTGGCGTCTTCTTGGAAGGGTTGTCGGGCCATAATGCGGAAGGCCCGGCCGCGGACCGTAGTGGGTGACGTTTTTTGGAGAGTTCCACTCTCTTTGAACGATAAAGACCCGATTTGCACTTTTGTAAAAAGAGTAGCCTCATTTGTCTACAAAAGGATTAATTTTCCCTCCGTATACATCACTTCTTACTTTTCCATTGGCAGTCAAAATTGTGTTCTGTTCCCTAGGTCCCATCACACCTCTTTTCACTTCAATTTATTGTTTGTTAACTTTTTTCATCCTGAATATAGCTAAAATTCTGCTTGTTGCACTTGAAGAAGCAAATATCAGGTCAATCAATTAACCCTCCCCCCCCCCCACACACCAAGGTGAGTGTTATCCCTCACAGCATGTTACCAAGGTTAACTAATTGACAGTTCATGAAGACAAAAAATATTCCCTGACTATTTCGTACATGATATAACAAAAGTTAGTTACGAATCATTATAATTTTTAATGAAAAAACTTCATAGTTTGATGTTATTACCGCTTGCATCGCTGTTATCATTTTAAGCATACAGATAATGGATTATCCTATTTTACTGTTTTTGTTCACGTTAAATTGTGAGCAGTGTTTCTGAAAGACTATGGAATCGCCCAGTTTAGTAATCAAATTTACTGTCGAAATGATCACAAGATTAATTAAATGTAACAGTGCGTTGGTCTCGATGACAAAAAACATGTTAAATGAGTTGATTGCTTAAAACAACTCGGTTTCATTGCATATTATTATCAACAGGAAATAGAAAATATACGTACTTCAATGAACACTTAGGATAACTGTGCATTGATTTCTTGGATAACTGTGCATTTGATTTCTTGTTTAAATAGGTGTTAAAGGTCCAAGAGGAAAACTATAACTGCCACTGGAAAAATATAAAGGACTGGTTACTGATACAGGGAGATTTTTTATTTTTGCCTTTTTACATAATACAAAACGCCTTTCCGTACAATTTACCAAATACGGATGTCAGCCAGTCTTTCCCAATCCTCCATCGGCGGATGCGCCGAGTAGCTATGTTGATGGAGTCTTGAAAATCATTCTTTGGACTGAAAGGCGTATTGTTAAAATATGGATATTGCTTATAATAACATCAATTCAAGTGTTTTTAGATATGCATACGATTCTCCACTCCTAGGGGTTTTCTATTTACAAAGTATAGAATATTTCGTCTAACTTTGGTATTTCGCTTTGGAATTCTTGTAAATAAAGCTCTACAAAATGCTAATTATTGAGATTTTACACATTTTTGTGCTGTGACCATACCGGTGGCTTCCCAGTTCTCCACGAACAAAGCAGCCGAGCGCGACCCCGTATGGCGGACTGGCGTCTTCTTGGAAGGGTTGTCGGGCCATAATGCGGAAGGCCCGGCCGCGGACCGTAGTGGGTGACGTTTTTTGGAGAGTTCCACTCTCTTTGAACGATAAAGACCCGATTTGCACTTTTGTAAAAAGAGTAGGCTCATTTGTCTACAAAAGGATTAATTTTCCCTCCGTATACATCACTTCTTACTTTTCCATTGGCAGTCAAAATTGTGTTCTGTTCCCTAGGTCCCATCACACCTCTTTTCACTTCAATTTATTGTTTGTTAACTTTTTTCATCCTGAATATAGCTAAAATTCTGCTTGTTGCACTTGAAGAAGCAAATATCAGGTCAATCAATTAACCCTTCCCCCCCCCACACACCAAGGTGAGTGTTATCCCTCACAGCATATTACCAAGGTTAACTAATTGACAGTTCATGAAGACAAAAAATATTCCCTGACTATTTCGTACATGATATAACAAAAGTTAGTTACGAATCATTATAATTTTTAATGAAAAAACTTCATAGTTTGATGTTATTACCGCTTGCATCGCTGTTATCATTTTAAGCATACAGATAATGGATTATCCTATTTTACTGTTTTTGTTCACGTTAAATTGTGAGCAGTGTTTCTGAAAGACTATGGAATCGCCCAGTTTAGTAATCAAATTTACTGTCGAAATGATCACAAGATTAATTAAATGTAACAGTGCGTTGGTCTCGATGACAAAAAACATGTTAAATGAGTTGATTGCTTAAAACAACTCGGTTTCATTGCATATTATTATCAACAGGAAATAGAAGAATATACGTACTTCAATGAACACTTAGGATAACTGTGCATTGATTTCTTGGATAACTGTGCATTTGATTTCTTGTTTAAATAGGTGTTAAAGGTCCAAGAGGAAAACCATAACTGCCACTGGAAAAATATAAAGGACTGGTTACAGATACAGGGAGATTTTTTATTTCTGCCTTTTTACATAATACAAAACGCCTTTCCGTACAATTTACCAAATACGGATGTCAGCCAGTCTTTCCCAATCCTCCATCGGCGGATGCGCCGAGTAGCTATGTTGATGGCGTCTTGAAAATCATTCTTTGGACTGAAAGGCGTATTGTTAAAATATGGATATTGCTTATAATAACATCAATTCAAGTCTTTTTAGATATGCATACGATTCTCCACTCCTAGGGGTTTTCTATTTACAAAGTATAGAATATTTCGTCTAACTTTGGTATTTCGCTTTGGAATTCTTGTAAATAAAGCTCTACAAAATGCTAATTATTGAGATTTTACACATTTTTGTGCTGTGACCATACCGGTGGCTTCCCAGTTCTCCACGAACAAAGCAGCCGAGCGCGACCCCGTATGGCGGACTGGCGTCTTCTTGGAAGGGTTGTCGGGCCATAATGCGGAAGGCCCGGCCGCGGACCGTAGTGGGTGACGTTTTTTGGAGAGTTCCACTCTCTTTGAACGATAAAGACCCGATTTGCACTTTTGTAAAAAGAGTAGGCTCATTTGTCTACAAAAGGATTAATTTTCCCTCCGTATACATCACTTCTTACTTTTCCATTGGCAGTCAAAATTGTGTTCTGTTCCCTAGGTCCCATCACACCTCTTTTCACTTCAATTTATTGTTTGTTAACTTTTTTCATCCTGAATATAGCTAAAATTCTGCTTGTTGCACTTGAAGAAGCAAATATCAGGTCAATCAATTAACCCTTCCCCCCCCCCCACACACCAAGGTGAGTGTTATCCCTCACAGCATATTACCAAGGTTAACTAATTGACAGTTCATGAAGACAAAAAATATTCCCTGACTATTTCGTACATGATATAACAAAAGTTAGTTACGAATCATTATAATTTTTAATGAAAAAACTTCATAGTTTGATGTTATTACCGCTTGCATCGCTGTTATCATTTTAAGCATACAGATAATGGATTATCCTATTTTACTGTTTTTGTTCACGTTAAATTGTGAGCAGTGTTTCTGAAAGACTATGGAATCGCCCAGTTTAGTAATCAAATTTACTGTCGAAATGATCACAAGATTAATTAAATGTAACAGTGCGTTGGTCTCGATGACAAAAAACATGTTAAATGAGTTGATTGCTTAAAACAACTCGGTTTCATTGCATATTATTATCAACAGGAAATAGAAGAATATACGTACTTCAATGAACACTTAGGATAACTGTGCATTGATTTCTTGGATAACTGTGCATTTGATTTCTTGTTTAAATAGGTGTTAAAGGTCCAAGAGGAAAACCATAACTGCCACTGGAAAAATATAAAGGACTGGTTACAGATACAGGGAGATTTTTTATTTCTGCCTTTTTACATAATACAAAACGCCTTTCCGTACAATTTACCAAATACGGATGTCAGCCAGTCTTTCCCAATCCTCCATCGGCGGATGCGCCGAGTAGCTATGTTGATGGCGTCTTGAAAATCATTCTTTGGACTGAAAGGCGTATTGTTAAAATATGGATATTGCTTATAATAACATCAATTCAAGTCTTTTTAGATATGCATACGATTCTCCACTCCTAGGGGTTTTCTATTTACAAAGTATAGAATATTTCGCCTAACTATGGTATTTCGCTTTGGAATTCTTGTAAATAAAGCTCTACAAAAATGCTAATTATTGAGATTTTACACATTTTTGTGCTGTGACCATACCGGTGGCCTCCCAGTTCTCCAAGAACAAAGCAGCCGAGCGCGACCCCGTATGGCGGACTGGCGTCTTCTTGGAAGGGTTGTCGGGCCATAATGCGGAAGGCCCGGCCGCGGACCGTAGTGGGTGACGTTTTTTGGAGAGTTCCACTCTCTTTGAACGATAAAGACCCGATTTGCACTTTTCCAAAAAGAGTAGGCTCATTTGTCTACAAAAGGATTAATTTTCCCTCCGTATACATCACTTCTTACTTTTCCATTGGCAGTCAAAATTGTGTTCTGTTCCCTAGGTCCCATCACACCTCTTTTCACTTCGAATTATTGTTTGCTAACTTTTATCATCCTGAATATAGCTAAAATTCTGCATGTTGGACTTGAAGAAGCAAATATCAGGTTGATCAATTAACCCTCCCCCCCCCCCCCCACACACACCAAGGAGAGTGTTATCACTCACAGCATGTTACCAAGGTTAAATCATTGACAGTTCATGAAGACAAACAATATTCCCTGACTTTTTCGTACATGCTATAACAAAATTTAGTTACGAATCATTATAATTTTAATGAAAAAACTTCATGGTTTGATACTATGGAATCGCCCAGTTTAGTAATCAAATCTATTGTCGAAATGATCACAAGATTAATTAAATGTAACAGTGCATTGGCTCGATGACAAAGAACATGTTAAATGATTGCTTAAATCAACTCGCTTTCATTTCATATAATTATAAACAGGAAATAGAGAAATATACGTACTTAAATGAACACTTAGGATAACTGTGCATTTGATTTGGTGTATAAATAAGTGTTAAAGGTCCAAGAGGAAAACTATAACTGCCACTGGAAAAATATAAAGGACTGGTTACAGATACAGGCAGATTTTTTATTTTTGCCTCTTTACATAATACAAAACGCCTTTCCGTACAATTTACCAAATACGGATGTCAGCCAGTCTTTTCCAATTCTCCATCGGCGGATGCGCCGAGTAGCTATGTTGATGGAGTCTTGAAAATCATTCTTTGGACTGAAACGCGTATTGTTAAAATATGCATATTGCTTATAATAACATCAATTCAAGTGTTTTTAGATATGCATAAGATTCTCCACTCCTAGGGGTTTTCTATTTACAAAGTATAGAATATTTCGCCTAACTTTGGTATATCGCTTTGGAATTCTTGTAAATAAAGCTCTACAAAATGCTAATTATTGAGATTTTACACATTTTTGTGCTGTGACCATACCGGTGGCTTCCCAGTTCTCCACGCACAAAGCAGCCGAGCGCGACCCCTTATGGCGGACTAGCGTCTTCTTGGAAGGGTTGTTCGGCCATAATGCGGAAGGCCCGGCCGCGGACCGTAGTGGGTGACGTTTTTTGGAGAGTTCCACTCTCTTTGAACGATAAAGACCCGATTTGCACTTTTCCAAAAAGAGTAGGCTCATTTGTCTACAAAAGGATTAATTTTCCCCCCGTATCCAGCACTCCATACTTTTCCATTGGCATGCAGTCAAAATTGTGTTCCCTGGGTCCCATCACACCTCTTTTCACTTCAATTTATTGTTTGTTAACTTTTTCATCCTGAATATAGCTAAAATTCTGCTTGTTGCACTTGAAGAAGCAAATATCAGGTCAATCAATTAACCCTCCCCCACCCCCCACCCCCCCCCCACACACACACCAAGGTTAGTGTTATCCCTCACAGCATGTTACCAAGGTTAACTAATTGACAGTTCATGAAGACAAAAAATATTCCCTGACTATTTCGTACATGATATAACAAAAGTTAGTTACGAATCGTTATAATTTTTAATGAAAAAACTTCATAGTGTGATGTTATTACCGCTTGCATCGCTGTTATCATTTTAAGCATACAGATAATGGATTATCCTATTTTACTGTTTTTGTTCACGTTAAATTGTGAGCAGTGTTTCTGAAAGACTATGGAATCGCCCAGTTTAGTAATCAAATTTACTGTCGAAATGATCACAAGATTAATTAAATGTAACAGTGCGTTGGTCTCGATGACAAAAAACATGTTAAATGAGTTGATTGCTTAAAACAACTCGGTTTCATTGCATATTATTATCAACAGGAAATAGAAGAATATACGTACTTCAATGAACACTTAGGATAACTGTGCATTGATTTCTTGGATAACTGTGCATTTGATTTCTTGTTTAAATAGGTGTTAAAGGTCCAAGAGGAAAACTATAACTGCCACTGGAAAAATATAAAGGACTGGTTACAGATACACTGAGATTTTTTATTTTTGCCTTTTTACATAATACAAAACGCCTTTCCGTACAATTTACCAAATAAGGATGTCAGCCAGTCTTTCCCAATCCTCCATCGGCGGATGCGCCGAGTAGCTATGTTGATGGCGTCTTGAAAATCATTCTTTGGACTGAAAGGCGTATTGTTAAAATATGGATATTGCTTATAATAACATCAATTCAAGTGTTTTTAGATATGCATACGATTCTCCACTCCTAGGGGTTTTCTATTTACAAAGTATAGAATATTTCGCCTAACTTTGGTATTTCGCTTTGGAATTCTTGTAAATAAAGCTCTACAAAAATGCTAATTATTGAGATTTTACACATTTTTGTGCTGTGACCATACCGGTGGCCTCCCAGTTCTCCACGAACAAAGCAGCCGAGCGCGACCCCGTATGGCGGACTGGCGTCTTCTTGGAAGGGTTGTCGGGCCGTAATGCGGAAGGCCCGGCCGCGGACCGTAGTGGGTGACGTTTTTTGGAGAGTTCCACTCTCTTTGAACGATAAAGACCCGATTTGCACTTTTCCAAAAAGAGTAGGCTCATTTGTCTACAAAAGGATTAATTTTCCCTCCGTATACATCACTTCTTACTTTTCCATTGGCAGTCAAAATTGTGTTCTGTTCCCTAGGTCCCATCACACCTCTTTTCACTTCGAATTATTGTTTGCTAACTTTTATCATCCTGAATATAGCTAAAATTCTGCATGTTGGACTTGAAGAAGCAAATATCAGGTTGATCAATTAACCCTCCCCCCCCCCCCCCCCCCCCCACACACACCAAGGAGAGTGTTATCACTCACAGCATGTTACCAAGGTTAAATCATTGACAGTTCATGAAGACAAACAATATTCCCTGACTTTTTCGTACATGCTATAACAAAATTTAGTTACGAATCATTATAATTTTAATGAAAAAACTTCATGGTTTGATACTATGGAATCGCCCAGTTTAGTAATCAAATCTATTGTCGAAATGATCACAAGATTAATTAAATGTAACAGTGCATTGGCTCGATGACAAAGAACATGTTAAATGATTGCTTAAATCAACTCGCTTTCATTTCATATAATTATAAACAGGAAATAGAGAAATATACGTACTTAAATGAACACTTAGGATAACTGTGCATTTGATTTGGTGTATAAATAAGTGTTAAAGGTCCAAGAGGAAAACTATAACTGCCACTGGAAAAATATAAAGGACTGGTTACAGATACAGGCAGATTTTTTATTTTTGCCTCTTTACATAATACAAAACGCCTTTCCGTACAATTTACCAAATACGGATGTCAGCCAGTCTTTTCCAATTCTCCATCGGCGGATGCGCCGAGTAGCTATGTTGATGGAGTCTTGAAAATCATTCTTTGGACTGAAACGCGTATTGTTAAAATATGCATATTGCTTATAATAACATCAATTCAAGTGTTTTTAGATATGCATAAGATTCTCCACTCCTAGGGGTTTTCTATTTACAAAGTATAGAATATTTCGCCTAACTTTGGTATATCGCTTTGGAATTCTTGTAAATAAAGCTCTACAAAATGCTAATTATTGAGATTTTACACATTTTTGTGCTGTGACCATACCGGTGGCTTCCCAGTTCTCCACGCACAAAGCAGCCGAGCGCGACCCCTTATGGCGGACTAGCGTCTTCTTGGAAGGGTTGTTCGGCCATAATGCGGAAGGCCCGGCCGCGGACCGTAGTGGGTGACGTTTTTTGGAGAGTTCCACTCTCTTTGAACGATAAAGACCCGATTTGCACTTTTCCAAAAAGAGTAGGCTCATTTGTCTACAAAAGGATTAATTTTCCCTCCGTATCCAGCACTCCATACTTTTCCATTGGCATGCAGACAAAATTGTGTTCCCTGGGTCCCATCACACCTCTTTTCACTTCAATTTATTGTTTGTTAACTTTTTCATCCTGAATATAGCTAAAATTCTGCTTGTTGCACTTGAAGAAGCAAATATCAGGTCAATCAATTAACCCTCCCCCACCCCCCACCCCCCCCCCACACACACACACCAAGGTTAGTGTTATCCCTCACAGCATGTTACCAAGGTTAACTAATTGACAGTTCATGAAGACAAAAAATATTCCCTGACTATTTCGTACATGATATAACAAAAGTTAGTTACGAATCGTTATAATTTTTAATGAAAAAACTTCATAGTGTGATGTTATTACCGCTTGCATCGCTGTTATCATTTTAAGCATACAGATAATGGATTATCCTATTTTACTGTTTTTGTTCACGTTAAATTGTGAGCAGTGTTTCTGAAAGACTATGGAATCGCCCAGTTTAGTAATCAAATTTACTGTCGAAATGATCACAAGATTAATTAAATGTAACAGTGCGTTGGTCTCGATGACAAAAAACATGTTAAATGAGTTGATTGCTTAAAACAACTCGGTTTCATTGCATATTATTATCAACAGGAAATAGAAGAATATACGTACTTCAATGAACACTTAGGATAACTGTGCATTGATTTCTTGGATAACTGTGCATTTGATTTCTTGTTTAAATAGGTGTTAAAGGTCCAAGAGGAAAACTATAACTGCCACTGGAAAAATATAAAGGACTGGTTACAGATAAAGGCAGATTTTTTATTTTTGCCTTTTTACATAATACAAAACGCCTTTCCGTACAATTTACCAAATACGGATGTCAGCCAGTCTTTTCCAATTCTCCATCGGCGGATGCGCCGAGTAGCTATGTTGATGGAGTCTTGAAAATCATTCTTTGGACTGAAACGCGTATTGTTAAAATATGCATATTGCTTATAATAACATCAATTCAAGTGTTTTTAGATATGCATAAGATTCTCCACTCCTAGGGGTTTTCTATTTACAAAGTATAGAATATTTCGCCTAACTTTGGTATATCGCTTTGGAATTCTTGTAAATAAAGCTCTACAAAATGCTAATTATTGAGATTTTACACATTTTTGTGCTGTGACCATACCGGTGGCTTCCCAGTTCTCCACGCACAAAGCAGCCGAGCGCGACCCCTTATGGCGGACTAGCGTCTTCTTGGAAGGGTTGTTCGGCCATAATGCGGAAGGCCCGGCCGCGGACCGTAGTGGGTGACGTTTTTTGGAGAGTTCCACTCTCTTTGAACGATAAAGACCCGATTTGCACTTTTCCAAAAAGAGTAGGCTCATTTGTCTACAAAAGGATTAATTTTCCCTCCGTATCCAGCACTCCATACTTTTCCATTGGCATGCAGACAAAATTGTGTTCCCTGGGTCCCATCACACCTCTTTTCACTTCAATTTATTGTTTGTTAACTTTTTCATCCTGAATATAGCTAAAATTCTGCTTGTTGCACTTGAAGAAGCAAATATCAGGTCAATCAATTAACCCTCCCCCACCCCCCACCCCCCCCCCACACACACACACCAAGGTTAGTGTTATCCCTCACAGCATGTTACCAAGGTTAACTAATTGACAGTTCATGAAGACAAAAAATATTCCCTGACTATTTCGTACATGATATAACAAAAGTTAGTTACGAATCGTTATAATTTTTAATGAAAAAACTTCATAGTGTGATGTTATTACCGCTTGCATCGCTGTTATCATTTTAAGCATACAGATAATGGATTATCCTATTTTACTGTTTTTGTTCACGTTAAATTGTGAGCAGTGTTTCTGAAAGACTATGGAATCGCCCAGTTTAGTAATCAAATTTACTGTCGAAATGATCACAAGATTAATTAAATGTAACAGTGCGTTGGTCTCGATGACAAAAAACATGTTAAATGAGTTGATTGCTTAAAACAACTCGGTTTCATTGCATATTATTATCAACAGGAAATAGAAGAATATACGTACTTCAATGAACACTTAGGATAACTGTGCATTGATTTCTTGGATAACTGTGCATTTGATTTCTTGTTTAAATAGGTGTTAAAGGTCCAAGAGGAAAACTATAACTGCCACTGGAAAAATATAAAGGACTGGTTACAGATAAAGGCAGATTTTTTATTTTTGCCTTTTTACATAATACAAAACGCCTTTCCGTACAATTTACCAAATAAGGATGTCAGCCAGTCTTTCCCAATCCTCCATCGGCGGATGCGCCGAGTAGCTATGTTGATGGCGTCTTGAAAATCATTCTTTGGACTGAAAGGCGTATTGTTAAAATATGGATATTGCTTATAATAACATCAATTCAAGTCTTTTTAGATATGCATACGATTCTCCACTCCTAGGGGTTTTCTATTTACAAAGTATAGAATATTTCGCCTAACTTTGGTATTTCGCTTTGGAATTCTTGTAAATAAAGCTCTACAAAATGCTAATTATTGAGATTTTACACATTTTTGTGCTGTGACCATAATACCGGTGGCTTCCCAGTTCTCCACGAACAAAGCAGCCGAGCGCGACCCCGTATGGCGGACTGGCGTCTTCTTGGAAGGGTTGTCGGGCCATAATGCGGAAGGCCCGGCCGCGGACCGTAGTGGGTGACGTTTTTTGGAGAGTTCCACTCTCTTTGAACGACAAAGACCCGATTTGAACTTTTCCAAAAAGAGTAGGCTCATTTGTCTACAAAAGGATTAATTTTCCCTCCGTATACATCACTTCTTACTTTTCCATTGGCAGTCAAAATTGTGTTCTGTTCCCTAGGTCCCATCACACCTCTTTTCACTTCGAATTATTGTTTGCTAACTTTTATCATCCTGAATATAGCTAAAATTCTGCCTATTGGACTTGAAGAAGCAAATATCAGGTTGATCAATTAACCCTCCCCCGCACACACACACCAAGGAGAGTGTTATCCCTCACAGCATGTTACCAAGGTTAAATCATTGACAGTTCATGAAGACAAAAAATATTCCCTGACTTTTTCGTACATGCTATAACAAAATTTAGTTACGAATCATTATAATTTTAATGAAAAAACTTCATGGTTTGATACTATGGAATCTCCCAGTTTAGTAATCAAATTTATTGTCGAAATGATCACAAGATTAATTAAATGTAACAGTGCATTGGCTCGATGACAAAGAACATGTTAAATGATTGCTTAAATCAACTCGCTTTCATTTCATATAATTATGAACAGGAAATAGAGAAATATACGTACTTAAATGAACACTTAGGATAACTGTGCATTTGATTTGGTGTATAAATAAGTGTTAAAGGTCCAAGAGGAAAACTATAACTGCCACTGGAAAAATATAAAGGACTGGTTACAGATACAGGCAGATTTTTATTTTTGCCTCTTTACATAATACAAAACGCCTTTCCGTACAATTTACCAAATACGGATGTCAGCCAGTCTTTTCCAATTCTCCATCGGCGGATGCGCCGAGTAGCTATGTTGATGGAGTCTTGAAAATCATTCTTTGGACTGAAACGCGTATTGTTAAAATATGCATATTGCTTATAATAACATCAATTCAAGTGTTTTTAGATATGCATAAGATTCTCCACTCCTAGGGGTTTTCTGTTTACAAAGTATAGAATATTTCGCCTAACTTTGGTATAGCGCTTTGGAATTCTTGTAAATACAGCTCTACAAAATGCTAATTATTGAGATTTTACACATTTTTGTGCTGTGACCATACCGGTGGCTTCCCAGTTCTCCACGCACAAAGCAGCCGAGCGCGACCCCTTATGGCGGACTAGCGTCTTCTTGGAAGGGTTGTTCGGCCATAATGCGGAAGGCCCGGCCGCGGACCGTAGTGGGTGACGTTTTTTGGAGAGTTCCACTCCCTTTGAACGATAAAGACCCGATTTGCACTTTTACAAAAAGAGTAGGCTCATTTGTCTACAAAAGGATTAATTTTCCCTCCGTATCCAGCACTCCATACTTTTCCATTGGCAGTCAAAATTGTGTTCCCTGGGTCCCATCACACCTCTTTTCACTTCAATTTATTGTTTGTTAACTTTTTTCATCCTGAATATAGCTAAAATTCTGCTTGTTGGACTTGAAGAAGCAAATATCAGGTGAATCAATTAACCCTCCCCCCCCCCCCCACACACACACACCAAGGTGAGTGTTATCCCTCACAGCATGTTACCAAGGTTAACTAATTGACAGTTCATGAAGACAAAAAATATTCCCTGACTATTTCGTACATTATATAACAAAATTTAGTTACGAATCATTATAATTTTAATGAAAAAACTTCATGGTTTGGTTTGATGTTATTATCTCTGTTATCATTTTAAGCATACAGATAATGGATTCTCATATTTTACTGTTTTTGTTCACGTTAAATTGTGAGCAGTGTTTCTGAAAGACTATGGAATCGCCCAGTTTAGTAATCAAATTTTATTGTCGATATGGTCACAAGATTAATTAAATGTAACAGTGCGTTGGTCTCGATGACAACGAACATGTTAAATGGGTGATTGCTTAAAACAACTCGCTTTCATTTGATATAATTATCAACAGGAAATAGAAGAAAATACGAACTTCAATGAACACTTAGAATAACTGTGCATTGATTTCTTGGAAAACTGTGCATTTGATTTCTTGTTTAAATAAGTGTTAAAGGTCCAAGAGGACACGTACCATACATGTAGATCTTGAGATTTAGAACTTAACTAAAATAACTAACATACGTGTAGACTGGAAATGAAGGACAAGAGTACATCTATATGACTATTTAAATTAACGTTAGGTTAACAAGGCATTCAAAATTGGCGAATAGACGTTGATTATTTTAGACGTCGATAATTATGACAAAAAAGTTTATAAATTAATATTCCTCCAAATCATAACTAGTTCCTCCAAATCACAACCTGCTTCTCAAAATCACAACATAGTCATATGTGTCGTCCACAATTAATTTAATAAAACGCTGGTGGTACAAGAGTTAATGCTATGGTTTTTCTATCTAAAACTAATATTTTAATCAGCAAACAACCACAGTAATCCTAACCTAAGTCTTTTATTCAGGGATAGTAATCCGTCTGAATGATTGCCGACTCACCCCTTATCACTGCCAAAAGTTCTAGAGCTGTCATTACGCAACAGATGAGAAAGAGCTTTTAATAGGTGACAGTGATCATCAAAGGGTATGATGACATTCTTAGATTTTTTATTTTTTCCTTTTCACGAAGCACACGGGACCACAATAAAAAAAATACCTTTCCGAAATAGCGATTTTGGTTCCTCTTCATCACAACCGGAAGTTCCTCTAAGGATTTTTTCGTCACAGCATTCGGCTGTGATTTGGATCGATTGGTAGCCGTGCTTCTGCTTTCGCAACAATATGACCCTGGCTCAATTCATTAGACATTTTAAGATATTACAACCAAGAAACCCCACAACAAACAATATATAAGTATTTGCAAATCATACATGTTGTAACGGGCCAGTGGGGTAATATCTTCTATGATTAAAGCTGCCACCACCTGCGTTAAGTACACAGGAAACTCACAAGATTAGAAAAAATAATCTCGAGTAGAGATAGGAAATCGCCATCTATTTATCAATACACAGGGGTTCCTATCAGGGATTGCTGCTATCGAAATTTCACATAATCCTCCGTAGTTAAACCCCAAACCGATCTTTATTTATGATCCAAGAAAACATAAAAAGTTCGACACAAACCCTTTAATAATACAACAACATTATGCATAAATTAAATCGTGTTACCCTGACTATGGTACTATTCATACAGACGGGTCAAAGACGGTGATAAAGTTGCCTCGGCCGCTGTCTCCAGAGAGCGTGTGGAAATTCGACGACTTCCGTCTACCTCGTCTTTATTTACAGCAGAGGCGCAAGCTATTCTTCTTGCGATAAAAATAGTGGCATCGATAGACGAATGCAAATTTATAGTCTGATCCGATTCTCTGTCTTGTTTACTGGCAATTGAAAATTTCAAAATTAAAAATTCTTATATTTTAAAAATTATTCAAATTTACAAATCTCTTGTTGCGTTGGGAAAAGAGGTTATCTTCTTGATTCCCAGTCATGTCGGAATACTTGGAAACACAGTCGTTAATTAGGAGGCTAAAAATGCCCTGAAGGATGATATTATTAACTGTAATATTCCTTTTACTGATTTTAAACCTTTGATTTTTAAATATATTTCTAATTTGTGGCAGAGTGGTTGGGATCTCCAAGTTCATAATAAACTCCATGAGATCCAGCCACTACTGCACACAAGTAATTTAAAAAGTTTTAGAGGTCGCAGAGACCAAGTCGTTTTAACAAGATGTCGTCTTGGTCATACCAGGACGACACATATTTATATTTTAAATAATGAGCCACGACCCGATTGTGTGCCATGCAACAGTCCATGCACCATTAATCATGTCTTGATGGACTTTGTGGACGTGGGCCACATTCGGCAACGTTTCTATTCTGTAGATATGTATTTAAACTTATTTAAAACTGTCGCAGGCGACACAATTTTAAAGTTCTTAAAAGAAATTAAATTAACAAAATTAAATTTCACTATTAATTGTGATGCTTCATACTTTTGATTATTTTATCTACCACTTTTATATGTTGATATTCTCATATTATTGTATGAGATCACGTTTTAGTATAATAGGGAGGCATGACGTACTACTAATTTTAAAAATTATAATTTTAAGTATTAAATTATAAGTATCTTAATTTAATTATGTATTGATTATAATTGTCTATTTCCTAACATTTTTTCTCAGTATTAAGACAGATAAACAATTACTTAATAGTTTATCTTGTATTCAGCCTAATTGTAACCTGGAGGGGGTTAATGAATGATAAAATAAACCAAATTTTATCCTAATGAGAAAATCTGAAAATATTACTCTGTTTACTAGAAAACATAGTAAATCAGGAGGTTCCTATGTCCAATACTTAACTGTGAAAACCTTAACCTTGCAGAATGTAAAAGGGACTGGGGAAATACAACTTTATTGTTGCTTCATCCGCTGTCAAAATTTCCAGAATTCTGAATAAATAGAAAACTATTTATAAGTACAGAATTACATAAATTGATTCATAATTTAGCACTGACCAAAATCTGAAATCAGATTTAGAATTGTCAGTGAAAGTCCGAAAATCTGTAACAATTTCGACTATGCTTTAAGAAAACGGCAAAGCATAGAAAAATGTCCAAAATTCTTATATATGTTCCCTGTTGTATACAGCTAAGACAAAACTAGCGAAAGGACTCTTGGCAATCGAAAAAATCTGCTTTTATAGTGCCAGAGATAGTCGGGTGAACGATCGGGGATTCAGCCAATTCGCCGGGACAACAATCGGGCGAAAGATCAATGTTTCCAATTGGTTATAAAAAAGTCCCCGATAATAATAATAAAACGTTTTACTGCAATAATGTTATTTTTACGGAACTTCAAAATGTTCCATTAAAAGTTTTTAATTCATTTCTATAATCTTTTAATTTACAAAATATATAAAATTCCAGGTACAAAAGAGTAGGTACTCCTACTCCAGCGTTCGTAGTAAACGCTATGTTGACAAATACACTAATAAGATCACATTAGGTCACACAAGGTACCTAATTTTCATATATGCGTAAATATAACAAATATGGCGACATGCAGTACACAAAAGTAGACAGTGGCATATCGAAATCAAAATACTCTTTTAAATATGAGTTGAACACCGGGTAAACTGAAATAAACAAATTACCGAAAACTAGTATTATTTGACCAAAACAATTTTTAAGCGTGACAATTATAAAATGCAAAAATTGACTTGTCACGAGACGTATATGTAAAACACGAAAATCACTTGTATATATAGCAGTCATGGTGTTACATTTTTGCCACCTTTTTAGTTTTCAGTGTCCTCACGAAAACTACATAAATTATTCTCATCTAAAAGATCCAACTAGATTAAATAACAGAAACAATAAATGTTTATAATACTCAACAATTAACAATCAAATAGAGCACCTATTTCATAGTGACTAGAATTTTATTCTTCATAGTACTCTAAATTCTAAAACATATTAAGGTAAAAAATCTTTTTTTAATTTTAATCTATTAACTGAGTCAATGGCTTACTCATTGTACTATTTTATCTTCATTTTTAATTAATTTATGGATATATAGTATAATTTATAGAAGTCTCTATTAATTTGATCTTATGATTTATGAGACTGATAATTTATAAATAGTCAATTTTAATTTCATATGACAGAAATCAAACCACACCACAGTTGATTGCTGAAGTTGTCAACTAGAAGGGGAGATAACTGGTAATATTACCTCATAAAAACTTAACTTCAATTATAACATTTTAATAATAAAACAACTGCCAATATTACGGCACTTAATACAGCTGTAAAATATACACAGCTGATCCACAATTATTTAAATTACACCTATTAAAAGATTTACATTTTACAAAATGTCTCATCTTTTAAAATTTATTACCGTTTAAATGTATTTAAATCTGAAAATCTTTGTGGACTCAAAACACAGGGCCAAGGATTCCACTATGACTTATAATAAATTGTATAATACTAAATTGTATCTCATTACAATAAAAACAGATACAATAAATCAATGACTGATACCGCTGGTCTACAGCTCTTTACGAGTATACTATAACAATAATCAAAATAATAATACAGTAATGGTAATATCGGTATAGGGACATCTCTATACCAAAATGGTATATAACACAACCAGATCACCATAAGACCTAAGTGATAAATACGGTTAACTATAGGTAAAACAAAATATTCGGTAATATACTTAATTTATCTTCTCTTAGCAGTGGGACGCACTGTTGGGGGATGGAACACAATATGACATCAGGACGGAAGCAACTTCATCATCTTCAGTACAAAAGTCAAATTCAAAGGTGCTACTAGCAGGGACGACAATACAAGAATCATTATTTACATTGGATTTTACTGGATTCACAACAGTACATGCATACGGGGCTGAGGTTCTACTTAACACTGCTGAGGCTTGCCCAGGTGGTGATGACATAACATCAATAACAGGAAGAACGGGCGTATAGACCTGCTCTGATGCAAGGACTGGATATGTAGATATTGACGGGCAAGAGACCGTCTCTGTGGTGGGGGAGTTGTCACAGTTATAACAGAGGATGACTTTTTCTTACAGTTCCAATGAAGAGCTGATGGTTGGGAGTCCGATCTCTTCAGATCCATCTCTGGATTTACCAGACGGGGTGCCTGGTTTTCAGTAACATAATTGTCATCATTTCCTAAATAAGTGCCATTGGCCACCAATGCAGACTTACGAATATTATGCGCAGCATAGTGGAACGTATGTCTCTTGGAAAGTTGGTTATCACTAGAAGCAAAGCCACATAACGTTCAATACCATTTATGATCCTCTGCCGTTAAGTGTTTCGTAGTAAAATGTTTGATGGCGTTCTTCTTTTCTCCCAAGAAACTGCACTAAGTGCATTCATACACTATACCTCTGTCAGATTTCAGGTCAGCCATTTCTGAAAAACAGGTAGGTATCCTCATAAGAAAATATTATCATAATTTATATTGCAGGTAAGGGTTTATATATTATGTTATATTTGAAATCTGTTATGGTCATGGTTGAACACTTTTGGCAATCATAATACAATGTACATAATACAGCAAGGTAGACAATAATATATCTAATTTCTACGTCTTCTATAATCTCGTACTGCTTCTTTTTCCCATTTCGTGTAATTATCTCCCTTGTATGGTTTAAAGTTTGTCATAGTTCACAACCTTCTGCAGACCATTTTCTTCAATCTATACAGTAATTAAGGTCATTAAACTTGTTCAGGATAATCATGGACCGATGTAATGTCTTCTCTATGTGTCTTCTGCATATTTCATGAGAACAAGTCAAACGTCTTCTCAATTGAGAAACATAATCACCATGGTTACAAATATTGTCAATATCAACCAATAATCTAATTAAGGGGTGTCTTCACGACCAAAAATCATCATATTTGGAGTGAAACTGTTAGACTCGTTGACACTTGACCCATGTGCAGTCATTATACAACCTAGATATTGATCCCATTCAGTCTGCTCACATTGTCAATTACTTTTGGGTTCTTAACACTGGTTCTAGTCTTGCTGATTTATAATAGGTGGCAATATTCTTGAAAAAGTTCACTTTCAAAGGCACTGCCTTGATCAGAATGTACACTCTAGGGACAACCATATCTGCTTATGAATTCATTTAATATCTTCTGGGCACACGTTTCAGCTGTCTGGTCTGGAATTGGGTATACTTCAGCCCATTTGGTAAAGTTGTCAATGACGGTTAGAAAGTATCTGTTGTTTTGGGGTGTTCTAGGTTGTGGACCTACTAGATCAATCGACAATCTGTCTAATGGTGTTCCAGTTGATATCGATCCTTAAGGGACCTTTGGCTTTTCATGTGAGAGCTTATTCTGAGCACATGTGTCACACTTGGCAATATATATTACAATGTCTTCCTCATTTCAAACCAGTAGAATTTTTCTTCCAAGATGACCAGAAAGGACAGAATCATGGGCATGTTTCAAGATTTCTTACCTAAAGCATACAGGAGTGAGTAACTGTTTCCGCTGTACATCACCATAAGTTTTCAAATATTTCTTGTAAAGGACCTCATTGTCAAGGGTAAGTGTTTCCCATATATGCCTTGTAGCTGGGCCACAGTGCCAAATCTAATGTTTTAGGTTTGTGACCAAATTTAAGGCTGTCGAGTATAAAAGAAATTTCTGGGTCATTTTCTTGTAACTTTGACATCTTTGAAGGGGAATAACTCTCTTGACATGTATACCAGTATTTGTTTTCTTGTTCTTAAGTCTCACTTCTATTCACTGCTCGAATATGCTTTTGGGATGTTTCACCAACAGGTTGTGTAAAAAGAGAAGTTTCCATTTCTGTTGACCTTTTGAAGATTACTTGCATGGACCACATTGTAAATTTACTGTACTGTGTAATGTATATGGACTTTTGTCATCATGAGGATATTTAGACTTGCTATCTGCATTCCCGTGTTTTTTTCCAGAGCGATATAAAATATTAAAATCATAGAAAGACAGGATTTCGATCCATCTGACTATCCGGCCTTTTGGTTCCTTTAACCTAAATAACCATACAAGTGCTTGGTGATCTGTTCTTATAGTGAACTTTCTACCTAATAAATATTGTCTGTAAAAATCTACGAAATATTTCACAGCTTAGTAGTTCGTTGTTAGTGACACAGTAGTTTCTGTCAGCTTTAGTAAGCATTTTACTACCATATGCAATTACTTTTACTTGGTTCTCTTGAACTGCACCTATTCCTACATCACTAGCATCTGTGTCTAATATGTACTCTCCCTCATTATTTGGGTACGACATTATTGGTGCATGAATCAAATGGAACTTAATCGTTGTAAAAGAATCTTGACATTCTGGGCTCCAAATAAAATTTTCTCCTTTCTTGGTTAATTTGACCATGGGTGAAACTACATCAGAAAAATTATTAACATATCTTCTATAATAGCTGGCTAGACCAAGAAATTGTTAGTAAAAGATTTTGGCTGGGGCCAATCTTTGATTTTCTTCAAGTTATCTGGATTTGGATCCACACCACTGACTGATACTGTATGTCCAAAGAAGGTCACTTTAGATTTTAAAAATTGGCATTTATCTGGTTTCAGGTTCAGACCCGCATCACGTATGATTTGTAGTACAAGTCTTTATGTATATGTTCCTTAAATATCTTACTGAAAATAATAACATCGGCTAAATATATTAGACATATGGACCACTGCAATCCTTGCAAAGCTAATTCCATCACTCTTTGAAAGTTTTGAGCTGAAGACTTCAATCCTATGGGCATTCTTGTAAATTCGTATAACCCATATTTGGTTACAAAGGCTGTTTTTGATATATCTGACTGTTTTACTGGGACTTGATGATATCCAGAAGTCATGTCTACTGTTGTGAACAATGTGGAACCAGATATTGCATCTTGGCAGTCTTGTATTCTTGGTAAAGGGAACGCGTCATCTTCTGTCACAGAATTGACCTTACGAAAATCTACACAAGGACGGAGTTTTTAAGTACTAAACATAAAGGACTTTCCCAAGTTGAAGTTGATTTTCTTATTATTCCCTGTCGTTCCATTTGACGAATCACTTCCTTCTCTTTATATGCAAATGCCAAGGGTACCGCCTTGATGGTTTCTTAATTGGTTTAGCTGATCCTGTATTAATACTATGCTCTATTAAATGAGTAAATCCCAAATCTTCATCATTTTTGGAAAAGACATCTGCAAAATCCAACAGAAGTGTGTTTGTATCTTTTATTTCATCTTCACTTCTACCATTTTGTGCTTCAATAAAAAGGTTATTAAAGTGGGGCGGTATCTGTAGCACTTGATCCGATGCTCGTTTCTTTTCTAAATTACTTCTTAATATTTGGTTTAGGTTTTGGTCTTAACTTTTGTACCTCATCACAAAAGTCAGTTGATACTGGCGTGTCAGTGAAATTTGATCTCCTAATTTGTTCTATATTAGCATTATCTCTATTCAAAAATGGAATAATCATGCCATCATTAAGCTGTGCTGTTCCTATAACTGTATTCTGGTGAATGGTTACGTCCTTGTTGAATGGGTTCATCAATCTAACTTTTCCTGTTACGTTGCCATAAGCAATGGAAACTCATCGTGAAAATTCTCTAATGGTTCAATTATATATTCCTGCAGACTGGCCTCTCTACCACAGGAACATGATACTACTGTTCTCGCAGCTCCAGTATTTATTGTCATGGTTACATCTAATGTATTAATGTTACCATTTATACATGTATATATGCCTTCAGATTTCTTAATTCTTGTTTCCAATTTTTTTAAGTTAAGGTGTCTGATTTCAACAAAGTTTTCATCTCAGAATCATTAAAAGATGTCCAAAATATCTGCTCCAACCATCTCTTTTATTCCACAAGGTATTAGTTCTTCATTTGGAAAAACCATTTCATTAGTACTAAATGTTGCCACAGCATCAATATTTACTAGACCATCACGAGAATTGGTTTCTTCAGTTGTATTATTAAACTCGAATGTCTTTGGCTCTACAGAAATCTTATTACTATCTTTTGGTTCCACTGTATAAATTGGTAAAACCTCTGTCTTGATCAGGGAATTCAACAGCTTTGGGATAAACAAAAAATACTGGATTCTTTAACAACATCAAATCTATTTACATTTAGAAAATCTTGACCACATTTACATTCTTCTTTGGTCCCATCTGGGCCAATAGAATCGACCGTCTTCAGTTTAAATGACCTGGTCTGTTAACAAATTCTGGGGCAGCTGGGTTCAGGCTTGATGTCTGGATCCTCTGACCTTGTGCTTCTTCTATGGATAGGTTCTTTTTGGTAAAATTGGGATTTTTTCCAATTTGGAAGTTACTGCTATTATTATGTCTTCTATTATAAATCTTTGGATGTGGACATGATCTTGCGAAATGACCAATTTCGTCACAATTAAAACATATTTTATTTGTTTTTTCTCTTTGACTCTTAGTTTTTTGGTCTTATATTTCTCTTATTCCTCCGATTATATGGTCCTTTAATAAGAGCAACAACTTTACTTGTGTATCCACAGGTTTCTAGATAATGAACTGTAAAATACACTGCTTTATCTATGGTTTTTGGTTCTTTGTTCTGATCGACATGCACTATCGTCTTGTAGTCCAAAGAAAAACTGTCGTAGTAAATCTTTCTCTCTTGTTGCTTTGTCTCTCTTTGGGAAACCTTTGTAATACAATCTTTTGATTACTGCTGCATATTCGTGAATCGACTCATTTTCTAACTGTCTCTTGTTGAATTTTGTTATATAAATGCGAGATGTATCCACTTCTTTGAATCTGTTTTCTAGTTCTTTCACCAGTTTTCGATATGAACTAGTTACTTCCTTGGAAAGCTGATCATATACAAAATCTCCAGCTATTCCCTGTAATATGGGTAGCAACTCTGTTAATTTCTCTTTATTGTTCCAACCGTGTAATTCGACAACTGCCTCAAATCTAAACAAAACCTTCCATTTCTCATTTCCAGTGAAAACAGGTAATCTACTACAATTATTTGACATTTTCTTGGTACAGTCTGTAATCATCTTAAGAACTTGATAAGACTGTTTGAAGCTTTTTCTGGATAGCTGTTTTTTTTCTATTCTTGCTAATATGGTCCTTGTCATGTCTTGCATTGCCTTTTGGTTTTCATTTATAATACTTCTCATGGCAGATGTTATCGATTCTAATAATAACATAGGAGATTCTGTCTTTTCATTACTTCCTTCGGTGCAGAAATTGCTATTGACCTGCACATTGGTTGCTGTAGGATTTGGAGACTTGGGACGTCTCGCTAGTTTTGTCCGTCTTTTAGTCAACACTGGTGTTGATTGGCTTTTGGTTGGTATTTGTATCACCGTGGCATTCCTGTTTTCGTAATCTTCATCCGAAGACCCACCAAAAGCTTCGCTGTATTCTGTATTAACTTCAGAACTGGTCCAAGATTCATCACCGCTATCTTTGAGAGGTCTTGTCTTCACCATCTCTGTTATTTTTCTTGAAGCGTCTGATTCGTCTCACTGGATATTCTAGTACACTTGGAGTATCCAACTGCTGTGCCAACAAAATGTGTAACGGGCCAGTCGGGTAATATATTCTATGAATAAAGCTGCCACCACCTGTATTAAGTACACAGAAAACTCACAAGATTAGAAAAATTAATCTAGAGTAGAGATGGGAAATCACCATTAAATTTGTTGACCAGTTCTTTTGTTTTATTCAATTTATTAATTCACAGGGCTTCCTATCAGGAATGATGGGTGAACTTTACAACCAGTACCAAATAACTATCAACAACATAAAAAGGGGCGGGTGGCTTAGTGAAAATATTTCCTGAAACTACAGTCAGTGTTCGAATACACAACCTCTATCGTGTCGTTTAAGAAAGATTTTCCGAACAGAACTAACTCTCTATGATGAAAGCAGTAAACGACACTTGAGAAGTGCAAAACTAGGAAAATAACACCGCCGACTGTCTCCTAGCAAATCAGACTAATCGAACAGTCTCTTCATATACAAAACATGAGGTTATGTCGTCTTGTGTGATAGCCAAAGCGATTATTTCAGTATATCAAGGCCACACTCATCAAAGTTCATATAACTTAACAAAGAACTTATCAAAGATTAAGTTTATGTTTTGCCACTAACTACCATATTGTACCTTGTAATGTTAATAAAGTATCTTATTTAATTAAGTATTGATTATAATTGTCTATTTCTTAACATTTCTTCTCAGTATTAAAACTGATAAACAATTACTTAATAGTTTATCTTGTATTCAGCCTAATTTGGTAACCTGGAGGGGGTTAATGAATGATAAAATAAACCAAATTTTATCCTAATGAGAAAATCTGAAAATATTACAGTGTTTACTAGAAAACATAGTAAATCAGGAGGTTCATATGTCCAATACTCAACTGTGAAAACCTTTACCTTACAGAATGTAAAAGGGGCTGGGGAAATATAACTTTATTATTGCTTCATCAGCTGTCAAAATTTACCAGAATTCTGAATAAATAGAAAACTATTTATAAGTACAGAATTACATAAATTGATTCATAATTTAGCACTTACCAAAATCTGAATTCAGATTTAGAATTGTCAGTGAAAGTCCGAAAATCTGCGTAACAATTTCGACTATGCTCTAAGAAAAAGGCAAAGCATAGAAAAGTGTCCAAAATTTCATGTAAACTAATCAAAATTCTTATATCTGTTCCCTGTTGTATACAGCTAAGACAAAACTAGCGAAAGGACTCTTGGCAATCGGAAACATCTGCTTGTATAGTGCCAGAGATCGTCGGGTGAACGATCGGGGATTCAGCCAAGGGCGAAAGATCAATGTTTTCAATGGGTTATAAAAAAAAGTCCCCGATAATGATGATAAAACGTTTTACTGCAAAAATATTATCTTTACGGAACTTCAAAATGTTCATTTCTATAATCTTTTAATTTACAAAATATATAACATTCTAGTTACAAACGAGTAGGCATTCCTACTCCAGCGTTTAAAAAACTCTTGTAAATATGGGTTGAACACCGGGAAAACTGAAAAAAAAAACAAATTACCGAAAACTAGTATTATTTGATTTATTATCGTGACATTTATAAAATTATGTTAAAATTGACTTGACGAGACTTGAATGTAAAACACGAAAACCACTTGTATATAGAGCAGTCATGGTGTTACAATATTAACTTTTCATATCTAACATGTTGTAGTAGCAGGGATAAAAGACAGCCTTTCTGTGAGTTGGTGGAGTCATACATATTCTCTATATTGTGGTCGGACACATGTAGATGTAAGTTCATTAACAGTTCCATCAGACAAGACAGCCCTCTCAAATTTTTATATACATGAAAATCCAACAGAAACAAATCTCGACGGGTGCAAGCGGGCAGTATGCGGATATACCGCAAAGCAGGACAAGAATTTACAAATGATGAGGGTGCACCCCCAAAGAAAAGTCTTTGATCATTCAACGAATAGTCGTATATTATACCTTCAGCAATTCGTACAGTTGGGATTATTCTTCGTGTATGACAACTAATTTCTTATTGCCTCGGCGAGATTTCATTCAGTTTCTTCACTTGAATCTATAGGAACAGACTCGTGTTTAATTGTAACAGGAGAATTTATGTTTGGCACAGAATAAGATATCTGTACAACAGACCATGAAGAGGTATTTGGCTTCCCAAACTTCTGAACTATAACTAACAGAAGAAGTTCTGGTACTTAAACTGTAAAAGCCGCTAACACTATTAGACACAACATGAGCACCGACTACAAACCACATTGAATAACTACAAATCTTGAATAGCACTATATGGCACAGAAACAATACAAGCACGCAAGGAATCACGTAAAACACTGGACGGCACAAAAACTTCACACTTCTAATCCCTCTGGACATCCTCGACACACGAACTTAGTAACAAGGGCAGTTCGTTATCTACATGTAATATATGACAGTGATGCAAAAGGTTACAATACTGGCTCTTCCACTGTTACAGGTACCATGGGTTGAGACAAAGACCCACCCGCTAGTAGTTCGATGTCTGCTTCCTCCTCCCCCCAGTCAGAGATATCCTCTGCACCCACAACCGCGACCTACCTAGAAGGCAAAAGCGGTGCCTTATATTCGGTCAGAGGCTGTGAAGGTTTGGATGCCTCGTTGCAGTTGATACGGCTAGCAGGGGGCTGGCTCCGTAATTCAGCATTCTGTAGCACTATTTTTATCAACTTGTACCCCTGCTCCCGTATAGGTGTACATAACCTCAATACTGGGTAAGTCCTTTCGATATGTATCCATGTGTTCCGGTTTGTACATTAGATACACAACACATTACAGCCAGCAAACCGGGTGAACAGTGACTCTTCTTTTCATAAAATTCTAGACTGGCTGCAGATGGAAAACCTCAAACTACAATCAGAAAACTGATGAAGTACTATCTCGGATAGAACAGATCTTGCTGTTTTCGCTTTTAAATGTAAATAAAATAAAAACATTTTTGAGTCTTTGAAATAAAGCCAAAATGCCAACCACAAACTACATAAAAAGTACTATTGATCAGAACATAAGGAACTGCACATGTTGCCGTCTGCCGGACAAAAACAAGAACACAAATACGTGAAACACTACTAATACAACCAAATCTGTATAAAAATATCTAGAATATCTTCAATTCCCCTTCTACAACCAGCTGTTAAAGTCTCACAAATAGGATTTTAATCTATCATGATGAACTATTTTAATTGAGCTCCTGGGCTTTACTGGATATAGAATACAACAGATAAAACATCTACCCGAAAGTAAGGTTCCTTCCATCTATTTTGTAGTTTTGAGCTTAACTCACTTTATTAATACTACACTTTTGAGAGACAGCTATACAAGAGTATATTGGTATATACAACAGTATATTTGTTTTTATTTATTAACAAATAAATCATAAATATTTTTCTGACTTGCACTAACAATGTTCATTTTTGTTCTAGCATTTTGATGGAAAGTCCACATTTTACATATTTTCAACATAATCTTTATGGATGGGGAGAGAAATTTCAGGCTTAGTTGGCCCATAAATTAAATCAACCGGCAACTGGACTTCATGACTATACATCATGATATTTGGAAAATGATTTGTAAACAGAAGAATCTCATGCTAGTAAAGGTACACTCATTCTAATCCCTTTGATCACGTGGAAACAACCTTGCTTATCATGTCTTCTAAAGCTTCTTTGCAACCGTTCATTCAAACCCATTGCTTTACGCGTGAAAACTTGTAGTTTTTGCATTGTTATTTTTTTAAAGATATGCATAATTTTTGAAACAGTTTAGCCTAAAATTGTAAAATTGTCTCCCCTGACACAGCCCGGTTTTACTTGCCCTTAACCACTTTATTTTTGTCCTTACCAGTTCTCCCTTTACTTAAGTTTTTCAACTTATTCTGCTTATTTATTTGACTGTTTTCTTTAATCTTGCAATTGCCCCGACCATATCATTCTTGTATTTGTCCCGAAACGAGTTCTCATTACCCGAGGAATAACATGTTTCTTACGTTACGCGTAGAATCCCTCGTACTTTATCGCAACTGAAACAGTTTGATCGACTGATTCTGACCCGTTATATTTATAACCCCGTGTGGGCCCCGGGGCACAGGAGAATAGGCCCACGGCTTCCTAAGCCTGCAGTAAGAGTCTGCTAACAGAGGAAACACTTGCCGTGTGTTGCGACCCGTGTCGATTACAGGACGGGATTTCAGTAGGCCGGGTAAACGGTCCCGATAACTTACTGAACCCTTACTTTTCTAGACGGAAAATCGAGTTAGCCCTGACTTTGATGAATCGGCATGTCACGTCTTGCCCTTTATGAAGCCTTATCATTTAAGCTACTCTATTACATTATTTTCTTTCAAACTGTTCCATGAAATGTATGTACCATTGGATAGACAGCTTCCTTACAGGATTTGCAAAGAAGGCGGTGACTGAAGGGCAAAGCTTCCTCAGCTTTATAGAGGCGACATGTTTGCCGTGTGTTGCAACCCGTGATGGTGGAGGAAGGGATCCTGGTGGTTGAGAGATCACTCTCTGCTGCATCCATTAGTGCGGGTCAGCGGGTTTGATTTTCAATACACCACTTTGGCCCTGACTTCAACTAGACGGGAGACCGGATGGACCGGTTCGGTCAATCGGCTGGTCATGCCGAGCCCTTAACAAGCTTGTCGTCATTCTTCTGATCAATTGTTCATATCTTGTAAATCTTACTACCAAAGTTTTTCAATTACAAGCTGTTAAGAAGGCGGTGGCTCATGGGTCAATCAAGTAGATAGAGTTTCGAACGGTTGTTTCGACAGTTAACTCTGGCACTAAGCTTGCGGAAATTCATCTATTTGAGTATACCACCCTTGGAACACCTGATGCTTTCTGCTGGTTATTTGCAGAGACCAAGCATCGCCCCTGTTGGCACTCCATGGCGGGTGGGTGACAAGGGTGATGAACCGCATTCTTTTATCATTGCTACACACACACAATTGAAATTAGGTCCAAAAAACGAAAAAAATGATTTTCCCCTTGAAGAGATGGTGGATGAAGATCACTGGTCCAGATTTATCGTTTTATCAAGTAAAGATCCCCGTAAACCCTTATCAAAAGTTTCTCCATTCATTATTAAAAAACTAATCAAAGGTTGTGCAGGAGAAGTGAAGAATGTCACCAAAATGAAATCTGGTTGTCTCCTGATTGAATGCAGTAAAAAACATCAGTTCTCAAATCTACTTAAACTAACAAAAATTATTGACTTGGAAATTTCGGCCTCACCTCATAGGACATTAAACTCCTGCCAAGGAATTAACTACCGAGACGATGACCTCGCCGAACTGACTGACGAGGAAATCTGCAAAGAATTACAGCCTCAGGGTCAGGCTTTCAAGCGGGTCCTTATTTTCCTATTTTTCCTTATTTTTTACAAACAGCCCTAAAATTCCTAATTAAAGCTGTAAAATCCTAAAAAAGCCCTACTTATTTGGTTAAAATCCTAATTTTTTACCAAAACACTATCGCATCTCCTGACCACCATTTTAACAACAGTAAAAATGGGACTTCAAAAATACAGTGACACTTTCCACTCCAGAAGCAGAATAAATGAAATGTGGATATTGAAAAATTCAAAAGACCTGATAGACATTTTGAGATCTGGATCTCTTTCCCATTGTAACATCATGAAAACATTTGATTTTTCGACACTCTATATGGCCATCCCTCACGCGCAGCTTAAAACCAGGCTTAAAGATCTAATAAAACGCTGCTTTTTCAAGAAAAACGGAAAGAGACGATATAAATACCTGGTAATTAGTCATGACCGAACTTACTTCGTCATCAAGAACTCCAAATCTAATACTAAATATACTGAAGACCAAATCTGTCACATGTTAGATTTTCTGATTTACAGCATATTCGTCATGTTTGGAGGACGTTTTTCAACAGACTGTTGGTATTCCAATGGGTACTAGTTGTGCTCCTCTCCTCGCCGACCTGTTTTTGTACTCTTATGAGGCTGAGTTCCTAGAAGGCCTACTGAAGAAGAAATATAGGATCTAACACCGGTGGGAGGGCAAGACGGGAAAATCTCAGACACCCAAGTGAAAAGATTTCTGGTCTCCAACGAGGCTCTGCCGAGACCGAAAGAAATCTTTCACGCGGGTGTCTGAGATTTTCCCGTCTTGCCTTACCACCGGTGTTTGATTCTATTTCTCACTAATTCGTTTAAAAAATCCAGTTCTGTTCTGTTGGAAGATGGCAACAAATAGAGTTATCTACCCTGAACGTAATCTCCAGTGTACACATGTTGCGTCACAGTGTTTGTTTTGATGTTAATCGCTATCATATTGTAGTATAAATTGGGTCATGGAAGCTCAGATATGTTGTTTTCATGTTAATATTTAAAAAAAACATAGTAAACCAACACAACTAAAGCAAATATTTTATTATTTTTATTGCTGAACCGACAGTTGACGTCACAATACATTTTTTACGGGAAAAGGAGCGTAAAATTCTTATCTCACCCACGGGTTGAGACAAGGATATCTCTACCGGCTAAAAATAGGTACCACACTGTCCCATTAGTGAGAAAGAAAAGACTCTGGCCCAGACCTTTAATTTCACATTCCGCTATATTGATGATGTTTTGTCCCTCAACAATGCTAAATTTGGCGACTATTTACATTCAATTTACCATAGCGAGCTTGAAATTAAAGACACAACCAATACTCTAAGGTCAGCCTCTTACTTAGACTGACTTCTAGAAATAGACTCAGGAAAACTACAACTAGACTCTACGACAAGCGTGATGACTTCAACTTTCCAATTGTCAGCTTCCCGTTCATCGACATCAACATTCCAGCAGCTCCAGCGTATGGTGTGTACATTTCACAACTAATACACGTTTTTCTAGATCCTGCGATCTTTATCCAGATTTTCAGACCAATCACTGCTGTTGACTGCTAAACTACTCAAACAAGGGTTTGTTGTACCTAGGTTGATGTTATCTCTCAAGAAGTTCTATGGTCGGCACCAAGACTTAATTGATCGTTATGGGAAATCAATGTTTCAAAAACGATCTTACATTTTCACTGAGTCATAGGTAGTGTTTCCTATTCCTGGATTTGACTTTTCCCCAGACAAGACAATGAGTAACTCGACAGGTGTCTAATTAGAGGCAGCCACTGCTTACTCGTCCGGAGCACCTGAGCGCAACCATTGCTTTTTATTGGGATTGGGTTACTCTCTTTCTGTGTTTTATGTTTTTGGTTTTTATTTTGTGTTTGTCTATATCCGGATTTCAACTGTCCCTTGGCTTTTGGCTCTTGTTGTTTGGTCAGTTTTCTTTGCCATTTTTTTTAATTTTCAAAATGTCAAAAATAATAAAAAATAAACATAAAATAGATTAAAGGTAAATGAAGCAAGCTTTAGTATACTTTCAGAAATATGCATTCGCCACTCAGGAGACTATTTGATGGTCATCCAAATGGTCTTCTGAATTGGTAATTAACTTTTGTACTATTGTTCTGTGCCCAACATGGTGAGTAAATCTAATTTTTCAGTCTTAAAAATATCACATTTTATCCCTTATTTTTGTTTAAAAACCCCTAAAAATTCCTAAAACTAGCCCTTATTTTTTTTAACAAAAAGTAGCTTGAAAGCCTGCAGGGTGTAAGAAAAGTGAAAAGATTCATTGCCAACAGACAGGGTGTTCAAGTTTAACTGAACACCTTTCTGTTGAGCTTCAAAACCCCCACTGTCCCTCAGTCAATCAAGATGGGTCTTTACAGTGTTAAAGTCAGCGCCTACATACCGAACCCGTTGCGCTGCTTTAAATGCCAAAAGTTTGGACACGGCAAGGCACAGTGTAGAGGTACACTGATCTTTTTTAAGTGTGCGGAAGTAGGGCATGAGGGCTTTACCTGCATAAAACAATCCAAAATGTGCTAATTGTGGTCAAGCCCACATGTCCTCATCAAAAGACTGTCAACATTATAAAAAAAGAGAAAGAAATTCAGAAATTGAAGATAGAAAAAAACATCTCTTACCCTGAGGCTCGTCGTCTGTTCAGTTCGGCGAGGAATTCCTCTACTGCTACAACGGCATATGCCAATGTGACCAAACGCGTCTATGTTACAACCGAGACGCAAACAATGATCACCTGGACTATTGATCAAAAAGATCATGTTAGCCTTCCAGTAGAAACTTCTAACAAAATTATATCATCTTCTCGGAAATCTTCAACAACTCAAACCTCTACATCTTCATCAACTAATAAATCTAAACCATCCACCTCTTCTTTAAGCAGTCCCCCAAAAAAGTAAATAATTCCAATAAAATTCAACAAAAATACCAAAATTAAGGAAAATTAAAATATCGACCGTACTCCCACGCCGAAATCTACGAAGGATCCAATCTAGGTCCAAAATAGATTCGGCAGTCTCGACGACGTATTCGACGAGACCATTTGGGGCGACAAAATGGATACACTACCCCCAAGTCGATTACCAATCGCAGATGGGCGCAGTGAAACAACTCGCAAAAGAAGTATCTCCCCCATTCGACTACCCAGATAATGGATAAAATAATACAATGGGATTGTCGAGGTCTTAAGATTAATTTTCTTGAAATTACATTATTAGTTCAAGCCTTTCTTCCTGTTGCATTTTGCCTCCAAGAATCCCACCTAAAACGAAGTGATAACATATCTTTAAAAAACTACTCTATATACAGCACATATGTAGACGAGAATGATAGAGCTGCTGGCGGCTCTACCATTCTTGTAAAAGATCAAGTTCTACATAGCCCTGTAGATCTCAACACCGATCTTCAGGCGGTTGCTGTTAGAATATCTTTAGACAAAACAATTACTTTATGCTCTGTGTATATCCCTCCGAATTCTTTATTAAATTTAAAAATCAGTTGAAACATCTTACTGATCAGCTTCCAGTCCCTTATATATTACTTGGGGACTTCAACGGACACAACCCTTTATGGGGCAGCAACACAATAAACGATAAAGGTAAAATTATTGAAGGCTTAATGAATCAGGATGATCTGTGTATTTTTAATAATGGAACCAATACATATTTACATCCTGGGATCAGATTCGGCTATTGATCTTACAATAGCAGATCCTTCTGTTGCCAGATTTCTCATGGAAAGTCCATGACGATCTCTGTGGCAGTGATCACTTTCCCATTGTATTGGAATCTTTGCACTCTTCCATCACAGAACGAGCCGCTCGGTATAAATTTAACAAAGCCAATTGGCCTCTATTTGAACAACTCTGTATAGAGCGACTTAACTCGGATACTTTTGAAGATATTTCTGATCCAATTTTAAAATTCAATGAAACACTTATTTCAATTGCTGATGAAACAACTCCTTAGACCTCGACAAATCCAAAACATCCTAGTAAACCATGGTTCGATGACAGCTGTGAGGACGCTATTAAAGACCGGAAAAAGCCGAACGACGCTTTAATAAACACCCAACTCAAAATAATCTTAACCATTTCCGAATTTTTCGAGCGAAAACTCGCAGGGTAACGAAACAAAGACGACGCACCTCTTGGCGCAACTTTGTTTCTAAACCAAATAACTATACCCCTATGAATAAAATTTGGAACATGATTTGTAAAATTAAAGGTAAAAACAGTAAAGCAAATGTCCATCATTTACAGGACGGAAAAGACTCGGAAATATCTAACAAATTGGCCGAAACATTTGCAAAACACTCGTCCGCTGAAAATTATCATCCCGATTTTCAGCGTATAAAAACTCAAAAAGAAAAATCAAAACTTAATTTCCAGTCAAAAAATCTATAAGATTACAATACATGTACACCGTTTTCTTTGGAAGAGCTAAAAACCTCTTTGAACAAATCTCACGATACAGCATGTGGTCCAGATGACATCCATTATCAACTTCTCAAACATCTGCCACAATCTTCTCTCAATGCCTTTTAAATCTTCTTAACAACATTTGGAAAACGGGTGACTTACCATCTATTTGGAAAATGACCACTGTTGTGCCTATTCCAAAACCAGGAAAAGACCACTCGGAAGCGTCAAACTATCGGCCTATAGCCTTCACAAGCTGTCTTTGTAAAACCATGGAAAGGATGATCAACGATCGCCTTGTCTGGTTTTTAGAATCCAACAATCTACTTTCTAATATTCAATGTGGTTTTAGACAAGGACGAAGTACCCTAGATCATCTTGTACGTTTCGAAACGCCTTTGCAAAAAATGAGCATGTTGTGTCTATCTTTTTCGATTTAGAAAAAGCATATGACACAACATGGAAATATGGTATTTTAAAAGATCTTTTTGCTATGGAGTTGAAAAATAGCCTTTCTACCTTTATTTCAAACTTTTTATCTGACAGAGAATTTAAAGTTAGGGTCAATTCTACTTCATTTGACCCTTTTGAACAGGAAATGGGTGTTCCTCAGGGAAGCATCCTTTCTGTCACTTTATTTAGTATCAAAATTAATAGCCTTGCTCAAGTTTTAAAAGATAATATTGATGGTTCTCTTTATGTTGACGACTTCTTTATATGTTACCGAGGAAAAAACATGAATAATATTGAACGTCAACTGCAGTTATCTTTAAATAGAATAGAGAAATGGGCAATGAAGAATGGTTTTAAATTCTCCACTGCAAAAACCGTTGGGATGCATTTTTGTAATAATAGAAAGATGCTTCCTGATCCCGAATTAAAATTACATAATAATCCTATAAAAATTGTAAAGGAAACTACTTTTCTTGGCCTCATGTTTGATTCAAGGCTAACCTTTCTACCCCATATCAAAATGTTAACAAATAAATGCATTAAAGCATTAGATATTTTAAAAGTCGTATCCAGTACCGACTGGGGTGTTTTACTGAAGTGCGATGTTTTACTTAATCTATATATATCACTGGTTCGATCTATATTGGATAACGGTTGCTTTATTTATGGTTCTGCTCGCAAGTCATATGTCAAAATCATTGATACTATACACCATCAGGGATTGCGACTATGCCTTGTGGCTTTCAGAACCACATCTGTTGAGAGTTTATATGTAGAAGCAAGCAATCCTTCTTTGTATCAAAGAAGAATAAAGATCGCTTTGCAATATGCAAATAAATTAAAGGCATATCCTGGCAACCCCGCCCACGACTTTGTTTTCATAAATTTATCAAAACATTTTCGAAAAACATTCAAACAAAATTCAACCTTTTGGCCTCCGAATTAAATGTCATTTGGAAAATTCTTGTATAAATTTAGATGAAATTGCTGCAATCGAAATTCCTCATAATCCCCCATGGTTAAACCCAAAACCGATATTTATTTATGATCTAAGAAAACAAAAAAGTCCGACACAAACCATTTAATAATACAACAACATTATGCAGACATTAAATCTTGTTATCCTGACTATAGTACTATTTACACAGACGGGTCAAAAGAAGGTGATAAAGTTACCTCGGCCGCTGTCTTCGTAGAGCGTGTTGAAACTCGCCGCCTTCCGTCTGCCTCATCTGTATTTACAGCAGAGGCGCAAGCTATTCTTCTTGCGATGAAAATAGTTGCTTCGTCAGACGAATGCAAATTTATTGTCTGCTCCGATTCCCTGTCTTGTCTACTCTCTTGTCAAAATTAAAAATCCTTTCATTTTAAAAATTATTCAAATCTACAAATCTCTTGTTGCTTTGGGAAAAGAGATTATCTTCTTCTGGATTCCCAGTCATGTCGGAATCCGTGAAAACACAGTCGTGGATCAGGAGGCCAACATTGCACTTAAGGATACTATCACTAACTGTAATATTCCTTTTACCGATTTTAAAGCGTTGATTTTTAAATAAATTTCTAATTTGTGGCAGACTGTGTGGACGTAGCCCACATTCGGGAACGTTTCTATAGTGCAGATACGTATTTTGATTTATATAAAACTGTCGCAGGCGACACAATTTTAAACTTTTTAAAAAAATTATTTTATTTAATAAAATTTAATTTCACTACTTAGTGTGATGCTTCATATCTTCATATCTTTTATTGTTTTAAGTACCATTTTTATCTGTATTCTCATATTATTGTATCGAGTGGTCAAAGTAGTTCGTTTTCTATTGATCACGTGGTCTGTCAACACTGAGATATCGATACTGCAGCACCCCTTAAACTAGTTGCTAACTCTCTAGGCTTGTTCTTCAACTGTCCATTTATTAGTTTTACTCAGAAGCTCTAATTGAAGAAAGTAATCTTTACACCTTGAAATCCTATCACAAACTGGTGGTTTCTTGTATTTTGTCGCTCTGCACTTGAATTTACCACATTTTAAGCAATGAAAATATATTTTGGGGCTGCGAACTACTTTCTGGTTCCCGCTAGAAGCGAACGCTCTCTTCATTAATCTTGTTCTTACCCTGTTGCCTCAACGGCCTCCGCAGAGGATCGGCAATCACTTTATGGTGTACGGACCCAAGTGCACTCCTCGTATATTGGAGCCTCTCAGAGAACCCCTCAAGCGACCTTGTTTTTAAGTTTCTAAATCAGTACCACTGATACCGAGTGACTCGGTGTGCACCAATTCTGTCAGTTCGCAATTTCCCCGCGCCACCTGCATAGGATGTGCCGTCGGCATAACAATGCTAACTTCGCCATGTCCACTTTCTACTGCCCTGAAAATATCTATCCACTTGTTGTACCAGCAAAAATCTACAGGTGAGGGGCGAGTTCCAGGTCGTCGAAAACATCGGGAATTTAAGAACCTTTCTAGGTTTCCGACATTTTAAAATTTCTTTTATGTGTAACTGTATGCAACACAACAGCAGTTGCTGATAAACTAATCAGCAACTGCATTAAAGAAAATTAAGGTATAAAATGAACATAAGACCGGATTTATTCTGCTATAAATCTGCAAAATCCTGTCGAAACGACGCCAAATCCAAGTTTGTACGTGTTTCGTCTTATTCAGCTTTCTTGTAGGATTTCTTCTTTAATCAACTTACATGTAGTTGTTTTGCTGCCTCTCTTTTTTCTTTTTCTTTCTGGCTTATGATTTCATCACTTGTTAATAATATGTGCGATATAACAATTTGATTATTCTTTATTGCCTAGGTTTTGCTTTGCCGGTTGACTTTATTAAAAATATCTTGTCAAGTTCTTCATTCCACGTTCCGGACCAATCACAAGATTGAAGAAATTCTACAACTGGGGTGTGGATGGAGTGTGTGATTTATCTGTAAGGCTGGCTACAATTTCAGCCGCGTCATTGTCAGAAATAATGTTTGTTTATAAGGGATCTGTAACAGATGTTACGGGCGTGGCTTCACAAAATCAATTAAAGTTAAATACAGTTTTATTGTCTGCTGTAAGGTTGTTTCTAGTGTGGTTTGGCATGTTGGTGTAAGTAGGAAGAATGTGAAGTGTACAAACAGATAAAGCTACAAGAGTGAGCAGAAAATGTAAATTCTTGTTGAGAAGACTATACATGCAAAGAAGATACAGGTCAGTTGATGTAGGGGAGGTAACTGTAGATGTCGGAGTCGATGTAGAGGTGCAAGTGTGGATGTCGAAGATGTAGATGTCGGCAGAGAAGTTACACTAGATGTTGGTTAGGAATTAACTTTGCGGTTTACCCATAGTAGCGGCTTTCACTAGGTACTTCCTTTTCGGATTAATTCATCGGAGCATTGTCTGAATTGTCAAACGCAGAACAAGGAGTAATAGCTGAAACCGGAATAACAAAAGGGTTCCAGTCAACAATGCCAGTTGCCTCAAAACCCGATACAATGTTCGATCTTTTGAACGTTTTGTCATACGCCATGTTCATCAACATAGGAAATGAAAGTTTGTTAACAATGTTGTTAGCGATATCAGACATAAACTCTGAACAAATGGCATCATACTTCCATTTAAAAGGGAAAAAACGCAACGATCTAACGGACAAAGCTTTGGAATCAGTCTTCCACCCATTACCTTTTGTTAAGTCCATTTTGTACCTATTAGACCATCATGCGTGTTGTAAGACCTAAACGAACGTTTTTCCCATACTAATTGCAAGTAGTGGAATTATTTTCCCGGCGGCATTCACACAGGAAGTAACAACTTCCCTGCTGTTGCTTATTCTTTCTGGTATTGTTCTTATCCCAATTGATGCAAGAACTTTTGATGGGCGATGCTTGAAGTTTAAAGTTGGTCTCATTCATATTCCAGATTTTGGTTGAAGCAAGTCCACTGGAATACATTTTAAGGTCAACAAAATATCGACCAACTTTAAGGGGATTCAACATCCTAGACCTGACAGCTGCAAGCTTCTCTGGTTTGCGCAATACAAGTTCTCGATAGGCCGCTCCGTTATGAATTCTGCAAGCCAAGGATACCGTTTTCAGTTTTTTCCGGTATTTCGATCCACCTCAAGGTAAGTTGACACTTCCAAATAATAACAAATATATCCAGGAAAACTTACTAGTGCATTTGGTGGCACCAAACTCCAGCTACCTTATCGCTATCGTCGGCCTATTAAATGTGCTTCGTTCTATATAATCACCTCTGTACAGTTCAGAAGTCGAGCAAGGATACAGTTCGCATTTAATGCCGATTTTCATCAAACTGTTGTTTTTTCATCGTACATAGACCTTTGCAGTGTATATTATGTTCCAAACCCACCAGAATAAAAATTTATTACCAAGGTCCTCTTCTGCATCAAAACAAGGTTTTATGTAAACTACAAACGACAGTCTTAAAATGATACCGTTCACACCCGATCCATTCATGGAGACTGTTCGCATTGTGAATGTGTATTTTAGAAATATAAAACTCTTTATCATGCACTTTGTCGTACTTCTGATTCCCCCTAAATTAAAATGCTGAAAAATACCAATGTAACTTTAAAATAATCTATTTTCCCCTTTCAAAATTAAACGTGTGGCTGTGTACCGAGTTTGCGTTTGTCTCATATTAAATGACAGTTTTTGATTATTTGACATCACTCAATATCAGTATTTTTTGGCTAATGAACAATGACTATAGGGGCTTATGCATGAGACGGCCAAGGATAAGTTTTGACTTTTTATTTCGAATGAGTAGAAAAACGAGTGAAAATACTTGTAACCCTAAAAAGGAAAAAGAAGAAACATAACTATACAAAAATCTTCTCTTGAAACAACTGAAAAAAATCTGAGAAACGGACAGTGCATTGCAGTGCGCTAAAGTCTCCGTTGCAAAAGCAACCAGAGTAAGTTCGTCAATGAGTAAAAGCCAAAGCACAAATGAAAAGATTCTAAGAACTCCATCAAATTCTAAAAGGAAGCATTCCCCATGGACAAAACTTTCCCCGTTTTACCCACCCTCTTCAAGCTTTAAAGCATCACCTAGGTACAGAGTTAAAAAGTTGTCTAGTTCACACAAAAGAAGTAAGAAAACGTTATTTTGGTTCCAAATAGATTTATCTACTCCGATAGAAGTTCAAAGTTGATTGACACTAAATTCTATAGAGGAGGACGATAACCTAGAATGTGATTTTGTTACACTGGTGGACAAGAAAGTGCATACTATTCTTTATGATCAACATGACCAAGAGATAGATGAAATGGTTAGCCTGTTCCCTAAAATGAAGTCTGGGTTACAAAAGTATGGAATTGAAAATGTGTTTCTAGACTGTTTCAGATTGATGCATAATGGAAAATTGCCCATCAAAAATATTTCATTCCTTCTATGGGTCGAAGTGGTGAGATGTTATAAGAACGAATCTACATGCAGTATGAGATATATGGATAATACAAATTATTATCAAAAATTTAAACAAAATACTTCGTATGATTTCCGTCTTTTTTTGGTCAACTTATCATCATGGCATTATATACTTAAATGTTATTTTATTGATCTCATGTTACCTTAATTATTTTTGAATTCATTGATAAATCTTGAAATCTTTCCAAACGCTCTAGATTTAACAAGTCAGGATCATAATGCGACACTCGATATATATTTGGTAATAGTAATATCTTCTTATTTCAGAAATCACTTTTTCGATTCTACCGCACGCCCCGGTGCATCTTAGGGAACCACCGGAAGTCCTGTGTCATCCAAAAGAAATACCTTTCAGAAAAGGACACCCGGTGTGCGTTGGGAACGAGCCAGAGTGAATGAATCTAAAATACTTCTAACAAAGAAAATGGGGATACAAGACTAACATTCAGAAACATTTTTTCGACGATGATGTATATTGTGTAAAAACCGTAACATTATTTTTTGAAAATAAGTAAATTTTGTGTTAAGTATAATCTCAATGTTATTTTTGCATTTAATCGTTAACTTATGTTCATAGTCCAACGCGCCTTTGCCTCTGTATTACCCTCAAACACACAATCAAAGTTAGTCAATTTTTGTCACAATCTGTTTTGTCAATTTGAAAAAATTCCACTGCGGATTTTTAAATTACCGTTGGTATGCATATGTTGTGTCGCGTATACTTATTCCACATAATTTTGCTGTCTACTTGAATGAAAGTTATGACGATGACAACCAAGAATTTAACAAATTATGAAACATCCTTGGACTTCCTAATGCTTAAAATTAATGAAAATAATTAATGAAGGACCATGTATGAATAGTAAAATATTGGGTTTTCTATTGCCATGTACGTTTTGTAATTTTGCTGTAACAGTTATAATTTTGCAGTTATCGTTATTATCTACACCTTAGCCCTTCCTGTATGCATCCTTCTAAATAAGGAGAATCTTGAAAATCATCAAGTATTTTTTGAAGATATTCGAGAATATTTTTTTTTTAATTTATTTTGAACTGATAACAAAAAATATATAATGCTGTCTTAATAAACTTCAAATAAAAACGAAATACGTAAAATGTAAAATAAAACAAACAACTTATCTATGGCGGCTAGATATCAATGCTAATAATCGCAATTTGGATACTTTTATCTTTGATATTTACACCGTCAAACAAAATAAAACACTGTTAATTATGATTTCTAACAATGAAGTAATCACATTCACAGGTGGAAACACTGCAAAAAATCAAGACAAACGTTATGATTCTTTACAAAGAAATTGTGTTCATAAAAAAAACAGCAAAAAACAAGAGATTAAAATGAACTACATATTTGACACATAAATAAAATTATTTCTGACTGCAAATAATAGACATTCATTTGGTTATACATTAGTACACTGTAAGCAACCAAAAATAATATTGGCAAATCAAAAGTAAAAAAATACATAAACATTCTGAGCAAAAGACTCAGTAGAAAAGTAAACATATCTTATGATTATCACAAAAATGCTCCGTTGCAAAGTAAACATGTAAATATCTAAAAAAAAAACAGAACAAACTAATACTATGTAGTGTTTTCATCACAAACAATAAGTTTACGAGGTTTGAGTAGAGCAGTGATTTTGTAAACCTCGTCTTGTCTTAAATGTTTTGTCACACTTTTGGAAAGGAACTGGGACGCCTGTGTGAGTAGCCCTATGTTGTGTTAAGTACCCTGAGATGTGTAAATTCCTTCTCACAAATGTCGCACTTATTCATTGATCCATGAGAATGTGTTCCCTTGTAGCGACTAAGATTGTTCTTATACCTGAAAGACTTTCCTCAAACAGGACAAGTTTGATTCTTTTCATTTAAGTGCTTGGATAAGTGATCCTGAAGTTCACTTAATTGCTCAACTTCAGATTATAAACATCACATATATGGCGGATGAGACCTTTCTCTTTTCTTTCCTGTCTGTTTACTTCAGATTTAGAAGCGAAGTCTTTGTTGCAGCTTGAGCAAACATTTGGTTTAGTTCTCCCGTGAGAATTCATGTGCCGATCAAAATTGCGACTCGATAAAAACCCTTTCCCAATCATCTAATGTACATGTGTATGTACCAACTTTTCTCATTCTCAACTCATGTTGCCGAAGACTGCTTTTTGACGAAAATTCTTTGCCACAACAGCTGCAATTTTTAATAAATATATATGTAGAAAATCAAATGATCAGGTAAACATTAAAAGATCTGGTCTTATCGGACAATAATTAATTGCGCCATAGTGTGTGTTAAATGGTGGTAACTTGGGTTTTGCTGTATATGTATATTTCAAAGAGTAATCTCTCGAAGCATTTTAATTTAAACAGAGGCTTGAGCCTACTATTATCGAACCGTACAAAAGGATTTTTTAGAATAGCTGGTAAAATAATTTTCCCCCAATACACGGGACAACCATTTTTCGTTCCTTGGGAAGACTAGTGCAAATGATGTCGGTCGGAAAATTGGATGAAATTTTCACACCTAACGGAGATCGAACCACGAACCTTGACAGTTGTTATGGGGATTCAGTTATGCGACGTACACTATTAAATACATCTCGTATAATCTATGAAGTTAGCAGTTCGACCAGAATGTTAAAAAGCTTAGAAGCCAATTCTAGCTACTCGGATTTAAAATAGTACACATGCACATGTTAATTTTGAAAGGTGACAAATAGGTTATGTTAAAGTTACATTGGTATTTCAGCATTTTATTTTAGGGGGAATCAGAAGTCCGATAAAGTGCATGATAAAGAGTTTTATATTTCTAAAATAGACATTTACAATGCGAACAGTATCCATGAATGGATCAGATGTGAACAGTATCATTTTAAGACTCGTTTAAATGCAGAATACTTATTACCTTTGCTGATAATTTTTTATTTTGGTGGGTTTGGAACATAATATACACTACAAATGTCTTTGTACGATGAAAAAACAACAGTTTGATGAAAATCGACATAAAATGCAAACTGTAACCTTCCTAGACTTCTGAACTATACAGAGGTGTTTGCATAAACGAAGCACATTTAAGAGGCCGACGATAGCGATAAGGTAGCCGGAGTTTGGTGCCACCAAATGAACCAGTAAGTTTTCCTGGATATATTTGTTATTATGTGGAAGCAAGTGAAACGGTATACTTGCGTGTGGCGTGGGGTTCTGGCAGTGAAAGTGCGATCTTAATAAATTATTTATTACTAACGTTGACCAATCGAAGACCATCTGTCAATTTCATTATCATTAAACAATTTTAGCGATCGATCTTCATTTTCTATCAATTTTTAGATTATATAATCTGTATATATTTTAGTTTATTTTTTTTTTATTTTGTATATGTGGTTAGTGTGGGCAACTGCGCTATACCAAGTAAAAATGTAACTATATATTGTAAGGCCGTGGGTATTCTGCCGGACCCGGTGCAACAGATTAGAACCTAAGAATACATGTAGCAACCGGCCAGGTGGTCGATTAAACAATTTAAAGGAGCCTTGAATATGTCAACAATAAAAATTACAACAAAGTTCCAGGCAATAATTTTTGCTACGCCTGACGCGTGTTTTGAATATTCAATACTCATCAGTGGCGCTCTACCCAAAGATTAAAAATGCCAAACACTTTATGAATATAAAGAGCATATAGAACAATAAAACCAAAATATGCCGAACGGAAATGTTTTGGCTATAGTCGAAAGTACTAACATTTCTGTGATTTGCATACCTTTCTAACATTGATCAGCATTTATCTGTGCCATGCAATTAATAAGCTATCATTCAACATTAAAAAAATATATGCTATATATATCCGTGACCAATTCCTTTTTTAGCTAGTTAGAACATTTTGAGACGATTCACTTTTACATGCACTTTCTAATGCGTAAAAATACTAAATTGTTTTAAAAATTACCAAAATTTTATCTTTCAAGATCTAAGAAAAATTTTACCACTTTTTAAAACTTTATTTATGCAGGAACTTAGACAAAAAGTTTTAAACATGTAACCACTATTGACCAAATCAGAACTCGACAAAGTATTTAGTACTGTACTTAATGTAGGGTACACAATCTGGTAACCTGTAACTGGTACAAATTTACTACTGTTATACCTTCAGTTTCACTCACAGATACTGTACGTGTAGAATCACATACCGAAAGGTAGGTGTCTAGTTCCGATTTGTATTATACCGGTATATCACTAACAGTATTTTCATATTTTCAGTAAATTAACTTATTAAAACAACATTTGTTCAAAAAACTGGGTTGAGTTTCATGGTCATACACTGAAACAATGGATTCTCACAAGGACTTTTTGTTTGGTCTAGTGAAGCGCTTAAAGCTCCAAAGAGCTTTTCATAATTAGTCTGCACTTCATTGACTATGGTTTCTACTTCAGAAGTGGTGAAGTGATATTTCCTGTTCTTTTTTGTTTCTTTACTAGGGTCTCTATCCATTTCTAAACTTATCGTCTGCTAAAACTATATACTTACTGTCATTCCAACATCAAAGAGCTAAGGGGACTTCTAAAAATAGCACGACCAACAGCGATTGATTTGCGACTGATTAGCGTTTGGAAATTAACGTTTCTTTAGCGATTGTTTTATGAAACGCGCGTATTGTCAGTCGTAAGGTAAACGTAAAGCGCGTTAAATTTAACGATAATTGTTAATAACGGTCGTTTTATGAAACGGCACCCTGAAGGTCATCATGATTCGGCTGATCTGGAAAACATAAGATGATGGAAGATGATACCTCACTAAACCGAATCCTAAACAAGGGTTAAAACTCCTTTAGATATATTTGAAAAATGGTCAAATTAAACTTCATCTCTGTTTCGTATAATAAGCAGCATAAAAATAATGCAAATATAAGGGTATTATTAATTTATTTATTCAAAATTTATTCATCGAGACCTACAGTCACGTCCTTTATTGCAAATTTTGCCCATATTGGTTAATATATTTGCAGAAAAAGTTATATATTACATGTACAAGTAAGAAAATGATGTACTAAAATCAAATTGGGATAGATTATTGAACATGTAGTGTCACTTGCGACTGTTTAATTTGATTTATTGTTAAGTTACTAAAATCACTAAATGCTACCCACAAAAAATTGACTTTATAGTTCAATAATTAACTTGATAAGTCTTTAGTACTTTAATCTTATAAAAGGTTATATAATTTTGTTTAGGAAATTAATAGAGAGCAAGCTATACGGTTACATGCATGTGTGAAAAAGTCACGTGATCCATACGATCAAACCCATTTCAGATGGTAGCTGAGCTATGATAAGAAAATATTGAACACGAGCGCTAACATTAATTAAAATGTAGACAAAAATATTTAGTACATCGACAAAGTGTGTAATTTTTAAATAACAACAAAAATGTCAGACAAATATTTTGCTATTTCAGAAACGCTGTATTTTTTTACATTTTTGTGACGTCACCAACAAACTTAAGAAAGAAGTCAATTCACCAATGGAATGCAGAGGCACTGTTAGGCTGCTCCGAAGTAACGCCATGAACCATCTAATTCGATGCTCGCATTTAGGCTTCGCCTATATTCATGTTAACCTTTAAGATGGTTTCAACTGATACAAATATCATATTAAATGTATCGACAAAAAAAATTCCCCACATGTTCTAAAATGACCAACAAAAAATCAACAAATTTAAATTGATGCTTTTAATGTGTTGACAAAATTACGAATTTGTGCAAAAGGTGACTATTTGTCAGAAGCCGGAGATCTCCACGGGATATCCATTTCGTCAGCCTCCAGGAGCCTACATTCTGCATGCGATGCTTTGTGCCATAGACTTGATAATATACAATTTCCAACAGAAATGGCTGAAATATTACAGGGCAATGAAGGTTTTTTTTAGAATTGCTGGGTTTCCAAAGGTAATATTAGCCATAGACGGAACCCTTATTCCCACCCAAGGGATGCCAGGGGATAAAGAACCTGCGATTATTTCTAGGAAAGGGTTTCATGCCATCAACGTTCAGGCTGTTGTAAATGCATCTTTAATGTGAGCAATTACTAGCTTATTCTTACCATTGTTTAGAAAAAATAAATAATTTTCTTAAATATAGTAACACAAAAGCTCAGATTAAATGTATAAATTTAGAAGCAGAGTGTACCATTTTTGTACAAACGGAACTTGCATCCATGAACTATATTATAATTTATTGTTAATTGTTTTGAAATTTTATTTAATATGCGTCATTAATTCGCATAAGCACACTGTCTTATTAATTAAAGAATAAATATTAATCTGTTGAAGATTTATGAACATGGTTATTAAATGGCCGGGATCAATACACGACACCTTCATTCTTAACAATTCCAATGTACCAGAGGTCTTGAATGGTCTGAATATATGGCCTTTATTTGATTCTGGTTACCCATTGAAGAAATGGCTAATGACTCTCATCATTACCCCAACAATCCACAGGAACAAAGATACTACAGAGCTTATCGTCAAACTAGAAATACTGTTGAAAGGTCATTTGGAGTCCTCAAAGTGCGATTTAGGTATACAGTTTGTTCATTTTAAATTATATTTGCATTTATATATTATGTTCGAATTCCGAAGTTTATCGGAGAAATGTTCGATTTCGTGTACATGAATACAAGAATCATTTATACTTTAAAATAGATTAATATTGGAAAGCAATGTTTGTCTGTATAATGTGATTTTACTTTAAATTTTTCAGATGTTTGTATAAAACTTAAGGAAGTCTGCAGTTTAACCCCCTAAACGTGTAAAATTTGTAGAGACCTGCTTCCAGTTACACAACAAAGCGCTGAAAGACAACATTCCGTTGTACTAGTGTATATTCCTGTACAGATCATCCAGCACAATTATAATGTTGTTAATAATAATATTGACAACGAGGCGTGTCGAATACGCCGCCAGTTGGTACAGAGGTTTTAAATGTATAATGGATGAGATGATTACAAAAATTAGTGAACAAACATAATTTATAATATTGTAGTCATACTTTCAAAAAGTCATGAAATAATATTTATTTAAAAAAAAGTTACTAGAATTTTATGATTGGAGACAGACAACTTTCAGATTACAATCGAATTGTTGCTTGTTGCAGCTATTGATTCCAACGCCTTTGTTGAGCACATCTGTAAGCTTAGCATTTCTTCTTGATTTTTTACCATCCTTTCCATATATTACAGTTTCATCTGGTGGTACTTCTTTGTCTTTGCATATTGTTCCTTTTCTAAGCTAAAAAATGCTTCCGGGACGTCACCGTTATTACTTGTATAACCTTAAGGTAACAAAACTGTAAAATACATGTGGTAGTTTTAAACTGTAAGTATAGTTCGTTTATTTGCTATTAACGAAATTACTTTTAATTGAGAATAGAATGCATTCTTTTGATATTTCATTAACCAATGAAAATGACGGACATCAATGAAATTCAAACATAACGTACATGTAATTATAACGTTATAATATACAGGTTATATTTATTCACAGATAATAAAGACGCAATGCTTACTTCTTTTCCTCCTCCTTTTTTATCTGAACTTTCATTCCCAATGGATGACGTTTCTTTAAGTTCATCTAAATATTTCAAGATAAATGTTTATTTAATATTTTGGGATACCCATGTGAAATAACAGTTTCAATAAAAAAAAGTATTGTACTATACTAAATGGTTTTTATTTTTTGAAAATGGTGTGTGTGGCCAAATGAAATGTGATTTCGTTAACGACTTCAAATAGTTGTTATATTTTAAGGTATTAATAAAAAAACATCAAAGGCACAATGAGCGTTTAAAGCAAATTCAAGAAATGTTACTCTATTTAATGTTTTCCCTCTGCTTTTTCTTTACAACGATGAGCTAACAATTAAGCAAAGAATTCACTTCTTCGAAAATATTAATACAATAGCCTTGGAACAACAACAAAACACAAAACAAAATAGGACACAAACAAAAGCCAGGGACTCTCAAGAAAATAGTGGTTCTCTGGACAAGTAAGCAGTTCCTGCCTTATTGCAACACATATTCAATAAACCTTTTAAGAAATCAATGACAAAAACAGAAAAAGAAAAAAGGTCAAGAACCACGAATAGCCATACTATTCCCAATTAAGACCCATATGTTTGTAAACCACAAATGTCATGGCAAGGGTGAACGTTGGACGTTGCTTTAAAATGTTTTTTTATGCCCCTGCGACGACATGTCGGAGGGCATTAAGTTTTACTCATGTCCGCCCGTACGTCTGTCTGTCCGTACGAATTTCCGTCAAGCTTTTCTCAGAAATCATACATGAGAACAATTGGAAATTCGGCAGGGTGGTTCAGTATCACAAGTTGTACGTCCTAAGTGACTTTCAGACCTGTCGGACAACTACTTCCTGTTTGCGACTGGGCCGATATGAAAATGTGTTAACATGAGTATGAAAATTTCTGTCAAGCTTTTCTCAGAAACCGTACAATAGAACAATTTGAAATTTGGCAGGCTAGTTCAGTATCACAAGTTGTACGTCCTAAGCGACTTTCAGACCTGTCGGACAACTACTTCTTGTTTGTGACTGGGCCGATATGAAAATGTGTTAACACGAGTATGAAAATTTCCGTCAAGCTTTTCGCAGAAACCGTACATTAGAACAATTTGAAATTTGGCAGGGTGGTTCAGTATCACAAGTTGTACGTCCTAAAAGAAAAGGACATCAGAAGACACAAGCAGAGAAAGAAGATGTGATAAAGACTGAAATATCAAAAAAGTATTAGGATGTATCGGGATCGAATCAGAAAAACATTAAGTTCTGAAGCTGAGAAGGAGAACAGCCCAGAGGACAATAATTTTATTGAATTATGTTTTATCTACAGTTTTTCTCCATTTCTATCACAATTTTGTTTTCTTTTCAGATGCACCTGGATGTAACTCTCATAAGAAGCAAAGACTTTATATTGTTATCCCATTACTTCTAGCTGCTTTTTTCTTTTGTTTAATAGCTTTACTTTTTTTGTTAACATTTTCTGCAACATTTTGCTTTTTTTATTATAAGTGGAATGAATAATAATGTAATGCTTCAAAAAACTAATTTCTGTGCTAAAAATTTTTAACTGATATGAAAGCTAGAAGTTGATGTGATAACATGATGATTAAATGTTATTAAGTTTCTTCTTTTTAAGTGTGTAAACCATGCCACAAAAGAAATCTGCAAGTCAAAAAATAAAGGAAAGGAGACTGAGAGAACAGCAAGAAAAACATGAAAGAAAAGAACAACAGAAGACGCAAGCAGCGGAAGAGAGTGTGATAGAGACTGAAATATCAGAAAAGGAATGAAATAGTTCAGACAATGAGCTAATAACTCCACAATCAACAGACAATACTCTACAACATGGAATTACTTTTTTCACAATATCAAGTTCACAATACTCAGAGGGAAACTATTCATTTGGAGGGAGAAGAGAAAAATACAAAACAGAACAGTGGTATTAAAGATTTTCCCGAAATGCAATGTGGCACAAAAAGAGCAAAGATAGGGAAAGTGACTGTCGCAGATACATTGAGTTCAGTCACAAGAAAAAGTTTCTTGTCGCAGATACATTGAGTTCAGTCACAAGAAAAAGTTTCTTTTATTTCATATAGTAACACATCATCTAGAAAACGTAAAAGTGAGACATTAATTAACAGTCAGACAGAAAAAGCTGAAATATGTAGATTTCAAACAGAAGAATCTGCAAGATAATAAAGTGAAAGAAACATCTTCCATACCACGGAAGAAATATGCAAGTCAAAAGATAAAGGAAAGGAGACTGAAAGAGCTGCAAGATAGAAAAGGACAACAAAAGACACAAGCAGAGAAAGAAGATGTGATAGAGACTGAAATATCAGAAAAGGAAGGAAATAGTTCAGACAATGAGCTAATGACTCCACAATCAACAGACAATACTCTACAACATGGAATTACTTTTTCACAATATCAAGTACACAATACTCAGAGGGAAACTATCCATTGGGAGGGAGAAGAGAAAAATACAAGACAGAACAGTGGTGTTATTTTCCCGAAATGCAATGTGGCACAAAAAGAACAAAGATAGGGAAAGTGACTGTCACAGATACATTGAGTTCAAATTCACAAGAAAAAATTTCTTTTATTTCAGCCCCGTGCGGGATCCGGGTGGCTAAAAGAATAGACCGCAGTCGCGCTAGCTTGTCGTAAAAGGCGACTAAATAGCGCCCAGTACCCTGACCGGCGTGTCAGGTCGGTTTGCCTAAAGACCGACTGGGATGTGTGCCCCAGGTGGTTGAATGGGGTACCCCTGGCAAGCTGGGGTTGTCAGGCCATAATACGGAAAACCTGACCGCAAACCATATTAGTGCACCGTGTTGGGAAAAATGCCACGTTCCTCGCACGTTAAAGAACGCTGCTGTAGTATTCGCTATGAGTAGGATTTCGATCCCGCTACAGGAGGCTAAATTGCCCGACCCTATCCATCCTCCCATTTGCCAGTGGCAATCTAAAATCCGTTACCCCTATTTTTCCTTGTGTCCCATCCCATTTTCATTCATCATCATTTCATGTTCATTTTATCATCCATTTCATGTTCATCGCCTGAATATAGCTGAAATATTGCTGCTCGGGCGTTAAACACCATTAATCAATCAATCAATCTTTTATGTCATAATTTCCAGTTGTTTGAGCTAAAACAGATTAAGAGGCAGAAGGTTGATGCAGAATTTGCTCATTTGCTTAATAGAGTTCGAGAGACTAAAATCACTGAGGAATATGTCCAGACACTAAAATCAAGATGTGTTAGTGTAAGTAATGATGTTTATCCAAAAGACACTTTGCATGTGTATGCATGGAATGAACAGGTTAATGCCCATCACTGTACAATGTTAAACCAACTTGACACAGAAATTGTTACTGTAGAGGCTATAGACAAGGTTCCAGAAACATTGAAAAATAAGACCATCCCTACCGACCCAAGATACACTGGTGGTCTGCCTTATACCATTGACCTTGCCATTGGAGCACGAATAATGCTTATCAGAAATGTAGATGTAAGTGATGGACTTACAAATGGTGCACAGGGAACAATTGTTGGTTTCAAATTTTCACGACATCAAAAGCCATTGGCTGTAATGATAAAATTTGATAATAAAAAGGTTGGACAAAATGCAAGGATTCTCAGTAAATATGATCTATCAGAATATGATTCATCTGTTGTCCCAGTTTGTCAAACTAAAACAAAATTTTCCTTATCAAAGTCAAAGCAAAATGTGCATGTGTTTATATCCCAATTTCCTCTCAGACTAGCATGGGAGACCACCATTCACAAACTTCAAGGTCAGTCATTGGACAGCATTGTTGTCTCCTTTGATAAAACTTTTCGGGATGGACAAGCATATGTAGCTCTTAGTAGAGCCAGAAAGCTAGATGGACTGCATTTTACATCCTTTGATGTATCAAAAATAAGATGCTTTAGCAAGGGAAATGAAGAGAATGAAAGCAACTATGACTGTGTGTAATCCATATGAATTCTTACTTAGAACAGATGTATCTCTGAATGTTGTAATGTTTAATGGTAGGTCATCAAGGCTTCACTTCCAGATATTCTAGTAGATCCAGCACTTATTGGTGCACATATATTGTGTTTGTCTGAAACATATTTTCTGCAAAATACTTTAGACCAATACAAGATTTCAGGATATAAAGTCCACTTTCTCCCATGTAACAAAGACAATCATGGACTCGCCATCTACTCAAAACTTCACTTAGAGACGGAGTTGATTCAGGACTCTCCTGCTTAAACAGCTGAAAGAATCTATATAACTGTGGAACATCCAAAATTGTACGAAATGGCTTTCCTGTATCGGTCACCATCTACAAGTGTAGTCCAGTTTTTGGATAGCCTTCCTGATATAATGCCCAGTGCACCGGTTAATGGCTTACTTATAGGAGATTTCAACATTGACCCTGATAACATGACAGTGCCTTTCAATAGAATGATTGAATTTTTTGCAGATAGAAATTACAAGCAGCCGATTCATATGCCTACCACAATATATGGGACAATGATTGATTTGGTTTTCTCAAACTCAAAGGAAAAGGAATCTGTACATTTGCTAGCTATTACTCTGATCACAGAATAGTGTGCTACTCACTGGAAAATTCTAATGATTGAACTATACCACTGAGCCAGATGTACAAACTACATAATTCAGCAGCAATTTGAAAATCCTCAATGAAAAACAGCCAACAGCCTTCAATGTGACCAGTGGATACTGCTGCTGCTTGCCATTCAAAAGTTGGCTCTAGATAAAAAACACGATACATTTATGATTCAAATCCAATCCAAAAATTGTTAAAGATTGTGCCCATTTTGCACATAGAATAACCAGATAATGAATACAAAGATCTTATGCTTTGACAAGCAAATGATATAAATTATATTCTATATTGTGTTGCAAATTTACTGTACTGCTCTTCAAACTGAGAAAGTGGCCAATACAAAATACACAAATAAGTTTATCTGTTATGAAAACAAACAATTAGATGTCTACTTCCTATGATTTAATCTGTAAAAAAGACATACATAATAGCGGGGGCATCTGTGGACCATGGACACATTCTTCAATTTTTTTTATGCCCCCGTGACGACATGTCAGGGGGCATAAGGTTTTACTCATGTCCGTCCGTCCGTCTGTCCGTACGTACGTACGTACGCACTTCGGAACGAATTTCCGTCAAGCTTTACTAAGAAACCGTACACGAAAACAATTTGAAATTTGGCAGGGTGGTTCAGTATCACAAGTTGTACGTCCTAAGCGATTTTCAGACCTGTCTGACAACTACTTCCTGTTTGGGACTTCATTTGTACGTATATACGTCCGTCCGTATGTACCAATTTCCGTCAATCTTTTCTCAGAAACCGTACATGAGATACAATTTGAAATTTGGCAGGGTGGTTCAGTATCACAAGTTGTATGTCCTAAGTGACTTTCAGACCTGTCGGACAACTACTTTCTGTTTGGGACTTCATTTGTACGTAAATACGTCCGTCCGTATGTGCAAATTTCCGTCAAGTTTTTCTCAGAAACCGTACATGAGAACAATTTGAAATTTGGCGGCAGGGTGGTTCAGTATCACAAGTTGTATGTCCTAAGCGACTTTTAGACCTGTCGGACAACTACTTCCTGTTTGGGACTTCATTTGTACGTAAATACGTCTGTCCGTATGTACGAATTTCCATCAAGCCTTTCTCAGAAACCGTACATGAGAACAATTTGAAATTTGGCAGGGTGGTTCAGTATCACAAATTGTAAGCAACTGACCTGTCGGACAACTACTTCTTGTTTGGGACTTCATTTAGCAGGGGAATCTGTGTCCCATGGACACATTCTTCGATTTTTTCTATAAAAAATGATTGTTGATATGTTTTCTATGTAGGTCAGTGTCATTTCTTTTATATTCATTTGTTCTTTTACCTGTATAAAAAATATAAAAAAACACTTGATCACATTTTATTTTGGTTGGAAAAGCTCAAAATTTTAACAAAATTTTTGACCTCTAATATTTTAGATACAATATATACTGTTGGCAATTTAACCAATGTGCTAATGATCTATTGTTTCATTTTTTGTATTGTGTTGTGCTTTTGTGTTCTTACATTTAATGATTTTTTTCAGACATTAGTGACAGAACCACTTTAAATAATATGATGCAAAATTCAAGGTGTTGTTCACATGAAGACTGAGGAAATAAAAACAGACATCTAAGACAATTTTAGTTCTAGAGAAATATGAGATATAAGACTACAGATGAGTATGAAAAGACAGACATGTACTGTTGTTTTAAAACAGTTGCTAAATATTACATATTGCTAATTTTTGCTGTTTATGCATTGTCATAGAAAATAAACAATTTTCTCTAAATATGTTTTTGGTTGTTCTATTTATATAGGATTTGTTTGCTCAAGTACACATTAATTGGCTCCTAGGAATGCAGATCATTAAAAGGTTAGCCCATGACAAAACAGAATTCCCATCCAGAGAAAATACTGTGCAAAGAAGACAAAAAAACAAAAGAGCTAGCATGTTGCTGAATTCTTGCAAACTAATGGCTACAACAACATTACAAGTAAACTATATACATACTAGAATGTTGCAAATGGCGCTTAATACACACTACAACAATACTAAAAGCCCGCTTAATACATGCTAGAATCTTGTCGACTCATTGCTGAATATATGCTACAACAGAACTAAAAACCCACTAAATTCATGCTGGATTCCTGTTACAACAGCATACATGAATGCGTACTATATCCTGCGAAATATGCACTAATTGTTTGCTAAAACATACTGGTTACCTAATTTGCATATTTATACTGGAAGTCTACTTATCAGACACGCTGATTTCCTGCTGTCGATCTTATTTACATAATTGAAACGCTTACAAAATGCTACAAATTACGCTTATTTTATACTAGTACATTTAAAAACATTTGATTGGCTGTTGATAAAAACTGGTAGCATGATTTAGCATGGTCTAGAGTAGTTGAGCTAGTATTATTTAGTGTTGCTAATTACATGCTAACAAATATGCTAATTATGCACTAGTTTCCTGCTAATTGGTCTCAATTATAAATACTAAAAATTGACTAGATATCAGCTAAAAGCATGCTACATTTTGGTCTGGGTATACCCCCTACCTTTGTTGTTCGAGTTCGCTTTGGAAATTTGCATTGCCAACATGATTGTAGGTGTTCTACGTACTCACGGACATTTATTTTCTACGATTATGACCTCGATTCCTTTAATAGATCCATATTTTTGCAACCGCTAAACTTTTACTTGGACTGAAACACTTTCTTTACTTCAGGGATTCGGCCTAGAACACTGTTTTCTATGAAGTTTGATTGATCTACAAAAAAGACTATATCATTAATACCTTCATAAAGACATCTAATACTTTTGTTACCATTGTTACAGATTTTTTTTTTCTTGTATAAATATTTTCCCTTTTAAATGTTTTTTTATAGATACTAGGAAACGATTGCTTCCATATGCCGTTCCCACAGTTTTCAATTTCCGCAAAGATTCTAAAAATACACCTAGTGACAGTAGGTACAAGAAAAGGAGGGAACAGGAATATCTTCAGAATAATCACATTCAGATGGAAGTTGAAGTAGCTGAACTGGACAACTTTGATAAAGGAGAACAGTATAGTTTACTTGGTTTCTCCAGCATTGAAAATTATGTACATGATCCTAAGCGTATTGAATACTATACATCCTTTGAGAACTATGGCCACTTTATGTTATGTTTTTTTAATTGCTTAGCTCCATCTGTCTTTGAGTTTAATTATAAGTGCCAGCTTTATGTTGATATATCAGAATCAACTGTGTCCAACATAATAATTTGATGGATAAATGCGTTATATTTTCAGCTGAACGAGTTTGATTTGTGAGTTTATGCCAGAAGATTTCAAACAGAAATTCCAACAACAAGAGTTACGCTGGATGCTACAGAAGCCTTCACATGTGGATGACCAGAGCATAACTTGGTCTTATAAGCATAAAAAAAAGTGGTTGGTTGCACACCAAGAGGTACCGTGTCGTGTGTAAGCTATTCATATGGTGGTTCTGCCGTTGACCGTCAAATCATTGAAAAGTCTGACCTTCTTAAGCCAAATAAAAATGTGCTCAGTCCTAAGGACATTATCATAGCTGATCGAGGCATCATGGTGCAAGATTTGTTTGCAACACAGGATGTTTACGTGAACACACCTACACTGTCAATTAGAACCTCATGAGGTGGTAAAAGATAGGAGTTGCCTCGAAGAAGATACGTGGCCTAGTCAAGATATTTTAAAGGAAGATCGTCCTACTGGCAAACTTGTTCTTGGGTCCAGAAAAGTGTTTGTGTGCTTTTCAATCATTAATTTTAGAATATCTATTGTAAATCAGAATTCTTAAGCTGCTCTAGATTTAAATCTTAACTAATTTGGCATCATGGGTTGTTTGAGTCTTTGTATACTGTTTTGTCTTTCAGATCTACTCTGTTGAAAAGGTAAATCACAGTCAATTCCATCAAGAATTAAGGAGAGAGTTTATGGAAGTTTTTTTCTGTTTTTGCAATATTCATAGTTTTAAACAGCTATGGTATAAAACTGATTACCGGTATTCAAGTAATAAAAAACATTTAAATCGAATTTCTTATTAATGTTCAATCTTTAATGAACATTATACAGCGACAGCCAACATGACCAAAGGTGCATCCGAAAGTATTAAAAATTAATGAAAATAAATGAATTTATACCCGGTGTGATTTACATTCATAAGGTCATATTCAAGTTCATACTGGGACGGTTCCCAGTGCTCGACCCACAGAGCAGCCCAGCGGGTCCCCGAGTGGCGGATAGGCGAGACCCTCTCGTTGGGGGTTGCCAGGTCATAATACGGAAAGCCTGCCCGCGGACCACAGTGGGTAACGTGTTTAGAGAGTGCCACGCTCCTTGTACGATAAAGATCTCTTTTGTAGATTTCGAAAAAGAGTAGGCTCATTGTACCCGCTACACAAGGCTAAATTCTCCGACCCTACCCAATACTCTGTACTTTTCCAGTGGCAGGCAAATTTTGTTCCCTGTGTCCCATCCCACCCCTTTTTCAATTGATGTTTTATTTGTCAACTTGGTCCCATCCTGAATATAGCTGAAATACTGCTCGCTGGACGTAAAGCAAAAATCCAATCAATCAATCATCACAGAAGAATATTATTTGCTAAGAATAGCATTGTAAAAAGACTTATAAAAAGTCTGCAAATTATCTGTGCAACACGTCTACAACTGAACATTTCCTGTCTGGATGAAATGTATAAGCATCAGTAAACTGATGCAACATGTTTACATGTTGCATGAGGTCCCTTGCCAGCTGGGTATTCACATCCTGAGTTCACTGTTTCTCCAGTTGTTCTATTTATGTTAATATTATAAAAATAGAAATGTTCTCAAAGGTCACAGGAAGTAGGGGGTCCTTACTGTTATGAATACAGTATTTCTACTAAAATCATTTGGGATTAAAGTCCAAAAACCTTAATTTGTACTAATTAAGTCTTACAAAAATTATCAGATAATCATGAAGCCCTAACATGAACTGTATCTCATCAGTATATGTATAAACCTGCATGCCAAATTGCAACTCGATATGATAAACCATAAAGAAAAAGTCCAGAAAACTTGAGTGATGGACTAACTAACATTGTGCAAACCTATATAGACGCCTTCTGCAAAGCCAGTAGGAGAAATTTTATTATGTGCTATAAACCTACCTTAAGTTTCATGGCTGCGCGAAGAATTCCATTAAAATATATACAGGCCGCTCTGGTGGAAACTACCGGCCATGATCTTCTGTGCCTCAAACATGATTCTCCCCCTTTTCCAATGCCTTGATGTCGCAAACGGCCTCCTTGTCTTCTGCCATTCTGTACAATCTATAGCCCTTTACTTGTTCTGGTGTTACTTTTGATAGCTGGATCTTGTGTTCGGGCCTAAGCTGTTGATAGACAGATGTTGGTCACTGTGGATCTGATGGTTTAGGTAGATCAACAGGCATACCTCTAAAATCAGCTCTTTATATGCTTTGGAATTGCAAGGAAAAATCGCGTAAAAATCCCTTATTACAGCTTAATCATGATAACTTATCAGCTATATAACTAACCTATCTTTTCAATCAGTTTTCCGTGCATTTCGTCGTGCCAGTTCACTTTGTAGCTTAGGAACAGACCATACAGCGTAGCGGTCCGCCATTCTCTCTATTTGTAGTAAGGAAAAAATCCGCGAAAACAAAAACACAAATCCGAATAAATAACTGATAATACATTAGCGCCATTGAACTGGAAATGGCGTGGTGCAATCCATTGGTTTACCGTTTACGAAAAATCCTGTTCTCGCCCCAGTCCTTTCTGCAATCTCAATTTGAGGAAAAGGTTTCTCATAGCCTTCAATATTCCCACAGGTCCATTATAAATCAGCAGGAATATCTGCGTCTTCTTCATTAAGGTCCAGTCCATCATTTACATCACTCTCCCCCTTAAAACTGATGTCCGAATCATTATCAGAATCGATGTCTGACATTGTAGAACAGCGGTTTTTTGTTCCTTTTTTCCCCCAAGATTTATTGTGACGTCATATAATATTTGACGTCATTAAAAAGATGACGTGGAAGTCCAACGGTTGTTTAATAACTCAATTGTGTTAAGATATAATAAGAATACAAATTTATTCGATTTTAATAATGAAAAAATTCATTTTTTATTTGGTGCTTCTTAAGTCTAAAAAAGGACATATGTATCCGTATGGCAGTCGCCCGGTGATGGACACATCTGTCTGTATGCCAACAAGATGATTTAGTCTGGGTGGTGACCTGGGGTTATATTTGAAAGTTAAAGCATCGCAGATTCAAGCTATACGGTAGCATGCGTATGTGTAAAAAAAGTCACTTGATCCATATGAGCAAATCCATTTCAGATGGTAGCTGAGCTATTCGTAACCTGGTCTCCTGGTGCAATATTTTTCATTGACGCAAGCTTCACTTCAAATATAACACCAGGTCAGGACCTCCGATATAAGCATTTTCGTTGGTTGATAATATGACACTTGCACATGCCAATCTTTTTTTAAATCTGGGAATATTTTTTCTTTATAAAATTTAAATATAAATTATATTTTAACTTTACGCTTAAATTATGGAATCATAATGTAAACTCAGCTGAGAAATGTAAACATTTAACGTCACAAAGAGAATGACGTCATAATACGTTCGTTCTACTTGAACTTATCTATAATACTAAATGGTTAGTCTAGAGAATGCCCGAACGTCAAATTTCAACGCTCTCACCGTTGAAATCCAATGCTCCTGACCTGACGTTATATCCGAAGGCCGCTTAGGCTAAAGAGGATATCATCGTCAGGGTACCAGAATAAGCTATTCGAAGAAATTATTGTAGACGAGCATTAAAATTAATATAAAAGTATACAAAAATAATTTTGACATCGATGAAATAAAGTGTTTTTAAATAACTACAAAAATGTACGACACTTTTTTTGCAATCGTTTTTTTTAATTGACAATTTTGTGACCTCATCAACGTCACTTGGAGAAGGACATTACCTCAGCAATGGAATGCAGAGGAACTTTTAGGGTGCTCTGAAGTAACGTCATGAACAATGTGCGATACTTGCATTTAGGCTGAGCCTATTTTCATATTAAACTAATGAATGTTCTAAGTATAACCCTCGTGTACACGTGCAGAAAGCTTTTTTGTAGATGACGTTCTTGTTAATTGTAATGTATCGTGTAGTATCGCTTGCCCGCTCATATCCAAAACAGCCGCTTTGTGTTTACATTTTTGTTCTCGCGTTAACGTGATCGATGACGTCATGACACTAACAAAAATAGTGTCCAGGTACGGAAAAAAGAAAAAAGTAAAATTTTCTAGGAAAATGAGATTCAAACAGGTAAAATCATATTAATTGGAATATTATCTGTAAAATTTACAGATTTACTTATGCATTTTTTACACTACTTTATGCCTTGTAAATTATGACAATTTGTGTTGTAATCGCACCATGTTCCCCATAAATTGAAATTTTCATATTTAGGTCAGTGACCGTGAACTGCATTGGAATTTCAGGCCAAGGAAATTTATTTTTGTTCTGTTATCAAAATGTCAAGCTCCGTTGCTGTGAAAATGTAGTCTTTTCTGTGGGAAAAGACTTGCCTTTATCAAGTGCCCTGTAATCTGTTATTCATCTGATGATTTGTTGAAACATATAAATGCTCGTTTTTTAACCATAACCTTTTTATTACTTGTTAGAAATTGATACAATTTGACAGACTTATTCAACAAAGCAACCTTTGTTAAATGGTATTGCTCTCAAAACCAAATTGTAAACACAAGAAAGTATTAAATAATCAACAATATATTTCAAAAATGAAAGAACCAATTTGTAAAAAAACTTCAGGCACATCGGAGAATTTGTTTACTTCAAAATAAATTTTAAAACAATAAGCAAAAATGCTGAAAAAGATCAATAATTTAAAGAATTACAAGCACAAATATTTCATGAAGTGAATTTCTACTCGCTACAGAATTGACAAAAATAATGATTAGTAACATTAAAGGTATTCTTTAAATTAAATTTCATCAGTCATTGATTAGGTATAAATGCATAAACTATCTACATAATTGCAAATGATTTTTATATATGGACATTTTGTAGTTTAAGGTTACTCCAACTCACCTGACAGCTATGCATACGGTCGTAAATTGATGCAGTATAGTCCGAATAGAATGACAGATGTATATTTATCAGTTAAAAGTGTAATCTCTATAAGAAAGTCAGCCTTACAGCATGGTGTTCCATATCAGACTTTGAGGGACAGAATTGCTACAATTGTGGATCCAGAATGTGTTCTGATGGGCAGATCTCCAATATTGAACTTGGAACAGGAAGCAAGACTCGTCATCATCTGAAGATTATGGCCTCTTTTGGTTATTAATATAATAATACGTCAGAAAGTGGTCGATTAAGCCTCCAATTATGCCGTGCATTTCGAATTAAGAACCATTGACAACCCATTTACTATGAAGTGGCTTTACTTATTCATGAGAAGGTGGCCTGATCTTAAGATATTTAAATTTGGAAATTGCGAGAACGGGAGCAGCTAATTGTGCTGCAAGTACTTTGACGAACAATCTGCAATTATTAGGAAAAATGATCTTGTAAACAAACCTCACTTAATATTCAGTGTTGATGAGAAGGATGTACAACTTAACCACTGAAAGTTGGTGATGCTGAATATAAGACTCCGGCAACTACTCCTGGGTAAATCTGAAACAATCACTATTGTTGGATGTGGAAATGCAGTTGGATATGCAATTCCACCATATATTGCATTTAAGGGTCAGAAAATGCAGTCTGGATGACTGGAAATTGTTACACCTGGGGCTGCATGCACTGTCTCTCCAACTGGCTGGTATAATTCAGAAATCTTCATCAAGTATTTGCAGAATCATTTTCTTCCACTTGAACCTGGTAAGGACGGCAGTATTTTACTCTTATTAGATGGTCACAAGTCTCATTTATCTGTTCCAGTAATTGACTGGGCCCTTGAACACAACGTCATCATGCAAGTTCTGCCTGCTCATACGTCACACTTCCTGCAACCCATGGATGTTGGTGTTTATGGTGCGATGCAGAAAATATAATTATGACAATCTTTGCCATAAAAAACAGAATGTCTGAATTAGTTGCAACCAAAGATGATGCTGCTGAAATAATTTGTTCTTCATATCTGAAATCTGCCACACCTGAAAACTTGCAGTCTGCATTCAAGAAAACCGGGACTTTTCCATTGTGTAAAGACAGTATTGACATAAGATACTTGGCACCTTCTGAAGTATTTGTAAAAATGAATTTAAAGGAACTTGATGTGATAGAGAGTAAAAGTGAGATTGTAGAGGATAGTGAAGGTCAGGATAGTGAGATATTTCAGAGGGAAGAAAGCGAAATTGAGAAAGAGGGACAAGTGGAGAAAGAAACAGAAACTGTTAATGTTGAATTTGAGAAGGGCAATTCTTTGATTGTAGGCTAAAGGATGTGAAAATAGTCAAGAGCGGTAGAGTATGTAAGCCAAGGAAGACATTCAGCAAAGTTGCAATTTGAGGAGTAATTACAGAAAGAAGTGATTAATTAAGTGAAAGAGCACGTGAAGTAATATGGTAATAAATTTTCAGAAAAGAACTGGGAATTGATTGATTGATTGATTATTGATGTTTAACGTCCAGCAAGCAATATTTCAGTTATATTCGGGACGTGAACAATTAAGTTGGTCACGTTTAACAAGAAAAAATAGAAACAATCCTGTCGAAATATAGTAAACTGTAATCTCACACAATAGTAAAAGGGTGTATACAGATTAAAAATAACGTGATTAAAATAATAAAATATGAAATAACAGTAGATATGGTATAAGATAATATTTTATTGAACAAATTTATTTCCTTTAAGAACTGTACAATTTTGTCGCCAGCGACAGTTGTAAACAAATTAAAAGTAAGAATCCACAGTATAAAAACTTTCCTGAATGTGGGCCACGTCAACACAGTCCATTAAAACATGATTGATTGTATACGGACTGTTACATGGCACGCACTCGGGTCGTGGTTCACCATTTAAAATATAATTATGTGTCGTCCTGGTATGACCAAGACAACACCGTGTTTAAACTACTTGGTCTCTACGACATTATAAAATGTTAAAAGTTTTGTGGCGAATAAGTGGTTGGATCTCATGAAGTTTATTATGAACTTCGAGATCCCAACCACTCTGCCATAAACTATAAATATATTTTAAAATAAAGAACTTAAAATCAGTAAAAGGTAGTTGGTACATTTGATGATGTCATTGTTTAAGGCACTCCTAGCTTCCCTGTCCACGACTGTTTCCGTGCATTCCCACATGACTGGGAATCCAGTAAGACACAACCTCTTTCTCAAAAGTTGTCAATAATTTGTCATTCTGAATAATTTTTAAAATCAAGGGATTTTTAACTTTGTTATTTTCAGTGGCAAAAGGCACGATAAAGAATCGGAGCAAACAATAAAATGTATCCTCCACTGAAGAGGCAACAATTTTTAGTGCAAGAAGAACGGCTTGGGCCTCTGCACTAAATACGGATGAAGCGGAGAGAAGATGTCGAGTTTCAACTCGCTTTCCGAAGACAATGGCCGAAGCGACTTTATCATTATCCTTCGATCCATCCGTATAAATTGGGCTGTGGTCAGGATAGCAAAATTTAATCTGCAAAATGCTGTTGAATGATCAAGGGGTTTGTTTCAAATTTTTTATATTTTCGCAAATCATAAAAAATTACTGGTTTAGGATTTTACCATTGGGGATTGTGAGGAATTTCAATTGGGGCAATTTCATCTATACATATAACAGAATTTTCCAAATGGGATTCAAATCTCAGTCCAAAAGGTTCAATTTTGTTAGGATGATTTTCGAAAATGTGTTTATAAAGAGGTTTGAAAACACAGTCATGAGCAGGATTGGTAGGATTCACAGCAGGCCGGACCTAGTCATGTATATATTTCTTATTCTGATGATTTTAGTGCTGCTGACTCAGGTGAATGCGTGGTAATTGATGAGAGTGAGTTATATTGTGTTTGTAAGAAGTTTTTGCCTGATGTTGTGAGAGAGTGTGTGAATCTGACTATTACTAAATGGACACAATGTGATAAGTGTAGACATTTGGAGCATCTTATTTTTTTATAAGGGTTAGGTTTGTGAGGAGAGCTAGTGAGTTTTTGTGTGCACATTGCTCGACCCACAGAGCAACCCAGCGCGACCCTGTTTGACAGATAATTGACACCCTCTTGTTGAAAGAAAGTGAATAACCCGAACCCAAAAAATTATGTACATTGTGTATAATAAAGTATGTGTGAAAATTAGTACATTTACATTACTAGTATCAATGTACATAACTGGTAATTATAACTTTTTTTTCATTCCAACATTAAGTACCTCAATCAAATAATTTGTCCTTTAATTGGCTTGAAACAAAAAGAAAATATGTGAAACATTTTTCCTTTTAGGCCTCCCTTAACGAAAATGGTGAAGACAAGAACTTTGAGAACATGGGGTGATATTTCTTTAAATGAAAAGCTATGCTACTTCTATACTAGCTTGTCAACTAAACATGGCAGAGAATACTAAAAATCAGCAGTACTGAGCATACAAGCAGCTAGCCATTTAACCAACTTTACAACTAACCGACAAATAATGATAATTCATAATATTTAATTTATGAGCTCTAACCATGTGCTTACTGGAATACGAAACCTGATAAGGGAAGAAAAGGATGTGTCAGTTCTCAAGAAATCAATAGCTGAGAGTGATAAAAAAACTTTGCACAAGTGGAGTATTTAATTCTGACAAACCTGTTACCCTTTCTATTATATCGTTTTTAATTTTAGAAGAAGTGGTCAAGAGGGATTACCAAAAGTCCACCACCTCTGTCTTCAAGCTGCCAAGTGTTGAAAACCTCGAAGCTGAAATCAACCAACGTTATTATGAGCGAACTGTGATATCATGTAATTCTCAATTAGCCATTTCTAAGAGAAATCCATTAAAAGACATAAACATGTTTAATCACACTATAATAACCGGTGGGACGACTCTTTAACCAAACTAAATGCTGTCACTGTACATTAAATTTTTATTTTACAAGTTTATAAAAAGTCCTCAGCTTTACCCATTTCTTCATTAGAATTATAGAATTATAATATTATAATGTTGCCTTCTTCACTTTCTATGTCTGATATGTAAATGTATTAAGCTGTCGACTCAGTGTACTTCCAGATACTGTGATGTACGTAAAATCATCAGTTCAGTGAATTCTGGATGATGTTGTTGAAACAATTTCATTTCAGTGATCTGTGTTATTAAACCAACATAGTAATTCTTTGTCAGTATTTTCCAGTTAGCCAGGCAATTCATAGAGTTCACCTTCATCCCTCAAATCGTACAAATAGCTAACAACACGAGGAAGGGACTGAGTTGACCAGAACTTACTCAAATCTTAAACAGCTCAAGATGTGGCGGAAATGTGTATAGTGGACTTCACTGCTCGTCTCGTCTTTATGACTTTATGGCATAGCTCTGGCATACCAACAAAGCCAATGTGGATGTGGGATGTTCTCTAAGCGTGCTTCTAATGGCAACTAAACAACTGCAAGTTAGCCAAGCACCACGTTTAATTCCTATTAAACGTTTGCTCTCCAGCCATCCAATACGACTGTCCCAGGAACAACTTCTGACTCACTACCGGTGGTTTAATTTTTGTATGTACTGGACTGGGTTAGTGATCTTTTCCTCGATGGAGGCTAAGGACCTTTGTCCTAATGTAAGAAAGAGCTGAATTACTTCGCTACCAGTTTTTTCCAAAGAACCCACTGCCAAACTAAAATTTTCTTCTTGCAGCTCGGCTTTCTCTATGTCGCATGCTATAAAATGTTTACTGGTGTCTCCACAGAAACTATATGCTGATTTTTTTTACATGGGAGAGGTCCTCACTGGTACTTTGCCCGTCTGATAGAAGGTGGCGCCAGGAAGTTGTCATTGTTTAGAACCTATCGATGCCGGCTTACTGCTGGCTTTACTGAAACCAGGAAACCAGTTCTCTGAAACTCGACCAGAATCTGTCTTGACTCAACACCAGAATCACTGGTGTGGCTCCGACGTAAGTGTTTGTACATTTTGCGTCACACATCAATATGGTCTTCCTTGCAGAAACGAAGAGGTATCTACCATTTGGAACACACAGTGCACATGACTACATGTACTTGGTAACCTATGAAAAATAAGAGTTTTAATCAAAAACGAATTGGCCTTATGAAAATATTTACGCTTATTAAGATTTGGGAGCAGACTGGATATCAGCTTGGCGGAATCTTTATTATTGTAGCGCGCCACACTCTGCTACTCTTTACACACGTATCTATAGACTTGATGTAATGAAACAGTAAACTAAACTTAAGACCTAGAGTTTACTAAAAATCAATACTGGTAATATATCTTACTATTGAAATAAGAAAAAGAAACTGTCAGTTTCCATATTTTATTAGAGTGGATAACTATGTATTTTATGTACTATTAATATTTCATTTAAAACAACTTTCTATTCAAATTTGATATTATCAAGTCACTATAATAATTTATTATATGCTTAGTCTATTGCAGATAGGGAAACATTAAATATTTCTCTAATTTGATCACAGTAACTCGCAACAATTTCTAAATTTAAAAATATTTGAAAAAAAATTAAAAATCTTAACAGAACCAACGTGAATTGTCTGCCTTTCAGAGAATGACCATTTTAGTCACACACGCACATATGAGTTCTACTAAAAAAAGGATAATAAAAATAATGTTATGCAACTTTGAAAGTCTATTTTACGCAATGGTGTTATGCTGATTCCTTTCAGCAAATAAAATAAGAGATGTTTAGATTCTCACTATACGTTGTGTCTGCATGACCTTATCAAGTTGTTTAAGTTACTAACGTGGTGTCGGCATGTCCCTAACGCAATTGTTTTAAGTTACTGAAATCCCAAACTCCTCCTGAAACAACTTCTAAATTTAAGTTTTTAGATCGTGTTGAAATCTTTCCTAATGCTATAAAAACACTTTATTCCTTTTTATTTATTATCTGTTTTTAAAACTTATAACTAGAAACATCAACAAGCTAATAAATAAAAGAGCAAAAAACATTTTGCCTCCTTGTTTAAATAGCCTACAATTTGAAAATGTTTTGAAATATTTGTAAACTTTACAGAAAAAACAGCTTTAGCAACCTAATCAAGTTTAGAGACCAGCTCACAGTCTGCTGGAAACAAGAATTACTTTATAACATATCAAAACTGTGTTCATTCCATTTTGTTAGAAACAAACTAAAATGTTAAAGTAGTTTTTTAATACAAATTTGCCAATATTTTCTATGAAAAAAGTCTATTCTAGCCAAATGCTTTTGCCAGAACTGAATCTTGCTCTAAAATGGCGTCAAACGTTAGTATGAATGTAGGATGATATGTGTTGGAGGAAATTAAACTTTTACAGCTTTTTTCCTTGAATACGATTTATACAATTTTATAACTATTAGCGCCATTAGAAGTATTACTGTATTACCGTTAACATGTGTGTGGTTAACTGGCAGACAAAAACTACAAAGATATAAAAACTACGTAAACGGATAAATATCAACAGTAGATACTCACAATCTCACGCTCATTACTTCAATCTTTAGAATTCAGCATTAATTTAACTAAGCACTGAAATGGTGTTTAATGCTAATTAACAATGAATTTAAAAAGAATGACTGTTACAGGTGCGCGACTTAATGTGATTGCATCAAAATAGGTACAGATTTATTCAACAAAGGACAGTTTCCAACGCAAGTTTTATCCAAGGACTTGACTGGAAATACAATACAATAAACAATATAAATTGACTGACAAAAATGGGTTTTTGAATTTTGCAGTGCACTAGTCAGCGAGAACTTTTATTATTTAAAACAAACCAAACAAAATCCTATACGAATAAATATTGAACTCTTAAAATGTAAATTTAGATTGATACATTTATCAAAATTATTCGTGAAGGCATTACCAGAGAACTGGATAATATAATTTATATGAAAATACTGCCTCTATTTCAGTTATATCTGTTCACACCAAATCACTATGGTAAAAGCTTTCACACTGGTATTTTGTTAATGACCATTTGGTAAAACAAACAAAATATGTAATATAAAGCTGGAGCATTTTATTTAATCATTTTATAGAATCAATGTACATATGCCCAGTACATGTTTCCAGTAATGAGCTACAGTAAACTTTACATTTTAACCCCCAATTAAAAATTTAGTGTCCCTGATATATTAATATTAATTTCCTATCAAGAGAATTGTTTCTTTGTTACAACTAACTTTATATATTTCTTCGTTCTTGCTGCAGGTCTGGTGTAAGAAGTGGTTCTGGCGTTGACTAAATTCGTTGAAATTGAATTAGCTTGCTTTATTACTCTGTTTAATTTATTGTTTTGCCAAACTATCATTTGCTGTAGTTTTCTGCACTGCCCTCTAAGGGGCGAAATGGAAGATTCTGATTATGTCATCTTAACTAATTCTTCCAAAACTGCTTCATGGGAAGTGGCACGGCATAAGATTTTACTACACTAGTTACTTCCTCAAAAGTAGTCAAGGTTAACGATTCGGCTCCTTCGCCCAATACTTGAGGACGTATATTCTCATGAGGACGTAAATCTACGTACATCTCCGGTGCCGACGGAATATTCTGAAAAAGATGAAAGCTGTACTGTGAGAGCAAAAGTTGCTATGTCAAGTGATCAACTGGAACAGATACAGATGGTGGTGACAGTACAATGGATAGAGTTGAAGTCAAAATATCAAGGTTTAAATATAAAGTTGACTCAGCAGAAGTAGGCGGAATTCGTTTTCTGATCTTTCTGGAAGTGTACCAATAAAATAGGATGTCAAAAGGAAGGTGCTTTAAATTGTAGGTGGTACAGGTGGTATATATGTGTGAATGGTGGACCAATATGCAGGGTAATCCTTGATGTCTCTAAATTCGTGCCCGTCTCACTCCTGAAAGCCCAATATTTCAATGACTCGGCTGGCAGAGTGCCAAATAATCGCCTCATTGAGTCAGCCTTTTGATAAAGATGAACTTTGATTGTGTTGGTGCTTCTACAATTTTCTGTACACTTGAATATAGATAAGGAACACTGGGTCAGATCCGGAGAACGTTCTCTTCTTTCAACGATGAGTCTCCATCCTCCTGTTCTTAGCAATGTACATATATAAACACTTCATACATTTTTGAGTCACGCCACACATTGAAGAGAAGGCTTTAACTTCAAACTACATGTATACGTCATTGAAGCAAGTGTAGTGGGCAAATGGTTTCAGTATACTTGCACAATACAATAATAAATGCAAGTATTTCCTAAACTTAAAGAAGATACAGGAAAACGCCTATGATATGGACTCCATTTGAAACTTTAAATGCTCTGAATAATATGAACTAGTCTAGTTTAACACTGTAAGTAACCTCTACTTATTAGGCATCCAATATTCTGCTTACTAACATCCACGCCTTTAGGAAGTAATTCTAAAGTCAAAGAACCTACTTGTTCCTATTTAAATAAAATGATGAAATGTTTAAAGCAAATATGACAAAACTTTAACTTCTTAACTTTGAACAACAAGAACAAATTAACCTTTAAGTGAAGTTTTGCCAGCAAAAATTTATGAAAAGTAAGTTTTTATACATAATACTTTTTTAAATAATCCAAAATTTCAATACAAAATACTACAGCTTAGAGCAATTAAACAAACATGTAAAGTGTCCGACTCCGAAGAGTCCGCCTAAAAAGAATTACTGTTTCAGAAATTAAGAAACATCAAACATTTAATATATGGACTAAGTATGGTAAGAGCCCATTTTGCCCAATGTCAAAAATTGCTCATATTGGTACCATTAGTAACCCTATGTGTTGCGCTTACAAAAATGCTTTTTTGAATTGTTCATTTCAAAGCTTGGTTGCCTAGCAACAGTTAAATAATCTAGTATGCCGTCGTATTGAGGACAAAATTATTTTACATATTTTTGTATTATTTATGCCACTTAAAATTTTCATTTATTGCTGAATTTGTTAGTTAATTTATCTTTTTGCATTCGTCTTACAATGGAATTTGTTAAGAAACCAGCAATAAAATACTTTGCTTCGATACTAGAGTTTTCCAGTCTAAACAAGTATATTTTTACAGAATACTGTTATTAAAGCCATAACATATGCATATTGAAGAAGGACTTATATTTATTCAGACATAGGGTTTACCAAATACTGGCCCAACACTAGAGACATTTCTGCATACATGTATTTATACGTTACTCAACAAAGTGAGCACATTAATTTTCTCGCTGACATGCACACAATCAAGTTCACAGCACAATTTTAATTATTTAAATGAGGATATTTCTTGTGGACATTCTGTAGTTATTATCTGTACACAGATTTTCTTGGTACATGTTATCTTTGTTTGTTATAATTAGGTTTGGTTTAACACGTGCTATTTTATCAGCTCTATTATGGCGCCCATGTGGATGAGGGACATAGGAGGCGAAATCCAGAGTACTCCTTACCTTTGGCAGAAAACGAGCAGTAATGGCCAATTTAGGTTGATATGAAGCACACACTGCCCACAGTAAGGCTTTAATCTACATTCTCAGTGTGTAAATGCACAATCATCGGTAGATGATTGAAAAACATAACCAATGGGACAATGAAGCCGGTATAAAATTTGATAAGAGCATATCCCAATTTTAATGTCACAAAACAAATGTCAGGGTCAAATCACAACTTGTATTTTTAGAGAATTTCCTTTAAGACACACTATACGCATTTTAATTGCTGAGAGATAACCAAACTGTACATTGTACAGGACAATAGGTATGCGCCAATATATTTCTATGTCGTACGTCAAGGGTACCACAGTAAGTATTGTAAAAAGTGCTCCATAAAACAGTTTCTTGACTCACAAACTTAACCATTTGTTCTCCGAGACAACTCTGTTTATTATATTTTAAGCTGTCGTAAGATAGTTTTGTAAAGTCCTCCAGATTATCAACAGCATTTAAAGGGGTATATAGAGCTTACGACGGTTTTTATTTCGTTCTCAAGTCTAGAACGATCAAGCATTTTTGAGTTTTGTCCCCATTTTGTGGCTTAAGAGTTTCCAATACTAGGTATCGTAGTGTTTAGCATAACTTTTGCAAAGACGTGAAACTGTTGAATCTTGTATGAGCGTTTGGTCACACAAAAGTTCATTAAAGTTCTTCTGGTAGCATTTATATTTATTTGTACCTGAGATACCCAAGTCCAAACATTATACTGAGCATATTGTTTGAAAGACCAACTCGTAGTTTTGTGAGGAAAACACAAAGATATGTTCTGATGGTTGACATATAACAAAGTCATAAATTTGTTCTTTGCTTACTTCAGTTAAACGTAGGTTTCATCAGTTATTAGAGCAGGAATATTAAAGTTCAACTTGGAAAAGGTTGTGTCAGTAGTGTTCTTGCATCAATTAAAAGCTTGGAATTATCTGTATTCAAAATATTTGGGCCACTGTAATGTATACACCTGGAAAAAGGTTAAGCACCCCTTAGTTTTTTTTCAAGTAATACATATTCGAACACATTTGGACAATTATTTGCCTGAAATTTGTTTTTAATTTGTATAGCAAACAAAAATATGCTTTTTTGGGCATAATGAAAGATTATTTTAACCAAAAACAATCATTATTTTATCAACATATCATTTCATCAAAATATAACGACCTTTGCTCTTTCACGTGGTCTTTAAAAAGTATTGACACCGAAAGATCCAAACTGTTATTTATTTGTCTAATCACACTTGAAAACGTCAATCATAAACCCCAAAATTGATATTTAGGCGTCGAAGGGTCAATATCGGGTATATCCACCGTTAGCATAAATGACTGCTGCATCCCTGTGTTGCATACTGCCAATAAGGCGTGTTATTTGTTAAAGCGTTATCTGTCGCAATTCCAGAGCTTGTAATCGTCTACCCAATTGATCCCATAGATGCTCTTTTAGGTTGAGATCTGGACTTGCAGGTCACGGAAGAGTGGTCACAGTCCATATATGCTTTTACTGCCCTGGAACGATGAGGCCTAGCGATGTCATCCATGAAAACAGGTCTTAACTTTAACGGGTTGTTTTCAAAATAAGGCACAACTACGGGCGTAAGCATGTCTCGGTGTACTTTTCGCAATTAAGGTTGCCATTGATTGTTTCTTGGCGTGTAAGCTGTGTTTTGATGCCTCCAAAAAAGGGTTCGATCATCAGTTAATGAAGTACAAATCGTCTCTCATATGACCAGTGTATTCGTCGCCAGGTTCTAAGGTTCCACAAAAATATTCGGTTGTGCTTAACTTTTTCCAGGTTTATATTTAGACTTCAGATAAAGATAATTGTTTTAATGACTAGTACAGCATCAGTAATACAAATTCCCTTTCAATGAATGCATGTGTTGTGGCTAGAGAAGTAATGGTATCTAATCTGCAACGCTGAGTCGACGTTTCCTGCATACATTGCAATACATGTGTATTCTGGGTGCTGATTCATTTTAAGTCTGGTTAACTTTGGAGAAGTGAAGTGTTTATTCAATCGTTTAGAAGTATTTTCATATGTTAAAGTATCTGTCTGTACGAGAAAGGATTGTAATAGTTGCTTTCGATTGCTAAAACGTTAAAAATTAAAGACTAATGAACCAATTTATAAATCAAAGATTTTAAAACATCCCACTACATTGCGTCCCTAGTTGGCGGATGGAGGAGGTCCTCTCAATGTTATTCTACAGAAAGCCTGACCGCAGGAGTAAACAAGTTTGGAGAATTACATGCTTCTTGCACCATGAAGACACCTCTTTTAGATTTTAAAAACCATTAGGCGCATTGTAGCCGCTACAAAACTGCCAAATTATTTACCCCAACTTATTTCCCGTACTTTTCCCGTGGCAGTCAAAATTTTAATCCTGGTTTCCTACCCTCATTGTTTGTTTACTGCATCTCGTCCGGAATGTGCCTGAATATTGCTCGCTGGACGATAAGCAAATAATCAATCAGTTATATGTTTTTCTTGGAAGGTTTTGATAGTTTCGTTGTTTGCAGCCATATTTACAATAACCCCTGTAGCTAAGTTAGTTTTTTACAACTACATTTATTAGTGACACATTAGCCACTTTTGCTAGAGCATCCTTTGGTGTACAGCCTATAACTACTTCTACTTTATCTATATTGACATTCGAGTTCCAAATTAGTCACTATTGAATTTTCGACACCCCAACTGTCTTGTACACGCGCCCTACCCTTACACCCTACTTTTTCAAATGGCATTTAATTGTTTGTCCATATTTCTCGAATTCATTGTTGGTTTGTTAACTTGTTTTCGCTGAAATATTGCTTGCTGGACGTCAAGCAAGCATCCAATTAATCATTTAAAAATGCAGTAATGTATAAATCTTAAATCTGAATCGCTTCTGTATATAGGCCAGGAAAGTTTTAAGACTGGGAATACAATATGTTTCTTCAATGACAAAATTTATTATCGATAAGTTGATAAATCTGAAACATTTTTATTGTTGTTGACTGTCAGACACAAAAACGTCTTTTAATGATACTTTACACTTTAACTTTGTAGGTTCGCGTTTTATTGTTATTTTAAGCGATTTGAAGGCATTAACGTTTATGCAGAATTTTTAGATGTTTACTTTTAAACGCCGAACGCAATGCACTAAAGACTATTATTTACTGCAATCCGATGGTATTATATCCGAATAAATAGTACTTCTTTCGATTTCAGTCATTATGTTAGGTAACCAATTGGTTTTTTATACGTTATGTTAAAACAAAAAAAAACTGATGCAAAGCCAAGTTGTCCGATTCTCGTTTGCCTAACGTCCATCGAGAAATATTTCAGCTCATACAGTACATGCAATACATCAAAAGGAAAATATGAAACGCCGTGAACACAAGTTTCACTGCCAATGGAACAAGTATGTAGCATTAGGGAGAGGCGAAAGATTGAGCCTTTTAAAAAGGTCTACAGTAAGAGTAATCATTTTTGAAAACGACAAAATCGGTATTTTTCGTGCAAGGAGCGTACTCACCAAGTAGCCTAAATTAAGCGATCATGCTTTTCGTATTGATACCTAAACAATACCTAAACAACTCGCGCTCCTCCTGCTCTACAGATGAAGTGCTTGGAACCCTTCTAGTATGGTCAAATTTCAGTCGTCTGATATAGTTAACAGTTGTTTGTATCAGTTATGCAACAGTTATACCAGAAACCAATTTAATATAAAAACAAACAAATAAAATATTGTGGACAATTAAAAATGGCAAAAAAAATAATAAACTGAACATCAAAATATCTCTAAAAAATCTAAATCTAAAATATCTTATGGTCAAATATCAGTCGTCTGATATAGTTAACAGTTGTTTTTATCAGTTATGCAACAGTTATACCAGAAACCAATTTAATATAAAAACAAACAAATAAAATATTGTGAACAATTAAAAATGGCAAAAAATAAACTGAACATCAAAATATCTCTAAAAAATCTAAATCTAAAATAATATCTTAAACCCATCTTCAATGCTATAAAAGAGCATACATTCGATAAACAATTCCCACCTTTAAAAGATACCAAACGTTAAGTATGTTTACGTGTTATATATTATGATGTTTCTGTTGAAAAATAAAAAGAAACTATAATGCACACTTCATATTTCTTAGTGGATTTTATAAGACACAACTTGTCTACCTAATAAAGATAGATTAAGCTGGAGAAATCTGTTTGCCACAAATTGTTGATCGGTTATTTATAATAAACCGCGCACATAGCTACATGTGTATTATTATTAATGGTTTGATTTGTTTTCAATTTAGCAGATATTGGGAAAGCTGTTAAGATCGATCTGTCTTTCTATTGTACCGTTTTATCAATAATATTTACTTACTATCGCCTAATGGATTTGTTGTATGACAGATTCTAACTTTTGAATTTATGAATTAAGTAATTCAAAACTAACAACACATTACACGTTGTCCTGTTAAGTGTAGCTTCTCACAAACAATGCACAAAACATATGGATACAATTAACATTTACAGTAATTCTCGTGTGCTAAAAGCAGTAGTGTCAAAAGGAAAAAATTGTGAAATAAAGAAATAATTTGCGATACCAAATAAATTTTAAAAAATTAATAATATGACTTGGCGGTGAAGAGTTCTACAGGGGTTGATGATCTTGAGCTGTCTGTCCACGAAAAGGACAGGTCACTATCTGCTCTTCTGGGTTTCAAGTTGGTATCAAAAGGTGCTGTGGTATCAAACACAGTTCGCACATTTATCATTCTTTTACCCATCTTGTTTCTCCTGAAAACACATATTAATTGTGTGAAAAGTAAACTTGTTTATAAATTAATTGTCATAAAAAACGAATCCATTTACATTATTAACAAGGATAACAAAATATTCTTTGTGAGAGTAATCAAAATCAAATACACCCAAAAAACAACTGCTGATTACTTTATTGAATGTTTTCTTTATGTTCAGCGAGCAATATTCAGGATAAAAAGTTAAAACAAACATCACATTAGAAGAAAACGTGACGGCCCAACATAACACAATTTTCACTTCCATTGGAAAATTATGAACCACTGTATAATAACGCAAAATTCAGCCTTTCATAGCGACTACAATGAACCTCTATTTTCAGAAATCTATGCAAATGTCTATAGTGCAAGTTGCGTGGAGCTTCAAACACGTTACCCACTACGGTTCGCAGTCAAGCTTTCAATGTCATGACCTGACAATCCACCCACCCATTCCTATCAAGGTGGCCGCTCTGGGACCATACTCTGGGGGTTTTCAATGCTCGACCAACAGAGCTGCCCAGCGCGTTCCGGAGATGCCCTCTCATTAAGGGTTTTCAGGTCACAAGACGGAAAGCCGGACTACAGTAGCTAATGTGTGTTTGGATAGTGCCACGCTTCTTGCACGATAATGACCCCTTTTGTAGATGTAGTTGTAGATGCTACAAAATTTTCTGCCCCTTTCCATACCCCATACCTTTCCAGTGGGAGTCAAATTTTTTTCCCTTTTGGTCCATTATTTTCGAATTGATTTATTGTTTGTTAACTTGCTCTCGTCGTTAATATAAGTAAAATACTGCTCATTGGATGTTAAGCTAACATTTAATCAATTTATCATGGTGGCCTCCCAATCCGCCTGTGACCTTACTGTGAGGTTAACATAGTTGGCCAGCGCGTTCCCAGATGGCGGATAAGGGATGCCCTATCGTTCGGGTGGGGTTGTCATATCATAATATATATACGGAAAGCCTAACCTTGACACAATGCGTACGTGTTTGGGGAGTGCAACTCTCCTTTCACGTTTAAGACCCATTGCGTAGATGTCGATAAGAGTAGCCTCGTTGTAACTGCCACAAAGGGCTAAATCTTCCGCCCCTACCCATACCCTATATTTTTCCAGTAGCATTCATCTTTTCCAAATTGAGTTATTAAGTGTTAACTTGTTCCAGTCCTGAATATAGTTGAAATACTGCTCGATAACATCCAATCTTAGTATGTTCTCGATACTGATTGATTGATATTAAATACTAATGTCGAGATCAACAATAATGAATACAAATTCATAAAAGCGGTTAGGGAACATACTGACAAACAGGGTCAAGGACACTTCTACCAAACTTTGAGGGGATTTATTCAGTCTTTTTTCCGATGCTCTCAATTGTCTTCAAACAAACGTTAATAAACATTGCGTTTACCTGATTATAGTATTTATTACATTATTATTTTTTAAGTCGAATTATAAAAAAATAAACTCAAAGCTTTTTTCGGATGTGATTAACATAATTTCCTATTTTCTTAAAGATAGTATATAGATGCAACAATTGAGGTACACAATGTACTATAAATTGTCTGTACTTTAGTGCAGGACAGAACAGTAGGGGTCTTCTAGTGCAGTTTTTGTCTGTTGGAAAGGACAATTAAATGGACATAAAATGCTGAACAGTCGCAGCACATTACACTGTGTCTACATGCAAGCTAGATATTTTAAATTGTACACGTGTATTCGACTATTTATTTTCAATTGGCTGATTCAAGAACAAATTATACTCCTTTCTCTGTTTAAAAATTGAAATTTTAAATAATAATACAAGCTGGAAAGAGGAACACACTATAGGTTTCAGATTTTATTTATAGAACGTATACAAATATAAAATATTAAAATATCATGGACTTATTTTACCTGATTTTTGTTGATATACATTTGTAAACTATACAAATTACAAGAATCAAAACAAATACAGATAACGCTCCGGCTACTGCACCATGTGTTGTTGGAGACAAACCATCATTTAAATCTGTAATACAAAAAATAGAAACAATCTCTCTCTCTACGTTTTGATTTAAAAAATAAGGTGATTGATTTCATATTTCTAAGACTAATTATTGTTTATTTTCCGAGCACTTAAAAAAGATGTCTTTCTTGATATACCAATTACCATTGTTTCCAGAATATTTTTGCATTAAAAAAATTAGATATATAATTAATAGTTATTATGCATAGAAATGAATAAGAATTTATTAGACCTATAATATACTTAAATGTAGATAAAGTAAAATATCGAAACATTCTCTTCCTTATAGGCAATATATCTGTTTCAACTAAATATACCTTAATGTGTTGTAAAACAACTATTCTATTTGGTGTTCCAAAACCACCAGGCTAAATGAATACTTACCGCTTTCGTCTGTAACTGACACTGTTGTAATGTCTGCTAAACTGACAGTTGGCATCGTTGTTTTAACATCCGTTGTAGTGAATGGTGTACTCTTTGTTGAAATCTCCGCTGAAGTGATAGGGGTAATCCCCGTTGCTATTCCTGTCGTAATTATTGGTGTACTACCCGCGGAAGTGAAAGGTGTAGTACTTGTTGTTATTCCTGTCGTAGTAACTGCTATACCTGTTGTCATCCCCGCTGCACTATTTTGTGTATTCTGCGTTGTACTTTCCGGAGTGTTACCTGCTTCAATTCCCAGTGTATTACCTGCCGTCGCGCTCATTGTTGTACCAGATGTACTTGTAATTTCTGTTGAAATATCAGAGATGTCCGTTGTAGTAAGACACGATTCCTGAAAAAAATATAGTTTCCAGATGGAATGATATTTTATAAATAATTTTTATCTCGCATAGAAGCTTAGCAACACGTTGCAACAGCTTGTCTATGGTTGCAATTAATTCAATGGTGATTTATAAAAATTTTGTAGTTATCATGTTACAAATTTGTATAATGTATTCTTGGATTTATGTCTGTGCTTAAATTGATTTAATAAATGACAAACGCTTCCGGGCTAAGTATGATGACAACTAAAGATTCAAAATAAATATTGCTGTGATAAACGCAAAAAACCGTGTGTAACTTTTAGCCTAACATTTCGAATATATATTCTTTTAATTACATTATTAATATCGTGTTCTTGATGCCAACTCTTAAAATTTTAATTTGCTACTCAGTGTTAATATAGTTTTAAGGAAGAATTTGTATGTGTATTAGAAGCGTTCACGAAGATCGTACCACAGAGCCGTTAAGCGCGTTCCTAGTTGGCGGATATGAAAGAACTTCTTGTTTGGTGGGGTGGAGGTTGTCTGGTAGTAGTACAGAATTATGTTTGGTTGCTTTACATGCAGTATTTTAACCGAAAACAATTTAAAAAGGAATACAACATTGGAAAATAGAATGGACCGCTACATGAAAAGTAAAGTTGTAGAGGGAGAAACGATTTCTTTTTTATCTTATATAATGCTCCTATATTTAAATCCTACAACGCAGTCTTAGTCGAATAAAAATTGTTTAGATCTCTCCACACGTTATCAACTTAGTCCGTTCTGCTCTGTTTTTGAACCAAACTCTTTTCCAGTCACAAGTACAATACAATACAATGGAGAGTGACTTACCAACTGCACACACGTCACAGTCGTAGTATTACAGCTGAAGCAATCCCCGTCATAAATAATAATAGTAACAGAATTTCCGTAATTTGTACCATCATAAGACAGTGCCATGTCGTATCCCTCAATAACGGTTGATGTTGACCTCTTCCTACGAGAGGTGGGAAACTGGCAAGAAACTAAATTTTCATATTGATAAGAAGCGTCTGTAACTGTTTCAATTCCTGTTTCCTGTTTCCCATTGTTGTTAACCTGTAATAATATTGCCAGTGACGTTTTAATAGTTTTAATGTATATATGTGTGTGCAGTGAATTTTCAAAAATTCAACTATATATTAGAAAACTTATAACTAACGCTATGGCTTTTAGAATTGTTGTTATGTTTATGGATTTGTTGTTATATATTTTCTTCACGATTTTGTTTTGTTATTTATTAAAGATAATTTTAATTCTTTCCTGTGATTTATTATTAAAATATTAAGAATTATCATTCCTTTTACTTCACTTACAGTAAAATGTCGAAATCTGCAATAAACATTTTCAGTATAAAATACACCGAAGATGTTAGTTGATTTACATAGTCTGGTTTTGGTAGAACACAGTCCATCGTCAGGGACAATAATTTCTTTCGGTGCAACGTTTATTCTAACTGAACAGTCGAATCCAATAAATCCTTCGTTACAGACACATTCCGCTGAAAAACAAAATGCAAATAATTTACGTTACTAAATACGCGTGATTGTTTTTAACTTAATACATTTTTTATTTTTTGACGATCGTTGTATCTTAGCCATGAATTTGTTGGCACAATATTCATGCACTTATTTATTAAAAATTTGTCATTCTCAGATAAACTGCGTCAAAAGAATATAAACTAAGCAACATGTTCACTGCAGAGATCTACTCGATATGAATACTTTAGCTTTTGTAGCTTTTACATAATGTTAACAGACTGATATTTCGTTAATACGTGGACACTCGTATATTATTTAAATCATTATATTATATGTTGTTATTAAGGATACAAAATAAATATAAGTCCTTATCCTCAATACACACTGTTATTGCAGACACCGTTGTTATTGCAATCCGAAGGGCATAGAAGATCTGTGATCATGTTATATACTGCCTGTCCACCGTTGCTGGAATTACTTCGGAAAAGGCTTTCATTTTTGGATATTTCTAGTCTGCAAGCATCCTTCATCAGCCATATTGTGTAAGAGAGATATGTTGTGTCTCCAGCAATCTAAAAAATGAAAAGAATCCCACGGATCAAATGTAATAGGTTCAATATAAAGATAATGTAACAGATATACTATCTAAAGCTGGTAGTCTATGCACAACGTTGACAAGCGCGTCGAATAGGCGCGAGGGTCAGGTTATAATACGGAAAGGTTGACCGGGACGAATTGTAATCATACATGTCATACAATCTTTTTTTAATTGATATTGTTTGTTTTTTTTTGGTTTTTTTTGCTTACTTATTCTTTTTATATTTAAGTGTCATGTGAATGTGTTACATCACAAAACACCATATCAACTAATTATATGATAAACGAGTGATTTTAACAAAAGCACTATAGTTATTTACTTATTTACAAGAATCATGTTTCAATTTTTGTTATTATATATAGTTCATTATGTGTATATGTGCGCACCAGAATGTAGACTACAAATTCACAAATTAGTTGAGTTCAGAGAGTAGCCGAATAAAAGCAAGACGTAAACAGAAACCTACTGAGACAAGATGCATTTTGAAGAGTGCTACACTCCATTCACGATGAAGATTTATAAAAACATTAGGTTCATTGTAGTCGCTATCAAAGGTTAAATTCTGTTTATACCCGATGCACACTACTTTATCCAGTAGCTAGAAAAATTTAATTTGCTTTGGTTTATCTCTTTTTGAAGTTTATTTATTGTTTGTAAACATGTTCTAGTCCTTAAACAGCTGAACTTATATTGCTTGCTAGTGGTTAAACACTTTTATTTATTTATTCATTATTAAATTAGAGAAAACTCAAAACAATGATAACGCATACAAGAATAAATCTTAAAATGAAACAGTGTCTTTATTACATAACCTTAGGAAACCTCGCATGAACACCAGCGTTCATTGTGAATAAATTGATTATCCTCATTTCGTGTATTTTTATACTAGATAATAAAACATTCAAGCACGATGATATTAATGTTTTATGGTAAAACTCTATACATACCATTATATCTCTGACACATGATTCAACATAAGAAGACTCGTTGAGTTTTGCATATCTTTTGCAAAGCTCAAGGGCAGCCATTTTTGAAATACCGTTCATACATGCATCTCTTGCAAGGTCTTCATCCCAACCATTTCTCCATACAGGCTCCTTCGTATAAACAATATGATTAAATAATAATAATATGCCCGCTTGAATTAAAAGAGAAGAGTAACTAGTGACAATTATTTCGAGTTTAAACAACATATACCGAGTCTTTAAGATAGTTTTTAACAATCTTTCAGTTTAATAGTATACGATACGTAAGTTATTAACTATTTTTGTTTACAAAAATACAAAATCCACGTTGAAGACATACGAATGCATAAACAAACACGTGTGTGTAGGTCTAGCACACTGAATACATACGTAAGCATGAGTAATACTTATTTATGCCATGATATAACTTTACAGTTTCTTATCAGGAATGAAAGCCCAACTATATTTGCGTCCATTTACGTCTTCTTATTCTTTATATACATTCGCAATAACTTACAGGAGGTAAATAATCTGGATCATAATCAGAAGCATACGTACGAGGTGTATCTATCATAATATCATCACTGTTTCCGGTGTCCCTTCGTTTCCTACTTTTATGGCAATCTTGATACAAATTTTTAGCCAATGGTGTTCTAGTATTTTTGCACTGAATCATTGGCTGTGTCAGATTGCAATGTACATCGTTATATGTTTGTATCGGATCGCTGGGGCCAGCTTCGTCTACACAAATACAGTACTCTTTTAGAAATAGGTCTTCTGATGAGAACTTTGGTATTGCGGAAAACAACTCCTCGTTTGAATTGGGTTGTACTCTGAAATAATGAATGCACTTTATAAGTTTATAATATTTAAACATAACAAAATAAAATGTTTAATTTTACTTATCGTCCTTTTTTCCCCAACTTTTGATTAAGTGATCAACGCTACGTATCGTAATGATTGTTAAATAAGATGTGAAGGGTACGCATTTTAATGCTCTAATACCACAAATCTTAGTTTTGAAAACTTTGAAATCGTAAATTAATTTCGTAATAGCAATAAGTTTATAGAAAAACTTTTTGTTTTGTGTTCACGCTAGGCCCAGGCTCGCACAAACTTATATGTGTAGAAACGTGTAGTCGAAACGGAAAGATGCGGTGTTTCATGTCGATACTGTGTTTTATTTAATGTAAAGATTGATATACCCTAGACTTTAATATTGTATTCTGGGTTACCTTCGGTGGACAATAACAGTCGCGTCCCTGCAGTATTCATTAAACGCCATTTAAAGTTCATTATCCGTAGAGCTAATAAACGGGAAAGCGCGTACTTTCTACAAATACACTTTAATTCTTGTTGAAGTGTCGGTTCATTTTCTCTTTTTAATGCAAAGGAATAATAATGTCATGCTAAGATTTTCATAGAAAACGCTGTTAAACAAAATTGAACAAGATTACCTCCAAGAACTGGCAAATATCTGATGTGACGATGTTGGAATATTAGATCCTCGTGGTATAAAATCGTCTGCTCGGTTGATTGTTTTACTAATAAATCCACATAGTCCTTCTGTTAGTTCGATGTCTAATGAAGACGGCTGTATAGTAATTGGGTTAATACGGCTACCACTTACGCTAAAGGAAATAATAGTTCCAGTCGGAAGGGTAACCTACCAAAACAACAAACTGCCGAGCCTTATCTTTCAATTATACAAACTAATGTCACAAACTCGGTTATATTCATTGGTAATCGCCACGGGCTTTTCAAGTTGTATTTCGTAAAAATCTCAGATACCGTAAATATATGTAAAAGGATCAAAGTTGAACTACGAGGACGAGAACAAGATAAACAATCAATCGGTTCGGAAGTTAGTTGGAATTATTAGGGAAACAATGACGGCCACTGCCAAACTATACAGTACTTGGTAGGGACAGAAAACTTTGCTTAAATATATATTAGTATAGAACAGTATAATACAATATAAACAATACCATTGCAAATTATTATATGACTAGAATTTTGCTTGTTTTTGATTGGTCTAAAAACAACTTTCAGGTCAGGATAAATTGCTACAGTACTAAAATTACATAAAAACAAACTTAAACTGGCCAAAACTAGATCAATATTGGATTCCTCTTGACTGCTGTGCACCGGAATCTAATACTGACCTGGTTTTTACCAGTTTAAGCCTGTTTTTTATTACTGTTCCAACATAACTATAAAATTCAATTTAAGCAGTCATTGAATCATCTGTAATTATAAAATATACTGTTAAAAATGTAAGAATAAAGTTAATGACTTTTTATACTTTTCTAATATTGGAAATGTAATGAAACTGGAATTTCAGGATTATCAGCAAAATAACAAAATGCAGTATTTACAGAAAATATTAAAGATAACCAGCATTAAAACAATTACAAAATGTAAGCATCCTTGGTTTTTCTGACGAAGGAAGATGGTGATTTTATTCTTGTAATAAAACAATTACTAACTACGATATAAGTTCGCTTTCAGGATTTCTCAGCGTTTAAAAAATATATATTTAACTTCGCCTAGCGAATATAACATTTTTCTGGCTGATAAATCCCGATAGCGACATATATCAAAATCATTAATTGTATCGTATTAACTTTCTGAAAAAGGTGGAAAGCTTATGTCGTAGCAATACGGAACTTGCAGACAGAGAACTATCAATACATTAGTACAAAACAACTAAATCTTAGATACATATAATATTTAATCAATTCGTTGACATGAATTTTGTATGAAAAGAAAACCCACAATTCAGATCAGCTAACATCTAGCGAGTCGTATTACATGCAATGTGGCGTGAACCATTTTTCATTGTTAACCCCTAGGTTATCCATGTACAGTAATTAAACCATATACATTGAATGAACAAACCTGGTATCCTCCTGACCTTTTTTCAATAACCATGTGTTTGTTGTCACACATGTGATACGACATGCTGGGATAGTATCTTCCAGATGCATAGAACGAGGTGGAAATGACGTCACATGTTCGGACCACAAAAAGAGAATCCTGACTTCTTATAGCAATTCCACAGTTGCATGTTGCTTGTGATCCGATCCAGCAACTGGTTGTCAATGTATGGACCTGAAATAAGTATTATACTTTTATATTAAAAAATCTTATTTTCAATTCCTATCATCATCTTGTTTATTGTTTATTGTGTTTTTGCCCTTTCACCAATATTATACAAATATTGTATACAGAGATTACAAAAGGTGCATTTAGTTTTAATTACGTGTTGCAACACAAAACATAGTGTCTGTCGTACTCTGTGGCGGATCTAGAGGGGACGGGGACCCAATATGTATGGCGGACGCACTACATTTACAATGTGACAGCTTCTATGGGCTGCCCTCCCCTTTATGAGAAATTATATATAACCAAATATGTATTTATAGTCCATCGAAAGAATAAATTACAAAAATATGATATTTTATAGAAAATTAAATCCTAAATTATTCGCAACCTGCATCAGTGGTATTTTAGACAACACCAAATCGGATTCTGCACATTTTATGCATGCAATATATCTGGGAAATGTTCCTGATGCGAAAACGTTTGGCTCCGCTACGTTGTAATATGAAGTTAACTAAGTCTAAGGTTCAACATACAGTATTTAAATAATATTATAGGTTTTAGATAACCAATAGGCCAACATAATTTTAAATCCAGTTTAAATAAATCAACATACCCAATATGGATACCTTTTGTGTCTGTAAAGTATATACTCGCCACATCCATTATACGTAAATTCTGTTCCGTCAGCCGTTCGGTATATTGGATCATTATACGTTTTACAAAACCTAGACGAAACTGCTGAATCATGATCAGAAACAACAACCTACGGCGATTAAAATTTAAAATAAATCATTTTTTTTGTCATGTAGGAACCGAACTATTGAAGTCGTGAGTACGGCATACAAGAAAATATCAATGATTTCTGTGTAAAAAAATCCCCAAAAGAAAACTTTACACTGTTATTTTTAAATATGTTACTAGTGTGTGGCAGTGTGGTTAGGGTATAGAAGCTTATAATAAACTTGAGATCCAGCCACTACTGCCCACAAATAACTTTAAAACGTATAGAGGTTGTAGAGACCAACTGGTTTTAACCATGTGTCGTTTTGGCCATACTAGCTATATTGTAAATTATGAGCCACGAACTGAATGTGTGCCATGTAACAGTCCATATGCAAGCAAGCGTGTCTTGATGGCGTTTGTAGAACGTTTTTACACTGTATACTATGTTTTTAATTTATTTAAAACTGTCGCTGTGGACACAGTTTTACAATTTTAAAAAGTAATTAATTTAAGTTGTAAAATTTAATTTAATTTTACTGTTAAATGTGATAATGCATACTTTTTATTGTGTTAGTTTCCTGTACAAATTGTCATAACATTGTATGATATCATTTTTGATATTAAGGGAGAGATATTCCATGATTAAGTAAATTGTTACTTTTTTCGTCCTGAATGGGGTATTGAACTTCATTTCAAACACTGCAAATGCACTAAGTTCCCACAGACACACATAAATATGAATGAAATCGGAACTTGACGTCATTGTCTCTTGACGTTATGATAACGTGACTTGAGCCGCCAAAATACCGAAAGTAGAAAAACAATAGAAAACAGAATTAAAACTAATAAAACCCGTTAAGTCTGAGGTTGGTACCTAAGGTACCATCCTCGACCTGGTAAAATGGGCATTTTCTGCATGAAAAACGTAAACAAAATTGTGAGCGACTGTGATGAAGTTCATCAATTAGCTCATTTCTGAAGACAAAAGAACCCATTTTCAGCCTTTTATACTTATAAGCCGGGGATAAATCCGTTACCTACGTTATAACCCGGGTGTATGGAAATTGTACCACCTGAAAGTACTTCTGGACAGCCTTCGGCTCCGCCTCGGGCTGAACAAAAGTACTTTCAGGTGGTACAATTTCCATACACCCGGGTAATAACGTAGGTAACTGATAGTCTATACTAATATGGAGTAGGCATTGCCAAAATGCGAGCACAGACAATATAGTCTTTTATTATCAATATATAATGTGCATTTCATAATTGACGTTACTTCCGAACACCCTAAATGTGACTCTAAATTCCAGTGACGTCTTTCTTTGTAATGGTGACGTCACATGAAATATAATTTGATTGTCAGTTTTTAAAGATCGATTTAGAGATTGCAAAAAATAGTATGAAATTTTTGTTGTCATTTTAAAATATAACATTAAGTTTTTATCGTTGTCAAATTTATTTTTAAGTCTTTCTTTAAAATTAAATTTAGTGCTTCTTCATTCACTTTGTTCCAGTTTTTTGACGATATCAACTTCCGGACGAAAAAAAATCAATATCAGCATTAAGCAGATTTTGATCACATGACACGTAATTGCCGTAGAGCTCACCGCTCTTCGCGGGCAGCTTCGCTGCCCGCTGCGAGTTGTGCTCGCTACAAGTTATATACGTTCATATCCGTAGATATGGATATTTGAACACCTGAAGTGCCCCAATACGCCCTGAGGCAAAGCCGAAAGGTGTACAGGGGTGCTGAAGGTGTTAAAATCTCCATATCTACGGATATGAACGTGTATAACGAATTTATCCCCGGTATAAGGTTGAAATAATGGATTTTAGGTACTTTGTCAACGCTATGGCAGACGTTAAAGTAGCGTTTTCTTCATTATCAAAGAAAGTTTGATAAAAATGTGTCTTTTTTATAAGGTGTAGGGTGCTACCTTTGGTAGAAGCCTACAGTTCTCGAAAAAACCCAGTTTTTTTGTTGGATTCAAACAGATATTTAAGAAATAAATTTTGGCGCTGAATGTCTTGCAGGGACGTCAGAATAGTGTGACGTTTTGTTTGTCAAACTGCATATCTTTTGTTTCTTTTTTTTTTTTGTTAAAAATAAAACACGTGTGGACCTTTTGTTAAAGATTTCATCATCCTATATTTGACACAAACCAATTACCATTTACAATATCAACGCATCTTAAGTACTTTTGTGCAACTAACGGTTATCAACACCAGGGTATATGACTTAGCAACGGCCCGGGTATATTGGTTTGTAAAGACGTGTAATTGACCAATCAAATTTCAGGAATAATACTGATACTGGGATAATATTTAGTATAGACTGTCCATGGGTGAACACAGATTATTCGACTTAGATGCAGAAAGTTTCAACATAATATCCTGAGTGATGAGTTATGTATATATTGTACTTGCTAATCGGATACAGCCCACTCAGTACGTAATGGTTGAAAGCATTACTTGGTGTAAAAATTGTTCACAGATGCATAAAATTACTCGAATTGTGCTAAATTTGTAGCGCACTGATTACTGAATTGTTAAGTGTTTGTTCTTGTCATTCTTACCTGGATATCGGGTATATTTAGATTGTCCCAAACGTGCGACAGATCAATTGAACTCGTTGAGGACTTCAATCGAATATAACCGGTTCTGTCATCTGAATTATAAATATTGTCAATGTATCCTGTCACTTTTAAGTTTACAGGACTATTCCATTTAGTGGTATTAAACGTAACACCACAATTTTGGGTTTCAAATGCCAGGGATTCCTGTTCGATATTGGTCGTGCAGGTCTCTGATGGGTTGGATTGGTACTTAGGCTGAGCAATTTTGAGGGTATGAATACAGTGTGGCAGGATAATGCTACTAGAACCAACGCAACCAACAGGGACAGAAGTCGTCAATGGAATAAGAATTTCTTGACCTTCTAAAACTTTGTACAAAGTTTTCTCTGGCTAAAAAAAAACATTTATGACAATTTAAAAATGTAGAATACCAATACAAAAATCTGAATATTTAAGATATATTTTTATTAATTTATTTATATCATGGGCAGCCATTTTATGGAACATTATGCTCAATGTACCTCTATTAATATCGATTCTAATAGGACGTGCTTTAAACGCTTTGAAACCATAACTTTGGTTGGTTTTATGTATGAGCATGCGACGAGAACGTCGTGTCTTGGAGGGCTGTTCCAATCACAAGACTCTCTCCCATCGGAAAGCGGATTAGTATGACGTAATAATTTAATGAAAAGCGCAATATCAATAACTAAATACGGAAATGTAGTTGCATTTATTAAAAAAACCCATAAAATTCGACCAGATAAAAAGTTTACGCGGAGACGCAACTCGCAAGCACTGCATCTCCGTACACAAAAACTTGCCTACAAAAAATATAGACACCTAAAAGCTCATATAAACCGTAAACATTAACTTCTTCATCACTTGAAACATCCAGTATCTGAATATTTTCACACTGAATAACTCAAAACAATACGATACTTAAAAGCCCTCGTTCAACTCGCTAAAACTATCCGTTGCAATATATATGTTTTAAGTTGAATGAACAGCCATTTCATGGCGGTTATAGGTACTGCAAATGACCTAGTGTTCCGTATTTGTCATATAAGAATCGAAATCATTCACATTATTTTACCATGGGATTGCTATTTATGTCTCTTATTTAAACATTCCCTGTCCCTCGGAACACAAAATGTGACCCAAATCAGAAAAATCAAGTAAAATAATGATAAACCACTCTGTTGCACGGGATAAAATAACAAGGAAATAATGAAAACCACAAACCTCAGTGAATTATTTCTTAAATAAAACGTAAGTGTACTCATTGTTGGTAGTAAAATATGTATTGTAAATTCAACTTGCAAAATTGACATTTACACACAAACTAATGGTGAAAACAAGAATGGTATACAGTTTTATATTTAGAGCCTTTGATTTATTTACAGTCGTAATTATTTTTTTCACTTGTCATAATCAATGTAAAGTGTTTGTTTACATTACAAGCTCACCTTCACACCGGCTTCAAATAATTGACTGTAGTAATAAGGACCAGGACCGGATGCTGCATCAAGTCGTGCTCGAACAGCACACTTTACCTATAAATTAAACGTATAATATACATATAATATAAACAAGTGACTTTTGTGGGCGAGTGGTAAGTATGGTTGCTTATCTATTATTGATCACATGGTCTATCATCGCCGAGTTTCAAGGCTAGCAGTGCACTCGACTCGAATCTTAATTGAAAGGATTGACATTTTTCCTAACGAAGGTGGGGTGTTTTCTCCGGGTGCTCCAGCTTCTTCCCCCAATAAAAATGGACGTCTTGATATAGCTGAACAGTTTATGAAAGTAACGTAAAACACTATTCAAACAAACAAAATAATATACAAAATAGTTAAGAGGCATTGATAAATTCTATGCAGACAGATATTTGTCAAAATATCACTGATATAAAACATAAAATTGTCACCTTTGCAACGAGTAGACAATGTTACAATAATAATACAAATTGCGTTTTTCTTTTTATAAAAGATATTAAAACAATGTCAATCATCACAATTTTTACTTCTTAAATTTTTTATCATTTTTTTTACTATTATTATTTACTGATGCGAAAAATTACTTGAAAAGATTGATTTGTTTAATTGTTATAATGCAATTGTCAGCAATATTTTATCTATATTGTGCGACCAGTTTTATTTGGGTAGGAAACCAGAGTACATAGAGAAAATCCTACCTTCAGTAGGATAATTGTGAATCCTTGTTAATTACTTTGAAAGTCAGGCACACCCTGCCCGCAGTGAGACTCGAACACGTTAACTCAGTATTGACAGATATGTTATCAACGGTAGACCACTCGGCAACTGAAGCCCGTTATGGAGATTGAGGAGATCTATATGGTTGACAAGTTACGCATGGTAAGTATCATTAAAGCTCAACATTTGTTCAAAACGTTTAGTATATCAAAAACACATAATAAATATTTCCACATTCTTAGCGAATAAATTAGTGTTAACCAATATTTACGCTTGCCATAGCATGTAACAATTATATAGCTTACCACCATGTTCATTTGATATTTGTCCACCCAGTGAACAGGTCTTAGCAAAGTTATACTGATGTTACTATACTGAATACGTCTGTGAAAAATCACGCTATGATCATCAATGTACCAAAATATATCATAAGCATAGTTTTTTCCAACAACGTTATTGAACGAACATCTGAAAACTGCCTCCAGACTGGGTCCAAACATGGAATTGAAAACAGCGCCTTCCGCCAATTCTGCCACAACCGCTGGGGAAAATGCTTCAGATGGGACATTGGCTATTGAATACGTATATAAGATTTTAAAAGTACATTGTATGCATAACACTTGGTATAAATCGAATGGAATTAATGAATTGAAGTGTTCAAGTCAAATTAGAAATATATCTTTGGTAGTTTGTGTTGAGCTATGGTGAAAAAACCTTGTCCTTTCCATTTCTTGCGATATATTCTGCTCGCTTTCTCGTTTTTCTTTAACTATTGAACTTCAAAATATCGTGAAGATAACTTACTTATTTCTCTAAGAAGTCGGTTTTAAAAGCCTCTCCAAATTCGATAATATATTACATTGCAATATCAATATTATAATCAGCTAAATAAAATTTCTTCGTGCGTTCACGGGTGACAAAGAAGATTCCATAAAGATTTTTGCTTACTACATGTAGTAGCGACTCTTTGTACAATTTTTTAATGATTGCAACTATAAAACGCAAAATGAAATGCATGTACATATAATAAACAAACATTGGTTAGTACTCTATACTTGTTTCTGTATACCATTCCTTTAACACAACATTGCTTTTCTCACACTTAAAACGATTATTCTTTTTTAACCCAATTTTAAAATTGTAACATGTGTATCATCACGGCGCTTGTTCAAAACGGTAATTGTTTCCATTACACGAAAACAAATTTGGTTTTATATGTATATAAGAATAACTAATATTCTAATATGACGTCCTTCAAACGCTTTGGAAACAAACCCTTATTTAAATATTCAACAAAATATGGCTGTTCCAGCCATTCAAAAAAACCCGTGTGTTGATGTGTTTGCTTTAAAAAAAAACGAACAAACTTACCTGTACAATCAGGTGTATAACCAGTCTCTGAATACTGACCTGCAGGACATTTCACCTTTGTACCTGGTGTAAAGTACTACGAATTCAATATAGTTATTTAAAGTATTTTACTGCCAATTCACAAAAAGTACTCCGGCATAAAAAATGTAGTGTTCCCTGATATTTTGCTATGATTATAATATCCTATTAGGTAAAGACGATTGCAAAAATGTTGAACAGATATCTAATGGACTGGTGGGTATATACAAAAAAATTCGTCTCAAGACTGGTAATTGTTGCATATGTCTCTTCCAGCCCATTAGATATCTGATTCATTATACCGGATATTTTACTGCTACGTGTAATTTACAAAGGTCACTTTGGACTATAATCCACGTGACTTCCGAATGAAATTTTGGCGCGCTCAGGTAAAATGTGCATGGTTGGTTAAGGTGTTGTCGATAGTTTATTCTAATATGACGTTCTTTAAAGGCTTTGAGACCACAACTGTGGTAAAAAAATGATTTATCTATGAGCAACACGCGCTGAGAAGGGCGTGTTTTAAATGGCTGTTCCAATTACAAAACTGTAACTCCCACCAGAAAGCTATTGCATATGACGTATAAATCTTATAAATAGCGACACGCGCTATAATTATCCGTTGCAGTATATTGTGTGTTACATTGACGGAACAGCCAGTTTATTGCGGAAATGATGTTTTCTATAGGTACGAAAATATTATAAATGTACTCTAATTGTCTTATTAGAATAGAAATAATTCACGGAGGCTGTGATTTATCATTGTTTTACCACGGGATGACCATTTATGTCGTTATAAAATAATACGACATGAATTATTTCTTAAATATTTGTCAGTGAACTTGTTGCATTGGTAGATATACACTTGATTGAACATAGTGGTAATATTGTGTTAGAAATAAAAGTAAGGGGTTTTCGATAACTAATTCGATGATGTCGTAGACAATAATTTGAGGCTTTATAATGTTAAACACATTTAATTGAACATGAGAGAAAGATCTGCAATTTTATTTAAGTCACCTTATATTTTACACTTCAGAGCAATAATTATTTGAGTCTGAAAAACCTTGAAAACCGACTAAGAAAAAAAAAAAGGATGGTATTGTCTACAAATATATGAGGTCAACCAGGTGAATTGCAAAAAAATAGCATTAAAAGCCTTTTAAATTAAAATAAGTTAATGGTCATTTGCATCTTGATAAACTTCTCTTTTGATTTATTTTTTATAAAAAATATCTCCCCTCTGGACCCTAAAATATTAATTCTAACTCTTTTATTAAAATATCACATGATGACTCTTTAGCAAAACACTGCAATGGCAACCGGGAAGTACAGAAGATAATTCAAGTTAAGTTTAGAGGGATAAATACACATTACATACATTATGTGTAGGTACAACTACTTGTATCACGTCGAGACAGTTGTGTACATTCGTATCACTACGAGACGCGCAGCGTCGAGTTGTGATGCGGAATGTATGCAACTGTCGAGACGTGATACAGGTAGTTGTACCTACACTTAAATGTATGTAATAAGTTTATCTAAAATTAAGAAGTATAAAAAGGGTCGAACAAAACTGAATGTTTAAAATTTAAAATTTAACATTCAACGAAGCATTTGTTTATAAAATATAGGCCCTAACGTCACGCGTATTATGACGTCATATCTCATTCTTAGAATGAAAGTCATTTACCGAATCATTGGTTATACCATTCATTGTGACGTCAAGAAGTAGTTCCGACAAAAGTACATCTTGTATCACATATATAGATGATACAAGGTTTTGTATCACATAGGTTGTATCAATCGCTAATTTTCCAGATTTTGACGAAATACATACTTAATTTTAGATAAATAATGAGAACTGACGAAATCTGTACTAAAGCGTGAAATGGCGGAAAATGACATGATAAAAGTAAAGGGTACTTATTTTTTTAGAAGACATTATTAATTATTTAAAGTTGTACCACATACATCAACCGTGACATGTTTAGATTTTGGGTTCTATATATAAACACGGAATGCAAATGACAAACAGAAATAAAAATAAACCAGCCATCGAAAACACTTTACGAGACCATATATTCAGGATAAAAAGTGTAATACCCTGGCAGCGACAAAAATTCGTCAATATTCAACCGGGGCATTAATTATGAAGTGGAAAATATACAAGAAATACCACTACAATGAACCAATCATAATCCAGGCTTTTTATAAAAAGTTATAACTAATATAACATCTAAATTATGCTATGTAATAAAAAGTAAGTTAAAAAAACACATACCAAAACAATATGCTGATTGTGCTAGTGGACTTCTTTGTAAATTGTATACTAAGTAACCTGTACATTTTTTTATTTCAATGTTCCACGTTTGGGAGCACTCCGATATAAAATTTTGTAAACATGCTCTTCTAGATACTTGTTCATTCACATTTGTTGGAAGCAGTCCTGAAATATAGAAAGTACTTTTTGGCGTGTGGGTGTGTGTTTGTGTGTGTATATGAGTGTGTGTGCGATCGAATATTTCACAACAGAACGTTTTTAACAGGATGTAACATATCGCTTAGTTAGGTTTACAATATCCTACTGTATGTGTTGCTTTTGAAGAAATTGTTTGCAATTTTAAACAAATGAAAACATACAAAAACCCTGTTACACTCTAATCTGTTGTGGTTATTTAAAGCATTTAGTCAAAACAACAAACATAGAGAAGGTGCCGTTTGGGCAAAAATAAAAAATAAATACCATTTAGCCATATTGGGTATAGCGTTTTACATTTCATTATTCCTGAGGCAGCAGTAGGCATTTCTTCCCCGGCATTACTCACAGCCCTGTACCATCCGGGTTCAAGTCGATCATCACTGATTCCTATATCACCACTTTTAAGCACATATGCAGCTGACCTTTCCTCTTCTTCTAATCTTTTGAAGCTTGTACATGGATCTTTAATATTTCAAAGCCGAGGTAAGTATTCGTGACGTACTGACTTTAGAAGAGATTCTTATATAACTATATCCCAATGATTGTGTTTTTTTATTTTTAATGGTATATTTAATAAATTACGGGTAGATGATAGATATTAAACAATAATATTACTTTCTTTGTTTGGATATATTTTGTTATTTAGGAAATCACGAAAAGAAAATATAATGCTATTTATATTTTTATGATGACAAGTAAGGACACGTTTATGTATAAATATTTTCTTGTAGACTCTAAACTAACCAATGAGTGAATTGTAGAATTGTGATTGCAATAAATATTGATCTGTACGATTCCTTCTATATCGGAAATTTTTTTTAAAGATCGAATATATTCATGGCATTATTTAATTATATCCAGTTTACAAAAAATAATATAAACCTGAAAAAAGTATTGTATCACCAAATATAATTTGAAATAAAATATTTAATGTCTTTTTTTTTCTTCATGCAAGTCTACTTAATTATGAAAGAGACTACATCTTTATTGATTTTTATATGCATGAAATTTTTATCATGCCATCACTTGCACTTGCATAATTTTCAGCAAATTCGACTAAACGGAAGATATGAACAATATTAACAGATATTAATACATACAACAATGCAGATGTTTCTTGTATGTTTTAACCGTTTTCCAACGGAATATGAATCACATTGACCAATTGTTTCCAACAGCAAATTTTGACGCAAAACTTTGGGGTTTTTTATCAATCGAATTTCGTGTAAGTACTAATCAAGACTCATCTTTGAGGATATCCCAAAATATTTTTTAAAATCCAAATGTTTGCAGAAATATATCATAACCTACCACTTCCAGTGGCGCCTTTATCCAGTGAGCAAGATATAAGAAAAAGTATTAGATAATACATTACGAGGTGTTGCAAAGAGTATGACTTATGTCAGTACTTATCTTTGAGCTATATATTTTCTGTACAATTTTAATTCCAATATTATTAACCAATCAAATTGACTTCCTTGTAGTACTACTAGTAGCAGCCCAGAAAGTTCGCCAAATTATACAGAAATATCTCTAAAAAAGGAAAATGAATGAAAACGCAAGGCCACTTTAGAAACCAAAGTGGTATGATCAAATTGATCTTGATCATAGAAGGTGATGAAAGGCCTAATTAGCAGAGAAGTGTTTAATGTGTCGGTGAAGTCCGGACATCTTTTAAGAGAGATTGATCATCAACAGTTAAGGTATGAACGAAAAGGTTCCCATGGTCCTACTAATTAGTGCAGGCAAAGCATATGTACATCGGTTAGTGCTTGCAGATAACGTCACCTTTTATTTCAGCGTATATTACGATTTTGGCCAATACAAGTTGTGTAACAGTTTGTCCCAAATTTGTAAAGACATTGCATATTATGTGCATTCTCATTAGCTGATTGATTGGATGTCTGCTTTACGTCCAGCGAGCAGTATTTCAGCTATATTCAGGATGGGAACAAGTTAACATATGAACAAATTTTGAATATGGTTACCTCAAACAGCACTAGTAAAATGAAAAACAATATAAGAAATGTACTGAGATAATTTTCGAGAACTTCATGTTCTGTTTGTGCACAAACGGGTGTATATCTAAAAGTTGATACTATGAAATTTAGATTAATGTCATTGTCTCCTTTTTGCAGGTCTCTCTTGCAGAATACATGTATTACGAAATTTAATTCCTTATATAGATTTGAAGAGTGTAACGCAGTCTTCTAACCTGCACAGTTACTTCCATGGGAGAAGTAGCCACGAACGATTTGGCTGTGAAGGAAATATTCTTCATACCCAAAGACGATACTACTAGTAGCAGCCCAGAAAGTTCGCCAAATTATACAGAAATATCTCTAAAAAAGGAAAATGAATGAAAACGCAATTCCACTTTAGAAACCAAAGTGGTATGATCAAATTGATATTGCTCATAGAAGGTGATGAAAGGCCCAATTAGCAGAGAAGTGTTTAATGTGTCGGTGAAGTCCGGACATCTTTTAAGAGAGATTGATCATCAACAGTTAAGGTATGAACGAAAAGGTTCCCATGGTCCTACTAATTAGTGCAGGCAAAGCATATGTACATCGGTTAGTGCTTGCAGATAACGTCACCTTTTATTTCAGCGTATATTACGATTTTGGCCAATACAAGTTGTGTAACAGTTTGTCCCAAATTTGTAAAGACATTGCATATTATGTGCATTCTCATTAGCTGATTGATTGGATGTCTGCTTTACGTCCAGCGAGCAGTATTTCAGCTATATTCAGGACGGGAACAAGTTAACATATGAACAAATTTTGAATATGGTTACCTCAAACAACACTAGTAAAATGAAAAACAATATAAGAAATGTACTGAGATAATTTTCGAGAACTTCATGTTCTGTTTGTGCATAAACGGGTGTATATGTACAAGTTGATACTATGAAATTTAGATTAATGTCATTGTCCTCTTGTTGCGGGTCTCTCTTTCAGAATACATGTATTACGAAATTTAATTCCTTATATAGATGTGAAGAGTGTAAGGCAGTCTTGTAACCTGCACAGTTACTTCCATGGGAGGAGCTACGAACGATTTGGCTGTAAAGGAAATATTCTTTATACCCAAAGACTTACTACTAGTAATAGCCAAGAAAGTTCGCCAAATAAAACAGAAATATCTCTAAAAAAGGAAAATGAATGAAAACGCAAGGCCACTTTAGAAACCAAAGTGGTATGATCAAATTGATATTGATCATAGAAGGTGATGAAAGGCCTAATTAGCAGAGAAGTGTTTAATGTGTCGGTGAAGTCCGGACATCTTTTAAGAGAGATTGATCATCAACAGTTAAGGTATGAACGAAAAGGTTCCCATGGTCCTACTAATTAGTGCAGGCAAAGCATATGTACATCGGTTAGTGCTTGCAGATAACGTCACCTTTTATTTCAGCGTATATTACGATTTTGGCCAATACAAGTTGTGTAACAGTTTGTCCCAAATTTGTAAAGACATTGCATATTATGTGCATTCTAATTAGCTGATTGATTGGATGTCTGCTTTACGTCCAGCGAGCAGTATTTCAGCTATATTCAGGACGGGAACAAGTTAACATATGAACAAATTTTGAATATGGTTACCACAAACAACACTAGTAAAATGAAAAACAATATAAGAAATGTACTGAGATAATTTTCGAGAACTTCATGTTCTGTTTGTGCACAAACGGGTGTATATCTAAAAGTTGATACTACGAAATTTAGATTAATGTCATTGTCTCCTTTTTGCGGGTCTCTCTTTCAGAATACATGTATTACGAAATTTAATTCCTTATATAGATGTGAAGAGTGTAACGCAGTCTTGTGACCTGCACAGTTACTTCCATGGGAGGAGCTACGAACGATTTGGCTGTGAAGGAAATATTCTTCATACCCAAAGACTATACTACTAGTAGCAGTCAAGAAAGTTCGCCAAATAAAACAGAAATATCTCTAAAAAAGGAAAATGAATGAAAACGCAAGGCCACATTAGAAACCAAAGTGGTATGATCAAATTGATATTGCTCATAGAAGGTGATGAAAGCCTAATTAGCAGAGAAGTGTTTAATGTGTCGGTGAAGTCCGGACATCTTTTAAGAGAGATTGATCATCAACAGTTAAGGTATGAACGAAAAGGTTCCCATGGTCCTACTAATTTGTGCAGGCAAAGCATATGTACATCGGTTAGTGCTTGCATGTTCTGTTTGTGCACAAACGGGTGTATATCTAAAAGTTGATACTATGCAATTTAGATTAATGTCATTGTCTCCTTTTTGCGGGTCTCTCTTGCAGAATACATGTATTACGAAATTTAATTCCTTATATAGATGTGAAGAGTGTAACGCAGTCTTGCAACCTGCACAGTTATTTCCATGGGAGAAGTAGCCACGAACGATTTGGCTGTGAAGGAAATATTCTTCATACCCAAAGACGATACTACTAGTAGCAGCCCAGAAAGTTCGCCAAATTATACAGAAATATCTCTAAAAAAGGAAAATGAATGAAAACGCAAGGCCACTTTAGAAACCAAAGTGGTATGATCAAATTGATATTGCTCATAGAAGGTGATGAAAGGCCCAATTAGCAGAGAAGTGTTTAATGTGTCGGTGAAGTCCGGACATCTTTTAAGAGAGATTGATCATCAACAGTTAAGGTATGAACGAAAAGGTTCCCATGGTCCTACTAATTAGTGCAGGCAAAGCATATGTACATCGGTTAGTGCTTGCAGATAACGTCACCTTTTATTTCAGCGTATATTACGATTTTGGCCAATACAAGTTGTGTAACAGTTTGTCCCAAATTTGTAAAGACATTGCATATTATGTGCATTCTCATTAGCTGATTGATTGGATGTCTGCTTTACGTCCAGCGAGCAGTATTTCAGCTATATTCAGGACGGGAACAAGTTAACATATGAACAAATTTTGAATATGGTTACCTCAAACAGCACTAGTAAAATGAAAAACAATATAAGAAATGTACTGAGATAATTTTCGAGAACTTCATGTTCTGCTTGTGCACAAACGGGTGTATATCTAAAAGTTGATACTATGAAATTTAGATTAATGTCATTGTCTCCTTTTTGCGGGTCTCTCTTGCAGAATACATGTATTACGAAATTTAATTCCTTATATAGATGTGAAGAGTGTAACGCAGTCTTGTAACCTGCACAGTTACTTCCATGGGAGAAGTAGCCACGAACGATTTGGCTGTGAAGGAAATATTCTTCATACCCAAAGATGATACTACTAGTAGCAGCCCAGAAAGTTCGCCAAATTATACAGAAATATCTCTAAAAAAGGAAAATGAATGAAAACGCAATTCCACTTTAGAAACCAAAGTGGTATCATCAAATTGATATTGCTCATAGAAGGTGATGAAAGGCCCAATTAGCAGAGAAGTGTTTAATGTGTCGGTGAAGTCCGGACATCTTTTAAGAGAGATTGATCATCAACAGTTAAGGTATGAACGAAAAGGTTCCCATGGTCCTACTAATTAGTGCAGGCAAAGCATATGTACATCGGTTAGTGCTTGCAGATAACGTCACCTTTTATTTCAGCGTATATTACGATTTTGGCCAATACAAGTTGTGTAACAGTTTGTCCCAAATTTGTAAAGACATTGCATATTATGTGCATTCTAATTAGCTGATTGATTGGAAGTCTGCTTTACGTCCAGCGAGCAGTATTTCAGCTATATTCAGGACGGGAACAAGTTAACATATGAACAAATTTTGAATATGGTTACCTCAAACAACACTAGTAAAATGAAAAACAATATAAGAAATGTACTGAGATAATTTTCGAGAACTTCATGTTCTGTTTGTGCACAAACGGGTGTATATCTAAAAGTTGATACTATGAAATTTAGATTAATGTCATTGTCTCCTTTTTGCGGGTCTCTCTTTCAGAATACATGTATTACGAAATTTAATTCCTTATATAGATGTGAAGAGTGTAACGCAGTCTTGTAACCTGCACAGTTACTTCCATGGGAGAAGTAGCCACGAACGATTTGGCTGTGAAGGAAATATTCTTCATACCCAAAGACGATACTACTAGTAGCAGCCCAGAAAGTTCGCCAAATTATACAGAAATATCTCTAAAAAAGGAAAATGAATGAAAACGCAAGGCCACTTTAGAAACCAAAGTGGTATGATCAAATTGATATTGCTCATAGAAGGTGATGAAAGGCCCAATTAGCAGAGAAGTGTTTAATGTGCCGGTGAAGTCCGGATATCTTTTAAGAGAGATTGATCATCAACAGTTAAGGTATGAACGAAAAGGCTCCCATGGTCCTACTAATTTGTGCAGGCAAAGCATATGTACATCGGTTAGTGCTTGCAGATAACGTCACCTTTTATTTCAGCGTATATTACGAGTTTGGCCAATACAAGCTGTGTAACAGTTTGTCCCAAATTTGTAAAGACATTGCATATTATGTGCATTCTCATTAGCTGATTGATTGGATGTCTGCTTTACGTCCAGCGAGCAGTATTTCAGCTATATTCAGGACGGGAACAAGTTATCATATGAACAAATTTTGAATATGGTTACCTCAAACAACACTAGTAAAATGAAAAACAATATAAGAAATGTACTGAGATAATTTTCGAGAACTTCATGTTCTGTTTGTGCACAAACGGGTGTATATGTACAAGTTGATACTATGAAATTTAGATTAATGTCATTGTCCTCTTGTTGCGGGTCTCTCTTTCAGAATACATGTATTACGAAATTTAATTCCTTATATAGATGTGAAGAGTGTAAGGCAGTCTTGTAACCTGCACAGTTACTTCCATGGGAGGAGCTACGAACGATTTGGCTGTGAAGGAAATATTCTTTATACCCAAAGACTTACTACTAGTAATAGCCAAGAAAGTTCGCCAAATAAAACAGAAATATCTCTAAAAAAGGAAAATGAATGAAAACGCAAGGCCACTTTAGAAACCAAAGTGGTATGATCAAATTGATATTGATCATAGAAGGTGATGAAAGGCCTAATTAGCAGAGAAGTGTTTAATGTGTCGGTGAAGTCCGGACATCTTTTAAGAGAGATTGATCATCAACAGTTAAGGTATGAACGAAAAGGTTCCCATCGTCCTACTAATTAGTGCAGGCAAAGCATATGTACATCGGTTAGTGCTTGCAGATAACGTCACCTTTTATTTCAGCGTATATTACGATTTTGGCCAATACAAGTTGTGTAACAGTTTGTCCCAAATTTGTAAAGACATTGCATATTATGTGCATTCTCATTAGCTGATTGATTGGATGTCTGCTTTACGTCCAGCGAGCAGTATTTCAGCTATATTCAGGACGGGAACAAGTTAACATATGAACAAATTTTGAATATGGTTACCTCAAACAACACTAGTAAAATGAAAAACAATATAAGAAATGTACTGAGATAATTTTCGAGAACTTCATGTTCTGTTTGTGCACAAACGGGTGTATATCTAAAAGTTGATACTATGAAATTTAGATAAATGTCATTGTCTCCTTTTTGCGGGTCTCTCTTGCAGAATACATGTATTACGAAATTTAATTCCTTATATAGATGTGAAGAGTGTAACGCAGTCTTGCAACCTGCACAGTTACTTCCATGGGAGAAGTAGCCACGAACGATTTGGCTGTGAAGGAAATATTCTTCATACCCAAAGACGATACTACTAGTAGCAGCCCAGAAAGTTCGCCAAATTATACAGAAATATCTCTAAAAAAGGAAAATGAATGAAAACGCAAGGCCACTTTAGAAACCAAAGTGGTATGATCAAATTGATATTGCTCATAGAAGGTGATGAAAGGCCCAATTAGCAGAGAAGTGTTTAATGTGTCGGTGAAGTCCGGACATCTTTTAAGAGAGATTGATCATCAACAGTTAAGGTATGAACGAAAAGGTTCCCATGGTCCTACTAATTAGTGCAGGCAAAGCATATGTACATCGGTTAGTGCTTGCAGATAACGTCACCTTTTATTTCAGCGTATATTACGATTTTGGCCAATACAAGTTGTGTAACAGTTTGTCCCAAATTTGTAAAGACATTGCATATTATGTGCATTCTCATTAGCTGATTGATTGGATGTCTGCTTTACGTCCAGCGAGCAGTATTTCAGCTATATTCAGGACGGGAACAAGTTAACATATGAACAAATTTTGAATATGGTTACCTCAAACAGCACTAGTAAAATGAAAAACAATATAAGAAATGTACTGAGATAATTTTCGAGAACTTCATGTTCTGCTTGTGCACAAACGGGTGTATATCTAAAAGTTGATACTATGAAATTTAGATTAATGTCATTGTCTCCTTTTTGCGGGTCTCTCTTGCAGAATACATGTATTACGAAATTTAATTCCTTATATAGATGTGAAGAGTGTAACGCAGTCTTGTAACCTGCACAGTTACTTCCATGGGAGAAGTAGCCACGAACGATTTGGCTGTGAAGGAAATATTCTTCATACCCAAAGACGATACTACTAGTAGCAGCCCAGAAAGTTCGCCAAATTATACAGAAATATCTCTAAAAAAGGAAAATGAATGAAAACGCAATTCCACTTTAGAAACCAAAGTGGTATCATCAAATTGATATTGCTCATAGAAGGTGATGAAAGGCCCAATTAGCAGAGAAGTGTTTAATGTGTCGGTGCAGTCCGGACATCTTTTAAGAGAGATTGATCATCAACAGTTAAGGTATGAACGAAAAGGTTCCCATGGTCCTACTAATTAGTGCAGGCAAAGCATATGTACATCGGTTAGTGCTTGCAGATAACGTCACCTTTTATTTCAGCGTATATTACGATTTTGGCCAATACAAGTTGTGTAACAGTTTGTCCCAAATTTGTAAAGACATTGCATATTATGTGCATTCTAATTAGCTGATTGATTGGAAGTCTGCTTTACGTCCAGCGAGCAGTATTTCAGCTATATTCAGGACGGGAACAAGTTAACATATGAACAAATTTTGAATATGGTTACCTCAAACAACACTAGTAAAATGAAAAACAATATAAGAAATGTACTGAGATAATTTTCGAGAACTTCATGTTCTGTTTGTGCACAAACGGGTGTATATGTACAAGTTGATACTATGAAATTTAGATTAATGTCATTGTCCTCTTGTTGCGGGTCTCTCTTTCAGAATACATGTATTACGAAATTTAATTCCTTATATAGATGTGAAGAGTGTAAGGCAGTCTTGTAACCTGCACAGTTACTTCCATGGGAGGAGCTACGAACGATTTGGCTGTAAAGGAAATATTCTTTATACCCAAAGACTTACTACTAGTAATAGCCAAGAAAGTTCGCCAAATAAAACAGAAATATCTCTAAAAAAGGAAAATGAATGAAAACGCAAGGCCACTTTAGAAACCAAAGTGGTATGATCAAATTGATATTGATCATAGAAGGTGATGAAAGGCCTAATTAGCAGAGAAGTGTTTAATGTGTCGGTGAAGTCCGGACATCTTTTAAGAGAGATTGATCATCAACAGTTAAGGTATGAACGAAAAGGTTCCCATGGTCCTACTAATTAGTGCAGGCAAAGCATATGTACATCGGTTAGTGCTTGCAGATAACGTCACCTTTTATTTCAGCGTATATTACGATTTTGGCCAATACAAGTTGTGTAACAGTTTGTCCCAAATTTGTAAAGACATTGCATATTATGTGCATTCTAATTAGCTGATTGATTGGATGTCTGCTTTACGTCCAGCGAGCAGTATTTCAGCTATATTCAGGACGGGAACAAGTTAACATATGAACAAATTTTGAATATGGTTACCTCAAACAACACTAGTAAAATGAAAAACAATATAAGAAATGTACTGAGATAATTTTCGAGAACTTCATGTTCTGTTTGTGCACAAACGGGTGTATATCTAAAAGTTGATACTATGAAATTTAGATTAATGTCATTGTCTCCTTTTTGCGGGTCTCTCTTTCAGAATACATGTATTACGAAATTTAATTCCTTATATAGATGTGAAGAGTGTAACGCAGTCTTGTGACCTGCACAGTTACTTCCATGGGAGGAGCTACGAACGATTTGGCTGTGAAGGAAATATTCTTCATACCCAAAGACTATACTACTAGTAGCAGTCAAGAAAGTTCGCCAAATAAAACAGAAATATCTCTAAAAAAGGAAAATGAATGAAAACGCAAGGCCACATTAGAAACCAAAGTGGTATGATCAAATTGATATTGCTCATAGAAGGTGATGAAAGCCTAATTAGCAGAGAAGTGTTTAATGTGTCGGTAAAGTCCGGACATCTTTTAAGAGAGATTGATCATCAACAGTTAAGGTATGAACGAAAAGGTTCCCATGGTCCTACTAATTTGTGCAGGCAAAGCATATGTACATCGGTTAGTGCTTGCATGTTCTGTTTGTGCACAAACGGGTGTATATCTAAAAGTTGATACTATGAAATTTAGATAAATGTCATTGTCTCCTTTTTGCGGGTCTCTCTTGCAGAATACATGTATTACGAAATTTAATTCCTTATATAGATGTGAAGAGTGTAACGCAGTCTTGCAACCTGCACAGTTACTTCCATGGGAGAAGTAGCCACGAACGATTTGGCTGTGAAGGAAATATTCTTCATACCCAAAGACGATACTACTAGTAGCAGCCCAGAAAGTTCGCCAAATTATACAGAAATATCTCTAAAAAAGGAAAATGAATGAAAACGCAAGGCCACTTTAGAAACCAAAGTGGTATGATCAAATTGATATTGCTCATAGAAGGTGATGAAAGGCCCAATTAGCAGAGAAGTGTTTAATGTGTCGGTGAAGTCCGGACATCTTTTAAGAGAGATTGATCATCAACAGTTAAGGTATGAACGAAAAGGTTCCCATGGTCCTACTAATTAGTGCAGGCAAAGCATATGTACATCGGTTAGTGCTTGCAGATAACGTCACCTTTTATTTCAGCGTATATTACGATTTTGGCCAATACAAGTTGTGTAACAGTTTGTCCCAAATTTGTAAAGACATTGCATATTATGTGCATTCTCATTAGCTGATTGATTGGATGTCTGCTTTACGTCCAGCGAGCAGTATTTCAGCTATATTCAGGACGGGAACAAGTTAACATATGAACAAATTTTGAATATGGTTACCTCAAACAGCACTAGTAAAATGAAAAACAATATAAGAAATGTACTGAGATAATTTTCGAGAACTTCATGTTCTGCTTGTGCACAAACGGGTGTATATCTAAAAGTTGATACTATGAAATTTAGATTAATGTCATTGTCTCCTTTTTGCGGGTCTCTCTTGCAGAATACATGTATTACGAAATTTAATTCCTTATATAGATGTGAAGAGTGTAACGCAGTCTTGTAACCTGCACAGTTACTTCCATGGGAGAAGTAGCCACGAACGATTTGGCTGTGAAGGAAATATTCTTCATACCCAAAGACGATACTACTAGTAGCAGCCCAGAAAGTTCGCCAAATTATACAGAAATATCTCTAAAAAAGGAAAATGAATGAAAACGCAATTCCACTTTAGAAACCAAAGTGGTATCATCAAATTGATATTGCTCATAGAAGGTGATGAAAGGCCCAATTAGCAGAGAAGTGTTTAATGTGTCGGTGCAGTCCGGACATCTTTTAAGAGAGATTGATCATCAACAGTTAAGGTATGAACGAAAAGGTTCCCATGGTCCTACTAATTAGTGCAGGCAAAGCATATGTACATCGGTTAGTGCTTGCAGATAACGTCACCTTTTATTTCAGCGTATATTACGATTTTGGCCAATACAAGTTGTGTAACAGTTTGTCCCAAATTTGTAAAGACATTGCATATTATGTGCATTCTAATTAGCTGATTGATTGGAAGTCTGCTTTACGTCCAGCGAGCAGTATTTCAGCTATATTCAGGACGGGAACAAGTTAACATATGAACAAATTTTGAATATGGTTACCTCAAACAACACTAGTAAAATGAAAAACAATATAAGAAATGTACTGAGATAATTTTCGAGAACTTCATGTTCTGTTTGTGCACAAACGGGTGTATATCTAAAAGTTGATACTATGAAATTTAGATTAATGTCATTGTCTCCTTTTTGCGGGTCTCTCTTTCAGAATACATGTATTACGAAATTTAATTCCTTATATAGATGTGAAGAGTGTAAGGCAGTCTTGTAACCTGCACAGTTACTTCCATGGGAGGAGCTACGAACGATTTGGCTGTAAAGGAAATATTCTTTATACCCAAAGACTTACTACTAGTAATAGCCAAGAAAGTTCGCCAAATAAAACAGAAATATCTCTAAAAAAGGAAAATGAATGAAAACGCAAGGCCACTTTAGAAACCAAAGTGGTATGATCAAATTGATATTGATCATAGAAGGTGATGAAAGGCCTAATTAGCAGAGAAGTGTTTAATGTGTCGGTGAAGTCCGGACATCTTTTAAGAGAGATTGATCATCAACAGTTAAGGTATGAACGAAAAGGTTCCCATGGTCCTACTAATTAGTGCAGGCAAAGCATATGTACATCGGTTAGTGCTTGCAGATAACGTCACCTTTTATTTCAGCGTATATTACGATTTTGGCCAATACAAGTTGTGTAACAGTTTGTCCCAAATTTGTAAAGACATTGCATATTATGTGCATTCTAATTAGCTGATTGATTGGATGTCTGCTTTACGTCCAGCGAGCAGTATTTCAGCTATATTCAGGACGGGAACAAGTTAACATATGAACAAATTTTGAATATGGTTACCTCAAACAACACTAGTAAAATGAAAAACAATATAAGAAATGTACTGAGATAATTTTCGAGAACTTCATGTTCTGTTTGTGCACAAACGGGTGTATATCTAAAAGTTGATACTATGAAATTTAGATTAATGTCATTGTCTCCTTTTTGCGGGTCTCTCTTTCAGAATACATGTATTACGAAATTTAATTCCTTATATAGATGTGAAGAGTGTAACGCAGTCTTGTGACCTGCACAGTTACTTCCATGGGAGGAGCTACGAACGATTTGGCTGTGAAGGAAATATTCTTCATACCCAAAGACTATACTACTAGTAGCAGTCAAGAAAGTTCGCCAAATAAAACAGAAATATCTCTAAAAAAGGAAAATGAATGAAAACGCAAGGCCACATTAGAAACCAAAGTGGTATGATCAAATTGATATTGCTCATAGAAGGTGATGAAAGCCTAATTAGCAGAGAAGTGTTTAATGTGTCGGTAAAGTCCGGACATCTTTTAAGAGAGATTGATCATCAACAGTTAAGGTATGAACGAAAAGGTTCCCATGGTCCTACTAATTTGTGCAGGCAAAGCATATGTACATCGGTTAGTGCTTGCATGTTCTGTTTGTGCACAAACGGGTGTATATCTAAAAGTTGATACTATGAAATTTAGATAAATGTCATTGTCTCCTTTTTGCGGGTCTCTCTTGCAGAATACATGTATTACGAAATTTAATTCCTTATATAGATGTGAAGAGTGTAACGCAGTCTTGCAACCTGCACAGTTACTTCCATGGGAGAAGTAGCCACGAACGATTTGGCTGTGAAGGAAATATTCTTCATACCCAAAGACGATACTACTAGTAGCAGCCCAGAAAGTTCGCCAAATTATACAGAAATATCTCTAAAAAAGGAAAATGAATGAAAACGCAAGGCCACTTTAGAAACCAAAGTGGTATGATCAAATTGATATTGCTCATAGAAGGTGATGAAAGGCCCAATTAGCAGAGAAGTGTTTAATGTGTCGGTGAAGTCCGGACATCTTTTAAGAGAGATTGATCATCAACAGTTAAGGTATGAACGAAAAGGTTCCCATGGTCCTACTAATTAGTGCAGGCAAAGCATATGTACATCGGTTAGTGCTTGCAGATAACGTCACCTTTTATTTCAGCGTATATTACGATTTTGGCCAATACAAGTTGTGTAACAGTTTGTCCCAAATTTGTAAAGACATTGCATATTATGTGCATTCTCATTAGCTGATTGATTGGATGTCTGCTTTACGTCCAGCGAGCAGTATTTCAGCTATATTCAGGACGGGAACAAGTTAACATATGAACAAATTTTGAATATGGTTACCTCAAACAGCACTAGTAAAATGAAAAACAATATAAGAAATGTACTGAGATAATTTTCGAGAACTTCATGTTCTGCTTGTGCACAAACGGGTGTATATCTAAAAGTTGATACTATGAAATTTAGATTAATGTCATTGTCTCCTTTTTGCGGGTCTCTCTTGCAGAATACATGTATTACGAAATTTAATTCCTTATATAGATGTGAAGAGTGTAACGCAGTCTTGTAACCTGCACAGTTACTTCCATGGGAGAAGTAGCCACGAACGATTTGGCTGTGAAGGAAATATTCTTCATACCCAAAGACGATACTACTAGTAGCAGCCCAGAAAGTTCGCCAAATTATACAGAAATATCTCTAAAAAAGGAAAATGAATGAAAACGCAATTCCACTTTAGAAACCAAAGTGGTATCATCAAATTGATATTGCTCATAGAAGGTGATGAAAGGCCCAATTAGCAGAGAAGTGTTTAATGTGTCGGTGCAGTCCGGACATCTTTTAAGAGAGATTGATCATCAACAGTTAAGGTATGAACGAAAAGGTTCCCATGGTCCTACTAATTAGTGCAGGCAAAGCATATGTACATCGGTTAGTGCTTGCAGATAACGTCACCTTTTATTTCAGCGTATATTACGATTTTGGCCAATACAAGTTGTGTAACAGTTTGTCCCAAATTTGTAAAGACATTGCATATTATGTGCATTCTAATTAGCTGATTGATTGGAAGTCTGCTTTACGTCCAGCGAGCAGTATTTCAGCTATATTCAGGACGGGAACAAGTTAACATATGAACAAATTTTGAATATGGTTACCTCAAACAACACTAGTAAAATGAAAAACAATATAAGAAATGTACTGAGATAATTTTCGAGAACTTCATGTTCTGTTTGTGCACAAACGGGTGTATATCTAAAAGTTGATACTATGAAATTTAGATTAATGTCATTGTCTCCTTTTTGCGGGTCTCTCTTTCAGAATACATGTATTACGAAATTTAATTCCTTATATAGATGTGAAGAGTGTAAGGCAGTCTTGTAACCTGCACAGTTACTTCCATGGGAGAAGTAGCCACGAACGATTTGGCTGTGAAGGAAATATTCTTCATACCCAAAGACGATACTACTAGTAGCAGCCCAGAAAGTTCGCCAAATTATACAGAAATATCTCTAAAAAAGGAAAATGAATGAAAACGCAATTCCACTTTAGAAACCAAAGTGGTATGATCAAATTGATATTGCTCATAGAAGGTGATGAAAGGCCCAATTAGCAGAGAAGTGTTTAATGTGCCGGTGAAGTCCGGATATCTTTTAAGAGAGATTGATCATCAACAGTTAAGGTATGAACGAAAAGGCTCCCATGGTCCTACTAATTTGTGCAGGCAAAGCATATGTACATCGGTTAGTGCTTGCAGATAACGTCACCTTTTATTTCAGCGTATATTACGAGTTTGGCCAATACAAGCTGTGTAACAGTTTGTCCCAAATTTGTAAAGACATTGCATATTATGTGCATTCTCATTAGCTGATTGATTGGATGTCTGCTTTACGTCCAGCGAGCAGTATTTCAGCTATATTCAGGACGGGAACAAGTTATCATATGAACAAATTTTGAATATGGTTACCTCAAACAACACTAGTAAAATGAAAAACAATATAAGAAATGTACTGAGATAATTTTCGAGAACTTCATGTTCTGTTTGTGCACAAACGGGTGTATATGTACAAGTTGATACTATGAAATTTAGATTAATGTCATTGTCCTCTTGTTGCGGGTCTCTCTTTCAGAATACATGTATTACGAAATTTAATTCCTTATATAGATGTGAAGAGTGTAAGGCAGTCTTGTAACCTGCACAGTTACTTCCATGGGAGGAGCTACGAACGATTTGGCTGTGAAGGAAATATTCTTTATACCCAAAGACTTACTACTAGTAATAGCCAAGAAAGTTCGCCAAATAAAACAGAAATATCTCTAAAAAAGGAAAATGAATGAAAACGCAAGGCCACTTTAGAAACCAAAGTGGTATGATCAAATTGATATTGATCATAGAAGGTGATAAAAGGCCTAATTAGCAGAGAAGTGTTTAATGTGTCGGTGAAGTCCGGACATCTTTTAAGAGAGATTGATCATCAACAGTTAAGGTATGAACGAAAAGGTTCCCATGGTCCTACTAATTAGTGCAGGCAAAGCATATGTACATCGGTTAGTGCTTGCAGATAACGTCACCTTTTATTTCAGCGTATATTACGATTTTGGCCAATACAAGTTGTGTAACAGTTTGTCCCAAATTTGTAAAGACATTGCATATTATGTGCATTCTCATTAGCTGATTGATTGGATGTCTGCTTTACGTCCAGCGAGCAGTATTTCAGCTATATTCAGGACGGGAACAAGTTAACATATGAACAAATTTTGAATATGGTTACCTCAAACAACACTAGTAAAATGAAAAACAATATAAGAAATGTACTGAGATAATTTTCGAGAACTTCATGTTCTGTTTGTGCACAAACGGGTGTATATCTAAAAGTTGATACTATGAAATTTAGATTAATGTCATTGTCTCCTTTTTGCGGGTCTCTCTTGCAGAATACATGTATTACGAAATTTAATTCCTTATATAGATGTGAAGAGTGTAACGCAGTCTTGTAACCTGCACAGTTACTTCCATGGGAGAAGTAGCCACGAACGATTTGCCTGTGAAGGAAATATTCTTCATACCCAAAGACGATACTACTAGTAGCAGCCCAGAAAGTTCGCCAAATTATACAGAAATATCTCTAAAAAAGGAAAATGAATGAAAACGCAATTCCACTTTAGAAACCAAAGTGGTATGATCAAATTGATATTGCTCATTGAAGGTGATGAAAGGCCCAATTAGCAGAGAAGTGTTTAATGTGTCGGTGAAGTCCGCACATCTTTTAAGAGAGATTGATCATCAACAGTTAAGGTATGAACGAAAAGGTTCCCATGGTCCTACTAATTAGTGCAGGCAAAGCATATGTACATCGGTTAGTGCTTGCAGATAACGTCACCTTTTATTTCAGCGTATATTACGATTTTGGCCAATACAAGTTGTGTAACAGTTTGTCCCAAATTTGTAAAGACATTGCATATTATGTGCATTCTAATTAGCTGATTGATTGGATGTATGCTTTACGTCCAGCGAGCAGTATTTCAGCTATATTCAGGACGGGAACAAGTTAACATATGAACAAATTTTGAATATGGTTACCTCAAACAACACTAGTAAAATGAAAAACAATATAAGAAATGTACTGAGATAATTTTCGAGAACTTCATGTTCTGTTTGTGCACAAACGGGTGTATATGTACAAGTTGATACTATGAAATTTAGATTAATGTCATTGTCCTCTTGTTGCGGGTCTCTCTTTCAGAATACATGTATTACGAAATTTAATTCCTTATATAGATGTGAAGAGTGTAAGGCAGTCTTGTAACCTGCACAGTTACTTCCATGGGAGGAGCTACGAACGATTTGGCTGTGAAGGAAATATTCTTTATACCCAAAGACTTACTACTAGTAATAGCCAAGAAAGTTCGCCAAATAAAACAGAAATATCTCTAAAAAAGGAAAATGAATGAAAACGCAAGGCCACTTTAGAAACCAAAGTGGTATGATCAAATTGATATTGATCATAGAAGGTGATGAAAGGCCTAATTAGCAGAGAAGTGTTTAATGTGTCGGTGAAGTCCGGACATCTTTTAAGAGAGATTGATCATCAACAGTTAAGGTATGAACGAAAAGGTTCCCATGGTCCTACTAATTAGTGCAGGCAAAGCATATGTACATCGGTTAGTGCTTGCAGATAACGTCACCTTTTATTTCAGCGTATATTACGATTTTGGCCAATACAAGTTGTGTAACAGTTTGTCCCAAATTTGTAAAGACATTGCATATTATGTGCATTCTCATTAGCTGATTGATTGGATGTCTGCTTTACGTCCAGCGAGCAGTATTTCAGCTATATTCAGGACGGGAACAAGTTAACATATGAACAAATTTTGAATATGGTTACCTCAAACAACACTAGTAAAATGAAAAACAATATAAGAAATGTACTGAGATAATTTTCGAGAACTTCATGTTCTGTTTGTGCACAAACGGGTGTATATCTAAAAGTTGATACTATGAAATTTAGATTAATGTCATTGTCTCCTTTTTGCGGGTCTCTCTTGCAGAATACATGTATTACGAAATTTAATTCCTTATATAGATGTGAAGAGTGTAACGCAGTCTTGTAACCTGCACAGTTACTTCCATGGGAGAAGTAGCCACGAACGATTTGGCTGTAAAGGAAATATTCTTCATACCCAAAGACGATACTACTAGTAGCAGCCCAGAAAGTTCGCCAAATTATACAGAAATATCTCTAAAAAAGGAAAATGAATGAAAACGCAATTCCACTTTAGAAACCAAAGTGGTATCATCAAATTGATATTGCTCATAGAAGGTGATGAAAGGCCCAATTAGCAGAGAAGTGTTTAATGTGTCGGTGAAGTCCGGACATCTTTTAAGAGAGATTGATCATCAACAGTTAAGGTATGAACGAAAAGGTTCCCATGGTCCTACTAATTAGTGCAGGCAAAGCATATGTACATCGGTTAGTGCTTGCAGATAACGTCACCTTTTATTTCAGCGTATATTACGATTTTGGCCAATACAAGTTGTGTAACAGTTTGTCCCAAATTTGTAAAGACATTGCATATTATGTGCATTCTCATTAGCTGATTGATTGGAAGTCTGCTTTACGTCCAGCGAGCAGTATTTCAGCTATATTCAGGACGGGAACAAGTTAACATATGAACAAATTTTGAATATGGTTACCTCAAACAACACTAGTAAAATGAAAAACAATATAAGAAATGTACTGAGATAATTTTCGAGAACTTCATGTTCAGTTTGTGCACAAACGGGTGTATATCTAAAAGTTGATACTATGAAATTTAGATTAATGTCATTGTCTCCTTTTTGCGGGTCTCTCTTTCAGAATACATGTATTACGAAATTTAATTCCTTATATAGATGTGAAGAGTGTAACGCAGTCTTGTAACCTGCACAGTTACTTCCATGGGAGAAGTAGCCACGAACGATTTGGCTGTGAAGGAAATATTCTTCATACCCAAAGACGATACTACTAGTAGCAGCCCAGAAAGTTCGCCAAATTATACAGAAATATCTCTAAAAAAGGAAAATGAATGAAAACGCAATTCCACTTTAGAAACCAAAGTGGTATGATCAAATTGATATTGCTCATGGAAGGTGATGAAAGGCCCAATTAGCAGAGAAGTGTTTAATGTGCCGGTGAAGTCCGGATATCTTTTAAGAGAGATTGATCATCAACAGTTAAGGTATGAACGAAAAGGCTCCCATGGTCCTACTAATTTGTGCAGGCAAAGCATATGTACATCGGTTAGTGCTTGCAGATAACGTCACCTTTTATTTCAGCGTATATTACGAGTTTGGCCAATACAAGCTGTGTAACAGTTTGTCCCAAATTTGTAAAGACATTGCATATTATGTGCATTCTCATTAGCTGATTGATTGGATGTCTGCTTTACGTCCAGCGAGCAGTATTTCAGCTATATTCAGGACGGGAACAAGTTATCATATGAACAAATTTTGAATATGGTTACCTCAAACAACACTAGTAAAATGAAAAACAATATAAGAAATGTACTGAGATAATTTTCGAGAACTTCATGTTCTGTTTGTGCACAAACGGGTGTATATGTACAAGTTGATACTATGAAATTTAGATTAATGTCATTGTCCTGTTGTTGCGGGTCTCTCTTTCAGAATACATGTATTACGAAATTTAATTCCTTATATAGATGTGAAGAGTGTAAGGCAGTCTTGTAACCTGCACAGTTACTTCCATGGGAGGAGCTACGAACGATTTGGCTGTGAAGGAAATATTCTTTATACCCAAAGACTTACTACTAGTAATAGCCAAGAAAGTTCGCCAAATAAAACAGAAATATCTCTAAAAAAGGAAAATGAATGAAAACGCAAGGCCACTTTAGAAACCAAAGTGGTATGATCAAATTGATATTGATCATAGAAGGTGATAAAAGGCCTAATTAGCAGAGAAGTGTTTAATGTGTCGGTGAAGTCCGGACATCTTTTAAGAGAGATTGATCATCAACAGTTAAGGTATGAACGAAAAGGTTCCCATGGTCCTACTAATTAGTGCAGGCAAAGCATATGTACATCGGTTAGTGCTTGCAGATAACGTCACCTTTTATTTCAGCGTATATTACGATTTTGGCCAATACAAGTTGTGTAACAGTTTGTCCCAAATTTGTAAAGACATTGCATATTATGTGCATTCTCATTAGCTGATTGATTGGATGTCTGCTTTACGTCCAGCGAGCAGTATTTCAGCTATATTCAGGACGGGAACAAGTTAACATATGAACAAATTTTGAATATGGTTACCTCAAACAACACTAGTAAAATGAAAAACAATATAAGAAATGTACTGAGATAATTTTCGAGAACTTCATGTTCTGTTTGTGCACAAACGGGTGTATATCTAAAAGTTGATACTATGAAATTTAGATTAATGTCATTGTCTCCTTTTTGCGGGTCTCTCTTGCAGAATACATGTATTACGAAATTTAATTCCTTATATAGATGTGAAGAGTGTAACGCAGTCTTGTAACCTGCACAGTTACTTCCATGGGAGAAGTAGCCACGAACGATTTGCCTGTGAAGGAAATATTCTTCATACCCAAAGACGATACTACTAGTAGCAGCCCAGAAAGTTCGCCAAATTATACAGAAATATCTCTAAAAAAGGAAAATGAATGAAAACGCAATTCCACTTTAGAAACCAAAGTGGTATGATCAAATTGATATTGCTCATTGAAGGTGATGAAAGGCCCAATTAGCAGAGAAGTGTTTAATGTGTCGGTGAAGTCCGCACATCTTTTAAGAGAGATTGATCATCAACAGTTAAGGTATGAACGAAAAGGTTCCCATGGTCCTACTAATTAGTGCAGGCAAAGCATATGTACATCGGTTAGTGCTTGCAGATAACGTCACCTTTTATTTCAGCGTATATTACGATTTTGGCCAATACAAGTTGTGTAACAGTTTGTCCCAAATTTGTAAAGACATTGCATATTATGTGCATTCTAATTAGCTGATTGATTGGATGTATGCTTTACGTCCAGCGAGCAGTATTTCAGCTATATTCAGGACGGGAACAAGTTAACATATGAACAAATTTTGAATATGGTTACCTCAAACAACACTAGTAAAATGAAAAACAATATAAGAAATGTACTGAGATAATTTTCGAGAACTTCATGTTCTGTTTGTGCACAAACGGGTGTATATGTACAAGTTGATACTATGAAATTTAGATTAATGTCATTGTCCTCTTGTTGCGGGTCTCTCTTTCAGAATACATGTATTACGAAATTTAATTCCTTATATAGATGTGAAGAGTGTAAGGCAGTCTTGTAACCTGCACAGTTACTTCCATGGGAGGAGCTACGAACGATTTGGCTGTGAAGGAAATATTCTTTATACCCAAAGACTTACTACTAGTAATAGCCAAGAAAGTTCGCCAAATAAAACAGAAATATCTCTAAAAAAGGAAAATGAATGAAAACGCAAGGCCACTTTAGAAACCAAAGTGGTATGATCAAATTGATATTGATCATAGAAGGTGATGAAAGGCCTAATTAGCAGAGAAGTGTTTAATGTGTCGGTGAAGTCCGGACATCTTTTAAGAGAGATTGATCATCAACAGTTAAGGTATGAACGAAAAGGTTCCCATGGTCCTACTAATTAGTGCAGGCAAAGCATATGTACATCGGTTAGTGCTTGCAGATAACGTCACCTTTTATTTCAGCGTATATTACGATTTTGGCCAATACAAGTTGTGTAACAGTTTGTCCCAAATTTGTAAAGACATTGCATATTATGTGCATTCTCATTAGCTGATTGATTGGATGTCTGCTTTACGTCCAGCGAGCAGTATTTCAGCTATATTCAGGACGGGAACAAGTTAACATATGAACAAATTTTGAATATGGTTACCTCAAACAACACTAGTAAAATGAAAAACAATATAAGAAATGTACTGAGATAATTTTCGAGAACTTCATGTTCTGTTTGTGCACAAACGGGTGTATATCTAAAAGTTGATACTATGAAATTTAGATTAATGTCATTGTCTCCTTTTTGCGGGTCTCTCTTGCAGAATACATGTATTACGAAATTTAATTCCTTATATAGATGTGAAGAGTGTAACGCAGTCTTGTAACCTGCACAGTTACTTCCATGGGAGAAGTAGCCACGAACGATTTGCCTGTGAAGGAAATATTCTTCATACCCAAAGACGATACTACTAGTAGCAGCCCAGAAAGTTCGCCAAATTATACAGAAATATCTCTAAAAAAGGAAAATGAATGAAAACGCAATTCCACTTTAGAAACCAAAGTGGTATGATCAAATTGATATTGCTCATAGAAGGTGATGAAAGGCCCAATTAGCAGAGAAGTGTTTAATGTGTCGGTGAAGTCCGCACATCTTTTAAGAGAGATTGATCATCAACAGTTAAGGTATGAACGAAAAGGTTCCCATGGTCCTACTAATTAGTGCAGGCAAAGCATATGTACATCGGTTAGTGCTTGCAGATAACGTCACCTTTTATTTCAGCGTATATTACGATTTTGGCCAATACAAGTTGTGTAACAGTTTGTCCCAAATTTGTAAAGACATTGCATATTATGTGCATTCTAATTAGCTGATTGATTGGATGTATGCTTTACGTCCAGCGAGCAGTATTTCAGCTATATTCAGGACGGGAACAAGTTAACATATGAACAAATTTTGAATATGGTTACCTCAAACAACACTAGTAAAATGAAAAACAATATAAGAAATGTACTGAGATAATTTTCGAGAACTTCATGTTCTGTTTGTGCACAAACGGGTGTATATGTACAAGTTGATACTATGAAATTTAGATTAATGTCATTGTCCTCTTGTTGCGGGTCTCTCTTTCAGAATACATGTATTACGAAATTTAATTCCTTATATAGATGTGAAGAGTGTAAGGCAGTCTTGTAACCTGCACAGATACTTCCATGGGAGGAGCTACGAACGATTTGGCTGTGAAGGAAATATTCTTTATACCCAAAGACTTACTACTAGTAATAGCCAAGAAAGTTCGCCAAATAAAACAGAAATATCTCTAAAAAAGGAAAATGAATGAAAACGCAAGGCCACTTTAGAAACCAAAGTGGTATGATCAAATTGATATTGATCATAGAAGGTGATGAAAGGCCTAATTAGCAGAGAAGTGTTTAATGTGTCGGTGAAGTCCGGACATCTTTTAAGAGAGATTGATCATCAACAGTTAAGGTATGAACGAAAAGGTTCCCATGGTCCTACTAATTAGTGCAGGCAAAGCATATGTACATCGGTTAGTGCTTGCAGATAACGTCACCTTTTATTTCAGCGTATATTACGATTTTGGCCAATACAAGTTGTGTAACAGTTTGTCCCAAATTTGTAAAGACATTGCATATTATGTGCATTCTCATTAGCTGATTGATTGGATGTCTGCTTTACGTCCAGCGAGCAGTATTTCAGCTATATTCAGGACGGGAACAAGTTAACATATGAACAAATTTTGAATATGGTTACCTCAAACAACACTAGTAAAATGAAAAACAATATAAGAAATGTACTGAGATAATTTTCGAGAACTTCATGTTCTGTTTGTGCACAAACGGGTGTATATCTAAAAGTTGATACTATGAAATTTAGATTAATGTCATTGTCTCCTTTTTGCGGGTCTCTCTTGCAGAATACATGTATTACGAAATTTAATTCCTTATATAGATGTGAAGAGTGTAACGCAGTCTTGTAACCTGCACAGTTACTTCCATGGGAGAAGTAGCCACGAACGATTTGCCCGTGAAGGAAATATTCTTCATACCCAAAGACGATACTACTAGTAGCAGCCCAGAAAGTTCGCCAAATTATACAGAAATATCTCTAAAAAAGGAAAATGAATGAAAACGCAATTCCACTTTAGAAACCAAAGTGGTATGATCAAATTGATATTGCTCATAGAAGGTGATGAAAGGCCCAATTAGCAGAGAAGTGTTTAATGTGTCGGTGAAGTCCACACATCTTTTAAGAGAGATTGATCATCAACAGTTAAGGTATGAACGAAAAGGTTCCCATGGTCCTACTAATTAGTGCAGGCAAAGCATATGTACATCGGTTAGTGCTTGCAGATAACGTCACCTTTTATTTCAGCGTATATTACGATTTTGGCCAATACAAGTTGTGTAACAGTTTGTCCCAAATTTGTAAAGACATTGCATATTATGTGCATTCTCATTAGCTGATTGATTGGATGTCTGCTTTACGTCCAGCGAGCAGTATTTCAGCTATATTCAGGACGGGAACAAGTTAACATATGAACAAATTTTGAATATGGTTACCTCAAACAACACTAGTAAAATGAAAAACAATATAAGAAATGTACTGAGATAATTTTCGAGAACTTCATGTTCTGTTTGTGCACAAACGGGTGTATATCTAAAAGTTGATACTATGAAATTTAGATTAATGTCATTGTCTCCTTTTTGCGGGTCTCTCTTGCAGAATACATGTATTACGAAATTTAATTCCTTATATAGATGTGAAGAGTGTAACGCAGTCTTGTAACCTGCACAGTTACTTCCATGGGAGAAGTAGCCACGAACGATTTGCCTGTGAAGGAAATATTCTTCATACCCAAAGACGATACTACTAGTAGCAGCCCAGAAAGTTCGCCAAATTATACAGAAATATCTCTAAAAAAGGAAAATGAATGAAAACGCAATTCCACTTTAGAAACCAAAGTGGTATGATCAAATTGATATTGCTCATAGAAGGTGATGAAAGGCCCAATTAGCAGAGAAGTGTTTAATGTGTCGGTGAAGTCCGCACATCTTTTAAGAGAGATTGATCATCAACAGTTAAGGTATGAACGAAAAGGTTCCCATGGTCCTACTAATTAGTGCAGGCAAAGCATATGTACATCGGTTAGTGCTTGCAGATAACGTCACCTTTTATTTCAGCGTATATTACGATTTTGGCCAATACAAGTTGTGTAACAGTTTGTCCCAAATTTGTAAAGACATTGCATATTATGTGCATTCTAATTAGCTGATTGATTGGATGTATGCTTTACGTCCAGCGAGCAGTATTTCAGCTATATTCAGGACGGGAACAAGTTAACATATGAACAAATTTTGAATATGGTTACCTCAAACAACACTAGTAAAATGAAAAACAATATAAGAAATGTACTGAGATAATTTTCGAGAACTTCATGTTCTGTTTGTGCACAAACGGGTGTATATGTACAAGTTGATACTATGAAATTTAGATTAATGTCATTGTCCTCTTGTTGCGGGTCTCTCTTTCAGAATACATGTATTACGAAATTTAATTCCTTATATAGATGTGAAGAGTGTAAGGCAGTCTTGTAACCTGCACAGATACTTCCATGGGAGGAGCTACGAACGATTTGGCTGTGAAGGAAATATTCTTTATACCCAAAGACTTACTACTAGTAATAGCCAAGAAAGTTCGCCAAATAAAACAGAAATATCTCTAAAAAAGGAAAATGAATGAAAACGCAAGGCCACTTTAGAAACCAAAGTGGTATGATCAAATTGATATTGATCATAGAAGGTGATGAAAGGCCTAATTAGCAGAGAAGTGTTTAATGTGTCGGTGAAGTCCGGACATCTTTTAAGAGAGATTGATCATCAACAGTTAAGGTATGAACGAAAAGGTTCCCATGGTCCTACTAATTAGTGCAGGCAAAGCATATGTACATCGGTTAGTGCTTGCAGATAACGTCACCTTTTATTTCAGCGTATATTACGATTTTGGCCAATACAAGTTGTGTAACAGTTTGTCCCAAATTTGTAAAGACATTGCATATTATGTGCATTCTCATTAGCTGATTGATTGGATGTCTGCTTTACGTCCAGCGAGCAGTATTTCAGCTATATTCAGGACGGGAACAAGTTAACATATGAACAAATTTTGAATATGGTTACCTCAAACAACACTAGTAAAATGAAAAACAATATAAGAAATGTACTGAGATAATTTTCGAGAACTTCATGTTCTGTTTGTGCACAAACGGGTGTATATCTAAAAGTTGATACTATGAAATTTAGATTAATGTCATTGTCTCGTTTTTGCGGGTCTCTCTTGCAGAATACATGTATTACGAAATTTAATTCCTTATATAGATGTGAAGAGTGTAACGCAGTCTTGTAACCTGCACAGTTACTTCCATGGGAGAAGTAGCCACGAACGATTTGCCCGTGAAGGAAATATTCTTCATACCCAAAGACGATACTACTAGTAGCAGCCCAGAAAGTTCGCCAAATTATACAGAAATATCTCTAAAAAAGGAAAATGAATGAAAACGCAATTCCACTTTAGAAACCAAAGTGGTATGATCAAATTGATATTGCTCATAGAAGGTGATGAAAGGCCCAATTAGCAGAGAAGTGTTTAATGTGTCGGTGAAGTCCACACATCTTTTAAGAGAGATTGATCATCAACAGTTAAGGTATGAACGAAAAGGTTCCCATGGTCCTACTAATTAGTGCAGGCAAAGCATATGTACATCGGTTAGTGCTTGCAGATAACGTCACCTTTTATTTCAGCGTATATTACGATTTTGGCCAATACAAGTTGTGTAACAGTTTGTCCCAAATTTGTAAAGACATTGCATATTATGTGCATTCTAATTAGCTGATTGATTGGATGTCTGCTTTACGTCCAGCGAGCAGTATTTCAGCTATATTCAGGACGGGAACAAGTTAACATATGAACAAATTTTGAATATGGTTACCTCAAAGAACACTAGTAAAATGAAAAACAATATAAGAAATGTACTGAGATAATTTTCGAGAACTTCATGTTCTGTTTGTGCACAAACGGGTGTATATCTAAAAGTTGATACTATGAAATTTAGATTAATGTCATTGTCTCCTTTTTGCGGGTCTCTCTTTCAGAATACATGTATTACGAAATTTAATTCCTTATATAGATGTGAAGAGTGTAACGCAGTCTTGTGACCTGCACAGTTACTTCCATGGGAGGAGCTACGAACGATTTGGCTGTGAAGGAAATATTCTTCATACCCAAAGACTATACTACTAGTAGCAGTCAAGAAAGTTCGCCAAATAAAACAGAAATATCTCTAAAAAAGGAAAATGAATGAAAACGCAAGGCCACATCAGAAACCAAAGTGGTATAATCAAATTGATATTGCTCATAGAAGGTGATGAAAGCCTAATTAGCAGAGAAGTGTTTAATGTGTCGGTGAAGTCCGGACATCTTTTAAGAGAGATTGATCATCAACAGTTAAGGTATGAACGAAAAGGTTCCCATGGTCCTACTAATTTGTGCAGGCAAAGCATATGTACATCGGTTAGTGCTTGCATGTTCTGTTTGTGCACAAACGGGTGTATATCTAAAAGTTGATACTATGAAATTTAGATTAATGTCATTGTCTCCTTTTTGCGGGTCTCTCTTGCAGAATACATGTATTACGAAATTTAATTCCTTATATAGATGTGAAGAGTGTAACGCAGTCTTGTAACCTGCACAGTTACTTCCATGGGAGAAGTAGCCACGAACGATTTGCCTGTGAAGGAAATATTCTTCATACCCAAAGACGATACTACTAGTAGCAGCCCAGAAAGTTCGCCAAATTATACAGAAATATCTCTAAAAAAGGAAAATGAATGAAAACGCAATTCCACTTTAGAAACCAAAGTGGTATGATCAAATTGATATTGCTCATAGAAGGTGATGAAAGGCCCAATTAGCAGAGAAGTGTTTAATGTGTCGGTGAAGTCCACACATCTTTTAAGAGAGATTGATCATCAACAGTTAAGGTATGAACGAAAAGGTTCCCATGGTCCTACTAATTAGTGCAGGCAAAGCATATGTACATCGGTTAGTGCTTGCAGATAACGTCACCTTTTATTTCAGCGTATATTACGATTTTGGCCAATACAAGTTGTGTAACAGTTTGTCCCAAATTTGTAAAGACATTGCATATTATGTGCATTCTAATTAGCTGATTGATTGGATGTCTGCTTTACGTCCAGCGAGCAGTATTTCAGCTATATTCAGGACGGGAACAAGTTAACATATGAACAAATTTTGAATATGGTTACCTCAAACAACACTAGTAAAATGAAAAACAATATAAGAAATGTACTGAGATAATTTTCGAGAACTTCATGTTCTGTTTGTGCACAAACGGGTGTATATCTAAAAGTTGATACTATGAAATTTAGATTAATGTCATTGTCTCCTTTTTGCGGGTCTCTCTTTCAGAATACATGTATTACGAAATTTAATTCCTTATATAGATGTGAAGAGTGTAACGCAGTCTTGTGACCTGCACAGTTACTTCCATGGGAGGAGCTACGAACGATTTGGCTGTGAAGGAAATATTCTTCATACCCAAAGACTATACTACTAGTAGCAGTCAAGAAAGTTCGCCAAATAAAACAGAAATATCTCTAAAAAAGGAAAATGAATGAAAACGCAAGGCCACATCAGAAACCAAAGTGGTATAATCAAATTGATATTGCTCATAGAAGGTGATGAAAGCCTAATTAGCAGAGAAGTGTTTAATGTGTCGGTGAAGTCCGGACATCTTTTAAGAGAGATTGATCATCAACAGTTAAGGTATGAACGAAAAGGTTCCCATGGTCCTACTAATTTGTGCAGGCAAAGCATATGTACATCGGTTAGTGCTTGCATGTTCTGTTTGTGCACAAACGGGTGTATATCTAAAAGTTGATACTATGAAATTTAGATTAATGTCATTGTCTCCTTTTTGCGGGTCTCTCTTGCAGAATACATGTATTACGAAATTTAATTCCTTATATAGATGTGAAGAGTGTAACGCAGTCTTGTAACCTGCACAGTTACTTCCATGGGAGAAGTAGCCACGAACGATTTGCCTGTGAAGGAAATATTCTTCATACCCAAAGACGATACTACTAGTAGCAGCCCAGAAAGTTCGCCAAATTATACAGAAATATCTCTAAAAAAGGAAAATGAATGAAAACGCAATTCCACTTTAGAAACCAAAGTGGTATGATCAAATTGATATTGCTCATAGAAGGTGATGAAAGGCCCAATTAGCAGAGAAGTGTTTAATGTTACAAGTTGTGTAACAGTTTGTCCCAAATTTGTAAAGACATTGCATATTATGTGCATTCTCATTAGCTGATTGATTGGATGTCTGCTTTACGTCCAGCGAGCAGTATTTCAGCTATATTCAGGACGGGAACAAGTTAACATATGAACAAATTTTGAATATGGTTACCTCAAACAACACTAGTAAAATGAAAAACAATATAAGAAATGTACTGAGATAATTTTCGAGAACTTCATGTTCTGTTTGTGCACAAACGGGTGTATATCTAAAAGTTGATACTATGAAATTTAGATTAATATCATTGTCTCCTTTTTGCGGGTCTCTCTTTCAGAATACATGTATTACGAAATTTAATTCCTTATATAGATGTGAAGAGTGTAACGCAGTCTTGTGACCTGCACAGTTACTTCCATGGGAGGAGCTACGAACGATTTGGCTGTGAAGGAAATATTCTTCATACCCAAAGACTATACTACTAGTAGCAGTCAAGAAAGTTCGCCAAATAAAACAGAAATATCTCTAAAAAAGGAAAATGAATGAAAACGCAAGGCCACATTAGAAACCAAAGTGGTATGATCAAATTGATATTGCTCATAGAAGGTGATGAAAGCCTAATTAGCAGAGAAGTGTTTAATGTGTCGGTGAAGTCCGGACATCTTTTAAGAGAGATTGATCATCAACAGTTAAGGTATGAACGAAAAGGTTCCCATGGTCCTACTAATTTGTGCAGGCAAAGCATATGTACATCGGTTAGTGCTTGCAGATAACGTCACCTTTTATTTTAGCGTATATTACGATTATTGCCAATACAAGTTGTGTAACAGTTTGTCCCAAATTTGTAAAGACATTGCATATTATGTGAATTCTCAATAGCTGATTGATTGGATGCCTGCTTTACAACCAGCGAGCAGTATTTCAGCTATATTCAGGACGGGAACAAGTTAACATATGAACAAATTTTGAATATGGTTACCTCAAACAACACTAGTAAAATGAAAAACAATATAAGAAATGTACAGTACTTGAGATTGAAGACGCAACACTTTTATCAATCTGTTAGCGTTCCAAAATCCGTCACCAATCAGTTATCAATCAGTCAAATCGTTCCCAATCCGTCAGATCGTTCCCAATCCGTCCATCCGTCAAGTGACGGATTTGGAACGATTTGACTGATCTGACGGATTGATTTGGACTGATCGCTCCAATCCGTCCATTCAACTTCCGATTAGTAAAATTAATATTTCGGAATGTGAAAATTCGTTTCACTCGCAAATATTAGAAGTATAAAAATGTCAACTGTTATGTCCTCATTGATGGATCGTTTTATCTAATATTAAGGCTAAAACTGGTCTAAAGTTATTAATAAAAAAAATGGAAATTCCCCCAATCTATTACTAATGCATCTGTGACGAAATATAAACATTACATAGTGTAACAAAATAATTAAAACAAAGTAAATTTAAAAACGCACACACACAATGACTTTTAAAAAGCATCTTGCGTGCCAAGGCGCACGTCCGTATTTTGAAAGCGGAAAACGTCTAGTCTAAAGTTATAAATGGAAATCCCCCCCCCCGAAAAAATCTATCACTAATGCATCTTTGACGGCATATAAACATCACACAGTGTCATTTTATTAAAAAATAATTAAAAAATGAAATGAAAAAAAACCACACACACAATAAATTCAAAAAATATTTGACCTTGCATGCCAAGGCGTACATCTCGTATTTGTCTTCGAAAAGTTTTAAAGCGGAAAAAGCGAGAAACACGAAAAACGTGAAGGCGAAATCGTAACATTTTTCCACTTCGCCTTTTCGCGTTAGCATTATATGTATGTTTGAAGTTTGTTTAACACTATTTTTTAAAAAATATACTAGTTTATATAATATGACGTCGAGTGTTTATTGGGAAGAGCTGGAGTACCCAACGAAACAGCAAAGTTTCGACAGGAAAACTGGTGCTCTTTGCAAATTTATAGGGATGTGTCGAGCACACCATCTCGCTGTAAGGATCAAACATACAACTTGGGGATCAATAATAGGTTACTGCTACCTTAACCTCCGAGGTCGTGGTTTTTTTTATTGTAAACGCTTAAAAAGATCATTTGTCGTGGTTTGATCAGTTTTTTTTCTTTGCCACAGTTCCTATAAATTCCGGTGTATAATACTGAATAAGATTTACGACAAAAGCGAAAATATCTATTTATATATTTTATTAACTACCCCATAGTGTCACACGAATTTACACAGAATTAAATAAAGAATAAACTTATGTGCCACAGTTCCTAAAAATTCCGCTGTATAATACTGAATAAGATTCACGACAAAAGCGAAAACATCTATTTATATATTTTATTCACTATATATTTTACTGTGTCACATGAATTTACAGAGAATTAAATCTAAAATAAAGAATAAGGGGCCTCGTTGGCCGAGTGATCAAGGTAGTTCGTCTACTATTGATCACGTGGTCTGTCAACACAGAGATTGTGGGTTCTATTCTCACTGCAGGCAGGGTGTAATTGACAAGGATTTTCCTACCGCAATCTTAATTGACAAGGATTTTCCTACCGCAGGTCGGGGTTTTCTCCGGGTACTCCATTCAAACAAACAAACAAATAAAGAATAAACTACGCATTTTAGCCGTCGCCATTGTTTATTTTACGATTTCTTTTAAAGTCATTCCACAATTAATGATATATAAGTATAAATGGTTTCCTTTAAATTAGGAAGTACTTGAAATTGGTAAATAGGTTTAACAGAGCTGCCCAGCGCGTCCTCAGCTGGCGGACATGGGATGTTCTCCCGTTATTTATATATATATATTTTTTTTTGGGGGGTGGGGGTGGTTCAGGTCATATTAAAATTGCCGCGAACAATAGTGACATGTTTAGAGAGTGTCACGCTCCTTGTACGAAAAAAAAGTAAATCTTACTCCCCAACCCATGCCCCATATTTTTCAAAATTGCCCTTTTGTCCATCTTTATCTAATTGATTGAAGGAGCCGAGTGGTGATGTTAGTTCATCAACTATTGATCACGTGGTCTGTCAACACTGAGGTTTCGTGTTCGAATCTCACTGCAGGCAGGGTGCACTCGACTTAATTGAAAGGGAGCCAGTTTTCCTACTGGAGGACAGGTGTTTTATCCGGGTACTCCGGTTTCCTTCTCAAATAAAAACTGGACGCCATGATATAGCTGAAAAATTGCTGAAAGTGGATTAAACAATATTTAAACAAGCAAACACATCTAATTGATTTATATTTAACTTATTCTCGTCATGAATAGAGCTGAAATACTCTCGCTGAAAGAAAAGCAAACAATCAATCAATACTATACAATTACTGCACTTGAACGAGATCAATATGAGGTTTTATGGAGCAGGGTTGAATAATATTGAACGAGGCGAAGCCGAGTTCAATATTATTCTTCGCCTCGTTCAATATTATTCAACCCTGCTCCATAAAACCTCATATTGATCAAGTTCAAGTGTAGTAATTGTTTTATTACATAATTTATTGAGCCACGAAATGGAATATACAGGATTTTTCCCCGAAAGTGACTGTCTTTCATAATGTTTATTTCTCGAAAATCGGTAAAATATCGACATAATCCATGATGAAATGCTTGCAGTGGTTATTTCTTGTATAATGTCCTATCCTCAGTCCTTGCTGTGCATAAAATTTACAAAGAATAGAGTCCAATTCCCAAGGGTCTGCCGTTTCCAAACTTACTGACATATCCATTTTACGTAAATATTTCGTAAAAAACCTAATCGCTTGCTCTGTCGATTTGCGAGTGTTGACAGCATCTCTTTTCTTAATGAATTCATTAATTTCCAAGTTTTTAATATCTGCAAATCTTCGCTTATTAGCACCAGAACTATCCGTATCACGTTCACTCGATGACGTTACCATGTTTACAAACAACAATATAATCGAGCATCATTCAGAACGATAATTTTGATTGGTTCGGGGGATTAAACAAAGAAGATTTGATTGGCTATCGTATTCCCGTTGCAGGAAACAGCACGTGCTGGGTATTTTCATTCATAAATTTCTCACGAGAGTGCAATATGGTTTTTTATTGAGTAGAATGAGTTTTTTGCAAACCAATATGATAGGAAATGGAAAGTCACGTGTATTGGTTTAGGCCAATAGGAAAAAGCCAAAAATATGTATTATGTAATAAAATAACTTATTGTTTAAATTGAATTACACTATTTTAAAGGCAAGTTTTGAAATGGTTCTGTTTCATCGGTATGACACTGTAATGACAATGTTAAGACCTAAACAATTTATAACGTTTTGTTAAAAAAATTACTATTTCGTACTGAAATATGTGTCTATCTGTAACACATTTTTACGCTTAACCTCAGTATTCGCAGACAATTCTCCCCGGCGTTATTGGGGCCTAGGTGGCTGATTGGTTAGTCATCTACTAGTTGTCACATGCCTGTCAACAGGTTGCGGATTTTCGAACGACTGCAGATAGGGTGCCCCCGACTCCACTTTAATTGACAAAAGACTGTCGGTTTTTTACCTGTACTCCGGCTTTCTCCCACCCCACCCCCAATAAAAAATGGACGCCATGAAACAAATGGAACAATCCAGCGTAATTGTATGTATACTTTTTTAAACAAATTTTATTGCCTGTCCAATAAAACTTGCGACAAGAATTGCTGTATATTTTACAATACAACTTTTGTTTAGTAAACAATGCGTTTTGATTGACAATAATTGTTTAACAGTTGAACAATTGTTAAACACAACAGTTTTATAATTGTATTTAAAATGTTGTAGACAAAATAAAAACACGTTGGCATACATTTAAGTAACTAATAATGATGTCAAAAAGAGGCCACGTTCTTTCCTAAGTGTGAAATAAATCTGTTACTAATTGGGGGAGTTGGGTCGGCTTAATATATGACAAAAAATATACATGTAACAGGTCGCAAAAAATCACGAGTCGCGGGAATAAAAAAAGAGAATCAATAATGGATTACGAAAAAAACATTTACCTCTTCGTTACTGATGTGCCTTAAATAGAAGTTTTTTGAAGGTTTACAGGACTCGGTTCCCAGATATGTCCTGCTTTAAAGAAATGTGCTTAATTATAAAAATATAAAGAAAAAAAATTTTCTTTAAATATGTTTATTTATTCATTTAGAACGAGACATTGTATTAACAATTCTTTTAAACGCATGTTTTTATTTTATTATAAAAAAGGTATAATAAATGCATATATTATATACAAATGACGCAGAATCCGTTTTATCTTTAAATTATTAATTTATACGAATCCGTCAATAAACTAACAGATTTATGGTGTGTAAACACTAATCCAATTCTTTAAGATTTTCTACTAAATTTGTTATTTTTTTAATTAGAGCAGCTCTTTTACCTTAAGCGCAACTTGACCGACATCATATATATCCTGAATCGTACGTGACAGGCCTATGTTCTCTCAAAATTTCATGACCTCTTTAAAACCTTCCAAGAGAAAACCAGCTTCCGGGGTAAACCCCACTCTAAAAATAGCTCTTTCTTTTCAGAAAATCTTGGTTTATAGGTCATGTAGTGCATGTGACATAAAACATACTAAACACCATTAGAACAGAGCAAGTTAGGACTCTAAATTTTTCTAATATATTCACCTTTCAGAAAAACTTTCATTCATTAAAATCCAGTTAGTAGTTTTTAATATACACTAAGATAAACAGGACTATTTTGTTGTTAAGTACTATTTTCTTATATCTTTCAAATTTGATTGGTCCCCTTTAGTGTCTTGACACCTAAAGAGCATGTATTTGTCCATCAAATTGTACAAAATTTTGCCTATTTGTAGCCTAAGTATATCTGACCAACACCCTAAAATTTCTTTGCATTCTATATAACAGTTTTGGAGAATCGCAGGAAAAGATTCAATGACTGCGCACATACTTAATCAGCACAAACTGTGTTTGCAGATCAAGTAATGCATTAATTGCAATATATTCAATTTCCTAAGTTCAGATGTAAATTTCAATGTATATCACACATTAACACTATAGTATAACATACTGAATACTAATAAAAACATACATTATATTTATACCTTACAAATAAAAAAATTTGAAATTTCAGGTTGGGGGACCAGCCCCCCCCCCCTTTTTTTAGATGGCATATTAGATCTCTTTTAAACTTTAAACATCTGTAACATTCCTACTAAACCATTTCAAATTTCTTGTTGCTCAACAAGATAGAATTGCATCTCAACAAACAATAAAATTCCAAAAAGAACAATTTTAGTATGACTCTGTCCTATAGTATCAATTGACAAATTTCGCATCTAAAAAATACAAAATAGGCACCATATTCAATATTTGTGGCAACATAGATGTCTTTGCGACCTAATATTTAGATTGTCTGACTTGCCTGCTACTGAGAAACACTGAAACAATATATTTTTTAACTCCAAACACACTGTTCTAGGCAGAGAATACAGATTTTATTGCCAAAAAAATCTAAAATGTTACATAATATAATATTTAGGCTGAAATTTGACACTAGTATGGTTTAGAACCAAATATGTATTTAAAATGAGTAAATGGGTGATAATCTTTCATTCTCAAACATTTTCAGGCAAAGGGAGGGAATATGAAAAAATGGTGTTTATGTATTAAAAGCATGTATTTGTCCATCAAATTGTACAAAATTTTGCCTATTTGTAGCCTAAGTATATCTGACCAACACCCTAAAATTTCTTTGCATTCTATATAACAGTTTTGGAGAATCGCAGGAAAAGATTCAATGACTGCGCACATACTTAATCAGCACAAACTGTGTTTGCAGATCAAGTAATGCATTAATTGCAATATATTCAATTTCCTAAGTTCAGATGTAAATTTCAATGTATATCACACATTAACACTATAGTATAACATACTGAATACTAATAAAAACATACATTATATTTATACCTCACAAATAAAAAAATTTGAAATTTCAGGTTGGGGGACCAGCCCCCCCCTTTTTTTAGATGGCATATTAGATCTCTTTTAAACTTTAAACATCTGTAACATTCCTACTAAACCATTTCAAATTTCTTGTTGCTCAACAAGATAGAATTGCATCTCAACAAACAATAAAATTCCAAAAAGAACAATTTTAGTATGACTCTGTCCTATAGTATCAATTGACAAATTTCGCATCTAAAAAATACAAAATAGGCATCATATTCAATATTTGTGGCAACATAGATGTCTTTGCGACCTAATATTTAGATTGTCTGACTTGCCTGCTACTGAGAAACACTGAAACAATATATTTTTTAACTCCAAACACACTGTTCTAGGCAGAGAATACAGATTGTATTGCCAAAAAAATCTAAAATGTTACATAATATAATATTTAGGCTGAAATTTGACACTAGTATGGTTTAGAACCAAATAGGTATTTAAAATGAGTAAATGGGTGATAATCTTTCATTCTCAAACATTTTCAGGCAAAGGGAGGGAATATGAAAAAATGGTGTTTATGTATTAAAGGTGTGTAAACACTAATCCAATTCTTTAAGATTTTCTACTAAATTTGTTATTTTTTTAATTAGAGCAGCTCTTTTACCTTAAGCGCAACTTGACCGACATCATATATATCCTGAATCGTACGTGACAGGCCTATGTTCTATCAAAATTTCATGACCTCTTTAAAACCTTCCAAGAGAAAACCAGCTTCCGGGGTAAACCCCACTCTAAAAATAGCTCTTTCTTTTCAGAAAATCTTGGTTTATAGGTCATGTAGTGCATGTGACATAAAACTTACTAAACACCATTAGAACAGAGCAAGTTAGGACTCTAAATTTTTCTAATATATTCACCTTTCAGAAAAACTTTCATTCATTAAAATCCAGTTAGTAGTTTTTAATATACACTAAGATAAACAGGACTATTTTGTTGTTAAGTACTATTTTCTTATATCTTCCAAATTTGATTGGTCCCCTTTAGTGTCTTGACACCTTTATGCATATAATTAAATGACGGATTTTGGATCGCACTGATTGGACTGATCGCACTGATCGCTGACGGTTACCAAGGTAATGACGGGTTCATAATTTTGGACGGATGTCGTCATCATCAATCAGTCAGCGATCCGTCAGCGTTCCAAAATCCGTCAGCAATCAGTTAAAGTGTTGCGTTTACGGGTGCAAGTACTGTACCGAGACAATTTTCGAGAACTTCATGTTCTGTTTGTGCACAAACGGGTGTATATCTAAAAGTTGATACTATGAAATTTAGATTAATGTCATTGTCCCCTTTTTGCGGGTCTCTCTTGCAGAATACATGTATAACGAAATTTAATTCCTTAAATAGATGTGAAGAGTGTAACGCAGTCTTGTAACCGGCAAAGTTACTTCCATGGGAGAAGGAGCCACGAACGATTTGGCTGTGAATGAAATATTCTTCATACCCAAAGACGATACTACTAGTAGCAGCCAAGAAAGTTCGCCAAATTATACAGAAATATCTCTAAAAAAGGAAAATGATTGATTGATTGATTGATGTTTAACGTCCAGCAAGCAATATTTCAGCTATATTCAGGACGTGAAAACCATAATTTTTAAATTAGTAGAACGTCATGCCTCCTTATACTAAAACGTGATCTCATACAATAATGAGAATATACACAGATAAAAATGGTAGTTAAAACAATAAAAAATATGAAGTATCACAATTAATAGTGAAATTAAATTTTATTAAATAAATTAATTTCCTTTAAGAACTTTAAAATTGTGTCGCCTGCGACAGTTTTAAATAAATTAAAATACGTATCTGCACTATAGAAACGTTCCCGAATGTGGGCCACGTCCACACAGTCCATCAAGACATGCTTAATGGTGTATGGACTGTTGCATGGCACACATTCGGGTCGTGGCTCATTGTTTAAAATATAACTATGTGTCGTCCTGGTATGACCAAGACGACATCTTGTTAAAACAACTTGGTCTCTTCGACCTCTAAAACATTTAAAATTATTTGTGTGCAGTAGTGGCTGGATCTCATGAAGTTTATTATGAACTTGGAGATCCCAACCACTCTGCCACAAATTAGAAATATATTTAAAAATTAACGGTTTAAAATCGGTAAAAGGAATACTACAGTTAATGATGGTATCCTTTAGTGCATTTTTAGCCTCCTGATCCACGACTGTGTTTCCACGGATTCCGAAATGACTGGGAATCCAGAAGAAAATAATTTCTTTTCCCAAAGCAACAAGTGATTTGTAGATTTGAATAATTTTTAAAATGTAAGGATTTTTAATTTTGAAATTTTCAATAGCCAGTAGACAAGACAGGGAATCGGAGCATACAATAAATTTGCATTCGCCTGACGAAGCAACTATTTTCATCGCAAGAAGAATAGCCTGCGCCTCTGCTGTAAATACAGATGAGGTAGACGGAAGGCGGCGAGTTTCAACGCGCTCTCCGAAGACAGCGGCCGAGGCGACTTTACCACCGTCCTTTGACCCGTCTGTGTAAATAGTACTATAGTCAGGGTAACAAGATTTAATTTCTGCATAATGTTGTTGTATTAATAAATGGTTTGTGTCGGACATTTTATGTTTTCTTAAATCATAAATAAATATCGGTTTGGGGTTCAACCACGGGGGACTATGCGGGATTTCGATTGCAGCAATTTCATCTAAATTCATACCGGAATTTTTCAAATGAGATTTAATTCGGAGGCCAAAAGGTTGAATTTTGTTTGGATGTTTTTCGAAAATGTTTTGATAAAGAGGTTTGAAAACACAGTCGTGGGCGGGGTTGCCAGGATATGCCTTTAATTTGGTTGCATATTGCAAAGCGAGCTTTATTCTTCTTTGATACAAAGAAGGCTCACCTGCTTCTACATATAAACTCTCAACAGGTGAAGTTCTGAAAGCTCCAAGGCACAGTCGCAATCCTTGATGGTGGATAGTATCAAGGATTTTGACATATGACTTGCGAGCAGAACCATAAATAAAACAACCATAATCCAATTTCGATCGAACCAGCGATCTATATAGATTGAGTAAAACATCGCATTCAGCACCCCAGTCGGCGCTGGATACGACTTTTAAAATATCTAATGCTTTAAGGCATTTATTTTTTAACATTTTGATATGGGGAAGAAAGGTTAGCCTTGAATCAAATATGAGACCAAGAAAAGTAGTTTCTTTTACAATTTTAATAGGATTATTATATAATTTTAATTCGGGATCAGGATGCATCTTACGTTTATTACAAAAGTGCATCCCAACAGTTTTTGCAGTGGAGAATTTAAAACCATTCTCCATAGCCCATTTCTCTATTCTATTTAAACACAACTGCAGCTGACGTTCGATATTATTCATATTTTTCCCTCGGTAACATATGAGGAAGTCGTCAACATATAAAGAACCATCAATATTATCTTTTAAAACTTGAGCAAGGCTATTAATTTTAATACTAAATAAAGTGACAGAAAGGATGCTGCCCTGGGGAACACCCATTTCCTGTACAAAAGGGTCAGATAACGTAGAATTGACCCTAACTTTAAATTCTCTGTCAGATAAAAAGTTTGAGATAAAGGTAGGAAGTCTACCTTTCAACCCCATATCAAAAAGATCTTTTAAAATACCATATTTCCATGTTGTGTCATATGCTTTTTCTAAATCGAAAAAGATAGACACAACATGTTCGTTTTTGGCAAATGCGTTTCGAATATATGTTTCGAAACGCACCAGATGATCAATAGTACTACGACCTTGTCTGAATCCACACTGGATATTCGAGATTAGGTTGTTCGATTCTAAAAACCAGACAAGGCGATCGTTGATCATCCTTTCCATGGTTTTACAAAGACAGCTTGTGAGGGCTATAGGCCGATAGTTGGACGCTTCCGAGTGATCTTTGCCTGGTTTTGGAATAGGCACAACAGTGGCCATTTTCCAAATAGATGGTAAGTCACCCGTTTCCCAAATGTTGTTGAGAAGATTCAGAAGACATTGGAGAGAAGATTGTGGCAGATGTTTGAGAAGTTGATAATGGATGTCATCTGGACCACATGCAGTATCGTGAGATTTCTTCAATGAAGTTTTTAGCTCTTCCAAAGAAAAAGGTTTATTATAATCTTCAAAATTGTTTGACTGGAAATTAAGTTTTGATTTTTCTTTTTGAATTTTGATCCGCTGAAAATTGGGATGATAATTTTCAGCAGAGGAGTGTGTTGCAAATGTTTCGGCCAATTTATTTGATATGTCTGACTCTGATGTTAACAAGTCTTGTCCATCCTTTAAATGATGGACATTTGCTTTACTGTTTTTACCTTTAATTTTACGAATCATGTTCCAAATTTTATTCATGGGGGTATGGTTATTTAGTTTAGAAACAAAGTTACGCCAAGAGCTGCGTCGTCTTTGTTTCGTTACCCTGCGAGCTTTCGCTCGAAAAATTCGGAAATGGTTAAGATTATTTTGAGTTGGGTGTTTATTAAAGCGTCGTTCGGCTTTTTTCCGGTCTTTAATAGCGTCCTCACAGCTGTCATCGAACCATGGTTTACTAGGATGTTTTGGATTTGTCGAGGTCTTAGGAATTGTTTCATCAGAAATTGAAATAAGTGTTTCATTGAATTTTAAAATAGGATCAGAAACAGCTTCAAAAGCATCCGAGTTAAGTCGCTCTATACAGAGTTGTTCAAATAGAGGCCAATTGGCCTTGCCAAATTTATACCGAGCGACTCTTTCTGTGTTTGAAGAGTCTAAAGATTCCAAGACAATGGGAAAGTGATCACTGCCACAGAGATCGTCATGGACTTTCCATGAGAAATCGGGCAACAGAGAAGGATTTGCTATTGTAAGATCAATAGCCGAATATGATCCATTCCCAGGATGTAAATATGTATTGGTTCCATCATTAAAAATGCACAGATCTTCCTGATTCATTAAGCCTTCAATAATTTTACCTTTTTCGTTAATTGTGTTACTACCCCATAGAGGGTTGTGTGCGTTGAAGTCCCCAAATAATATATATGGGGCTGGTAACTGATCAGTAAGATGTTTCAACTGATTTAAATTTAATGAAGAATTCGGTGGTATATACACAGAGCATAAAGTAATTGTTTTGTCTAATGATATTCTAACAGCAATCGCCTGCAGATCAGTGTTGAGATCTACAGGGCTATGTAGAACTTGATCTTTTACAAGAATGGTTGAGCCGCCAGCAGCTCTATCATTCTCGTCTACATATGTGCTGTATATAGAATAGTTTTTTAAAGATATTTTATCACTTCGTTTTAGGTGGGATTCTTGGAGGCAAAATGCAACAGGAAGAAAGGCTTGAACTAATAATGTAATTTCAAGAAAATTAATCTTAAGACCTCGACAATTCCATTGTATTATTGTACCCATTATGGTCTGCGAATAGGGGAATAGTTGACCGTTTTTTTGGGGCTATTCCGCCGGTTTCTGCTAGGGGATCTACTTTTAGATCCAGTATCTGGGGGTAGTGTATCCATGGGATCGCCCCAGATAGTAGTGTCTAGATTATCTAGACTTTCAAACCTGTTGTGGATCTTAATGGGATCCCGAAGCAGTTTTGAAGTTCGATCTCCTTTTTTATTTGAGTTTGCATTTGAATTGGAGTTAACATTTGAATTTTTTGGGGTGCTTGAAGAAGAAGTTGATGGTTTATTTTGATTTGATGCCGAAGAAGTAGAAGTTTGAGATGAGGAAGATTTCCGGGATGAAATGATTTTGTCAGTTGTTTCAACTGGAAGTCGTTCTGGGTCTTTTTTACCAATAGGCCAGGTGATCATAGTTTGCGTTTCAGATGTGACATAAACGCGTTTGGTCACGCTGGCGTATGATGTGGCAGAAGAGGATGGATTGCTCGCCGAACTGTACAGACGACGAGCCTCAGGGTAGGTGATGTTTTTTTCGGTTTTTAATTTTTGGATTTCCTTTTCTTTTTTAAAGTGCTGACAGTCTTTTGAGGAGGACATGTGGGCTTCACCACAGTTAGCACATTTTGGAGTTTTAGTGCAGGTAAAGCCCTCATGCCCTGGCTCTGCACACCGAAAACATACAAGTGTTCCTTTACACTGTCCTTTTCCGTGTCCGAATTTTTGACATTTGAAGCAGCGCACAGGGTTGGGAATATATGCGCTGACTTTAATATTTTGGAGACCTATTTTGATTGATTGGGGGACAGTTGGAGAGTTAAAATTTAGAAGGAAGGTGTTCAGTTTAACCTGAACTCCTTGTCTGTTGGCAATAAATCGTTTAACTTTGGTAATACCCTGAGGTTGTAATTCTGTGCAGATCTCGTCGTCAGTAAGTTCGGCGAGATCATCGTCGCGATAATGAATGATTCCTTGACTTGAGTTTAATGTTCTATGTGGGGAGGCCGAAATTTCTAAATCTATAATTTTTGTAAGTTTTAGCAAGTTCAAGGATTGGTGTTTTTTGTTGCATTCAATAAGAAGACCACCAGATTTCATCTTGGTGACGTTCTTAACATCTCCTGCACAACCTTTTATAACTTTTTCAATAATAAATGGAGAGACTTTAGTTACTGGTTTACTAAGATCTTTGCTGGATAATACAATGAATCTTGACCAGAAATCTTCATCAACAATCTCTTCAAGCGGTAAGTCATTTTTTCTTTTTTTTTGGACATGTTACATTTAATGTTTTAGAAGCCATGATGAAAAGAATGCGGTTCACCACCCTTGTCACCCACCCGCCACGGAGTGCCAACAGGGGCGATGCTTGGTCTCTGTGGATAACCAGCAGAAAGCATCAGGTGTTCCAAGGGTGGTATACTCAAACAGACGAATTTCTTTGCGAACGCAAGCCTCGTGCCAGAGCTAACTGGCGAAACAACCGTTCGAAACTCTGTCTACTTGATTGACCCATTAGCCACCGCCTTCTTAACAGCCTGTTATTAAACAACTTTGTTAGTATGATTCATTAGATATAATCAAGTGATAAGAATGAGGACAAGCTTGTTAAGGGCTCGGCGTGACCAGCCGATTGACCGAACCGGGTCCATCCGGCCTCCCGTCTAGTTGAAGTTAAGGCCAAAGTGGTGTATTGAAAATCGAAACCCGCTGACCCGCACTAATGGATGCAGCAGAGAGTGATCTCTCAACCACCAGGATCCCTTCCTCCACCATCACGGGTTGCAACACACGGCAAACATGTCGCCTCTATAAAGCTGAGGAAGCTTTGCCCTTCAGCCACCGCCTTCTTTGCAAATCCTGTAAGGGAGCCGTCTATTAAATGGAAATACATTTCGTGGAACAGTTGAAAGGAAAATAATGTAATAGAGTAGCTTAAATGATAAGGATTCACAAAGGGCAAGACGTGACATGCCGATTCATCGAAGTCAGGGCTAACTCGATTTCCCGTCTAGAAAAAGTAAGGGTTTAGTAGGTTATCGGGACCGTTTACCCGGCCTACTGAAATCCCGTCCTGTAATCAACACGGGTCGCAACACACGGCAAGTGTTGCCTCTGTTAGCAGACTCTTACTGCAGGCTGGGGAAGCCGTGGGCCTATTCTCCTGTGCCCCGGGTCCCACACGGGGTAAAAAGGAAAATGAATGAAAACGCAAGGCCACTTTAGAAACCAAAGTGGTATGATCAAATTGATATTGCTCATGGAAGGTGAAGAAAGGCCTAATTAGCAGAGAAGTGTTTAATGTGTTGGTGAAGTCCGGACATCTTTTAAGACAGATTGATCATCAACAGTTAAGGTATGAACGAAAAGGTTCCCATGGTCCTACTAATTTGTGCAGTCAAAGCATATGTACATCGGTTAGTGCTTGCAGATAACGTCACCTTTTATTTCAGCGTATATTACGATTTGGCCAATACAAGTTGTGTAACAGTTTGTCCCAAATTTGTAAAGACATTGCATATTATGTGAATTCTCAGTAGCTGATTGATTGGATGTCTGCTTTACGTCCAGCGAGCAGTGTTTCAGCTATATCTAGGACGGGAACAAGTTAACATATGAACAAATTTTGAATATGGTTACCTCAAACAACACTAGTAAAATGAAAAACAAAATAAGAAATGTACTGAGACAATTTTCGAGAACTTCATGTTCTGTTTGTGCACAAACGGGTGTATATCTAAAAGTTGATACTATGAAATTTAGATTAATGTCATTGTCCCCTTGTTGCGAGTCTCTCTTTCAGAATACATGTATTACGAAATCTAATTCCTTATATAGATGTGAAGAGTGTAACGCAGTCTTGTAACCTGCACAGTTACTTCCATGGGAGAAAGAGCCATGAACGATTTGGCTGTGAAGTAAATATTCTTCATACCCAAAGACTATGCTACTTGTAGCAGTCAAGAAAGTTCGCCAAATAAAACAGAAATATCTCTAAAAAAGGAAAATGAATGAAAACGCAAGGCCACTTTAGAAACCAAAGTGGTATGATCAAATTGATATTGCTCATAGAAGGTGATGAAAGGCCTAATTAGCAGAGAAGTGTTTAATGTGTCGGTGAAGTCCGGACATCTTTTAAGAGAGATTGATCATCAACAATTAAGGTATGAACGAAAAGGTTCCCATGGTCCTACTAATTTGTGCAGGCAAAGCATATGTACATCGGTTAGTGCTTGCAGATAACGTCACCTTTTATTTCAGCGTATATTACGATTTGGCCAATACAAGTTGTGTAACAGTTTGTCCCAAATTTGTAAAGACATTGCATATTATGTGAATTCTCAGTAGCTGATTGATTGGATGTCTGCTTTACGTCCAGCGAGCAGTGTTTCAGCTATATCTAGGACGGGAACAAGTTAACATATGAACAAATTTTGAATATGGTTACCTCAAACAACACTAGTAAAATGAAAAACAATATAAGAAATGTACTGAGATTGATTGATTGATTGATTGTTGTTTTACGTCCAGCAAGCAATATTTCAGCTATATTCAGGACGTGAAAATTATAACTTTAATTCAGTTCATTAAAAAATATCCATCCTTTCTAGAACTAGGTCCAATACAATAATATGAGCATATATACAGATAAAAAAGAAAACTAAAACATTAAAACTATCACAATTTAAAATCCAATTAAATTTTTCTGTATAAATCAATTTCCTTTAAAAACTGTAAAATTGTGTCGCCAGCGACAGTTATAAATAAATTATTATAAGAATTAACAGAATAAAAACGTTCCCGAATGTGTGCCACGTCAACACAGTCCATCAAGACATGCTTGATGGTATATGGACAGTTGCATGGCACACACTCGGGTCTTGGTTCATTGTTTAAAATATAACTATGTGTCGTCCTGGTATGCCCAAGACGACACCTGGTTAAAACCACTTGGTCTCTACGACCTCTACAAGATTTTAAATTATGTATGTGCAGAAGTGGTTGGATCTCGTGAAGTTTATTATGTACTTCGAGATCCCAACCACGCTGCCATATATTAGAAATGTATTTAAAAATATATAATTTAAAATCAGTAAAAGGAATTTTACAATTAATGATATCATTATTTAAGGCATTCTTAGCTTCCCAGTCGACGACTGTGTTTCCATGGATTCCCACATGACTTGGAATCCAGAAGAACACAACCTCTTTACCTAAAGTTGTCAACGATTTATAAATTTGAATTATTTTTAAAATAAATGGATTTTTAATTTTAAAATTTTCAATTGCCTGAAGACATGACAAAGAATCTGAGCAGATAATAAATTTACTCTCATCTGAAGAAGCAATAATTTTTAGTGCAAGAAGGATAGCTTGCGCTTCTGCACTAAATACAGAAGAAACGGAAGGAAGACGGCGAGTTTCAACACTCTCTCCAAAGACAGCGGCCGATGCAACTTTATCGCCGTCCTTCGATCCATCTGTATAAATTGCAGAATGGTCATGATAGTGAGATTTTATTTCTGCAAAGTGTTGTTGAATAATTAAAGGGTTTGTGTCGGACTTTTTATGGTTTCTAAGATCAAAAATAAATACCGGTTTTGGATTTAACCATGGTGGATTATGTGGAATTTCAATAGCAGCAATTTCATCTAAATTTATACCAGAGTTGTTCAAATGAGGTTTTATTCTGATACCAAAAGGTTGAATTTTATTTGGATGTTTTTCAAAAATATTTTCGTAAAGAGGTTTGAAAACACAGTCGTGGGCGGGGTTGCCAGGATATGCCTTTAATTTGGTTGCATATTGCAAGGCGAGCTTTATCCTTCTTTGATACAAAGAAGGCTCGCCTGCTTCTACATATAAGCTATCTATAGGTGTGGTTCGAAAGGCTCCAAGGCATAGTCGCAATCCTTGATGATGAACCGTATCAAGGATTTTGACATATGACTTGCGAGCAGAACCATAAATAAAACAACCATAATCCAATTTAGATCGAACCAGCGATCTATAAAGATTAAGTAAAACGTCGCATTCAGCACCCCAGTTGGTGCTGGCTACGACTTTTAAAATATCTAATGCCTTTAGGCATTTATTTTTTAACATTTTGATATGGGGTAGAAAGGTTAGCCTTGAATCAAATATGAGACCAAGAAAAGTAGTTTCCTTTACAATTTTTATAGGATTATTATGTAATTTTAATTCAGGATCAGGGTGCATCTTTCTCTTATTACAAAAATGCATCCCCACGGTTTTTGCAGTGGAGAATTTAAAACCATTCTCCATTGCCCATTTCTCTATTCTATTTAAACATAACTGCAGTTGACGTTCAATATTATTCATGTTTTTTCCTCGGTAACATATGAGGAAGTCGTCAACATATAGAGAACCATCAATATTATCTTTTAAAACTTGAGCAAGGCTATTAATTTTAATACTAAATAAAGTGACAGAAAGGATGCTTCCCTGTGGAACACCCATTTCCTGTTCAAAAGGGTCAGATAGAGTAGAATTTACCCTAACTTTAAATTCTCTGTCAGATAAAAAGTTTGAAATAAAGGTAGGAAGTCTACCTTTCAACCCCATATCAAAAAGATCTTTTAAAATACCATATTTCCATGTTGTGTCATATGCTTTTTCTAAATCAAAAAAGATAGACACAACATGTTCATTTTTGGCAAAGGCGTTTCGAATAAAAGTTTCAAAACGTACCAAATGGTCCATGGTACTTCGTCCTTGTCGGAATCCACACTGTATATTTGATAGAAGGTTATTGGATTCAAGAAACCAGACAAGGCGATCATTAATCATCCGTTCCATGGTCTTACAGACGCAACTTGTAAGGGCTATAGGCCGATAGTTCGACGCTTCTGAGTGATCCTTACCTGGTTTTGGAATAGGTACAACGGTAGCCATTTTCCAAATAGAAGGTAAGTCACCCGTTTCCCAAATGTTGTTAAGAAGATTCAGAAGGCATTGGAGAGAGGATTGTGGCAGATGTTTGAGAAGTTGATAATGGATGTCATCTGGACCACATGCTGTGTCGCGAGATTTGTTCAAAGAAGTTTTTAGCTCTTCCAAAGAAAAAGGTGTATTGTAATCTTCCAGATTTTTTGACTGGAAATTAAGTTTTGTTTTTTCTTTTTGAGTTTTGATACGCTGAAAATCGGGATGATAATTTTCAGCGGACGAGTGTTTTGCAAATGTTTCGGCCAATTTGTTAGATATTTCCGACTCTGATGTTAACAAGTCTTGTCCATCCTTTAAATGATGGACATTTGCTTTACTGTTTTTACCTTTAATTTTACGAATCATATTCCAAATTTTATTCATGGGGGTATGGTTATTCAGTTTAGAAACAAAGTTACGCCAAGAAGTGCGTCGTCTTTGTTTCGTTACCCTGCGAGCTTTCGCTCGAAAAATTCGGAAATGGTTAAGATTATTTTGAGTTGGGTGTTTATTAAAGCGTCGTTCGGCTTTTTTCCGGTCTTTAATAGCTTCCTCACAGCTGTCATCGAACCATGGTTTACTAGGATGTTTTGGATTTGTCGAGGTCTTAGGAATTGTTTCATCAGCAATTGAAATAAGTGTTTCATTGAATTTTAAAATTGGATCAGAAATAGCTTCAAAAGCATCCGAGTTAAGTCGCTCTATACAGAGTTGTTCGAATAGAGGCCAATTGGCCTTGCCAAATTTATACCTAGCGACTCGTTCTGTGTTTGACGAGTGTAAAGATTGCAAGATAATGGGAAAGTGATCACTGCCACAGAGATCGTCATGGACTTTCCATGAGAAATCGGGCAACAAAGACGGATCTGCTATTGTTAGATCAATAGCCGAGTATGATCCATTCCCAGGATGTAAATATGTATTAGTTCCATCATTAAAAATGCACAGATCTTCCTGATTCATTAAGCTTTCAATAATTTTTCCTTTATCGCTTATTGTGTTACTGCCCCATAAAGGGTTATGTCCGTTGAAGTCCCCAAGTAATATGTAAGGGGCTGGAAGCTGATCAGTAAGATGTTTCAACTGATTTAAATTTAATGAAGAATTTGGAGGGATATACACAGAGCATAAAGTAATTGTTTTGTCTAAAGAAATTCTAACAGCAACCGCCTGAAGATCAGTGTTGAGATCTACAGGGCTATGTAGAACTTGGTCTTTTACAAGAATGGTAGAGCCACCAGCAGCTCTATCGTTCTCGTCTACATATGTGCTGTATATAGAGTAGTTTTTTAAGGATATGTTATCACTTCGTTTTAGGTGGGATTCTTGAAGGCAAAATGCAACAGGAAGAAAGGCTTGAACTAATAAAGTAATTTCAAGAAAATTAATCTTAAGACCTCGACAATTCCATTGTATTATTGTACCCATTATGGTCTGCGAATAGGGGAATAGTTGACAGTTTTTTTGGGGCTATTCCGCCGGTTTCTGCTGGGGGATCTACTTTTAGATCCAGTATCTGGGGGTAGTGTATCCATGGGATCGCCCCAGATAGTAGTGTCTAGATGATCTAGACTTCCAAACCTGTTGTGGACCTTTATCGGATCCCTCAGCAGTTTTGGAGTACGATCTCCTTTCTGATTTGAGTTTTTATTAGAGTTAGAAGAATTTAAATTGGAGTTGACATTTTTTGAATTTTTTTTTTTGGCTACTTGAAGAATTGGTTGAGGATTGAGAGGGTACTGAAGACGTAGCAGTTTGAGAGGGTGCTGAAGACGCAGGAGTTTGTGAAGATGAAGATTTTCGTGAAGATGTAATTATTTTGTCTGTTGTTGTAACTGCTAATTTTGAAGGTTCCTGTTTGTCAATAGGCCAGGTGATGATTGTCTGCGTTTCAACTGAAGTGAGAACGCGTTTGGCAACACTGGCGTATGACGTTGATGCAGGAGACGAGGGATTATTCGTTGTATTATACAGACGACGAGCCTCAGGGTAAGAGATGTTTTTTTCAGTTTTAATTTTTTGAATTTCTTTTTCCTTTTTAAAATGCTGACAGTCCTTAGATGAGGACATGTGGGCTTCACCACAATTAGCACACTTTGGAGTTTTAGTGCAGGTGAAGCCCTCATGTCCTTCCTCTGCACACTTGAAACAAATCTGGTGACCTCTGCACTGTCCTTTTCCGTGGCCGAACTTTTGACACTTAAAGCAGCGCACAGGGTTGGAGATGTATGCGCCGACTTTAGCTTTGTACAGACCAATCTTGATGGATTCGGGGACAGTAGGTGTGTTGAAATTTAACAGAAAGGTGTTCAGTTTTACCTGAACACCCTGTCTGTTAGCAATAAATCTTTTAACTTTTGTAACACCCTGAGGCTCTAGTTCTGAACAGATTTCATCGTCCGATAATTCCGAGAGATCTTCGCCTCGGTAACGAATAATCCCTTGACTCGAGTTTAGAGTTCTGTGGGGAGAGCTAGATATTTCTAAGTCAACAATTTTTGAAAGTTTTAATAAATTGGTAGACTGGTGTTTTCTATTACATTCAATAAGGAGGGAACCGGATTTCATTTTTGTGACGTTTTTAACGTCTCCTGCACACCCTTTAATAGCTTTTTCAATAATGAAAGGAGATACTTTTGCCAAAGGTTTAGTTGGGTCTTTGCTAGATAAAACAATAAATTTAGGCCAATTTTCTTCAGCAACCAATTCTTCAAGAGGAAAGTCATTTTTTCTTTTTTTTGTACCATTTTTTATTTGAATTTCTGAAGCCATGATGAAAGAATATGGTTCACCACCCTTGTCACCCACCCGCCACGGAGTGCCAACAGGGGCGATGCTTGGTGTCTGCGGATCACCAGCAGAAAGCATCAGGTGTTCCAAGGGTGGTATACTCAAACAGACGAATTTCTTAATGAACGCATGCCTCGTGCCCGGGGTTACCTGGCGATACAACCGTTCGAAACTCTGTCTACTTGATTGACCCATGAGCCACCGCCTTCTTAACAGCCTGTTACTGAACAATTTTGTTTGTAAGATTTACAAGACACAATCAAGTAATACGAAAGATGAAGTCAAGCTTGTTAAGGGCTCGGCGTGACCAGCCGATTGACCGAACCGGGTCCATCCGGCCTCCCGTCTAGTTGAAGTCAGGGCCAAAGTGGTGTATTGAAAATCGAAACCCACTGACCCGCACTAATGGATGCAGCAGAGAGTGATCTCTCAACCACCAGGATCCCTTCCTCCACCGACACGGGTTGCAACACACGGCAAACATGTCGCCTCTATAAAGCTGAGGAAGCTTTGCCCTTCAGCCACCGCCTTCTTTGTAAATCCTTAAAGGAAGCTGTCTATCAACTGGTTAATACATTTCATGGAATACTTTGAAAAGAAATAGATGTAATAGAAAAGCTAAAATGAGAAGGATTCACAAAGGGCAAGACGTGACATGCCGATTCATCGAAGTCAGGGCTAACTCGATTTCCCGTCTAGAAAAAGTAAGGGTTCAGTAGGTTATCGGGACCGTTTACCCGGCCTACTGAAATCCCGTCCTGTAATCGACACGGGTCGCAACACACGGCAAGTGTTGCCTCTGTTAGCAGACTCTTACTGCAGGCTGAGGAAGCCGTGGGCCTATTCTCCTGTGCCCCGGGTCCCACACGGGGGAAATGTACTGAGACAATTTTCGAGAAATTCATGTTCTGTTTGTGCACAAACGGGTGTATATCTAAAAGTTGATACTATGAAATTTAGATTAATGTCATTGTCCCCTTGTTGCGGGTCTCTCTTTCAGAATACCTGCATTACGAAATTTTATTCCTAATACAGATGTGAAGAGTGTAACGCAGTCTTGTAACCTGCACAGTTACTTCCATGGGAGGAGCCACGAACGATTTGGCTGTGAAGGAAATATTCTTCATACCCAAGACTATACTACTAGTAGCAGCCAAGAAAGTTCGCCAAATAAAACAGAAATATCTCTAAAAAAGGAAAATGAATGAAAACGCAAGGCCACTTTAGAAACCAAAGTGGTATGATCAAATTGACAATGCTCATAGAAGGTGATGAAAGGCCTAATTAGCAGAGAAGTGTTTAATGTGTCGGTGAAGTCCGGACATCTTTTAATTGATTGATTGATTGATTGATGTTTAACGTCCAGCAAGCAATATTTCAGCTATATTCAGGACGTGAAAACCATAATTTTTAAATTAGTAGAACGTCATGCCTCCTTATACTAAAACGTGATCTCATACAATAATGAGAATATACACAGATAAAAATGGTAGTTAAAACAATAAAAAATATGAAGTATCACAATTAATAGTGAAATTAAATTTTATTAAATAAATTAATTTCCTTTAAGAACTTTAAAATTGTGTCGCCTGCGACAGTTTTAAATAAATTAAAATACGTATCTGCACTATAGAAACGTTCCCGAATGTGGGCCACGTCCACACAGTCCATCAAGACATGCTTAATGGTGTATGGACTGTTGCATGGCACACATTCGGGTCGTGGCTCATTGTTTAAAATATAACTATGTGTCGTCCTGGTATGACCAAGACGACATCTTGTTAAAACAACTTGGTCTCTTCGACCTCTAAAACATTTAAAATTATTTGTGTGCAGTAGTGGCTGGATCTCATGAAGTTTATTATGAACTTGGAGATCCCAACCACTCTGCCACAAATTAGAAATATATTTAAAAATTAACGGTTTAAAATCGGTAAAAGGAATACTACAGTTAATGATGGTATCCTTTAGTGCATTTTTAGCCTCCTGATCCACGACTGTGTTTCCACGGATTCCGACATGACTGGGAATCCAGAAGAAAATAATTTCTTTTCCCAAAGCAACAAGTGATTTGTAGATTTGAATAATTTTTAAAATGTAAGGATTTTTAATTTTGAAATTTTCAATAGCCAGTAGACAAGACAGGGAATCGGAGCATACAATAAATTTGCATTCGCCTGACGAAGCAACTATTTTCATCGCAAGAAGAATAGCCTGCGCCTCTGCTGTAAATACAGATGAGGTAGACGGAAGGCGGCGAGTTTCAACGCGCTCTCCGAAGACAGCGGCCGAGGCGACTTTACCACCGTCCTTTGACCCGTCTGTGTAAATAGTACTATAGTCAGGGTAACAAGATTTAATTTCTGCATAATGTTGTTGTATTAATAAATGGTTTGTGTCGGACTTTTTATGTTTTCTTAAATCATAAATAAATATCGGTTTGGGGTTCAACCACGGGGGACTATGCGGGATTTCGATTGCAGCAATTTCATCTAAATTCATACCGGAATTTTTCAAATGAGATTTAATTCGGAGGCCAAAAGGTTGAATTTTGTTTGGATGTTTTTCGAAAATGTTTTGATAAAGAGGTTTGAAAACACAGTCGTGGGCGGGGTTGCCAGGATATGCCTTTAATTTGGTTGCATATTGCAAAGCGAGCTTTATTCTTCTTTGATACAAAGAAGGCTCACCTGCTTCTACATATAAACTCTCAACAGGTGAAGTTCTGAAAGCTCCAAGGCACAGTCGCAATCCTTGATGGTGGATAGTATCAAGGATTTTGACATATGACTTGCGAGCAGAACCATAAATAAAACAACCATAATCCAATTTCGATCGAACCAGCGATCTATATAGATTGAGTAAAACATCGCATTCAGCACCCCAGTCGGCGCTGGATACGACTTTTAAAATATCTAATGCTTTAAGGCATTTATTTTTTAACATTTTGATATGGGGAAGAAAGGTTAGCCTTGAATCAAATATGAGACCAAGAAAAGTAGTTTCTTTTACAATTTTAATAGGATTATTATATAATTTTAATTCGGGATCAGGATGCATCTTACGTTTATTACAAAAGTGCATCCCAACAGTTTTTGCAGTGGAGAATTAAAAACCATTCTCCATAGCCCATTTCTCTATTCTATTTAAACACAACTGCAGCTGACGTTCGATATTATTCATATTTTTCCCTCGGTAACATATGAGGAAGTCGTCAACATATAAAGAACCATCAATATTATCTTTTAAAACTTGAGCAAGGCTATTAATTTTAATACTAAATAAAGTGACAGAAAGGATGCTGCCCTGGGGAACACCCATTTCCTGTACAAAAGGGTCAGATAACGTAGAATTGACCCTAACTTTAAATTCTCTGTCAGATAAAAAGTTTGAGATAAAGGTAGGAAGTCTACCTTTCAACCCCATATCAAAAAGATCTTTTAAAATCCCATATTTCCATGTTGTGTCATATGCTTTTTCTAAATCGAAAAAGATAGACACAACATGTTCGTTTTTGGCAAATGCGTTTCGAATATATGTTTCGAAACGCACCAGATGATCAATAGTACTACGACCTTGTCTGAATCCACACTGGATATTCGAGATTAGGTTGTTCGATTCTAAAAACCAGACAAGGCGATCGTTGATCATCCTTTCCATGGTTTTACAAAGACAGCTCGTGAGGGCTATAGGCCGATAGTTGGACGCTTCCGAGTGATCTTTGCCTGGTTTTGGAATAGGCACAACAGTGGCCATTTTCCAAATAGATGGTAAGTCACCCGTTTCCCAAATGTTGTTGAGAAGATTCAGAAGACATTGGAGAGAAGATTGTGGCAGATGTTTGAGAAGTTGATAATGGATGTCATCTGGACCACATGCAGTATCGTGAGATTTCTTCAATGACGTTTTTAGCTCTTCCAAAGAAAAAGGTTTGTTATAATCTTCAAAATTGTTTGACTGGAAATTAAGTTTTGATTTTTCTTTTTGAATTTTGATCCGCTGAAAATTGGGATGATAATTTTCAGCAGAGGAGTGTGTTGCAAATGTTTCGGCCAATTTATTTGATATGTCTGACTCTGATGTTAACAAGTCTTGTCCATCCTTTAAATGATGGACATTTGCTTTACTGTTTTTACCTTTAATTTTACGAATCATGTTCCAAATTTTATTCATGGGGGTATGGTTATTTAGTTTAGAAACAAAGTTACGCCAAGAGGTGCGTCGTCTTTGTTTCGTTACCCTGCGAGCTTTCGCTCGAAAAATTCGGAAATGGTTAAGATTATTTTGAGTTGGGTGTTTATTAAAGCGTCGTTCGGCTTTTTTCCGGTCTTTAATAGCGTCCTCACAGCTGTCATCGAACCATGGTTTACTAGGATGTTTTGGATTTGTCGAGGTCTTAGGAATTGTTTCATCAGAAATTGAAATAAGTGTTTCGTTGAATTTTAAAATAGGATCAGAAACAGCTTCAAAAGCATCCGAGTTAAGTCTCTCTATACAGAGTTGTTCAAATAGAGGCCAATTGGCCTTGCCAAATTTATACCGAGCGACTCGTTCTGTGTTTGAAGAGTGTAAAGATTCCAAGATAATGGGAAAGTGATCACTGCCACAGAGATCGTCATGGACTTTCCATGAGAAATCGGGCAACAGAGAAGGGTCTGCTATTGAAAGATCAATAGCCGAATATGATCCATTCCCAGGATGTAAATATGTATTGGTTCCATCATTAAGAATACACAGATCTTCCTGATCCATCAAGCCTTCAATAATTTTACCTTTATCGTTTATTGTGTTACTGCCCCATAAAGGGTTGTGTCCGTTGAAGTCCCCAAGTAATATATAAGGGGCCGGAAGCTGATCAGTAAGATGTTTCAATTGATTTAAATTTAATGAAGAATTCGGAGGGATATACACAGAGCATAAGGTAATCGTTTTGTCTAAAGATATTCTAACAGCAACCGCCTGAAGATCAGTTTTGAGATCTACAGGGCTATGTAGAACTTGATCTTTTACAAGAATGGTAGAGCCGCCAGCAGCTCTATCATTCTCTTCTACATATGTGCTGTATAAAGAGTAGTTTTTTAAAGATATGTTATCACTTCGTTTTAGATGGGATTCTTGAAGGCAAAATGCAACAGGAAGAAAGGCTTGAACTAATAAAGTAATTTCTAGAAAGTTAATCTTGAGACCTCGACAATTCCATTGTATTATTGTATCCATTATGGTCTGCGAATAGGGGAATAGTTGACAGGTTTTTTGGGGCTATTCCGCCGGCTTCTGCTGGGGGATCTACTTTTAGATCCAGTATCTGGGGGTAGTGTATCCATGGGATCGCCCCAGATAGTAGTGTCTAGATGATCTAGACTTCCAAACCTGTTGTGGACCTTAATGGGATCCCGCAGCAGTTTTGGAGTACGATCTCCTTTTTGATTTGAGTTTTTATTTGAATTTGAATTGGAGTTAGAAGATTTTGTATTTGGATTGGTCTTAATGTTTGAATTTTTTTTTTGGGCTGCTTGAAGAATTAGTTGAGGATTGAGAAGGTGTTGAAGAAGTAGTAGATGCCGAAGGCGTAGAAGTTTGAGATGCAGAAGATTTTCGAGATGATGTAATTATTTTATCAGTGGTTTGAGCCGGTAGTCTTGTTGGGTCTTTCTGATCTATAGGCCAGGTGATCATGGTTTGCGTTTCAGAAGTAACGCAAACACGTTTCGTCACACTGGCATATGACATTACAGAAGACGATGGATTACTCACTGAACTAAAGAGACGACGAGCCTCAGGGTAAGTGATGTTCCTTTCTGTTTTCAATTTTTGTATGTCCTTTTCTTTTTTAAAATGATGACAATCTTTTGAGGAGGACATGTGGTTGAATATCTAAAAGTTGATACTATGAAATTTAGATTAATGTCACTGTCCCCTTGTTGCGAGTATCTCTTTCAGAATACATGTATTACGAAATCTAATTCCTTATATAGATGTGAAGAGTGTAACGCAGTATTTTAACCTGCACAGTTACTTCCATGGGAGGAGCCACGAACGATTTGGCTGTGAAGGAAATATTCTTCATACCCAAGACTATACTACTAGTAGCAGCCAAGAAAGTTGGCCAAATAAAACAAAAATATCTCTAAAAAAGGAAAATGAATGAAAACGCAAGGCCACTTTAGAAACCAAAGTGGTATGATCAAATTGATATTGTTCATAGAAGGTGATGAAAGGCCTAATTAGCAGAGAAGTGTTTAATGTGTCGGTGAAGTCCGGACAACTTTTAAGAGAGATTGATCATCAACAATTAAGGTATGAACAAAAAGGTTCCCATGGTCCTGCTAATTTGTGCAGGCAAAGCATATGTACATCGGTTAGTGCTTGCAGATAACGTCATCTTTTATTTCAGCGTATATTACGATTTTTGGCCAATACAAGTTGTGTAACAGTTTGTCCCAAATTTGTAGACATTGCATATTATGTGAATTCTGAGTAGCTGATTGATTGGAAGTTTGCTTTACGTCCAGCGAGCAGTATTTCAGCTATATTCAGGACGGGAACAAGTTAACATATGAACAAATTTTGAATATGGTTACCTCAAACAACACTAGTAAAATGAAAAACAAAATAAGAAATGGACTGAGACAATTTTCCAGAACTTCATGTTCTGTTTGTGCACAAACGGGTGTATATCGAAAAGTTGATACTATGAAATTTAGATTAATGTCATTGTCCCCTTGTTGCGGGTCTCTCTTTCAGAATACATGTATTACGAAATTTTATTCCTTATACAGATGTGAAGAGGGTAACGCAGTATTTTAACCTGCACAGTTACTTCCATGGGAGGAGCCACGAACGATTTAGCTGTGAAGGAAATATTCTTCATACCCAAGACTATACTACTAGTAGCAGCCAAGAAAGTTCGCCAAATAAAACAGAAATATCTCTAAAAAAGGAAAATGAATGAAAACGCAAGGCCACTTTAGAAACCAAAGTGGTATCATCAAATTGATATTGCTCATAGAAGGTGATGAAAGGCCTAATTAGCAGAGAAGTGTTTAATGTGTCGTTGAAGTCCGGACATCTTTTAAGAGAGATTGATCATCAACAGTTAAGGTATGAACGAAAAGGTTCCCATGGTCCTACTAATTTCTGCAGGCAAAGTAAATGTACATCGGTTAGTGCTTGCAGATAACGTCACCTTTTATTTCAGCGTATATTACGATTTTTGGCCAATACAAGTTGTGTAACAGTTTGTCCCATATTTGTAAAGACATTGCATATTATGTGAATTCTCATTAGCTGATTGATTGGATGTCTGCTTTACGTCCAGCGAGCAGTATTTCAGCTATATTCAGGACGGGAACAAGTTAACATATGAACAAATTTTGAATATGGTTACCTCAAACAACACTAGTAAAATGAAAAACAAAATAAGAAATGGACTGAGACAATTTTCGAGAACTTCATGTTCTGTTTGTGCACAAACGGGTGTATATCTAAAAGTTGATACTATGAAATTTAGATTAATGTCATTGTCCCCTTGTTGCGAGTCTCTCTTTCAGAATACATGCATTACGAAATTGTATTCCTTATACAGATGTGAAGAGTGTAACGCAGTATTTTAACCTGCACAGTTACTTCCATGGGAGGAGCCACGAACGATTTGGCTGTGAAGGAAATATTCTTGATACCCAAGAGTATAATACTAGTAGCTGCCAAGAAAATTTGCCAAATAAAACAGAAATATCTCTAAAAAAGGAAAATGAATGAAAACGCAAGGCCACTTTAGAAACCAAAGTGGTATGATCAAATTGATATTGCTCATAGAAGGTGATGAAAGCCTAATTAGCAGAGAAGTGTTTAATGTGTCGGTGAAGTCCGGACATCTTTTAAGAGAGATTGATCTTCAACAGTTAAGGTATGAACGAAAAGGTTCCCATGGTCCTACTATTTTGTGCAGGCAAAGCATATGTACATCGGTTAGTGCTTGCAGATAACGTCACCTTTTATTTCAGCGTATATTACGATTTTTGGCCAATACAAGTTGTGTAACAGTTTGTCCCAAATTTGTAAAGACATTGCATATTATGTGAATTCTCATTAGCTGATTGATTGGATGTCTGCTTTACGTCCAGCGAGCAGTATTTCAGCTATATTCAGGACGGCAACAAGTTAACATATGAACAAATTTTGAATATGGTTACCTCAAACAACACTAGTAAAATGAAAAACAAAATAAGAAATGTACTGAGACAATTTTCGAGAACTTTATGTTCTGTTTGTGCACAAACGGGTGTATATCTAACAAACGGGTGTATATCTAAAAGTTGATACTATGAAATGTAGATTAATGTCATTGTCAACTTGTTGCGGGTCTCTCTTTCAGAATACATGCATTACGAAATTGTATTCCTTATACAGATGTGAAGAGTGTAACGCAGTATTTTAACCTGCGCAGTTACTTCCATGGGAGGAGCCACGAACGATTTGGCTGTGAAGGAAATATTCTTGATACCCAAGAGTATACTACTAGTAGCTGCCAAGAAAATTTGCCAAATAAAACAGAAATATCTCTAAAAAAGGAAAATGAATGAAAACGCAAGGCCACTTTAGAAACCAAAGTGGTATGATCAAATTGATATTGCCCATAGAAGGTGATGAAAGGCCTAATTAGCAGAGAAGTGTTTAATGTGTCGGTAAAGTCCGGACATCTTTTAAGAGAGATTGATCTTCAACAGTTAAGGTATGAACAAAAAGGTTCCCATGGTCCTACTAATTTGTGCAGGCAAAGCATATGTACATCGGTTAGTGCTTGCAGATAACGTCACCTTTTATTTCAGCGTATATTACGATTTTTGGCCAATACAAGTTGTGTAACAGTTTGTCCCAAATTTGTAGACATTGCATATTATGTGAATTCTGAGTAGCTGATTGATTGGAAGTTTGCTTTACGTCCAGCGAGCAGTATTTCAGCTATATTCAGGACGGGAACAAGTTAACATATGAACAAATTTTGAATATGGTTACCTCAAACAACACTAGTAAAATGAAAAACAAAATAAGAAATGTACTGAGACAATTTTCCAGAACTTCATGTTCTGTTTGTGCACAAACGGGTGTATATCTAAAAGTTGATACTATGAAATTTAGATTAATGTCATTGTCCCCTTGTTGCGGGTCTGTCTTTCAGAATACATGTATTACGAAATTTTATTCCTTATACAGATGTGAAGAGGGTAACGCAGTATTTTAACCTGCACAGTTACTTCCATCGGAGGAGCCACGAACGATTTAGCTGTGAAGGAAATATTCTTCATACCCAAGACTATACTACTAGTAGCAGCCAAGAAAGTTCGCCAAATAAAACAGAAATATCTCTAAAAAAGGAAAATGAATGAAAACGCAAGGCCACTTTAGAAACCAAAGTGGTATCATCAAATTGATATTGCTCATAGAAGGTGATGAAAGGCCTAATTAGCAGAGAAGTGTTTAATGTGTCGTTGAAGTCCGGACATCTTTTAAGAGAGATTGATCATCAACAGTTAAGGTATGAACGAAAAGGTTCCCATGGTCCTACTAATTTCTGCAGGCAAAGTAAATGTACATCGGTTAGTGCTTGCAGATAACGTCACCTTTTATTTCAGCGTATATTACGATTTTTGGCCAATACAAGTTGTGTAACAGTTTGTCCCATATTTGTAAAGACATTGCATATTATGTGAATTCTCATTAGCTGATTGATTGGATGTCTGCTTTACGTCCAGCGAGCAGTATTTCAGCTATATTCAGGACGGGAACAAGTTAACATATGAACAAATTTTGAATATGGTTACCTCAAACAACACTAGTAAAATGAAAAACAAAATAAGAAATGGACTGAGACAATTTTCCAGAACTTCATGTTCTGTTTGTGCACAAACGGGTGTATATCGAAAAGTTGATACTATGAAATTTAGATTAATGTCATTGTCCCCTTGTTGCGGGTCTCTCTTTCAGAATACATGTATTACGAAATTTTATTCCTTATACAGATGTGAAGAGGGTAACGCAGTATTTTAACCTGCACAGTTACTTCCATGGGAGGAGCCACGAACGATTTAGCTGTGAAGGAAATATTCTTCATACCCAAGACTATACTACTAGTAGCAGCCAAGAAAGTTCGCCAAATAAAACAGAAATATCTCTAAAAAAGGAAAATGAATGAAAACGCAAGGCCACTTTAGAAACCAAAGTGGTATCATCAAATTGATATTGCTCATAGAAGGTGATGAAAGGCCTAATTAGCAGAGAAGTGTTTAATGTGTCGTTGAAGTCCGGACATCTTTTAAGAGAGATTGATCATCAACAGTTAAGGTATGAACGAAAAGGTTCCCATGGTCCTACTAATTTCTGCAGGCAAAGTAAATGTACATCGGTTAGTGCTTGCAGATAACGTCACCTTTTATTTCAGCGTATATTACGATTTTTGGCCAATACAAGTTGTGTAACAGTTTGTCCCATATTTGTAAAGACATTGCATATTATGTGAATTCTCATTAGCTGATTGATTGGATGTCTGCTTTACGTCCAGCGAGCAGTATTTCAGCTATATTCAGGACGGGAACAAGTTAACATATGAACAAATTTTGAATATGGTTACCTCAAACAACACTAGTAAAATGAAAAACAAAATAAGAAATGGACTGAGACAATTTTCGAGAACTTCATGTTCTGTTTGTGCACAAACGGGTGTATATCTAAAAGTTGATACTATGAAATTTAGATTAATGTCATTGTCCCCTTGTTGCGAGTCTCTCTTTCAGAATACATGCATTACGAAATTGTATTCCTTATACAGATGTGAAGAGTGTAACGCAGTATTTTAACCTGCACAGTTACTTCCATGGGAGGAGCCACGAACGATTTGGCTGTGAAGGAAATATTCTTGATACCCAAGAGTATAATACTAGTAGCTGCCAAGAAAATTTGCCAAATAAAACAGAAATATCTCTAAAAAAGGAAAATGAATGAAAACGCAAGGCCACTTTAGAAACCAAAGTGGTATGATCAAATTGATATTGCTCATAGAAGGTGATGAAAGCCTAATTAGCAGAGAAGTGTTTAATGTGTCGGTGAAGTCCGGACATCTTTTAAGAGAGATTGATCTTCAACAGTTAAGGTATGAACGAAAAGGTTCCCATGGTCCTACTAATTTGTGCAGGCAAAGCATATGTACATCGGTTAGTGCTTGCAGATAACGTCACCTTTTATTTCAGCGTATATTACGATTTTTGGCCAATACAAGTTGTGTAACAGTTTGTCCCAAATTTGTAAAGACATTGCATATTATGTGAATTCTCATTAGCTGATTGATTGGGTGTCTGCTTTACGTCCAGCGAGCAGTATTTCAGCTATATTCAGGACGGCAACAAGTTAACATATGAACAAATTTTGAATATGGTTACCTCAAACAACACAAGTAAAATGAAAAACAAAATAAGAAATGTACTGAGACAATTTTCGAGAACTTTATGTTCTGTTTGTGCACAAACGGGTGTATATCGAAAAGTTGATACTATGAAATTTAGATTAATGTCATTGTCCCCTTGTTGCGGGTCTCTCTTTCAGAATACATGTATTACGAAATTTTATTCCTTATACAGATGTGAAGAGGGTAACGCAGTATTTTAACCTGCACAGTTACTTCCATGGGAGGAGCCACGAACGATTTAACTGTGAAGGAAATATTCTTCATACCCAAGACTATACTACTAGTAGCAGCCAAGAAAGTTCGCCAAATAAAACAGAAATATCTCTAAAAAAGGAAAATGAATGAAAACGCAAGGCCACTTTAGAAACCAAAGTGGTATCATCAAATTGATATTGCTCATAGAAGGTGATGAAAGGCCTAATTAGCAGAGAAGTGTTTAATGTGTCGTTGAAGTCCGGACATCTTTTAAGAGAGATTGATCATCAACAGTTAAGGTATGAACGAAAAGGTTCCCATGGTCCTACTAATTTCTGCAGGCAAAGTAAATGTACATCGGTTAGTGCTTGCAGATAACGTCACCTTTTATTTCAGCGTATATTACGATTTTTGGCCAATACAAGTTGTGTAACAGTTTGTCCCAAATTTGTAAAGACATTGCATATTATGTGAATTCTCATTAGCTGATTGATTGGGTGTCTGCTTTACGTCCAGCGAGCAGTATTTCAGCTATATTCAGGACGGCAACAAGTTAACATATGAACAAATTTTGAATATGGTTACCTCAAACAACACAAGTAAAATGAAAAACAAAATAAGAAATGTACTGAGACAATTTTCGAGAACTTTATGTTCTGTTTGTGCACAAACGGGTGTATATCGAAAAGTTGATACTATGAAATTTAGATTAATGTCATTGTCCCCTTGTTGCGGGTCTCTCTTTCAGAATACATGTATTACGAAATTGTATTCCTTATACAGATGTGAAGAGGGTAACGCAGTATTTTAACCTGCACAGTTACTTCCATGGGAGGAGCCACGAACGATTTAACTGTGAAGGAAATATTCTTCATACCCAAGACTATACTACTAGTAGCAGCCAAGAAAGTTCGCCAAATAAAACAGAAATATCTCTAAAAAAGGAAAATGAATGAAAACGCAAGGCCACTTTAGAAACCAAAGTGGTATCATCAAATTGATATTGCTCATAGAAGGTGATGAAAGGCCTAATTAGCAGAGAAGTGTTTAATGTGTCGTTGAAGTCCGGACATCTTTTAAGAGAGATTGATCATCAACAGTTAAGGTATGAACGAAAAGGTTCCCATGGTCCTACTAATTTCTGCAGGCAAAGTAAATGTACATCGGTTAGTGCTTGCAGATAACGTCACCTTTTATTTCAGCGTATATTACGATTTTTGGCCAATACAAGTTGTGTAACAGTTTGTCCCATATTTGTAAAGACATTGCATATTATGTGAATTCTCATTAGCTGATTGATTGGATGTCTGCTTTACGTCCAGCGAGCAGTATTTCAGCTATATTCAGGACGGGAACAAGATAACATATGAACAAATTTTGAATATGGTTACCTCAAACAACACTAGTAAAATGAAAAACAAAATAAGAAATGGACTGAGACAATTTTCGAGAACTTCATGTTCTGTTTGTGCACAAACGGGTGTATATCTAAAAGTTGATACTATGAAATTTAGATTAATGTCATTGTCCCCTTGTTGCGAGTCTCTCTTTCAGAATACATGCATTACGAAATTGTATTCCTTATACAGATGTGAAGAGTGTAACGCAGTATTTTAACCTGCACAGTTACTTCCATGGGAGGAGCCACGAACGATTTGGCTGTGAAGGAAATATTCTTGATACCCAAGAGTATAATACTAGTAGCTGCCAAGAAAATTTGCCAAATAAAACAGAAATATCTCTAAAAAAGGAAAATGAATGAAAACGCAAGGCCACTTTAGAAACCAAAGTGGTATGATCAAATTGATATTGCTCATAGAAGGTGATGAAAGCCTAATTAGCAGAGAAGTGTTTAATGTGTCGGTGAAGTCCGGACATCTTTTAAGAGAGATTGATCTTCAACAGTTAAGGTATGAACGAAAAGGTTCCCATGGTCCTACTAATTTGTGCAGGCAAAGCATATGTACATCGGTTAGTGCTTGCAGATAACGTCACCTTTTATTTCAGCGTATATTACGATTTTTGGCCAATACAAGTTGTGTAACAGTTTGTCCCAAATTTGTAAAGACATTGCATATTATGTGAATTCTCATTAGCTGATTGATTGGGTGTCTGCTTTACGTCCAGCGAGCAGTATTTCAGCTATATTCAGGACGGCAACAAGTTAACATATGAACAAATTTTGAATATGGTTACCTCAAACAACACAAGTAAAATGAAAAACAAAATAAGAAATGTACTGAGACAATTTTCGAGAACTTTATGTTCTGTTTGTGCACAAACGGGTGTATATCGAAAAGTTGATACTATGAAATTTAGATTAATGTCATTGTCCCCTTGTTGCGGGTCTCTCTTTCAGAATACATGTATTACGAAATTTTATTCCTTATACAGATGTGAAGAGGGTAACGCAGTATTTTAACCTGCACAGTTACTTCCATGGGAGGAGCCACGAACGATTTAACTGTGAAGGAAATATTCTTCATACCCAAGACTATACTACTAGTAGCAGCCAAGAAAGTTCGCCAAATAAAACAGAAATATCTCTAAAAAAGGAAAATGAATGAAAACGCAAGGCCACTTTAGAAACCAAAGTGGTATCATCAAATTGATATTGCTCATAGAAGGTGATGAAAGGCCTAATTAGCAGAGAAGTGTTTAATGTGTCGTTGAAGTCCGGACATCTTTTAAGAGAGATTGATCATCAACAGTTAAGGTATGAACGAAAAGGTTCCCATGGTCCTACTAATTTCTGCAGGCAAAGTAAATGTACATCGGTTAGTGCTTGCAGATAACGTCACCTTTTATTTCAGCGTATATTACGATTTTTGGCCAATACAAGTTGTGTAACAGTTTGTCCCATATTTGTAAAGACATTGCATATTATGTGAATTCTCATTAGCTGATTGATTGGATGTCTGCTTTACGTCCAGCGAGCAGTATTTCAGCTATATTCAGGACGGGAACAAGTTAACATATGAACAAATTTTGAATATGGTTACCTCAAACAACACTAGTAAAATGAAAAACAAAATAAGAAATGTACTGAGACAATTTTCGAGAACTTTATGTTCTGTTTGTGCACAAACGGGTGTATATCTAACAAACGGGTGTATATCTAAAAGTTGATACTATGAAATGTAGATTAATGTCATTGTCAACTTGTTGCGGGTCTCTCTTTCAGAATACATGCATTACGAAATTGTATTCCTTATACAGATGTGAAGAGTGTAACGCAGTATTTTAACCTGCGCAGTTACTTCCATGGGAGGAGCCACGAACGATTTGGCTGTGAAGGAAATATTCTTGATACCCAAGAGTATACTACTAGTAGCTGCCAAGAAAATTTGCCAAATAAAACAGAAATATCTCTAAAAAAGGAAAATGAATGAAAACGCAAGGCCACTTTAGAAACCAAAGTGGTATGATCAAATTGATATTGCCCATAGAAGGTGATGAAAGGCCTAATTAGCAGAGAAGTGTTTAATGTGTCGGTAAAGTCCGGACATCTTTTAAGAGAGATTGATCTTCAACAGTTAAGGTATGAACAAAAAGGTTCCCATGGTCCTACTAATTTGTGCAGGCAAAGCATATGTACATCGGTTAGTGCTTGCAGATAACGTCACCTTTTATTTCAGCGTATATTACGATTTTTGGCCAATACAAGTTGTGTAACAGTTTGTCCCAAATTTGTAGACATTGCATATTATGTGAATTCTGAGTAGCTGATTGATTGGAAGTTTGCTTTACGTCCAGCGAGCAGTATTTCAGCTATATTCAGGACGGGAACAAGTTAACATATGAACAAATTTTGAATATGGTTACCTCAAACAACACTAGTAAAATGAAAAACAAAATAAGAAATGTACTGAGACAATTTTCCAGAACTTCATGTTCTGTTTGTGCACAAACGGGTGTATATCTAAAAGTTGATACTATGAAATTTAGATTAATGTCATTGTCCCCTTGTTGCGGGTCTGTCTTTCAGAATACATGTATTACGAAATTTTATTCCTTATACAGATGTGAAGAGGGTAACGCAGTATTTTAACCTGCACAGTTACTTCCATCGGAGGAGCCACGAACGATTTAGCTGTGAAGGAAATATTCTTCATACCCAAGACTATACTACTAGTAGCAGCCAAGAAAGTTCGCCAAATAAAACAGAAATATCTCTAAAAAAGGAAAATGAATGAAAACGCAAGGCCACTTTAGAAACCAAAGTGGTATCATCAAATTGATATTGCTCATAGAAGGTGATGAAAGGCCTAATTAGCAGAGAAGTGTTTAATGTGTCGTTGAAGTCCGGACATCTTTTAAGAGAGATTGATCATCAACAGTTAAGGTATGAACGAAAAGGTTCCCATGGTCCTACTAATTTCTGCAGGCAAAGTAAATGTACATCGGTTAGTGCTTGCAGATAACGTCACCTTTTATTTCAGCGTATATTACGATTTTTGGCCAATACAAGTTGTGTAACAGTTTGTCCCATATTTGTAAAGACATTGCATATTATGTGAATTCTCATTAGCTGATTGATTGGATGTCTGCTTTACGTCCAGCGAGCAGTATTTCAGCTATATTCAGGACGGGAACAAGTTAACATATGAACAAATTTTGAATATGGTTACCTCAAACAACACTAGTAAAATGAAAAACAAAATAAGAAATGGACTGAGACAATTTTCGAGAACTTCATGTTCTGTTTGTGCACAAACGAGTGTATATCTAAAAGTTGATACTATGAAATTTAGATTAATGTCATTGTCCCCTTGTTGCGAGTCTCTCTTTCAGAATACATGCATTACGAAATTGTATTCCTTATACAGATGTGAAGAGTGTAACGCAGTATTTTAACCTGCACAGTTACTTCCATGGGAGGAGCCACGAACGATTTGGCTGTGAAGGAAATATTCTTGATACCCAAGAGTATAATACTAGTAGCTGCCAAGAAAATTTGCCAAATAAAACAGAAATATCTCTAAAAAAGGAAAATGAATGAAAACGCAAGGCCACTTTAGAAACCAAAGTGGTATGATCAAATTGATATTGCTCATAGAAGGTGATGAAAGCCTAATTAGCAGAGAAGTGTTTAATGTGTCGGTGAAGTCCGGACATCTTTTAAGAGAGATTGATCTTCAACAGTTAAGGTATGAACGAAAAGGTTCCCATGGTCCTACTAATTTGTGCAGGCAAAGCATATGTACATCGGTTAGTGCTTGCAGATAACGTCACCTTTTATTTCAGCGTATATTACGATTTTTGGCCAATACAAGTTGTGTAACAGTTTGTCCCAAATTTGTAAAGACATTGCATATTATGTGAATTCTCATTAGCTGATTGATTGGGTGTCTGCTTTACGTCCAGCGAGCAGTATTTCAGCTATATTCAGGACGGCAACAAGTTAACATATGAACAAATTTTGAATATGGTTACCTCAAACAACACAAGTAAAATGAAAAACAAAATAAGAAATGTACTGAGACAATTTTCGAGAACTTTATGTTCTGTTTGTGCACAAACGGGTGTATATCGAAAAGTTGATACTATGAAATTTAGATTAATGTCATTGTCCCCTTGTTGCGGGTCTCTCTTTCAGAATACATGTATTACGAAATTTTATTCCTTATACAGATGTGAAGAGGGTAACGCAGTATTTTAACCTGCACAGTTACTTCCATGGGAGGAGCCACGAACGATTTAACTGTGAAGGAAATATTCTTCATACCCAAGACTATACTACTAGTAGCAGCCAAGAAAGTTCGCCAAATAAAACAGAAATATCTCTAAAAAAGGAAAATGAATGAAAACGCAAGGCCACTTTAGAAACCAAAGTGGTATCATCAAATTGATATTGCTCATAGAAGGTGATGAAAGGCCTAATTAGCAGAGAAGTGTTTAATGTGTCGTTGAAGTCCGGACATCTTTTAAGAGAGATTGATCATCAACAGTTAAGGTATGAACGAAAAGGTTCCCATGGTCCTACTAATTTCTGCAGGCAAAGTAAATGTACATCGGTTAGTGCTTGCAGATAACGTCACCTTTTATTTCAGCGTATATTACGATTTTTGGCCAATACAAGTTGTGTAACAGTTTGTCCCATATTTGTAAAGACATTGCATATTATGTGAATTCTCATTAGCTGATTGATTGGATGTCTGCTTTACGTCCAGCGAGCAGTATTTCAGCTATATTCAGGACGGGAACAAGTTAACATATGAACAAATTTTGAATATGGTTACCTCAAACAACACTAGTAAAATGAAAAACAAAATAAGAAATGGACTGAGACAATTTTCGAGAACTTCATGTTCTGTTTGTGCACAAACGGGTGTATATCTAAAAGTTGATACTATGAAATTTAGATTAATGTCATTGTCCCCTTGTTGCGAGTCTCTCTTTCAGAATACATGCATTACGAAATTGTATTCCTTATACAGATGTGAAGAGTGTAACGCAGTATTTTAACCTGCACAGTTACTTCCATGGGAGGAGCCACGAACGATTTGGCTGTGAAGGAAATATTCTTGATACCCAAGAGTATAATACTAGTAGCTGCCAAGAAAATTTGCCAAATAAAACATAAATATCTCTAAAAAAGGAAAATGAATGAAAATGCAAGGCCACTTTAGAAACCAAAGTGGTATGATCAAATTGATATTGCTCATAGAAGGTGATGAAAGCCTAATTAGCAGAGAAGTGTTTAATGTGTCGGTGAAGTCCGGACATCTTTTAAGAGAGATTGATCTTCAACAGTTAAGGTATGAACGAAAAGGTTCCCATGGTCCTACTAATTTGTGCAGGCAAAGCATATGTACATCGGTTAGTGCTTGCAGATAACGTCACCTTTTATTTCAGCGTATATTACGATTTTTGGCCAATACAAGTTGTGTAACAGTTTGTCCCAAATTTGTAAAGACATTGCATATTATGTGAATTCTCATTAGCTGATTGATTGGATGTCTGCTTTACGTCCAACGAGCAGTATTTCAGCTATATTCAGGACGGCAACAAGTTAACATATGAACAAATTTTGAATATGGTTACCTCAAACAACACTAGTAAAATGAAAAACAAAATAAGAAATGTACTGAGACAATTTTCGAGAACTTTATGTTCTGTTTGTGCACAAACGGGTGTATATCTAAAAGTTGATACTATGAAATGTAGATTAATGTCATTGTCAACTTGTTGCGGGTCTCTCTTTCAGAATACATGCATTACGAAATTGTATTCCTTATACAGATGTGAAGAGTGTAACGCAGTATTTTAACCTGCACAGTTACTTCCATGGGAGGAGCCACGAACGATTTGGCTGTGAAGGAAATATTCTTGATACCCAAGAGTATACTACTAGTAGCTGCCAAGAAAATTTGCCAAATAAAACAGAAATATCTCTAAAAAAGGAAAATGAATGAAAACGCAAGGCCACTTTAGAAACCAAAGTGGTATGATCAAATTGATATTGCTCATAGAAGGTGATGAAAGCCTAATTAGCAGAGAAGTGTTTAATGTGTCGGTGAAGTCCGGACATCTTTTAAGAGAGATTGATCTTCAACAGTTAAGGTATGAACGAAAAGGTTCCCATGGTCCTACTAATTTGTGCAGGCAAAGCATATGTACATCGGTTAGTGCTTGCAGATAACGTCACCTTTTATTTCAGCGTATATTACGATTTTTGGCCAATACAAGTTGTGTAACAGTTTGTCCCAAATTTGTAAAGACATTGCATATTATGTGAATTCTCATTAGTTGATTGATTGGATGTCTGCTTTACGTCCAGCGAGCAGTATTTCAGCTATATTCAGGACGGCAACAAGTTAACATATGAACAAATTTTGAATATGGTTACCTCAAACAACACTAGTAAAATGAAAACCAAAATAAGAAATGTACTGAGACAATTTTCGAGAACTTTATGTTCTGTTTGTGCACAAATGGGTGTATATCTAAAAGTTGATACTATGAAATGTAGATTAATGTCATTGTCAACTTGTTGCGGGTCTCTCTTTCAGAATACATGCATTACGAAATTGTATTCCTTATACAGATGTGAAGAGTGTAACGCAGTATTTTAACCTGCACAGTTACTTCCATGGGAGGAGCCACGAACGATTTGGCTGTGAAGGAAATATTCTTGATACCCAAGAGTATACTACTAGTAGCTGCCAAGAAAATTTGCCAAATAAAACAGAAATATCTCTAAAAAAGGAAAATGAATGAAAACGCAAGGCCACTTTAGAAACCAAAGTGGTATGATCAAATTGATATTGCTCATAGAAGGTGATGAAAGGCCTAATTAGCAGAGAAGTGTTTAATGTGTCGGTAAAGTCCGGACATCTTTTAAGAGAGATTGATCTTCAACAGTTAAGGTATGAACAAAAAGGTTCCCATGGTCCTACTAATTTGTGCAGGCAAAGCATATGTACATCGGTTAGTGCTTGCGGATAACGTCACCTTTTATTTCAGCGTATATTACGATTTTTGGCCAATACAAGTTGTGTAACAGTTTGTCCCAAATTTGTAGACATTGCATATTATGTGAATTCTGAGTAGCTGATTGATTGGAAGTTTGCTTTACGTCCAGCGAGCAGTATTTCAGCTATATTCAGGACGGGAACAAGTTAACATATGAACAAATTTTGAATATGGTTACCTCAAACAACACTAGTAAAATGAAAAACAAAATAAGAAATGTACTGAGACAATTTTCCAGAACTTCATGTTCTGTTTGTGCACAAACGGGTGTATATCTAAAAGTTGATACTATGAAATTTAGATTAATGTCATTGTCCCCTTGTTGCGGGTCTCTCTTTCAGAATACATGTATTACGAAATTTTATTCCTTATACAGATGTGAAGAGGGTAACGCAGTATTTTAACCTGCACAGTTACTTCCATCGGAGGAGCCACGAACGATTTAGCTGTGAAGGAAATATTCTTCATACCCAAGACTATACTACTAGTAGCAGCCAAGAAAGTTCGCCAAATAAAACAGAAATATCTCTAAAAAAGGAAAATGAATGAAAACGCAAGGCCACTTTAGAAACCAAAGTGGTATCATCAAATTGATATTGCTCATAGAAGGTGATGAAAGGCCTAATTAGCAGAGAAGTGTTTAATGTGTCGTTGAAGTCCGGACATCTTTTAAGAGAGATTGATCATCAACAGTTAAGGTATGAACGAAAAGGTTCCCATGGTCCTACTAATTTCTGCAGGCAAAGTAAATGTACATCGGTTAGTGCTTGCAGATAACGTCACCTTTTATTTCAGCGTATATTACGATTTTTGGCCAATACAAGTTGTGTAACAGTTTGTCCCATATTTGTAAAGACATTGCATATTATGTGAATTCTCATTAGCTGATTGATTGGATGTCTGCTTTACGTCCAGCGAGCAGTATTTCAGCTATATTCAGGACGGGAACAAGTTAACATATGAACAAATTTTGAATATGGTTACCTCAAACAACACTAGTAAAATGAAAAACAAAATAAGAAATGGACTGAGACAATTTTCGAGAACTTCATGTTCTGTTTGTGCACAAACGAGTGTATATCTAAAAGTTGATACTATGAAATTTAGATTAATGTCATTGTCCCCTTGTTGCGAGTCTCTCTTTCAGAATACATGCATTACGAAATTGTATTCCTTATACAGATGTGAAGAGTGTAACGCAGTATTTTAACCTGCACAGTTACTTCCATGGGAGGAGCCACGAACGATTTGGCTGTGAAGGAAATATTCTTGATACCCAAGAGTATAATACTAGTAGCTGCCAAGAAAATTTGCCAAATAAAACAGAAATATCTCTAAAAAAGGAAAATGAATGAAAACGCAAGGCCACTTTAGAAACCAAAGTGGTATGATCAAATTGATATTGCTCATAGAAGGTGATGAAAGCCTAATTAGCAGAGAAGTGTTTAATGTGTCGGTGAAGTCCGGACATCTTTTAAGAGAGATTGATCTTCAACAGTTAAGGTATGAACGAAAAGGTTCCCATGGTCCTACTAATTTGTGCAGGCAAAGCATATGTACATCGGTTAGTGCTTGCAGATAACGTCACCTTTTATTTCAGCGTATATTACGATTTTTGGCCAATACAAGTTGTGTAACAGTTTGTCCCAAATTTGTAAAGACATTGCATATTATGTGAATTCTCATTAGCTGATTGATTGGGTGTCTGCTTTACGTCCAGCGAGCAGTATTTCAGCTATATTCAGGACGGGAACAAGTTAACATATGAACAAATTTTGAATATGGTTACCTCAAACAACACTAGTAAAATGAAAAACAAAATAAGAAATGGACTGAGACAATTTTCCAGAACTTCATGTTCTGTTTGTGCACAAACGGGTGTATATCGAAAAGTTGATACTATGAAATTTAGATTAATGTCATTGTCCCCTTGTTGCGGGTCTCTCTTTCAGAATACATGTATTACGAAATTGTATTCCTTATACAGATGTGAAGAGGGTAACGCAGTATTTTAACCTGCACAGTTACTTCCATGGGAGGAGCCACGAACGATTTAGCTGTGAAGGAAATATTCTTCATACCCAAGACTATACTACTAGTAGCAGCCAAGAAAGTTCGCCAAATAAAACAGAAATATCTCTAAAAAAGGAAAATGAATGAAAACGCAAGGCCACTTTAGAAACCAAAGTGGTATCATCAAATTGATATTGCTCATAGAAGGTGATGAAAGGCCTAATTAGCAGAGAAGTGTTTAATGTGTCGTTGAAGTCCGGACATCTTTTAAGAGAGATTGATCATCAACAGTTAAGGTATGAACGAAAAGGTTCCCATGGTCCTACTAATTTCTGCAGGCAAAGTAAATGTACATCGGTTAGTGCTTGCAGATAACGTCACCTTTTATTTCAGCGTATATTACGATTTTTGGCCAATACAAGTTGTGTAACAGTTTGTCCCATATTTGTAAAGACATTGCATATTATGTGAATTCTCATTAGCTGATTGATTGGATGTCTGCTTTACGTCCAGCGAGCAGTATTTCAGCTATATTCAGGACGGGAACAAGTTAACATATGAACAAATTTTGAATATGGTTACCTCAAACAACACTAGTAAAATGAAAAACAAAATAAGAAATGGACTGAGACAATTTTCGAGAACTTCATGTTCTGTTTGTGCACAAACGGGTGTATATCTAAAAGTTGATACTATGAAATTTAGATTAATGTCATTGTCCCCTTGTTGCGAGTCTCTCTTTCAGAATACATGCATTACGAAATTGTATTCCTTATACAGATGTGAAGAGTGTAACGCAGTATTTTAACCTGCACAGTTACTTCCATGGGAGGAGCCACGAACGATTTGGCTGTGAAGGAAATATTCTTGATACCCAAGAGTATAATACTAGTAGCTGCCAAGAAAATTTGCCAAATAAAACATAAATATCTCTAAAAAAGGAAAATGAATGAAAATGCAAGGCCACTTTAGAAACCAAAGTGGTATGATCAAATTGATATTGCTCATAGAAGGTGATGAAAGCCTAATTAGCAGAGAAGTGTTTAATGTGTCGGTGAAGTCCGGACATCTTTTAAGAGAGATTGATCTTCAACAGTTAAGGTATGAACGAAAAGGTTCCCATGGTCCTACTAATTTGTGCAGGCAAAGCATATGTACATCGGTTAGTGCTTGCAGATAACGTCACCTTTTATTTCAGCGTATATTACGATTTTTGGCCAATACAAGTTGTGTAACAGTTTGTCCCAAATTTGTAAAGACATTGCATATTATGTGAATTCTCATTAGCTGATTGATTGGATGTCTGCTTTACGTCCAACGAGCAGTATTTCAGCTATATTCAGGACGGGAACAAGTTAACATATGAACAAATTTTGAATATGGTTACCTCAAACAACACTAGTAAAATGAAAAACAAAATAAGAAATGTACTGAGACAATTTTCGAGAACTTTATGTTCTGTTTGTGCACAAACGGGTGTATATCTAACAAACGGGTGTATATCTAAAAGTTGATACTATGAAATGTAGATTAATGTCATTGTCAACTTGTTGCGGGTCTCTCTTTCAGAATACATGCATTACGAAATTGTATTCCTTATACAGATGTGAAGAGTGTAACGCAGTATTTTAACCTGCACAGTTACTTCCATGGGAGGAGCCACGAACGATTTGGCTGTGAAGGAAATATTCTTGATACCCAAGAGTATACTACTAGTAGCTGCCACGAAAATTTGCCAAATAAAACAGAAATATCTCTAAAAAAGGAAAATGAATGAAAACGCAAGGCCACTTTAGAAACCAAAGTGGTATGATCAAATTGATATTGCTCATAGAAGGTGATGAAAGCCTAATTAGCAGAGAAGTGTTTAATGTGTCGGTGAAGTCCGGACATCTTTTAAGAGAGATTGATCTTCAACAGTTAAGGTATGAACGAAAAGGTTCCCATGGTCCTACTAATTTGTGCAGGCAAAGCATATGTACATCGGTTAGTGCTTGCAGATAACGTCACCTTTTATTTCAGCGTATATTACGATTTTTGGCCAATACAAGTTGTGTAACAGTTTGTCCCAAATTTGTAAAGACATTGCATATTATGTGAATTCTCATTAGCTGATTGATTGGATGTCTGCTTTACGTCCAGCGAGCAGTATTTCAGCTATATTCAGGACGGCAACAAGTTAACATATGAACAAATTTTGAATATGGTTACCTCAAACAACACTAGTAAAATGAAAAACAAAATAAGAAATGGACTGAGACAATTTTCGAGAACTTTATGTTCTGTTTGTGCACAAACGGGTGTATATCTAAAAGTTGATACTATGAAATGTAGATTAATGTCATTGTCAACTTGTTGCGGGTCTCTCTTTCAGAATACATGCATTACGAAATTGTATTCCTTATACAGATGTGAAGAGTGTAACGCAGTATTTTAACCTGCACAGTTACTTCCATGGGAGGAGCCACGAACGATTTGGCTGTGAAGGAAATATTCTTGATACCCAAGAGTATACTACTAGTAGCTGCCAAGAAAATTTGCCAAATAAAACAGAAATATCTCTAAAAAAGGAAAATGAATGAAAACGCAAGGCCACTTTAGAAACCAAAGTGGTATGATCAAATTGATATTGCTCATAGAAGGTGATGAAAGGCCTAATTAGCAGAGAAGTGTTTAATGTGTCGGTAAAGTCCGGACATCTTTTAAGAGAGATTGATCTTCAACAGTTAAGGTATGAACAAAAAGGTTCCCATGGTCCTACTAATTTGTGCAGGCAAAGCATATGTACATCGGTTAGTGCTTGCAGATAACGTCACCTTTTATTTCAGCGTATATTACGATTTTTGGCCAATACAAGTTGTGTAACAGTTTGTCCCAAATTTGTAGACATTGCATATTATGTGAATTCTGAGTAGCTGATTGATTGGAAGTTTGCTTTACGTCCAGCGAGCAGTATTTCAGCTATATTCAGGACGGGAACAAGTTAACATATGAACAAATTTTGAATATGGTTACCTCAAACAACACTAGTAAAATGAAAAACAAAATAAGAAATGTACGGAGACAATTTTCCAGAACTTCATGTTCTGTTTGTGCACAAACGGGTGTATATCTAAAAGTTGATACTATGAAATTTAGATTAATGTCATTGTCCCCTTGTTGCGGGTCTCTCTTTCAGAATACATGTATTACGAAATTTTATTCCTTATACAGATGTGAAGAGGGTAACGCAGTATTTTAACCTGCACAGTTACTTCCATCGGAGGAGCCACGAACGATTTAGCTGTGAAGGAAATATTCTTCATACCCAAGACTATACTACTAGTAGCAGCCAAGAAAGTTCGCCAAATAAAACAGAAATATCTCTAAAAAAGGAAAATGAATGAAAACGCAAGGCCACTTTAGAAACCAAAGTGGTATCATCAAATTGATATTGCTCATAGAAGGTGATGAAAGGCCTAATTAGCAGAGAAGTGTTTAATGTGTCGTTGAAGTCCGGACATCTTTTAAGAGAGATTGATCATCAACAGTTAAGGTATGAACGAAAAGGTTCCCATGGTCCTACTAATTTCTGCAGGCAAAGTAAATGTACATCGGTTAGTGCTTGCAGATAACGTCACCTTTTATTTCAGCGTATATTACGATTTTTGGCCAATACAAGTTGTGTAACAGTTTGTCCCATATTTGTAAAGACATTGCATATTATGTGAATTCTCATTAGCTGATTGATTGGATGTCTGCTTTACGTCCAGCGAGCAGTATTTCAGCTATATTCAGGACGGGAACAAGTTAACATATGAACAAATTTTGAATATGGTTACCTCAAACAACACTAGTAAAATGAAAAACAAAATAAGAAATGGACTGAGACAATTTTCGAGAACTTCATGTTCTGTTTGTGCACAAACGAGTGTATATCTAAAAGTTGATACTATGAAATTTAGATTAATGTCATTGTCCCCTTGTTGCGAGTCTCTCTTTCAGAATTCATGTATTACGAAATTTTATTCCTTATACAGATGTGAAGAGGGTAACGCAGTATTTTAACCTGCACAGTTACTTCCATGGGAGAAAGAGCCACGAACGATTTGGCTGTGAAGGAAATATTCTTCATACCCAAGACTATACTACTAGTAGCAGCCAAGAAAGTTCGCCAAATAAAACAGAAATATCTCTAAAAAAGGAAAATGAATGAAAACGCAAGGCCACTTTAGAAACCAAAGTGGTATGATCAAATTGATATTGCTCATAGAAGGTGATGAAAGGCCTTATTAGAAGAGAAGTGTTTAATGTGTCGGTGAAGTCCGGACATCTTTTAAGAGAGATTGATCAGCAACAATTAAGGTATGAACGAAAAGGTTCCCATGGTCCTACTAATTTGTGCAGGCAAAGCATATGTACATCGGTTAGTGCTTGCAGATAACGTCACCTTTTATTTCAGCGTATATTACGATTTTGGCCAATACAAGTTGTGTAACAGTTTGTCCCAAATTTGTAAAGACATTGCATATTATGTGAATTCTCATTAGCTGATTGATTGGATGTCTGCTTTACGTCCAGCGAGCAGTATTTCAGCTATATTCAGGACGGCAACAAGTTAACATATGAACAAATTTTGAATATGGTTACCTCAAACAACACTAATAAAATGAAAAACAAAATAAGAAATGTACTGAGACAATTTTCGAGAACTTTATGTTCTGTTTGTGCACAAACGGGTGTATATCTAAAAGTTGATACTATGAAATGTAGAATAATGTCATTGTCAACTTGTTGCGGGTCTCTCTTTCAGAATACATGCATTACGAAATTGTATTCCTTATACAGATGTGAAGAGTGTAACGCAGTATTTTAACCTGCACAGTTACTTCCATGGGAGGAGCCACGAACGATTTGGCTGTGAAGGAAATATTCTTGATACCCAAGAGTATAATACTAGTAGCTGCCAAGAAAATTTGCCAAATAAAACAGAAATATCTCTAAAAAAGGAAAATGAATGAAAACGCAAGGCCACTTTAGAAACCAAAGTGGTATGATCAAATTGATATTGCTCATAGAATGTGATGAAAGCCTAATTAGCAGAGAAGTGTTTAATGTGTCGGTGAAGTCCGGACATCTTTTAAGAGAGATTGATCTTCAACAGTTAAGGTATGAACGAAAAGGTTCCCATGGTCCTACTAATTTGTGCAGGCAAAGCATATGTACATCGGTTAGTGCTTGCAGATAACGTCACCTTTTATTTCAGCGTATATTACGATTTTTGGCCAATACAAGTTGTGTAACAGTTTGTCCCAAATTTGTAAAGACATTGCATATTATGTGAATTCTCATTAGCTGATTGATTGGGTGTCTGCTTTACGTCCAGCGAGCAGTATTTCAGCTATATTCAGGACGGGAACAAGTTAACATATGAACAAATTTTGAATATGGTTACCTCAAACAACACTAGTAAAATGAAAAACAAAATAAGAAATGTACTGAGACAATTTTCCAGAACTTCATGTTCTGTTTGTGCACAAACGGGTGTATATCTAAAAGTTGATACTATGAAATTTAGATTAATGTCATTGTCCCATTGTTGCGGGTCTCTCTTTCAGAATACATGTATTACGAAATTTTATTCCTTATACAGATGTGAAGAGGGTAACGCAGTATTTTAACCTGCACAGTTACTTCCATCGGAGGAGCCACGAACGATTTAGCTGTGAAGGAAATATTCTTCATACCCAAGACTATACTACTAGTAGCAGCCAAGAAAGTTCGCCAAATAAAACAGAAATATCTCTAAAAAAGGAAAATGAATGAAAACGCAAGGCCACTTTAGAAACCAAAGTGGTATCATCAAATTGATATTGCTCATAGAAGGTGATGAAAGGCCTAATTAGCAGAGAAGTGTTTAATGTGTCGTTGAAGTCCGGACATCTTTTAAGAGAGATTGATCATCAACAGTTAAGGTATGAACGAAAAGGTTCCCATGGTCCTACTAATTTCTGCAGGCAAAGTAAATGTACATCGGTTAGTGCTTGCAGATAACGTCACCTTTTATTTCAGCGTATATTACGATTTTTGGCCAATACAAGTTGTGTAACAGTTTGTCCCATATTTGTAAAGACATTGCATATTATGTGAATTCTCATTAGCTGATTGATTGGATGTCTGCTTTACGTCCAGCGAGCAGTATTTCAGCTATATTCAGGACGGGAACAAGTTAACATATGAACAAATTTTGAATATGGTTACCTCAAACAACACTAGTAAAATGAAAAACAAAATAAGAAATGGACTGAGACAATTTTCGAGAACTTCATGTTCTGTTTGTGCACAAACGAGTGTATATCTAAAAGTTGATACTATGAAATTTAGATTAATGTCATTGTCCCCTTGTTGCGAGTCTCTCTTTCAGAATACATGTATTACGAAATTTTATTCCTTATACAGATGTGAAGAGGGTAACGCAGTATTTTAACCTGCACAGTTACTTCCATGGGAGAAAGAGCCACGAACGATTTGGCTGTGAAGGAAATATTCTTCATACCCAAGACTATACTACTAGTAGCAGCCAAGAAAGTTCGCCAAATAAAACAGAAATATCTCTAAAAAAGGAAAATGAATGAAAACGCAAGGCCACTTTAGAAACCAAAGTGGTATGATCAAATTGATATTGCTCATAGAAGGTGATGAAAGGCCTTATTAGAAGAGAAGTGTTTAATGTGTCGGTGAAGTCCGGACATCTTTTAAGAGAGATTGATCATCAACAATTAAGGTATGAACGAAAAGGTTCCCATGGTCCTACTAATTTGTGCAGGCAAAGCATATGTACATCGGTTAGTGCTTGCAGATAACGTCACCTTTTATTTCAGCGTATATTACGATTTTGGCCAATACAAGTTGTGTAACAGTTTGTCCCAAATTTGTAAAGACATTGCATATTATGTGAATTCTCATTAGCTGATTGATTGGATGTCTGCTTTACGTCCAGCGAGCAGTATTTCAGCTATATTCAGGACGGCAACAAGTTAACATATGAACAAATTTTGAATATGGTTACCTCAAACAACACTAATAAAATGAAAAACAAAATAAGAAATGTACTGAGACAATTTTCGAGAACTTTATGTTCTGTTTGTGCACAAACGGGTGTATATCTAAAAGTTGATACTATGAAATGTAGATTAATGTCATTGTCAACTTGTTGCGGGTCTCTCTTTCAGAATACATGCATTACGAAATTGTATTCCTTATACAGATGTGAAGAGTGTAACGCAGTATTTTAACCTGCACAGTTACTTCCATGGGAGGAGCCACGAACGATTTGGCTGTGAAGGAAATATTCTTGATACCCAAGAGTATACTACTAGTAGCTGCAAAGAAAATTTGCCAAATAAAACAGAAATATCTCTAAAAAAGGAAAATGAATGAAAACGCAAGGCCACTTTAGAAACCAAAGTGGTATGATCAAATTGATATTGCTCATAGAAGGTGATGAAAGGCCTTATTAGAAGAGAAGTGTTTAATGTGTCGGTGAAGTCCGGACATCTTTTAAGAGAGATTGATCATCAACAATTAAGGTATGAACGAAAAGGTTCCCATGGTCCTACTAATTTGTGCAGGCAAAGCATATGTACATCGGTTAGTGCTTGCAGATAACGTCACCTTTTATTTCAGCGTATATTACGATTTTGGCCAATACAAGTTGTGTAACAGTTTGTCCCAAATTTGTAAAGACATTGCATATTATGTGAATTCTCATTAGCTGATTGATTGGATGTCTGCTTTACGTCCAGCGAGCAGTATTTCAGCTATATTCAGGACGGCAACAAGTTAACATATGAACAAATTTTGAATATGGTTACCTCAAACAACACTAGTAAAATGAAAAACAAAATAAGAAATGTACTGAGACAATTTTCCAGAACTTCATGTTCTGTTTGTGCACAAACGGGTGTATATCTAAAAGTTGATACTATGAAATTTAGATTAATGTCATTGTCCCCTTGTTGCGGGTCTCTCTTTCAGAATACATGTATTACGAAATTTTATTCCTTATACAGATGTGAAGAGGGTAACGCAGTATTTTAACCTGCACAGTTACTTCCATCGGAGGAGCCACGAACGATTTAGCTGTGAAGGAAATATTCTTCATACCCAAGACTATACTACTAGTAGCAGCCAAGAAAGTTCGCCAAATAAAACAGAAATATCTCTAAAAAAGGAAAATGAATGAAAACGCAAGGCCACTTTAGAAACCAAAGTGGTATCATCAAATTGATATTGCTCATAGAAGGTGATGAAAGGCCTAATTAGCAGAGAAGTGTTTAATGTGTCGTTGAAGTCCGGACATCTTTTAAGAGAGATTGATCATCAACAGTTAAGGTATGAACGAAAAAGTTCCCATGGTCCTACTAATTTCTGCAGGCAAAGTAAATGTACATCGGTTAGTGCTTGCAGATAACGTCACCTTTTATTTCAGCGTATATTACGATTTTTGGCCAATACAAGTTGTGTAACAGTTTGTCCCATATTTGTAAAGACATTGCATATTATGTGAATTCTCATTAGCTGATTGATTGGATGTCTGCTTTACGTCCAGCGAGCAGTATTTCAGCTATATTCAGGACGGGAACAAGTTAACATATGAACAAATTTTGAATATGGTTACCTCAAACAACACTAGTAAAATGAAAAACAAAATAAGAAATGGACTGAGACAATTTTCGAGAACTTCATGTTCTGTTTGTGCACAAACGAGTGTATATCTAAAAGTTGATACTATGAAATTTAGATTAATGTCATTGTCCCCTTGTTGCGAGTCTCTCTTTCAGAATACATGTATTACGAAATTTTATTCCTTATACAGATGTGAAGAGGGTAACGCAGTATTTTAACCTGCACAGTTACTTCCATGGGAGAAAGAGCCACGAACGATTTGGCTGTGAAGGAAATATTCTTCATACCCAAGACTATACTACTAGTAGCAGCCAAGAAAGTTCGCCAAATAAAACAGAAATATCTCTAAAAAAGGAAAATGAATGAAAACGCAAGGCCACTTTAGAAACCAAAGTGGTATGATCAAATTGATATTGCTCATAGAAGGTGATGAAAGGCCTTATTAGAAGAGAAGTGTTTAATGTGTCGGTGAAGTCCGGACATCTTTTAAGAGAGATTGATCATCAACAATTAAGGTATGAACGAAAAGGTTCCCATGGTCCTACTAATTTGTGCAGGCAAAGCATATGTACATCGGTTAGTGCTTGCAGATAACGTCACCTTTTATTTCAGCGTATATTACGATTTTGGCCAATACAAGTTGTGTAACAGTTTGTCCCAAATTTGTAAAGACATTGCATATTATGTGAATTCTCATTAGCTGATTGATTGGATGTCTGCTTTACGTCCAGCGAGCAGTATTTCAGCTTTATTCAGGACGGCAACAAGTTAACATATGAACAAATTTTGAATATGGTTACCTCAAACAACACTAATAAAATGAAAAACAAAATAAGAAATGTACTGAGACAATTTTCGAGAACTTTATGTTCTGTTTGTGCACAAACGGGTGTATATCTAAAAGTTGATACTATGAAATGTAGATTAATGTCATTGTCAACTTGTTGCGGGTCTCTCTTTCAGAATACATGCATTACGAAATTGTATTCCTTATACAGATGTGAAGAGTGCAACGCAGTATTTTAACCTGCACAGTTACTTCCATGGGAGGAGCCACAAACGATTTGGCTGTGAAGGAAATATTCTTGATACCCAAGAGTATACTACTAGTAGCTGCAAAGAAAATTTGCCAAATAAAACAGAAATATCTCTAAAAAAGGAAAATGAATGAAAACGCAAGGCCACTTTAGAAACCAAAGTGGTATGATCAAATTGATATTGCTCATAGAAGGTGATGAAAGGCCTTATTAGAAGAGAAGTGTTTAATGTGTCGGTGAAGTCCGGACATCTTTTAAGAGAGATTGATCATCAACAATTAAGGTATGAACGAAAAGGTTCCCATGGTCCTACTAATTTGTGCAGGCAAAGCATATGTACATCGGTTAGTGCTTGCAGATAACGTCACCTTTTATTTCAGCGTATATTACGATTTTGGCCAATACAAGTTGTGTAACAGTTTGTCCCAAATTTGTAAAGACATTGCATATTATGTGAATTCTCATTAGCTGATTGATTGGATGTCTGCTTTACGTCCAGCGAGCAGTATTTCAGCTATATTCAGGACGGCAACAAGTTAACATATGAACAAATTTTGAATATGGTTACCTCAAACAACACTAATAAAATGAAAAACAAAATAAGAAATGTACTGAGACAATTTTCGAGAACTTTATGTTCTGTTTGTGCACAAACGGGTGTATATCTAAAAGTTGATACTATGAAATGTAGATTAATGTCATTGTCAACTTGTTGCGGGTCTCTCTTTCAGAATACATGCATTACGAAATTGTATTCCTTATACAGATGTGAAGAGTGCAACGCAGTATTTTAACCTGCACAGTTACTTCCATGGGAGGAGCCACGAACGATTTGGCTGTGAAGGAAATATTCTTGATACCCAAGAGTATACTACTAGTAGCTGCAAAGAAAATTTGCCAAATAAAACAGAAATATCTCTAAAAAAGGAAAATGAATGAAAACGCAAGGCCACTTTAGAAACCAAAGTGGTATGATCAAATTGATATTGCTCATAGAAGGTGATGAAAGGCCTTATTAGAAGAGAAGTGTTTAATGTGTCGGTGAAGTCCGGACATCTTTTAAGAGAGATTGATCATCAACAATTAAGGTATGAACGAAAAGGTTCCCATGGTCCTACTAATTTGTGCAGGCAAAGCATATGTACATCGGTTAGTGCTTGCAGATAACGTCACCTTTTATTTCAGCGTATATTACGATTTTGGCCAATACAAGTTGTGTAACAGTTTGTCCCAAATTTGTAAAGACATTGCATATTATGTGAATTCTCATTAGCTGATTGATTGGATGTCTGCTTTACGTCCAGCGAGCAGTATTTCAGCTATATTCAGGACGGCAAAAAGTTAACATATGAACAAATTTTGAATATGGTTACCTCAAACAACACTAGTAAAATGAAAAACAAAATAAGAAATGTACTGAGACAATTTTCCAGAACTTCATGTTCTGTTTGTGCACAAACGGGTGTATATCTAAAAGTTGATACTATGAAATTTAGATTAATGTCATTGTCCCCTTGTTGCGGGTCTCTCTTTCAGAATACATGTATTACGAAATTTTATTCCTTATACAGATGTGAAGAGGGTAACGCAGTATTTTAACCTGCACAGTTACTTCCATCGGAGGAGCCACGAACGATTTAGATGTGAAGGAAATATTCTTCATACCCAAGACTATACTACTAGTAGCAGCCAAGAAAGTTCGCCAAATAAAACAGAAATATCTCTAAAAAAGGAAAATGAATGAAAACGCAAGGCCACTTTAGAAACCAAAGTGGTATCATCAAATTGATATTGCTCATAGAAGGTGATGAAAGGCCTAATTAGCAGAGAAGTGTTTAATGTGTCGTTGAAGTCCGGACATCTTTTAAGAGAGATTGATCATCAACAGTTAAGGTATGAACGAAAAGGTTCCCATGGTCCTACTAATTTCTGCAGGCAAAGCATATGTACATCGGTTAGTGCTTGCAGATAACGTCACCTTTTATTTCAGCGTATATTACGATTTTGGCCAATACAAGTTGTGTAACAGTTTGTCCCAAATTTGTAAAGACATTGCATATTATGTGAATTCTCATTAGCTGATTGATTGGATGTCTGCTTTACGTCCAGCGAGCAGTATTTCAGCTATATTCAGGACGGCAACAAGTTAACATATGAACAAATTTTGAATATGGTTACCTCAAACAACACTAATAAAATGAAAAACAAAATAAGAAATGTACTGAGACAATTTTCGAGAACTTTATATTCTGTTTGTGCACAAACGGGTGTATATCTAAAAGTTGATACTATGAAATGTAGATTAATGTCATTGTCAACTTGTTGCGGGTCTCTCTTTCAGAATACATGCATTACGAAATTGTATTCCTTATACAGATGTGAAGAGTGCAACGCAGTATTTTAACCTGCACAGTTACTTCCATGGGAGGAGCCACGAACGATTTGGCTGTGAAGGAAATATTCTTGATACCCAAGAGTATACTACTAGTAGCTGCAAAGAAAATTTGCCAAATAAAACAGAAATATCTCTAAAAAAGGAAAATGAATGAAAACGCAAGGCCACTTTAGAAACCAAAGTGGTATGATCAAATTGATATTGCTCATAGAAGGTGATGAAAGGCCTTATTAGAAGAGAAGTGTTTAATGTGTCGGTGAAGTCCGGACATCTTTTAAGAGAGATTGATCATCAACAATTAAGGTATGAACGAAAAGGTTCCCATGGTCCTACTAATTTGTGCAGGCAAAGCATATGTACATCGGTTAGTGCTTGCAGATAACGTCACCTTTTATTTCAGCGTATATTACGATTTTGGCCAATACAAGTTGTGTAACAGTTTGTCCCAAATTTGTAAAGACATTGCATATTATGTGAATTCTCATTAGCTGATTGATTGGATGTCTGCTTTACGTCCAGCGAGCAGTATTTCAGCTATATTCAGGACGGCAACAAGTTAACATATGAACAAATTTTGAATATGGTTACCTCAAACAACACTAGTAAAATGAAAAACAAAATAAGAAATGTACTGAGACAATTTTCCAGAACTTCATGTTCTGTTTGTGCACAAACGGGTGTATATCTAAAAGTTGATACTATGAAATTTAGATTAATGTCATTGTCCCCTTGTTGCGGGTCTCTCTTTCAGAATACATGTATTACGAAATTTTATTCCTTATACAGATGTGAAGAGGGTAACGCAGTATTTTAACCTGCACAGTTACTTCCATCGGAGGAGCCACGAACGATTTAGCTGTGAAGGAAATATTCTTCATACCCAAGACTATACTACTAGTAGCAGCCAAGAAAGTTCGCCAAATAAAACAGAAATATCTCTAAAAAAGGAAAATGAATGAAAACGCAAGGCCACTTTAGAAACCAAAGTGGTATCATCAAATTGATATTGCTCATAGAAGGTGATGAAAGGCCTAATTAGCAGAGAAGTGTTTAATGTGTCGTTGAAGTCCGGACATCTTTTAAGAGAGATTGATCATCAACAGTTAAGGTATGAACGAAAAGGTTCCCATGGTCCTACTAATTTCTGCAGGCAAAGTAAATGTACATCGGTTAGTGCTTGCAGATAACGTCACCTTTTATTTCAGCGTATATTACGATTTTTGGCCAATACAAGTTGTGTAACAGTTTGTCCCATATTTGTAAAGACATTGCATATTATGTGAATTCTCATTAGCTGATTGATTGGATGTCTGCTTTACGTCCAGCGAGCAGTATTTCAGCTATATTCAGGACGGGAACAAGTTAACATATGAACAAATTTTGAATATGGTTACCTCAAACAACACTAGTAAAATGAAAAACAAAATAAGAAATGGACTGAGACAATTTTCGAGAACTTCATGTTCTGTTTGTGCACAAACGAGTGTATATCTAAAAGTTGATACTATGAAATTTAGATTAATGTCATTGTCCCCTTGTTGCGAGTCTCTCTTTCAGAATACATGTATTACGAAATTTTATTCCTTATACAGATGTGAAGAGGGTAACGCAGTATTTTAACCTGCACAGTTACTTCCATGGGAGAAAGAGCCACGAACGATTTGGCTGTGAAGGAAATATTCTTCATACCCAAGACTATACTACTAGTAGCAGCCAAGAAAGTTCGCCAAATAAAACAGAAATATCTCTAAAAAAGGAAAATGAATGAAAACGCAAGGCCACTTTAGAAACCAAAGTGGTATGATCAAATTGATATTGCTCATAGAAGGTGATGAAAGGCCTTATTAGAAGAGAAGTGTTTAATGTGTCGGTGAAGTCCGGACATCTTTTAAGAGAGATTGATCATCAACAATTAAGGTATGAACGATTGATTGATTGATTGATTGGTTGTTGTTTAACGTCCAGCAAGCAATATTTCAGCTATATTCAGGACGTGAAAATTGTAGATTTTAACTTATTAGTATGTCATGCCTCCCCTTTTATACTAAAACGTAATCTCATACAATAATATGAGAGTATATACAGATAAAAATGGGACTTAAAACAATAAAATATGAAGCATCACACTTAGTAGTGAAATTAAATTTTATTAAATAAATTAATTTCTTTTAAAAACTTTAAAATTGTGTCGCCTGCGACAGTTTTATATAAATTAAAATATGTATCTACACTATAGAAACGTTCCCGAATGTGGGCCACGTCCACACAGTCCATCAAGACATGCTTAATGGTGTATGGACTGTTGCATGGCACACATTCGGGTCGTGGCTCATTGTTTAAAATATAACTATGTGTCGTCCTGGTATGACCAAGACGACATCTTGTTAAAACAACTTGGTCTCTTCGACCTCTAAAACATTTAAAAATATTTGTGTGCAGTAGTGGCTGGATCTCATGAAGTTTATTATGAACTTGGAGATCCCAACCACTCTGCCACAAACTAGAAATATATTTAAAAATCAACGGTTTAAAATCAGTAAAAGGAATATTACATTTAATGACATTATTCTTTAGAGCATTTTTAGCCTCCTGATCCACGACTGTGTTTCCACGGATTCCGACATGACTGGGAATCCAGAAGAAGATAACCTCTTTTCCCAAAGCAACAAGAGATTTGTAGATTTGAATAATTTTTAAAATGTAAGGATTTTTAATTTTGAAATTTTCAATAGCCAGTAGACAAGACAGGGAATCGGAGCAGACAATAAATTTGCATTCGTTTGACGAAGCAACTATTTTCATCGCAAGAAGAATAGCTTGCGCCTCTGCTGTAAATACAGATGAGGCAGACGGAAGGCGGCGAGTTTCAACACGCTCTCCGAAGACAGCGGCCGAGGCGACTTTATCACCGTCTTTTGACCCGTCTGTGTAAATAGTACTATGGTCAGGGTAACAAGATTTAATTTCTGCATAATGTTGTTGTATTATTAAATGGTTTGTGTCGGACTTTTTATGTTTTCTAAGATCATAAATAAATATCGGTTTGGGGTTTAACCACGGGGGATTATGCGGAATTTCGATTGCAGCAATTTCATCTAAATTTATACCAGAATTTTCCAAATGAGATTTAATTCGGAGGCCAAAAGGTTGAATTTTGTTTGGATGTTTTTCGAAAATGTTTTGATATAGAGGTTTGAAAACACAGTCGTGGGCAGGGTTGCCAGGATATGCCTTTAATTTGGTTGCATATTGCAAAGCAAGCTTTATTCTTCTTTGATACAAAGAAGGCTCGCCTGCTTCTACATATAAACTCTCAACAGGTGTGGTTCTGAAAGCTCCAAGGCATAGTCGCAATCCTTGATGGTGTATAGTATCAAGGATTTTGACATATGACTTGCGAGCAGAACCATAAATAAAGCAACCGTAATCCAATTTAGATCGAACCAGCGATCTATATAGATTAAGTAAAACATTGCACTCAGCACCCCAGTCGGTACTGGATACAACTTTTAAAATATCTAATGCTTTAATGCATTTATTTTTTAACATTTTGATATGGGGTAGAAAGGTTAGCCTTGAATCAAATATGAGACCAAGAAAAGTAGTTTCCTTTACAATTTTTATAGGATTATTATGTAATTTTAATTCGGGATCAGGATGCATCTTTCTCTTATTACAAAAGTGCATCCCCACTGTTTTTGCAGTGGAGAATTTAAAACCATTCTCCATTGCCCATTTCTCTATTCTATTTAAACATAACTGCAGTTGACGTTCAATATTATTCATGTTTTTTCCACGGTAACATATGAGGAAGTCGTCAACATATAGAGAACCATCAATATTATCTTTTAAAACTTTAGCAAGGCTATTAATTTTGATACTAAATAAAGTGACAGAAAGGATGCTGCCCTGGGGAACACCCATTTCCTGTTCAAAAGGGTCAGATAGAGTAGAATTTACCCCTACTTTAAATTCTCTGTCAGATAAAAAGTTTGAAATAAAGGTAGGAAGTCTACCTTTCAACCCCATATCAAAAAGATCCTTTAAAATACCATATTTCCATGTTGTGTCATATGCTTTTTCTAAATCGAAAAAGATAGACACAACATGTTCATTTTTGGCAAAGGCGTTTCGATTGATTGATTGATTGGTTGTTGTTTTACGTCCAGCAAGCAATATTTCAGCTATATTCAGGACGTGATAATTAGAACAAATCAACTTATTTGATTACAAACAACCGTTTTATATCCCTCCCTTAATACTAAAACGAGATCTCATACAATAGTATGATAATATACATATAAAAATTTAATTAAAACAATAAAAAGTATGCAATATCACCATTAGCAGTATACTTAAATTTTGCTATATAAATTAATTTCTTTTAAAAACTTTAAAATTGTGTCGCCTGCGACAGTTTTAAACAAATTAAAATAAGTATCTACAGTATAGAAACGTTCCCGAATGTGGGCCACGTCCACACAGTCCATCAAGACATGCTTAATTGTGTATGGACAGTTGCATGGCACACACTCGGGTCGTTGCTCGTTATTTAAAATATAACTATGAGTCGTCCTGGTATGCCCAAGACGACATCTGGTTAAAACAACTTGGTCACGACGACTTCTAAAACAATTAAAATTATTTTTGTGCAGTAGTGGCTGGATCTCATGAAGTTTATTATGAACCTCTAGATCCCAACCACTCTGCCACAAACGAGAAATATATTTAAAAATAACTGCTTTAAAATCAGTAAAAGGTATGGCACAATTAATTATATCGTTATTCAAGGCCTTTTTGGCCTCCTCGTCCACGACCATGTTCCCATGGATCCCCACATGACTTGGGATCCAGAAAAACATAACTTCTTTACCCAAAGCAACAAGGGATTTGTAAATTTGAATAATTTTAAAAATATAAGGATTCTTAATTTTGAAGTTTTCAACAGCAAGAAGACATGACAGAGAATCAGAGCAGATAATAAATTTGTGCTCGTCTGACGAAGCAACTATTTTCATCGCAAGAAGAATCGCTTGCGACTCAGCAGTAAATACAGATGAGGCAGACGGGAGACGACGAGTTTCAACACGCTCTCCGAAGACAGCGGCTGAAGCAACTTTATCTTCGTCTTTTGACCCATCCGTATAAATAGTACTATAGTCAGAGTAACAAGATTTAATTTCTGCAAAATGTTGCTGTATAATTAATGGGTTTGTGTCGGATTTTCTATGTTTTCTTAGATCGTAAATAAATATTGGCTTTGGGTTTAACCAAGGGGGGTTATGTGGAATTTCAATTGCAGCAATTTCATCTAAATTTATACCTGAATTCTCCAAATGAGATTTAATCCGCAGGCCAAAAGGTTGAATTTTGTTTGGATGCTTTTCGAAAATGTTCTGATAAAGAGGTTTGAAAACACAGTCGTGGGCGGGGTTGTCAGGATAAGCCTTCAATTTGGTTGCATATTGCAAAGCGAGCTTTATTCTTCTTTGATACAAAGAAGGCTCGTTTGCTTCTACATACAAACTATTGACAGGTGTGGTTCTAAATGCTCCAAGGCATAGTCGCAATCCTTGATGGTGTATAGTATCAAGGATTTTGACATATGACTTGCGAGCAGAACCATAAATAAAACAACCGTAATCCAATTTCGATCGAACCAGCGATCTATATAGATTGAGTAAAACATCGCATTCAGCACCCCAGTCGGTGCTGGATACGACTTTTAAAATATCTAATGCTTTAAGGCATTTATTTTTTAACATTTTGATATGGGGAAGAAAGGTTAGCCTTGAATCAAATATGAGACCAAGAAAAGTAGTTTCTTTTACAATTTTGATAGGATTATTATATAATTTTAATTCGGGATCAGGATGCATCTTACGTTTATTACAAAAATGCATCCCAACGGTTTTTGCAGTGGAGAATTTAAAACCATTCTCCATTGCCCATTTCTCTATTCTATTTAAACACAACAGCAGTTGACGTTCGATATTATTCATATTTTTCCCTCGGTAACATATGAGGAAGTCGTCAACATATAGAGAACCATCAATATTATCTTTTAAAACTTGAGCAAGGCTATTAATTTTAATACTAAATAAAGTGACAGAAAGGATGCTGCCCTGGGGAACACCCATTTCCTGTACAAAAGGGTCAGATAAAGTAGAATTGACCCTAACTTTAAATTCTCTGTCGGATAAAAAGTTTGAGATGAAGGTAGGAAGTCTACCTTTCAACCCCATATCAAAAAGATCTTTTAAAATACCATATTTCCATGTTGTGTCGTATGCTTTTTCTAAATCGAAAAAGATAGACACAACATGTTCGTTTTTGGCAAATGCGTTTCGAATATATGTTTCGAAACGCACCAGATGATCAATAGTACTACGACCTTGTCTAAATCCACACTGGATATTCGATATTAGGTTGTTCGATTCTAAAAACCAGACAAGGCGATCGTTGATCATTCTTTCCATGGTTTTACAAAGACAGCTTGTGAGGGCTATAGGCCGATAGTTGGACGCTTCCGAGTGATCTTTTCCTGGTTTTGGAATAGGCACAACAGTGGCCATTTTCCAAATAGATGGTAAGTCACCCGTTTCCCAAATGTTGTTAAGAAGATTCAGAAGGCATTGGAGAGAAGATTGTGGCAGATGTTTGAGAAGTTGATAATGGATGTCATCTGGGCCACATGCTGTATCGTGAGATTTGTTCAAAGAAGTTTTTAGCTCTTCCAAAGAAAAGGGTTTATTATAATCTTCTAAATGTTTTGACTGAAAATTAAGTTTTGATTTTTCTTTTTGAATTTTGATCCGCTGAAAATTGGGATGATAATTTTCAGCAGAGGAGTGTGTTGCAAATGTTTCGGCCAATTTATTTGATATGTCTGACTCTGATGTTAACAGGTCTTGTCCATCCTTTAAATGATGGACATTTGCTTTACCGTTTTTACCTTTAATTTTACGAATCATGTTCCAAATTTTATTCATAGGGGTATGGTTATTTAGTTTGGAAACAAAACCACGCCAAGAGGCGCGTCGTCTTTGTTTCGTTACCCTGCGAGCTTTCGCTCGAAAAATTCGGAAATGGTTAAGATTATTTTGAGTTGGGTGTTTATTAAAGCGTCGTTCGGCTTTTTTCCGGTCTTTAATAGCGTCCTCACAGCTGTCATCAAACCATGGTTTACTAGGATGTTTTGGATTTGTCGAGGTCTTAGGAATTGTTTCATCAGCAATTGAAATAAGTGTTTCATTGAATTTTAAAATTGGATCAGAAATAGCTTCAAAAGTATCCGAGGTAAGTCGCTCTATACAGAGTTGTTCAAATAGAGGCCAATTGGCCTTGCCAAATTTATACCGAGCGACTCGTTCTGTGTTTGAAGAGTGTAAAGATTCCAAGATAATGGGAAAGTGATCACTGCCACAGAGATCGTCATGGACTTTCCATGAGAAATCGGGCAACAGAGAAGGATCTGCTATTGTAAGATCAATAGCCGAATATGATCCATTCCCAGGATGTAAATATGTATTGGTTCCATCATTAAAAATACACAGATCCTCCTGATTCATTAAGCCTTCAATAATTTTACCTTTTTCGTTAATTGTGTTACTACCCCATAGAGGGTTGTGTGCGTTGAAGTCCCCAAATAATATATATGGTGCTGGTAACTGATCAGTAAGATGTTTCAACTGATTTAAATTTAATGAAGAATTCGGTGGTATATACACAGAGCATAAAGTAATTGTTTTATCTAATGATATTCTAACAGCAACTGCCTGAAGATTAGTGTTGAGATCTACAGGGCTATGTAGAACTTGATCTTTTACCAGAATGGTAGAGCCGCCAGCAGCTCTATCATTCTCGTCTACATATGTGCTGTATATAGAGTAGTTTTTTAAAGATATGTTATCACTTCGTTTTAGGTGGGATTCTTGGAGGCAAAATGCAACAGGAAGAAAGGCTTGAACTAATAATGTGATTTCAAGAAAATTAATCTTAAGACCTCGACAATTCCACTGAATGATTCTGTCCATTATTTTGGAGGACGAATGGGGGAGATACTAATTTTTCGTTGTGTTCTCCCTTGTCCGTCTCGACTGGGAGACCGACTGTGCGATCCCGTAGTATCCATTGGATCGCCCCAAATTGTTTCGTTACATATGTCCTCCAAACTGCCGAACCTATTATGGACCAAGGCGTTTCGAATATACGTTTCGAAACGTACAAGATGATCTAGGGTACTTCGCCCTTGTCTGAATCCACATTGGATATTTGAGATTAAGTTGTTCGATTCTAACCAGAGGCTCTTAAGAGCCTGTATCGCTCACCTGATTTTATAGGCAATATGGCATTTCCCTGATGTTAAAGTAAGTCCTGTAATTTTCAATAAACTTTAAATAGGACCATCCAAACAATATTACTAGAAAGCTTTGTTTCATTGGTTAACCAGTTGTATAGAGATTTTTTTTATTTGCCCATAGGGTCCTATGTTAAACTAAGTCCTGCGGGGGAGTTGGCCATTTTGAATTTCCAATTGCCATAAAAAACATAAACTTTATAGAGGACCATCCAAACAATATTGCTAGTAAGTTTTTGTTTCCATTGATTAACCGGTTTCAGAGAAGAAGCCTTTAAAAACTTTTTCCCATAGGGTCCTATGTTAAACTAAGTCCTGCGGTAGTGGCCATTTTGAATTTCCAGTTGGCATAAAAATCATAAACTTTATAAAGGACCACCCAAACAATATTGCTAGTAAGTTTTGTTTTGATTGGTTAACCGGTTTCAGAGAAGAAGCCCTTTTTAACATTTTTCCCATAGGGTCCAATGTTAAACTAAGTCCTGCGGTGGTGGCCATTTTGAATATCAGATTGAGATAAAAAACATTAACTTTATAGAGGACCATCCAAACAATATTGCTAGTAAGTTTTGTTTCCATTGGTTGGTCGGTTTCAGAATAGAAGCCTTTCAAACTTTTTCCCATAGGGTCCTATGTTAAATTAAGTCCTGCGGTGGCAGCCATTTTGAATTTCCAATTGCCATAAAAAACACAAACTTTATAGAGGACCATCCAAACAATATTGCTAGTACGTTTTGTTTTGATTGGTTAACCGGTTTCAGAGAAGAAGCCCTTTTTAACATTTTTCCCATAGGGTCCAATGTTAAACTAAGTCCTGCGGTGGCGGCCATTTTGAATATCAGATTGGGATAAAAAACATTAACTTTATAGAGGACCATCCAAACAATATTGCTAGTAAGTTTTGTTTCCATTGGTTGGCCGGTTTCAGAAAAGAAGCCTTTCAAACTTTTTCCCATAGGGTCCTATGTTAAATTAAGTCCTGCGGTGGCAGCCATTTTGAATTTCCAATTGCCATAAAAAACACTAACTTTATAGAGGACCATCCAAACAATATTGCTAGTAAGTTTTTGTTTCCATTGATTAACCGGTTTCAGAGAAGAAGCCTTTTAAAACTTTTTCCCATAGGGTTCTATGTTAAACTAAGTCCTGCAGTAGCGGCCATTTTGAATTTCCAATTCCCATCTAAAACACAAACTTTATAGAGGACCATCTAAACAATATTGCTAGTAAGTTTTGTTTTGATTGGTTAAACGGTTTCAGAGAAGAAGCCCTTTTAAACTTTTTTCCCATAGGGTCCTATGTTAAACTAAGTCTTGAGGTGGCGGCCATATTGGTTTACCAATCAAAATAAAAAACACAAACTTTGTAAAGGTCCATCCAATGAACATTATGGCCAAGTTTGGTTTCAATTGGCCAAGTGGTTTCAGAGAAGAAGATTAAAATGTAAAAAGTTTACAGACGCCGACGACGACGACGACGACGACGACGCCGACGACGACGACGACGACGACGCCGACGGACGCAAAGTGATAACAATAGCTCACATGACCCTTTGGGTCAGGTGAGCTAAAAACCAGACAAGGCGATCGTTGATCATCCTTTCCATGGTTTTACAAAGACAGCTTGTGAGGGCTATAGGCCGATAGTTGGACGCTTCAGAGTGATCTTTTCCTGGTTTTGGAATAGGCACAACAGTGGCCATTTTCCATATAGATGGTAAGTCACCCGTTTCCCAAATGTTGTTAAGAAGATTCAAAAGGCATTGGAGAGAAGATTGTGTCAGATGTTTGAGAAGTTGATAATGGATGTCATCTGGACCACATGCTGTATCGTGAGATTTGCTCAAAGAAGTTTTTAGCTCTTCCAAAGAAAAAGGTGTATTGTAATCTTTTAAATTTTTTGATTGGAAATTAAGTTTTGATTTTTCTTTTTGAGTTTTGATACGCTGAAAATCGGGATGGTAATTTTCAGCGGACGAGTGTTTTGCAAATGTTTCGGCCAATTTGTTAGATATATCCGACTCTGATGTTAACAAGTCTTGTCCATCGTTTAAATGATGGACATTTGCTTTACTGTTTTTACCTTTAATTTTACGAATCATGTTCCAAATTTTATTCATGGGGGTATGGTTATTTAGTTTAGAAACAAAGTTACGCCAAGAGGTGCGTCGTCTTTGTTTCGTTACCCTGCGAGCTTTCGCTCGAAAAATTCGGAAATGGTTAAGATTATTTTGAGTTGGGTGTTTATTAAAGCGTCGTTCGGCTTTTTTCCGGTCTTTAATAGCGTCCTCACAGCTGTCATCGAACCATGGTTTACGGGGATGTTTTGGATTTGTCGAGGTCTTAGGAATTGTTTCATCAGCAATTGAAATAAGTGTTTCATTGAATTTTAAAATTGGATCAGAAACAGCTTCAAAAGCATCCGAGTTAAGTCGCTCTATACAGAGTTGTTCAAATAGAGCCCAATTGGCCTTGCCAAATTTATACCGAGCGACTCGTTCTGTGTTTGAAGAGTGTAAAGATTCCAAGATAATGGGAAAGTGATCACTGCCACAGAGATCGTCATGGACTTTCCATGAGAAATCGGGCAACAGAGAAGGGTCTGCTATTGTAAGATCAATAGCCGAATATGATCCATTCCCAGGATGTAAATATGTATTGGTTCCATCATTAAAAATACACAGATCTTCCTGATCCATTAAGCCTTCAATAATTTTACCTTTATCATTTATTGTGTTACTGCCCCATAAAGGGTTGTGTCCGTTGAAGTCCCCAAGTAATATATAAGGGGCCGGAAGCTGATCAGTAAGATGTTTCAACTGATTTAAATTTAATGAAGAATTCGGAGGAATATACACAGAGCATAAAGTAATCGTTTTGTCTAAAGATATTCTAACAGCAACCGCCTGAAGATCAGTGTTGAGATCTACAGGGCTATGTAGAACTTGATCTTTTACAAGAATGGTAGAGCCGCCAGCAGCTCTATCATTCTCGTCTACATATGTGCTGTATATAGAGTAGTTTTTTAAAGATATGTTATCACTTCGTTTTAGGTGGGATTCTTGGAGGCAAAATGCAATAGGAAGAAAGGCTTGAACTAATAATGTAATTTCCAGAAAATTAATCTTAAGACCTCGACAATTCCATTGTATTATTGTACCCATTATGGTCTGCGAATAGGGGAATAGTTGACAGTTTTTTTGGGGCTATTCCGCCGGTTTCTGCTGGGGGATCTACTTTTAGATCCAGTATATGGGGGTAGTGTATCCATGGGATCGCCCCAGATAGTAGTGTCTAGTTGATCTAGACTCCCAAACCTGTTGTGGACCTTAATGGGATCCCGCAGCAGTTTTGGAGTACGATCTCCTTTTTGATTTAAGTTTTTATTAGAATTTGAATTGGAAATAGTATTTTTTGAATTTTTTTTTGGGCTGCTTGAAGAATTAGTTGATGATGATTGAGATGGTGCCGAAGGTGTAGCAGTTTGAGAGGATGAAGATTTCCGGGAAGATTGAATTATTTTGTCTGTTGTTTGAACTGCTAATTTGAAAGGTTCTTTTTTGTCAATAGGCCAGGTGATAATTGTCTGCGTTTCAACTGTAGTGAAAACGCGTTTGGCCACACTAGCGTATGTCGTTGATGCAGGAGACGAGAGATTGTTTGTTGAATTTAAGAGGCGACGTGCCTCAGGGTATGTGATATTTTTTTCAGTTTTTAATTTTTGAACCTCCTTTTCTTTTTTGAAGTGAGCACAATCCTTGGATGAGGACATGTGGGCTTCACCACAATTGGCACACTTCGGATTATTTGTGCAGGTAAAGCCCTCATGTCCTACCTCTGCACATTTAAAGCATACCAAGGAGCCTCTACATTGTCCTTTTCCGTGGCCAAATTTCTGACATTTAAAGCAGCGCACAGGATTTGGAATGTATGCGCTGACTTTAATATTGTATAGTCCAATTTTGATTGATTTAGGGACAGATGGAGTATTGAAATTTAAAAGAAAGGTATTAAGTTTAATTTGTTGATTTTGTCTTTTTGCAATAAATCTTTTTACTTTTGTAACACCCTGAGGTTTCAGTTCAAGACAAATGTCTTCATCTGTCAGTTCAGAGAGATCATCGTCTCTGTAATGAATAATACCCTGACAGGAATTTAATGTTCTGTGAGGCGTTGATGTAATTTCCAAATCTAAAATTTTATGTAATTGTAATAAATTTACGGATTGCTGTTTTTTAGAAACTTCAATGAGTAAAGAGCCAGATTTCATTTTAGTGACGTTTTTAACGTCTCCTGCACAACTCTTGATGGTTTTTTCTATGACAAATGGAGAAATTTTGCATAAAGGTTTGTTAGAATCCTTGCTAGTTAATACAATAAATCTTGTCCAGTGTTCATCATCAACTATGTCTTCAAGCGGAATTTCATTTTTTCTTTTTTTGGAACTTGTTTGAACTAAAGGTGTATCGGAAGCCATGATGAAGAAATGCAGTTCACCACCCTTGTCACCCACCCGCCACGGAGTGCCAACAGGGACGATGCTTGGTCTCTGCGGATAACCAGCAGAAAGCATCAGGTGTTCCAAGGGTGGTATACTCAAATAGATGAATTTCTTCACGAACGCAAGCTTCGTGCCAGAATTAACTGGCGAAACAACCGTTCGATTGATTGATTGATTGTTTGATGTTTTACGTCCAGCAAGCAATATTTCAGCTATATTCAGGACGTGAAAAGAAGATTTTTAGTTATTTAAAGAATATCTATCCTTTATAAAACGTGGTCTAATATAATAATATGAGCATATATACAGATAAAAAGAAAACTAAAACACTAAAAAGTATTTAATATCACAATTTAAAATTCAATTAAATTTTTCTGTACAAGTTAATTTCCTTTAAAAACTGTAAAATTGTGTCGCCAGCGACAGCTGTAAATAAAGTCTTATAAGAATTAACAGAATAAAAACGTTCCCGAATGTGTGCCACGTCAACACAGTCCATCAAGACATGCTTGATGGTATATGGACAGTTGCATGGCACACACTCGGGTCTTGGTTCATTGTTTAAAATATAACTATGTGTTGTCCTGGTATGCCCAAGACGACACCTGGTTAAAACCACTTGGTCCCTACGACCTCTACAAGATTTCAAATTATGCATGTGCAGAAGTGGTTGGATCTCATGCAGTTTATTATGAACTTCGAGATCCCAACCACGCTGCCATAGATTAGAAATGTATTTAAAAATATATAATTTAAAATCAGTAAAAGGAATTTTACAGTTAATAATATCATTTTCTAAGGCAGCCTTTGCCTCCCTGTCCACGACTGTGTTTCCATGGATTCCCACATGGCTGGGAATCCAGAAAAATACAACCTCTTTACCCAATGTTTTCAAGGATTTGTAAATTTGGATGATTTTTAAAATAAATGCATTCTTTATTTTACAATTTTCAATTGCCTGAAGACATGACAAAGAATCGGAGCAGATAATAAATTTACTCTCATCTGACGAAGCAATAATTTTTAGTGCAAGAAGGATAGCTTGTGCTTCTGCACTAAATACAGAAGAAACGGAAGGAAGACGGCGAGTTTCGACACGCTCTCCAAAGACAGCGGCCGATGCAACTTTATCGCCGTCCTTCGATCCATCTGTATAAATTGCAGAATGGCCAGGATAGTGAGATTTTATTTCTGCAAAGTGTTGTTGAATAATTAAAGGATTTGTGTCAGACTTTTTATGGTTTCTAAGATCAAAAATAAATACCGGTTTTGGATTTAACCATGGTGGGTTATGTGGAATTTCAATAGCAGCAATTTCATCTAAATTTATACCAGAGTTCTTCAAATGAGGTTTTATTCTGATACCAAAAGGTTGAATTTTATTTGGATGTTTTTCAAAAATATTTTCGTAAAGAGGTTTGAAAACACAGTCGTGTGCCGGGTTGCCAGGATACGCCTTCAATTTGGTTGCATATTGCAAAGCGAGCTTAATTCTTCTTTGATACAAAGAAGGCTCGTTTGCTTCTACATACAAACTATTTACAGGTGTGGTTCTAAAAGCTCCAAGACATAGTCGCAATCCCTGATGGTGTATAGTATCAAGGATTTTGACATATGACTTGCGAGCAGAACCATAAATAAAGCAACCGTAATCCAATTTCGATCGAACCAGCGATCTATAAAGATTCAGTAAAACATCGCACTCAGCACCCCAGTCGGTGCTGGATACGACTTTTAAAATATCTAATGCTTTAAGGCATTTATTTTTTAACATTTTGATATGGGGTAGAAAGGTTAGCCTTGAATCAAATATGAGACCAAGAAAAGTAGTTTCTTTTACAATTTTGATAGGATTATTATGTAATTTTAATTCGGGATCAGGATGCATCTTTCGTTTATTACAAAAATGCATCCCAACGGTTTTTGCAGTGGAGAATTTAAAACCATTCTCCATTGCCCATTTCTCTATTCTATTTAAACATAACTGCAGTTGACGTTCAATATTATTCATGTTTTTTCCTCGGTAACATATGAGGAAGTCGTCAACATATAGAGAACCATCAATATTATCTTTTAAAACTTGAGCAAGGCTATTAATTTTGATACTGAATAAAGTGACAGAAAGGATACTCCCCTGAGGAACACCCATTTCCTGTTCAAAGGGGTTAGATAAAGTAGAATTGACCCTAACTTTAAATTCTCTGTCAGATAAAAAGTTTGAAATAAAGGTAGGAAGTCTACCTTTCAACCCCATATCAAAAAGATCTTTTAAAATACCATATTTCCATGTTGTGTCATATGCTTTTTCTAAATCGAAAAAGATAGACACAACATGTTCATTCTTGGCAAAAGCGTTTCGAATATACGTTTCGAAACGTACAAGATGATCTAGGGTACTTCGCCCTTGCCTGAATCCACATTGGATATTTGATATTAGATTGTTAGATTCTAAAAACCAGACAAGGCGATCATTGATCATCCTTTCCATGGTTTTACAAAGACAGCTTGTGAGTGCTATAGGCCGATAGTTGGACGCTTCCGAGTGATCTTTTCCTGGTTTTGGAATAGGCACAACAGTGGCCATTTTCCAAATAGATGGTAAGTCACCCGTTTCCCAAATGTTGTTAAGAAGATTGAGAAGACATTGGAGAGAAGATTGTGGCAGATGTTTGAGAAGTTGATAATGGATGTCATCTGGACCACATGCTGTATCGTGAGATTTGTTCAATGAAGTTTTTAGCTCTTCCAAAGAAAAAGGTGTATTGTAATCTTCTAGATTTTTTGACTGGAAAGTAAGTTTTGATTTTTCTTTTTGAATTTTGATCCGCTGAAAATTGGGATGATAATTTTCAGCAGAGGAGTGTGTTGCAAATGTTTCGGCCAATTTATTTGATATGTCTGACTCTGATGTTAACAAGTCTTGTCCATCCTTTAAATGATGGACATTTGCTTTACTGTTTTTACCTTTAATTTTACGGATCGTGTTCCAAATTTTATTCATAGGGGTATGGTTATTTAGTTTAGAAACAAAGTTACGCCAAGAGGTACGTCGTCTTTGTTTCGTTACCCTGCGAGCTTTCGCTCGAAAAATTCGGAATTGGTTAAGATTATTTTGAGTTGGGTGTTTATTAAAGCGTCGTTCGGCCTTTTTCCGGTCTTTAATTGCGTCCTCACAGCTGTCATCGAACCAGGGTTTACTAGGATGTTTTGGATTTGTCGAGGTCTTAGGAATTGTTTCATCAGCAATTGAAATAAGTGTTTCATTGAATTTTAAAATGGGATCAGAAATAGCTTCAAAAGTGTCGGAGTTAAGTCGCTCTATACAGAGTTGTTCAAATAGAGGCCAATTGGCTTTGTTAAATTTGTACCGAGCGGCTCGTTCTGTGTTGGAAGAGTGCAAAGATTCCAATATAATGGGAAAATGATCACTGCCACAGAGATCGTCATGAACTTTCCATGAGAAATCGGGCAACAGAGAAGGATCTGCTATTGTAAGATCAATAGCCGAATATGATCCATTCCCAGGATGTAAATAGGTATTGGTTCCATCATTAAAAATACAGAGGTCTTCCTGATTCATTAAGCCTTCAATAATTTTACCTTTATCGTTTATTGTATTACTGCCCCATAAAGGGTTGTGTCCGTTGAAGTCACCAAGTAATATATAAGGGGCTGGAAGCTGATCAGTAAGATGTTTCAACTGGTTTAAATTTAATGAAGAATTCGGAGGGATATACACAGAGCATAAAGTAATTGTTTTGTCTAAAGATATTCTAACAGCAACCGCCTGAAGATCAGTGTTGAGATCTACAGGGCTATGTAGAACTTGATCTTTTACAAGAATGGTAGAGCCGCCAGCAGCTCTATCATTCTCGTCTACATATGTGCTGTATATAGAGTAGTTTTTTAAAGATATGTTATCACTTCGTTTTAGGTGGGATTCTTGGAGGCAAAATGCAACAGGAAGAAAGGCTTGAACCAATAATGTAATTTCAAGAAAATTAATCTTAAGACCTCGACAATTCCATTGTATTATAGTACCCATTATGGTCTGCGAATAGGGGAATAGTTGACAGTTTTTTTGGGGCTATTCCGCCGGTTTCTGCTGGGGGATCTACTTTTAGATCCAGTATCTGGGGGTAGTGTATCCATGGGATCGCCCCAGATAGTAGTGTCTAGATGATCTAGACTTCCAAACCTGTTGTGGACCTTAATGGGATCCCGCAGCAGTTTTGGAGTGCGATCTCCTTTTTGATTTGAGTTTTTATTTGAGTTAGAATTTAAATTGGAGTTGGTATTTTTTGAATTTTTTTTTGGGCTGCTTGAAGAAGTGGTTGAGGATTGAGAGGGTGCTGAAAACGTAGCAGTTTGAGAGGGTGCTGAAGACGTAGCGGTTTGAGAAGATGACGATTTTCGTGAAGATTTAATGATTTTGTCTGTTGTTGTAACTGTTAATTTTGAAGGTTCCTGTTTGTCAATAGGCCAGGTGATGATTGTCTGCGTTTCAACTGAAGTGAGAACGCGTTTGGCAACACTGGCGTATGATGTTGATGCAGGAGACGAAGGATTATTCGTTGAATTATACAGACGACGAGCCTCAGGGTAAGGGATGTTTTTTTCAGTTTTTAACTTTTGTATTTCTTTTTCCTTTTTAAAATGATGACAATCCTTGGATGAGGACATGTGGGCTTCACCACAATTGGCACACTTTGGAGTTTTAGTGCAGGTAAAGCCCTCATGTCCTTCTTCGGCGCACTTAAAACAGATCAAGTGACCTCTGCACTGTCCCTTCCCATGGCCGAACTTTTGACACTTAAAGCAGCGCACAGGGTTGGAGATGTATGCGCTGACTTTAACATTGTAGAGACCGATTTTTATTGATGAAGGGACAGATGGAGTATTAAAGTGTAGGAGGAAGGTATTCAGTTTGACCTGAACACCTTCTCTGTTGGCTACGAATCTTTTGACTTTAGTTATACCCTGAGGTTTAAGTTCTTCACAAATTTCGTCATCTGTAAGTTCAGAGAGATCTTGGTCTCTGTAACGAATAATACCTTGACTGGAATTTAACGTTCTATGAGGAGAAGAAGAGATGTTTAAATCAAGAATTTTGTTTAATTTTAACAAATTGAAGGATTGCTGTTTCTTTGAACATTCAATTAACAAAGAGCCTGATTTCAATTTTGTAACATTTTTTACATCTCCTGCACAACCCTTTATAGTTTTTTCAATTACAAAAGGAGAAATTTTGGATAAAGGTTTATTTTGTTCAGTACTGGTTAGAACAATAAATCTTGACCACTGCTCATCGTCAACCATTTCTTCTAGAGCGAATTCATTTTTTCTTTTTTTTGAACTTGTTATACCATTAGTTTTAGAAGCCATGTTGTAAGAATGCGGTTCACCACCCTTGTCACCCACCCGCCACGGAGTGCCAACAGGGGCGATGCTTGTCTCTGCGGATCACCAGCAGAAAGCATCAGGTGTTCCAAGGGTGGTATACTCAAATAGATGAATTTCTTCACGAACGCAAGCTTCGTGCCAGAATTAACTGGCGAAACAACCGTTCGAAATTCATTCCACTCGATTGACCCATGAGCCACCGCCTTCTTAACAGCTTGTAACAACAACTTTGGAACTGAAATTCACAGGATATGATCAAGTGACAAGAGAAATGACGACAAGCTTGTTAAGGGCTCGGCGTGACCAGCCGATTGACCGAACCGGGTCCATCCGGTCTCCCGTCTAGTTGAAGTCAGGGCCAAAGTGGTGTATTGAAAATCAAACCCGCTGACCCGCACTAATGGATGCAGCAGAGAGTGATCTCTCAACCACCAGGATCCCTTCCTCCACCGACACGGGTTGCAACACACGGCAAACATGTCGCCTCTATAAAGCTGAGGAAGCTTTGCCCTTCAGCCACCGCCTTCTTTGCAAATCCTGTAAGGGAGCTGTCTATCAAATGGTACATACATTTCATGGAACAGTTTGAAGGAAAAAATGTAATAGAGTAGCTTAAATGAGAAGGATTCACAAAGGGCAAGACGTGACATGCCGATTCATCGAAGTCAGGGCTAACTCGATTTCCCGTCTAGAAAAAGTAAGGGTTCAGTAAGTTATCGGGACCGTTTACCCGGCCTACTGAAATCCCGTCCTGTAATCGACACGGGTCGCAACACACGGCAAGTGTTGCCTCTGTTAGCAGACTCTTACTGCAGGCTGAGGAAGCCGTGGGCCTATTCTCCTGTGCCCCGGGTCCCACACGGGGTCGGTTTGGGGTTCAACCACGGGGGACTATGCGGGATTTCGATTGCAGCAATTTCATCTAAATTCATACCGGAATTTTTCAAATGAGATTTAATTCGGAGGCCAAAAGGTTGAATTTTGTTTGGATGTTTTTCGAAAATGTTTTGATAAAGAGGTTTGAAAACACAGTCGTGGGCGGGGTTGCCAGGATATGCCTTTAATTTGGTTGCATATTGCAAAGCGAGCTTTATTCTTCTTTGATACAAAGAAGGCTCACCTGCTTCTACATATAAACTCTCAACAGGTGAAGTTCTGAAAGCTCCAAGGCACAGTCGCAATCCTTGATGGTGGATAGTATCAAGGATTTTGACATATGACTTGCGAGCAGAACCATAAATAAAACAACCATAATCCAATTTCGATCGAACCAGCGATCTATATAGATTGAGTAAAACATCGCATTCAGCACCCCAGTCGGCGCTGGATACGACTTTTAAAATATCTAATGCTTTAAGGCATTTATTTTTTAACATTTTGATATGGGGAAGAAAGGTTAGCCTTGAATCAAATATGAGACCAAGAAAAGTAGTTTCTTTTACAATTTTAATAGGATTATTATATAATTTTAATTCGGGATCAGGATGCATCTTACGTTTATTACAAAAGTGCATCCCAACAGTTTTTGCAGTGGAGAATTTAAAACCATTCTCCATAGCCCATTTCTCTATTCTATTTAAACACAACTGCAGCTGACGTTCGATATTATTCATATTTTTCCCTCGGTAACATATGAGGAAGTCGTCAACATATAAAGAACCATCAATATTATCTTTTAAAACTTGAGCAAGGCTATTAATTTTAATACTAAATAAAGTGACAGAAAGGATGCTGCCCTGGGGAACACCCATTTCCTGTACAAAAGGGTCAGATAACGTAGAATTGACCCTAACTTTAAATTCTCTGTCAGATAAAAAGTTTGAGATAAAGGTAGGAAGTCTACCTTTCAACCCCATATCAAAAAGATCTTTTAAAATCCCATATTTCCATGTTGTGTCATATGCTTTTTCTAAATCGAAAAAGATAGACACAACATGTTCGTTTTTGGCAAATGCGTTTCGAATATATGTTTCGAAACGCACCAGATGATCAATAGTACTACGACCTTGTCTGAATCCACACTGGATATTCGAGATTAGGTTGTTCGATTCTAAAAACCAGACAAGGCGATCGTTGATCATCCTTTCCATGGTTTTACAAAGACAGCTCGTGAGGGCTATAGGCCGATAGTTGGACGCTTCCGAGTGATCTTTGCCTGGTTTTGGAATAGGCACAACAGTGGCCATTTTCCAAATAGATGGTAAGTCACCCGTTTCCCAAATGTTGTTGAGAAGATTCAGAAGACATTGGAGAGAAGATTGTGGCAGATGTTTGAGAAGTTGATAATGGATGTCATCTGGACCACATGCAGTATCGTGAGATTTCTTCAATGAAGTTTTTAGCTCTTCCAAAGAAAAAGGTTTGTTATAATCTTCAAAATTGTTTGACTGGAAATTAAGTTTTGATTTTTCTTTTTGAATTTTGATCCGCTGAAAATTGGGATGATAATTTTCAGCAGAGGAGTGTGTTGCAAATGTTTCGGCCAATTTATTTGATATGTCTGACTCTGATGTTAACAAGTCTTGTCCATCCTTTAAATGATGGACATTTGCTTTACTGTTTTTACCTTTAATTTTACGAATCATGTTCCAAATTTTATTCATGGGGGTATGGTTATTTAGTTTAGAAACAAAGTTACGCCAAGAGGTGCGTCGTCTTTGTTTCGTTACCCTGCGAGCTTTCGCTCGAAAAATTCGGAAATGGTTAAGATTATTTTGAGTTGGGTGTTTATTAAAGCGTCGTTCGGCTTTTTTCCGGTCTTTAATAGCGTCCTCACAGCTGTCATCGAACCATGGTTTACTAGGATGTTTTGGATTTGTCGAGGTCTTAGGAATTGTTTCATCAGAAATTGAAATAAGTGTTTCATTGAATTTTAAAATAGAATCAGAAACAGCTTCAAAAGCATCCGAGTTAAGTCTCTCTATACAGAGTTGTTCAAATAGAGGCCAATTGGCCTTGCCAAATTTATACCGAGCGACTCGTTCTGTGTTTGAAGAGTGTAAAGATTCCAAGATAATGGGAAAGTGATCACTGCCACAGAGATCGTCATGGACTTTCCATGAGAAATCGGGCAACAGAGAAGGGTCTGCTATTGAAAGATCAATAGCCGAATATGATCCATTCCCAGGATGTAAATATGTATTGGTTCCATCATTAAGAATACACAGATCTTCCTGATCCATCAAGCCTTCAATAATTTTACCTTTATCGTTTATTGTGTTACTGCCCCATAAAGGGTTGTGTCCGTTGAAGTCCCCAAGTAATATATAAGGGGCCGGAAGCTGATCAGTAAGATGTTTCAATTGATTTAAATTTAATGAAGAATTCGGAGGGATATACACAGAGCATAAGGTAATCGTTTTGTCTAAAGATATTCTAACAGCAACCGCCTGAAGATCAGTTTTGAGATCTACAGGGCTATGTAGAAATTGATCTTTTACAAGAATGGTAGAGCCGCCAGCAGCTCTATCATTCTCTTCTACATATGTGCTGTATAAAGAGTAGTTTTTTAAAGATATGTTATCACTTCGTTTTAGATGGGATTCTTGAAGGCAAAATGCAACAGGAAGAAAGGCTTGAACTAATAAAGTAATTTCTAGAAAGTTAATCTTGAGACCTCGACAATTCCATTGTATTATTGTATCCATTATGGTCTGCGAATAGGGGAATAGTTGACAGGTTTTTTGGGGCTATTCCGCCGGCTTCTGCTGGGGGATCTACTTTTAGATCCAGTATCTGGGGGTAGTGTATCCATGGGATCGCCCCAGATAGTAGTGTCTAGATGATCTAGACTTCCAAACCTGTTGTGGACCTTAATGGGATCCCGCAGCAGTTTTGGAGTACGATCTCCTTTTTGATTTGAGTTTTTATTTGAATTTGAATTGGAGTTAGAAGATTTTGTATTTGGATTGGTCTTAATGTTTGAATTTTTTTTTGGGCTGCTTGAAGAATTAGTTGAGGATTGAGAAGGTGTTGAAGAAGTAGTAGATGCCGAAGGCGTAGAAGTTTGAGATGCAGAAGATTTTCGAGATGATGTAATTATTTTATCAGTGGTTTGAGCCGGTAGTCTTGTTGGGTCTTTCTGATCTATAGGCCAGGTGATCATGGTTTGCGTTTCAGAAGTAACGCAAACACGTTTCGTCACACTGGCATATGACATTACAGAAGACGATGGATTACTCACTGAACTAAAGAGACGACGAGCCTCAGGGTAAGTGATGTTCCTTTCTGTTTTCAATTTTTGTATGTCCTTTTCTTTTTTAAAATGATGACAATCTTTTGAGGAGGACATGTGGGCTTCACCACAATTGGCACACTTTGGGTTGTTTGTGCAGGTAAAGCCCTCATGCCCTACCTCTGCACAGTTGAAGCATACCAAGGAGCCTCTACATTGTCCCTTGCCATGACCAAATTTTTGGCATTTAAAGCAGCGCACAGGATTTGGTATAAATGCGCTGACTTTAACGCTGTATAGTCCAATTTTGATAGACTGAGGGACAGATGGAGAATTAAAATTGAGCAGAAAGGTATTCAGTTTTAGCTGAATACCTTGTCTCTTGGCAATGAATCTTTTTACCTTTGTTACACCCTGAGGTTTGAGTTCTTCACAAATTTCCTCGTCGGTTAGTTCAGAGAGATCATCGTCTCTGTAATGAATGATCCCTTGACAAGAATTTAATGTTCTGTGAGGAGTGGAAGATATTTCTAAATCGAGAATTTTATTGAGCTGCAGTAAATTTAAAGATTGTTGTTTTTTTGAAACTTCAATAAGAATTGATCCGGATTTCATTTTTGTTACGTTTTTAACATCTCCTGCACAGCCTTTAATAGTTTTTCCGATGACGAAAGGAGAAATTTTTGATAGTGGTTTGTTAGAATCTTTACTAGACAAAACAATAAAACGTGAAAAGTGATCATCATCAACTATTTCTTCAAGCGAAATGTCATTTTTTCTTTTTTTAGAACCTGTTTGCGTAAATGTTTTGGAAGCCATGTTAAAAGAATGAAGTTCACCACCCTTGTCACCCACCCGCCACGGAGTGCCAACAGGGGCGATGCTTGGTGTCTGCGGATCGCCAGCAGAAAGCATCAGGTGTTCCAAGGGTGGTATACTCAAATAGATGAATTTCTTCACGAACGCAAGCTTCGTGCCAGAATTAACTGGCGAAACAACCGTTCGAAACTCTATCTACTCGATTGACCCATGAGCCACCGCCTTCTTAACAGCTTGTAACTGAACAACTTTGGAAGTGAAATTCACAAGATATGATGAAGTGACAAGAAAAATAAGACAAGCTTGTTAAGGGCTCGGCATGACCAGCCGATTGACCGAACCGGGTCCATCCGGTCTCCCGTCTAGATGAAGTCAGGGCCAAAGTGGTGTATTGAAAATCAAACCCGCTGACCCGCACTAATGGATGCAGCAGAGAGTGATCTCTCAACCACCAGGATCCCTTCTTCCACCATCACGGGTTGCAACACACGGCAAACATGTCGCCTCTATAAAGCTGAGGAAGCTTTGCCCTTCAGCCACCGCCTTCTTTGTGAATCCTTAAAGGAAGCTGTCTATCAACTGGTTAATACATTTCATGGAATAGTTTGAAAAGAAATAAATGTAATAGAAAAGCTAAAATGAGAAGGATTCACAAAGGGCAAGACGTGACATGCCGATTCATCGAAGTCAGGGCTAACTCGATTTCCCGTCTAGAAAAAGTAAGGGTTCAGTAGGTTATCGGGACCGTTTACCCGGCCTACTGAAATCCCGTCCTGTAATCGACACGGGTCGCAACACACGGCAAGTGTTGCCTCTGTTAGCAGACTCTTACTGCAGGCTGAGGAAGCCGTGGGCCTATTCTCCTGTGCCCCGGGTCCCACACGGGGTTACATGCATTACGAAATTGTATTCCTTATACAGATGTGAAGAGTGTAACGCAGTATTTTAACCTGCACAGTTACTTCCATGGGAGGAGCCACGAACGATTTGGCTGTGAAGGAAATATTCTTGATACCCAAGAGTATACTACTAGTAGCTGCAAAGAAAATTTGCCAAATAAAACAGAAATATCTCTAAAAAAGGAAAATGAATGAAAACGCAAGGCCACTTTAGAAACCAAAGTGGTATGATCAAATTGATATTGCTCATAGAAGGTGATGAAAGGCCTTATTAGAAGAGAAGTGTTTAATGTGTCGGTGAAGTCCGGACATCTTTTAAGAGAGATTGATCATCAACAATTAAGGTATGAACGAAAAGGTTCCCATGGTCCTACTAATTTGTGCAGGCAAAGCATATGTACATCGGTTAGTGCTTGCAGATAACGTCACCTTTTATTTCAGCGTATATTACGATTTTGGCCAATACAAGTTGTGTAACAGTTTGTCCCAAATTTGTAAAGACATTGCATATTATGTGAATTCTCATTAGCTGATTGATTGGATGTCTGCTTTACGTCCAGCGAGCAGTATTTCAGCTATATTCAGGACGGCAACAAGTTAACATATGAACAAATTTTGAATATGGTTACCTCAAACAACACTAGTAAAATGAAAAACAAAATAAGAAATGTACTGAGACAATTTTCGAGAACTTTATGTTCTGTTTGTGCACAAACGGGTGTATATCTAAAAGTTGATACTATGAAATGTAGATTAATGTCATTGTCAACTTGTTGCGGGTCTCTCTTTCAGAATACATGCATTACGAAATTGTATTCCTTATACAGATGTGAAGAGTGTAACGCAGTATTTTAACCTGCACAGTTACTTCCATGGGAGGAGCCACGAACGATTTGGCTGTGAAGGAAATATTCTTGATACCCAAGAGTATACTACTAGTAGCTGCAAAGAAAATTTGCCAAATAAAACAGAAATATCTCTAAAAAAGGAAAATGAATGAAAACGCAAGGCCACTTTAGAAACCAAAGTGGTATGATCAAATTGATATTGCTCATAGAAGGTGATGAAAGGCCTAATTAGCAGAGAAGTGTTTAATGTGTCGGTGAAGTCCGGACATCTTTTAAGAGAGATTGATCTTCAACAGTTAAGGTATGAACGAAAAGGTTCCCATGGTCCTACTAATTTGTGCAGGCAAAGCATATGTACATCGGTTAGTGCTTGCAGATAACGTCACCTTTTATTTCAGCGTATATTACGATTTTTGGCCAATACAAGTTGTGTAACAGTTTGTCCCAAATTTGTAAAGACATTGCATATTATGTGAATTCTCATTAGCTGATTGATTGGATGTCTGCTTTACGTCCAGCGAGCAGTATTTCAGCTATATTCAGGACGGCAACAAGTTAACATATGAACAAATTTTGAATATGGTTACCTCAAACAACACTAGTAAAATGAAAAACAAAATAAGAAATGTACTGAGACAATTTTCGAGAACTTTATGTTCTGTTTGTGCACAAACGGGTGTATATCTAACAAACGGGTGTATATCTAAAAGTTGATACTATGAAATGTAGATTAATGTCATTGTCAACTTGTTGCGGGTCTCTCTTTCAGAATACATGCATTACGAAATTGTATTCCTTATACAGATGTGAAGAGTGTAACGCAGTATTTTAACCTGCACAGTTACTTCCATCGGAGGAGCCACGAACGATTTGGCTGTGAAGGAAATATTCTTGATACCCAAGAGTATACTACTAGTAGCTGCCAAGAAAATTTGCCAAATAAAACAGAAATATCTCTAAAAAAGGAAAATGAATGAAAACGCAAGGCCACTTTAGAAACCAAAGTGGTATGATCAAATTGATATTGCTCATAGAAGGTGATGAAAGGCCTAATTAGCAGAGAAGTGTTTAATGTGTCGGTGAAGTCCGGACATCTTTTAAGAGTGATTGATCTTCAACAGTTAAGGTATGAACGAAAAGGTTCCCATGGTCCTACTAATTTGTGCAGGCAAAGCATATGTACATCGGTTAGTGCTTGCAGATAACGTCACCTTTTATTTCAGCGTATATTACGATTTTTGGCCAATACAAGTTGTGTAACAGTTTGTCCCAAATTTGTAAAGACATTGCATATTATGTGAATTCTCATTAGCTGATTGATTGGATGTCTGCTTTACGTCCAGCGAGCAGTATTTCAGCTATATTCAGGACGGCAACAAGTTAACATATGAACAAATTTTGAATATGGTTACCTCAAACAACACTAGTAAAATGAAAAACAAAATAAGAAATGTACTGAGACAATTTTCGAGAACTTTATGTTCTGTTTGTGCACAAACGGGTGTATATCTAACAAACGGGTGTATATCTAAAAGTTGATACTATGAAATGTAGATTAATGTCATTGTCAACTTGTTGCGGGTCTCTCTTTCAGAATACATGCATTACGAAATTGTATTCCTTATACAGATGTGAAGAGTGTAACGCAGTATTTTAACCTGCAGTTACTTCCATGGGAGGAGCCACGAACGATTTGGCTGTGAAGGAAATATTCTTGATACCCAAGAGTATACTACTAGTAGCTGCCAAGAAAATTTGCCAAATAAAACAGAAATATCTCTAAAAAAGGAAAATGAATGAAAACGCAAGGCCACTTTAGAAACCAAAGTGGTATGATCAAATTGATATTGCTCATAGAAGGTGATGAAAGGCCTAATTAGCAGAGAAGTGTTTAATGTGTCGGTAAAGTCCGGACATCTTTTAAGAGAGATTGATCTTCAACAGTTAAGGTATGAACGAAAAGGTTCCCATGGTCCTACTAATTTGTGCAGGCAAAGCATATGTACATCGGTTAGTGCTTGCAGATAACGTCACCTTTTATTTCAGCGTATATTACGATTTTTGGCCAATACAAGTTGTGTAACAGTTTGTCCCAAATTTGTAGACATTGCATATTATGTGAATTCTGAGTAGCTGATTGATTGGATGTTTGCTTTACGTCCAGCGAGCAGTATTTCAGCTATATTCAGGACGGGAACAAGTTAACATATGAACAAATTTTGAATATGGTTACCTCAAACAACACTAGTAAAATGAAAAACAAAATAAGAAATGTACAGAGACAATTTTCCAGAACTTCATGTTCTGTTTGTGCACAAACGGGTGTATATCTAAAAGTTGATACTATGAAATTTAGATTAATGTCATTGTCCCCTTGTTGCGGGTCTCTCTTTCAGAATACATGTATTACGAAATTTTATTCCTTATACAGATGTGAAGAGGGTAACGCAGTATTTTAACCTGCACAGTTACTTCCATCGGAGGAGCCACGAACGATTTAGCTGTGAAGGAAATATTCTTCATACCCAAGAGTATACTACTAGTAGCTGCAAAGAAAATTTGCCAAATAAAACAGAAATATCTCTAAAAAAGGAAAATGAATGAAAACGCAAGGCCACTTTAGAAACCAAAGTGGTATGATCAAATTGATATTGCTCATAGAAGGTGATGAAAGGCCTTATTAGAAGAGAAGTGTTTAATGTGTCGGTGAAGTCCGGACATCTTTTAAGAGAGATTGATCATCAACAATTAAGGTATGAACGAAAAGGTTCCCATGGTCCTACTAATTTGTGCAGGCAAAGCATATGTACATCGGTTAGTGCTTGCAGATAACGTCACCTTTTATTTCAGCGTATATTACGATTTTGGCCAATACAAGTTGTGTAACAGTTTGTCCCAAATTTGTAAAGACATTGCATATTATGTGAATTCTCATTAGCTGATTGATTGGATGTCTGCTTTACGTCCAGCGAGCAGTATTTCAGCTATATTCAGGACGGCAACAAGTTAACATATGAACAAATTTTGAATATGGTTACCTCAAACAACACTAGTAAAATGAAAAACAAAATAAGAAATGTACTGAGACAATTTTCGAGAACTTTATGTTCTGTTTGTGCACAAACGGGTGTATATCTAACAAACGGGTGTATATCTAAAAGTTGATACTATGAAATGTAGATTAATGTCATTGTCAACTTGTTGCGGGTCTCTCTTTCAGAATACATGCATTACGAAATTGTATTCCTTATACAGATGTGAAGAGTGTAACGCAGTATTTTAACCTGCACAGTTACTTCCATCGGAGGAGCCACGAACGATTTGGCTGTGAAGGAAATATTCTTGATACCCAAGAGTATACTACTAGTAGCTGCCAAGAAAATTTGCCAAATAAAACAGAAATATCTCTAAAAAAGGAAAATGAATGAAAACGCAAGGCCACTTTAGAAACCAAAGTGGTATGATCAAATTGATATTGCTCATAGAAGGTGATGAAAGGCCTAATTAGCAGAGAAGTGTTTAATGTGTCGGTGAAGTCCGGACATCTTTTAAGAGAGATTGATCTTCAACAGTTAAGGTATGAACGAAAAGGTTCCCATGGTCCTACTAATTTGTGCAGGCAAAGCATATGTACATCGGTTAGTGCTTGCAGATAACGTCACCTTTTATTTCAGCGTATATTACGATTTTTGGCCAATACAAGTTGTGTAACAGTTTGTCCCAAATTTGTAAAGACATTGCATATTATGTGAATTCTCATTAGCTGATTGATTGGATGTCTGCTTTACGTCCAGCGAGCAGTATTTCAGCTATATTCAGGACGGCAACAAGTTAACATATGAACAAATTTTGAATATGGTTACCTCAAACAACACTAGTAAAATGAAAAACAAAATAAGAAATGTACTGAGACAATTTTCGAGAACTTTATGTTCTGTTTGTGCACAAACGGGTGTATATCTAACAAACGGGTGTATATCTAAAAGTTGATACTATGAAATGTAGATTAATGTCATTGTCAACTTGTTGCGGGTCTCTCTTTCAGAATACATGCATTACGAAATTGTATTCCTTATACAGATGTGAAGAGTGTAACGCAGTATTTTAACCTGCAGTTACTTCCATGGGAGGAGCCACGAACGATTTGGCTGTGAAGGAAATATTCTTGATACCCAAGAGTATACTACTAGTAGCTGCCAAGAAAATTTGCCAAATAAAACAGAAATATCTCTAAAAAAGGAAAATGAATGAAAACGCAAGGCCACTTTAGAAACCAAAGTGGTATGATCAAATTGATATTGCTCATAGAAGGTGATGAAAGGCCTAATTAGCAGAGAAGTGTTTAATGTGTCGGTAAAGTCCGGACATCTTTTAAGAGAGATTGATCTTCAACAGTTAAGGTATGAACGAAAAGGTTCCCATGGTCCTACTAATTTGTGCAGGCAAAGCATATGTACATCGGTTAGTGCTTGCAGATAACGTCACCTTTTATTTCAGCGTATATTACGATTTTTGGCCAATACAAGTTGTGTAACAGTTTGTCCCAAATTTGTAGACATTGCATATTATGTGAATTCTGAGTAGCTGATTGATTGGATGTTTGCTTTACGTCCAGCGAGCAGTATTTCAGCTATATTCAGGACGGGAACAAGTTAACATATGAACAAATTTTGAATATGGTTACCTCAAACAACACTAGTAAAATGAAAAACAAAATAAGAAATGTACAGAGACAATTTTCCAGAACTTCATGTTCTGTTTGTGCACAAACGGGTGTATATCTAAAAGTTGATACTATGAAATTTAGATTAATGTCATTGTCCCCTTGTTGCGGGTCTCTCTTTCAGAATACATGTATTACGAAATTTTATTCCTTATACAGATGTGAAGAGGGTAACGCAGTATTTTAACCTGCACAGTTACTTCCATCGGAGGAGCCACGAACGATTTAGCTGTGAAGGAAATATTCTTCATACCCAAGACTATACTACTAGTAGCAGCCAAGAAAGTTCGCCAAATAAAACAGAAATATCTCTAAAAAAGGAAAATGAATGAAAACGCAAGGCCACTTTAGAAACCAAAGTGGTATCATCAAATTGATATTGCTCATAGAAGGTGATGAAAGGCCTAATTAGCAGAGAAGTGTTTAATGTGTCGTTGAAGTCCGGACATCTTTTAAGAGAGATTGATCATCAACAGTTAAGGTATGAACGAAAAGGTTCCCATGGTCCTACTAATTTCTGCAGGCAAAGTAAATGTACATCGGTTAGTGCTTGCAGATAACGTCACCTTTTATTTCAGCGTATATTACGATTTTTGGCCAATACAAGTTGTGTAACAGTTTGTCCCATATTTGTAAAGACATTGCATATTATGTGAATTCTCATTAGCTGATTGATTGGATGTCTGCTTTACGTCCAGCGAGCAGTATTTCAGCTATATTCAGGACGGGAACAAGTTAACATATGAACAAATTTTGAATATGGTTACCTCAAACAACACTAGTAAAATGAAAAACAAAATAAGAAATGGACTGAGACAATTTTCGAGAACTTTATGTTCTGTTTGTGCACAAACGGGTGTATATCTAAAAGTTGATACTATGAAATGTAGATTAATGTCATTGTCAACTTGTTGCGGGTCTCTCTTTCAGAATACATGCATTACGAAATTGTATTCCTTATACAGATGTGAAGAGTGTAACGCAGTATTTTAACCTGCACAGTTACTTCCAAGGGAGGAGCCACGAACGATTTGGCTGTGAAGGAAATATTCTTGATACCCAAGAGTATACTACTAGTAGCTGCAAAGAAAATTTGCCAAATAAAACAGAAATATCTCTAAAAAAGGAAAATGAATGAAAACGCAAGGCCACTTTAGAAACCAAAGTGGTATGATCAAATTGATATTGCTCATAGAAGGTGATGAAAGGCCTAATTAGCAGAGAAGTGTTTAATGTGTCGGTGAAGTCCGGACATCTTTTAAGAGAGATTGATCTTCAACAGTTAAGGTATGAACGAAAAGGTTCCCATGGTCCTACTAATTTGTGCAGGCAAAGCATATGTACATCGGTTAGTGCTTGCAGATAACGTCACCTTTTATTTCAGCGTATATTACGATTTTTGGCCAATACAAGTTGTGTAACAGTTTGTCCCAAATTTGTAAAGACATTGCATATTATGTGAATTCTCATTAGCTGATTGATTGGATGTCTGCTTTACGTCCAGCGAGCAGTATTTCAGCTATATTCAGGACGGCAACAAGTTAACATATGAACAAATTTTGAATATGGTTACCTCAAACAACACTAGTAAAATGAAAAACAAAATAAGAAATGTACTGAGACAATTTTCGAGAACTTTATGTTCTGTTTGTGCACAAACGGGTGTATATCTAACAAACGGGTGTATATCTAAAAGTTGATACTATGAAATGTAGATTAATGTCATTGTCAACTTGTTGCGGGTCTCTCTTTCAGAATACATGCATTACGAAATTGTATTCCTTATACAGATGTGAAGAGTGTAACGCAGTATTTTAACCTGCACAGTTACTTCCATGGGAGGAGCCACGAACGATTTGGCTGTGAAGGAAATATTCTTGATACCCAAGAGTATACTACTAGTAGCTGCCAAGAAAATTTGCCAAATAAAACAGAAATATCTCTAAAAAAGGAAAATGAATGAAAACGCAAGGCCACTTTAGAAACCAAAGTGGTATGATCAAATTGATATTGCTCATAGAAGGTGATGAAAGGCCTAATTAGCAGAGAAGTGTTTAATGTGTCGGTGAAGTCCGGACATCTTTTAAGAGAGATTGATCTTCAACAGTTAAGGTATGAACGAAAAGGTTCCCATGGTCCTACTAATTTGTGCAGGCAAAGCATATGTACATCGGTTAGTGCTTGCAGATAACGTCACCTTTTATTTCAGCGTATATTACGATTTTTGGCCAATACAAGTTGTGTAACAGTTTGTCCCAAATTTGTAAAGACATTGCATATTATGTGAATTCTCATTAGCTGATTGATTGGATGTCTGCTTTACGTCCAGCGAGCAGTATTTCAGCTATATTCAGGACGGCAACAAGTTAACATATGAACAAATTTTGAATATGGTTACCTCAAACAACACTAGTAAAATGAAAAACAAAATAAGAAATGTACTGAGACAATTTTCGAGAACTTTATGTTCTGTTTGTGCACAAACGGGTGTATATCTAACAAACGGGTGTATATCTAAAAGTTGATACTATGAAATGTAGATTAATGTCATTGTCAACTTGTTGCGGGTCTCTCTTTCAGAATACATGCATTACGAAATTGTATTCCTTATACAGATGTGAAGAGTGTAACGCAGTATTTTAACCTGCAGTTACTTCCATGGGAGGAGCCACGAACGATTTGGCTGTGAAGGAAATATTCTTGATACCCAAGAGTATACTACTAGTAGCTGCCAAGAAAATTTGCCAAATAAAACAGAAATATCTCTAAAAAAGGAAAATGAATGAAAACGCAAGGCCACTTTAGAAACCAAAGTGGTATGATCAAATTGATATTGCTCATAGAAGGTGATGAAAGGCCTAATTAGCAGAGAAGTGTTTAATGTGTCGGTAAAGTCCGGACATCTTTTAAGAGAGATTGATCTTCAACAGTTAAGGTATGAACGAAAAGGTTCCCATGGTCCTACTAATTTGTGCAGGCAAAGCATATGTACATCGGTTAGTGCTTGCAGATAACGTCACCTTTTATTTCAGCGTATATTACGATTTTTGGCCAATACAAGTTGTGTAACAGTTTGTCCCAAATTTGTAGACATTGCATATTATGTGAATTCTGAGTAGCTGATTGATTGGATGTTTGCTTTACGTCCAGCGAGCAGTATTTCAGCTATATTCAGGACGGGAACAAGTTAACATATGAACAAATTTTGAATATGGTTACCTCAAACAACACTAGTAAAATGAAAAACAAAATAAGAAATGTACAGAGACAATTTTCCAGAACTTCATGTTCTGTTTGTGCACAAACGGGTGTATATCTAAAAGTTGATACTATGAAATTTAGATTAATGTCATTGTCCCCTTGTTGCGGGTCTCTCTTTCAGAATACATGTATTACGAAATTTTATTCCTTATACAGATGTGAAGAGGGTAACGCAGTATTTTAACCTGCACAGTTACTTCCATCGGAGGAGCCACGAACGATTTAGCTGTGAAGGAAATATTCTTCATACCCAAGACTATACTACTAGTAGCAGCCAAGAAAGTTCGCCAAATAAAACAGAAATATCTCTAAAAAAGGAAAATGAATGAAAACGCAAGGCCACTTTAGAAACCAAAGTGGTATCATCAAATTGATATTGCTCATAGAAGGTGATGAAAGGCCTAATTAGCAGAGAAGTGTTTAATGTGTCGTTGAAGTCCGGACATCTTTTAAGAGAGATTGATCATCAACAGTTAAGGTATGAACGAAAAGGTTCCCATGGTCCTACTAATTTCTGCAGGCAAAGTAAATGTACATCGGTTAGTGCTTGCAGATAACGTCACCTTTTATTTCAGCGTATAATACGATTTTTGGCCAATACAAGTTGTGTAACAGTTTGTCCCATATTTGTAAAGACATTGCATATTATGTGAATTCTCATTAGCTGATTGATTGGATGTCTGCTTTACGTCCAGCGAGCAGTATTTCAGCTATATTCAGGACGGGAACAAGTTAACATATGAACAAATTTTGAACATGGTTACCTCAAACAACACTAGTAAAATGAAAAACAAAATAAGAAATGGACTGAGACAATTTTCCAGAACTTCATGTTCTGTTTGTGCACAAACGGGTGTATATCGAAAAGTTGATACTATGAAATTTAGATTAATGTCATTGTCCCCTTGTTGCGGGTCTCTCTTTCAGAATACATGTATTACGAAATTTTATTCCTTATACAGATGTGAAGAGGGTAACGCAGTATTTTAACCTGCACAGTTACTTCCATGGGAGGAGCCACGAACGATTTAGCTGTGAAGGAAATATTCTTCATACCCAAGACTATACTTCTAGTAGCAGCCAAGAAAGTTCGCCAAATAAAACAGAAATATCTCTAAAAAAGGAAAATGAATGAAAACGCAAGGCCACTTTAGAAACCAAAGTGGTATCATCAAATTGATATTGCTCATAGAAGGTGATGAAAGGCCTAATTAGCAGAGAAGTGTTTAATGTGTCGTTGAAGTCCGGACATCTTTTAAGAGAGATTGATCATCAACAGTTAAGGTATGAACGAAAAGGTTCCCATGGTCCTACTAATTTCTGCAGGCAAAGTAAATGTACATCGGTTAGTGCTTGCAGATAACGTCACCTTTTATTTCAGCGTATATTACGATTTTGGCCAATACAAGTTGTGTAACAGTTTGTCCCAAATTTGTAAAGACATTGCATATTATGTGAATTCTCATTAGCTGATTGATTGGATGTCTGCTTTACGTCCAGCGAGCAGTATTTCAGCTATATTCAGGACGGCAACAAGTTAACATATGAACAAATTTTGAATATGGTTACCTCAAACAACACTAGTAAAATGAAAAACAAAATAAGAAATGTACTGAGACAATTTTCGAGAACTTTATGTTCTGTTTGTGCACAAACGGGTGTATATCTAAAAGTTGATACTATGAAATGTAGATTAATGTCATTGTCAACTTGTTGCGGGTCTCTCTTTCAGAATACATGCATTACGAAATTGTATTCCTTATACAGATGTGAAGAGTGTAACGCAGTATTTTAACCTGCACAGTTACTTCCATGGGAGGAGCCACGAACGATTTGGCTGTGAAGGAAATATTCTTGATACCCAAGAGTATACTACTAGTAGCTGCAAAGAAAATTTGCCAAATAAAACAGAAATATCTCTAAAAAAGGAAAATGAATGAAAACGCAAGGCCACTTTAGAAACCAAAGTGGTATGATCAAATTGATATTGCTCATAGAAGGTGATGAAAGGCCTAATTAGCAGAGAAGTGTTTAATGTGTCGGTGAAGTCCGGACATCTTTTAAGAGAGATTGATCTTCAACAGTTAAGGTATGAACGAAAAGGTTCCCATGGTCCTACTAATTTGTGCAGGCAAAGCATATGTACATCGGTTAGTGCTTGCAGATAACGTCACCTTTTATTTCAGCGTATATTACGATTTTTGGCCAATACAAGTTGTGTAACAGTTTGTCCCAAATTTGTAAAGACATTGCATATTATGTGAATTCTCATTAGCTGATTGATTGGATGTCTGCTTTACGTCCAGCGAGCAGTATTTCAGCTATATTCAGGACGGCAACAAGTTAACATATGAACAAATTTTGAATATGGTTACCTCAAACAACACTAGTAAAATGAAAAACAAAATAAGAAATGTACTGAGACAATTTTCGAGAACTTTATGTTCTGTTTGTGCACAAACGGGTGTATATCTAACAAACGGGTGTATATCTAAAAGTTGATACTATGAAATGTAGATTAATGTCATTGTCAACTTGTTGCGGGTCTCTCTTTCAGAATACATGCATTACGAAATTGTATTCCTTATACAGATGTGAAGAGTGTAACGCAGTATTTTAACCTGCAGTTACTTCCATGGGAGGAGCCACGAACGATTTGGCTGTGAAGGAAATATTCTTGATACCCAAGAGTATACTACTAGTAGCTGCCAAGAAAATTTGCCAAATAAAACAGAAATATCTCTAAAAAAGGAAAATGAATGAAAACGCAAGGCCACTTTAGAAACCAAAGTGGTATGATCAAATTGATATTGCTCATAGAAGGTGATGAAAGGCCTAATTAGCAGAGAAGTGTTTAATGTGTCGGTAAAGTCCGGACATCTTTTAAGAGAGATTGATCTTCAACAGTTAAGGTATGAACGAAAAGGTTCCCATGGTCCTACTAATTTGTGCAGGCAAAGCATATGTACATCGGTTAGTGCTTCCAGATAACGTCACCTTCTATTTCAGCGTATATTACGATTTTTGGCCATTACAAGTTGTGTAACAGTTTGTCCCAAATTTGTAGACATTGCATATTATGTGAATTCTGAGTAGCTGATTGATTGGATGTTTGCTTTACGTCCAGCGAGCAGTATTTCAGCTATATTCAGGACGGGAACAAGTTAACATATGAACAAATTTTGAATATGGTTACCTCAAACAACACTAGTAAAATGAAAAACAAAATAAGAAATGTACAGAGACAATTTTCCAGAACTTCATGTTCTGTTTGTGCACAAACGGGTGTATATCTAAAAGTTGATACTATGAAATTTAGATTAATGTCATTGTCCCCTTGTTGCGGGTCTCTCTTTCAGAATACATGTATTACGAAATTTTATTCCTTATACAGATGTGAAGAGGGTAACGCAGTATTTTAACCTGCACAGTTACTTCCATCGGAGGAGCCACGAACGATTTAGCTGTGAAGGAAATATTCTTCATACCCAAGACTATACTACTAGTAGCAGCCAAGAAAGTTCGCCAAATAAAACAGAAATATCTCTAAAAAAGGAAAATGAATGAAAACGCAAGGCCACTTTAGAAACCAAAGTGGTATCATCAAATTGATATTGCTCATAGAAGGTGATGAAAGGCCTAATTAGCAGAGAAGTGTTTAATGTGTCGTTGAAGTCCGGACATCTTTTAAGAGAGATTGATCATCAACAGTTAAGGTATGAACGAAAAGGTTCCCATGGTCCTACTAATTTCTGCAGGCAAAGTAAATGTACATCGGTTAGTGCTTGCAGATAACGTCACCTTTTATTTCAGCGTATATTACGATTTTTGGCCAATACAAGTTGTGTAACAGTTTGTCCCATATTTGTAAAGACATTGCATATTATGTGAATTCTCATTAGCTGATTGATTGGATGTCTGCTTTACGTCCAGCGAGCAGTATTTCAGCTATATTCAGGACGGGAACAAGTTAACATATGAACAAATTTTGAATATGGTTACCTCAAACAACACTAGTAAAATGAAAAACAAAATAAGAAATGGACTGAGACAATTTTCCAGAACTTCATGTTCTGTTTGTGCACAAACGGGTGTATATCGAAAAGTTGATACTATGAAATTTAGATTAATGTCATTGTCCCCTTGTTGCGGGTCTCTCTTTCATAATACATGTATTACGAAATTTTATTCCTTATACAGATGTGAAGAGGGTAACGCAGTATTTTAACCTGCACAATTACTTCCATGGGAGGAGCCACGAACGATTTAGCTGTGAAGGAAATATTCTTCATACCCAAGACTATACTTCTAGTAGCAGCCAAGAAAGTTCGCCAAATAAAACAGAAATATCTCTAAAAAAGGAAAATGAATGAAAACGCAAGGCCACTTTAGATTGATTGTTTGATTGTTTGATGTTTTACGTCCAGCAAGCAATATTTCAGCTATATTCAGGACGTGAAAATAAGAATTTTAATTATTTAAAGAATATCCATCCTTTATAAAACGTGGTCTAATATAATAATATGAGCATATATACAGATAAAAAGAAAACTAAAACACTAAAAAGTATTTAATATCACAATTTAAAATCCAATTAAATTTTTCTGTACAAGTTAATTTCCTTTAAAAACTGTAAAATTGTGTCGCCAGCGACAGTTGTAAATAAAGTCTTATAAGAATTAACAGAATAAAAACGTTCCCGAATGTGTGCCACGTCAACACAGTCCATCAAGACATGCTTGATGGTATATGGACAGTTGCATGGCACACACTCGGGTCTTGGTTCATTGTTTAAAAAATAACTATGTGTTGTCCTGGTATGCTCAAGACGACACCTGGTTAAAACCACTTGGTCCCTACGACCTCTACAAGATTTCAAATTATGCATGTGCAGAAGTGGTTGGATCTCATGCAGTTTATTATGAACTTCGAGATCCCAACCACGCTGCCATAGATTAGAAATGTATTTAAAAATATATAATTTAAAATCAGTAAAAGGAATTTTACAGTTAATAATATCATTTTCTAAGGCAGCCTTAGCCTCCCTGTCCACGACTGTGTTTCCATGGATTCCCACATGGCTGGGAATCCAGAAAAATACAACCTCTTTACCCAATGTTTTCAAGGATTTGTAAATTTGGATGATTTTTAAAATAAATGCATTCTTTATTTTACAATTTTCAATTGCCTGAAGACATGACAAAGAATCGGAGCAGATAATAAATTTACTCTCATCTGACGAAGCAATAATTTTTAGTGCAAGAAGGATAGCTTGTGCTTCTGCACTAAATACAGAAGAAACGGAAGGAAGACGGCGAGTTTCAACACGCTCTCCAAAGACAGCGGCCGATGCAACTTTATCGCCGTCCTTCGATCCATCTGTATAAATTGCAGAATGGCCAGGATAGTGAGATTTTATTTCTGCAAAGTGTTGTTGAATAATTAAAGGATTTGTGTCAGACTTTTTATGGTTTCTAAGATCAAAAATAAATACCGGTTTTGGATTTAACCATGGTGGGTTATGTGGAATTTCAATAGCAGCAATTTCATCTAAATTTATACCAGAGTTCTTCAAATGAGGTTTTATTCTGATACCAAAAGGTTGAATTTTATTTGGATGTTTTTCAAAAATATTTTCGTAAAGAGGTTTGAAAACACAGTCGTGTGCCGGGTTGCCAGGATACGCCTTCAATTTGGTTGCATATTGCAAAGCGAGCTTAATTCTTCTTTGATACGAAGAAGGCTCGTTTGCTTCTACATACAAACTATTTACAGGTGTGGTTCTAAAAGCTCCAAGACATAGTCGCAATCCCTGATGGTGTATAGTATCAAGGATTTTGACATATGACTTGCGAGCAGAACCATAAATAAAGCAACCGTAATCCAATTTCGATCGAACCAGCGATCTATAAAGATTCAGTAAAACATCGCACTCAGCACCCCAGTCGGTGCTGGATACGACTTTTAAAATATCTAATGCTTTAAGGCATTTATTTTTTAACATTTTGATATGGGGAAGAAAGGTTAGCCTTGAATCAAATATGAGACCAAGAAAAGTAGTTTCTTTTACAATTTTGATAGGATTATTATGTAATTTTAATTCGGGATCAGGATGCATCTTTCGTTTATTACAAAAATGCATCCCAACGGTTTTTGCAGTGGAGAATTTAAAACCATTCTCCATTGCCCATTTCTCTATTCTATTTAAACATAACTGCAGTTGACGTTCAATATTATTCATCTTTTTTCCTCGGTAACATATGAGGAAGTCGTCAACATATAGAGAACCATCAATATTATCTTTTAAAACTTGAGCAAGGCTATTAATTTTGATACTGAATAAAGTGACAGAAAGGATACTCCCCTGAGGAACACCCATTTCCTGTTCAAAGGGGTTAGATAAAGTAGAATTGACCCTAACTTTAAATTCTCTGTCAGATAAAAAGTTTGAAATAAAGGTAGGAAGTCTACCTTTCAACCCCATATCAAAAAGATCTTTTAAAATACCATATTTCCATGTTGTGTCATATGCTTTTTCTAAATCGAAAAAGATAGACACAACATGTTCATTCTTGGCAAAAGCGTTTCGAATATACGTTTCGAAACGTACAAGATGATCTAGGGTACTTCGCCCTTGCCTGAATCCACATTGGATATTTGATATTAGATTGTTAGATTCTAAAAACCAGACAAGGCGATCATTGATCATCCTTTCCATGGTTTTACAAAGACAGCTTGTGAGTGCTATAGGCCGATAGTTGGACGCTTCCGAGTGATCTTTTCCTGGTTTTGGAATAGGCACAACAGTGGCCATTTTCCAAATAGATGGTAAGTCACCCGTTTCCCAAATGTTGTTAAGAAGATTGAGAAGACATTGGAGAGAAGATTGTGGCAGATGTTTGAGAAGTTGATAATGGATGTCATCTGGACCACATGCTGTATCGTGAGATTTGTTCAATGAAGTTTTTAGCTCTTCCAAAGAAAAAGGTTTATTGTAATCTTCTAGATTTTTTGACTGGAAAGTAAGTTTTGATTTTTCTTTTTGAATTTTGATCCGCTGAAAATTGGGATGATAATTTTCAGCAGAGGAGTGTGTTGCAAATGTTTCGGCCAATTTATTTGATATGTCTGACTCTGATGTTAACAAGTCTTGTCCATCCTTTAAATGATGGACATTTGCTTTACTGTTTTTACCTTTAATTTTACGGATCGTGTTCCAAATTTTATTCATAGGGGTATGGTTATTGAGTTTAGAAACAAAGTTACGCCAAGAGGTACGTCGTCTTTGTTTCGTTACCCTGCGAGCTTTCGCTCGAAAAATTCGGAATTGGTTAAGATTATATTGAGTTGGGTGTTTATTAAAGCGTCGTTCGGCCTTTTTCCGGTCTTTAATAGCGTCCTCACAGCTGTCATCGAACCAGGGTTTACTAGGATGTTTTGGATTTGTCGAGGTCTTAGGAATTGTTTCATCAGCAATTGAAATAAGTGTTTCATTGAATTTTAAAATGGGATCAGAAATAGCTTCAAAAGTGTCGGAGTTAAGTCGCTCTATACAGAGTTGTTCAAATAGAGGCCAATTGGCTTTGTTAAATTTGTACCGAGCGGCTCGTTCTGTGTTGGAAGAGTGCAAAGATTCCAATATAATGGGAAAATGATCACTGCCACAGAGATCGTCATGGACTTTCCATGAGAAATCGGGCAACAGAGAAGGATCTGCTATTGTAAGATCAATAGCCGAATATGATCCATTCCCAGGATGTAAATATGTATTTGATCCATCATTAAAAATACACAGATCTTCCTGATTCATTAAGCCTTCAATAATTTTACCTTTATCGTTTATCGTGTTACTGCCCCATAAAGGGTTGTGTCCGTTGAAGTCCCCAAGTAATATATAAGGGGCCGGAAGCTGATCAGTAAGATGTTTCAACCGACTCAAATTCAATGAAGAATTCGGAGGGATATACACAGAACATAAAGTAATTGTTTTGTCTTAAGATATTCTAACAGCAACCGCCTGAAGATCAGTGTTGAGATCTACAGGGCTATGTAGAACTTGATCTTTTACAAGAATGGTAGAGCCACCAGCAGCTCTATCATTCTCGTCTACATATGTGCTGTATATAGAGTAGTTTTTTAAAGATATATTATCACTTCGTTTTAGGTGGGACTCTTGGAGGCAAAATGCAACAGGAAGAAAGGCTTGAACTAATAATGTAATTTCCAGAAAATTAATCTTAAGACCTCGACAATTCCATTGTATTATTGTACCCATTATGGTTTGCGAATAGGGGAATAGTTGACAGATTTTTTGGGGCTATTCCGCCGGTTTCTGCTGGGGGACCTACTTTTAGATCCGGTATCTGGGGGTAGTGTATCCATGGGATCGCCCCAGATAGTAGTGTCTAGATGATCTAGACTTCCAAACCTGTTGTGGACCTTAATGGGATCCCTCAGCAGTTTTGGAGTACGATCTCCTTTTTGATTTGAGTTTTTATTTGAATTGGAGTTAGAAGATTTTGTATTTGAATTGGACGTCATATTTGAATTTTTTTTTGGGCTGCTTGAAGAATTAGTTGAGGATTGAGAGGGTGTTGAAGACGTAGTAGATGCCGAAGGCGTAGAAGTTTGAGATGCCGAAGTTTTTCGAGATGATGTAATTATTTTATCAGTAGTTTGAGCCGGTAGTCTTGTTGGGTCTTTTTGATCTATAGGCCAGGTGATCATAGTTTGCGTTTCTGATGTTACATAAACGCGTTTGGTCACACTGGCGTATGATGTGGCAGAAGATGATGGATTACTCGCCGAACTGTACTGACGACGAGCCTCAGGGTAGCTGATGTTTTTTTCGATTTTTAATTTTTGAATGTCCTTTTCTTTTCTAAAGTGTTGACAGTCTTTTGAGGAGGACATGTGGGCTTCACCACAGTTAGCACATTTTTGAGTTTTAGTGCAGGTAAAGCCCTCATGCCCTGGCTCTGCACATTTAAAACATATGAGTGATCCCCTACACTGTCCTTTTCCGTGTCCGAATTTCTGACATTTAAAGCAGCGCACAGGGTTGGGAATGTATGCGCTGACTTTAATGTTTTGGAGACCGATTTTGATAGATTGGGGGACAGTTGGGGTGTTGAAATTCAGAAGGAAGGTGTTCAGTTAACCTGAACACCTTGTCTGTTGGCAATAAATCTTTTAACTTTTGTAATTCCCTGAGGTTGCAATTCCGTGCAAATTTCCTCGTCAGTAAGTTCGGCGAGATCATCGTCACGATAATGGATGATTCCTTGACTTGAGTTTAATGTCCTATGAGGGGAGGCCGAAATTTCTAAATCTATAATTTTGGTTAATTTAAGTAAGTTCAAGGATTGGTGTTTTTTGTTGCATTCAATGAGAAGACCACCAGATTTCATCTTGGTGACGTTCTTGACATCTCCTGCACAACCTTTTATCACTTTTTCAATAACAAATGGAGAAACTTTAGTGATTGGTTTACTGGGATCTTTGCTGGATAATACAATAAATCTTGACCAGAAGTCTTCCTCAACCATCTCTTCAAGCGATAAGTCATTTTTTCTTTTTTTTGGACCATTTTTTATTTGTGTTTGGGTAGCCATGATGAGAAAAATGCGGTTCACCACCCTTGTCACCCACCCTCCACGGAGTGCCAACAGGGGCGATGCTTGGTCTCTGCGGATCACCAGCAGAAAGCATCGGGTGTTCCAAGGGTGGTATACTCAAATAGATGAATTTCTTAATGAACGCAAGCTTCGTGCCAGAGTTAACTGGCGAAACAACCGTTCGAAACTCTATCTACTCGATTGACCCATGAGCCACCGCCTTCTTAACAGCTTGTAACTGAACAACTTTGGAAGTGAAATTCACAAGATATGAAGTGAAAAGAAAAAATAAGACAAGCTTGTTAAGGGCTCGGCATGACCAGCCGATTGACCGAACCGGGTCCATCCGGTCTCCCGTCTAGTTGAAGTCAAGGCCAAAGTGGTGTATTGAAAATCAAACCCGCTGACCCGCACTAATGGATGCAGCAGAGAGTGATCTCTCAACCACCAGGATCCCTTCCTCCACCATCACGGGTTGCAACACACGGCAAACATGTCGCCTCTATAAAGCTGAGGAAGCTTTGCCCTTCAGCCACCGCCTTCTTTGTAAATCCTGTAAGGAAGCCGTCTATTAAATGGTACATACATTTCATGGAACAGTTTGAAGGAAAAACATGTAATAGAGTAGCTTAAATGAGAAGGATTCACAAAGGGCAAGACGTGACATGCCGATTCATCGAAGTCAGGGCTAACTCGATTTCCCGTCTAGAAAAAGTAAGGGTTCAGTAGGTTATCGGGACCGTTTACCCGGCCTACTGAAATCCCGTCCTGTAATCGACACGGGTCGCAACACACGGCAAGTGTTGCCTCTGTTAGCAGACTCTTACTGCAGGCTGAGGAAGCCGTGGGCCTATTCTCCTGTGCCCCGGGTCCCACACGGGGTAAGGCCACTTTAGAAACCAAAGTGGTATCATCAAATTGATATTGCTCATAGAAGGTGATGAAAGGCCTAATTAGCAGAGAAGTGTTTAATGTGTCGTTGAAGTCCGGACATCTTTTAAGAGAGATTGATCATCAACAGTTAAGGTATGAACGAAAAGGTTCCCATGGTCCTACTAATTTCTGCAGGCAAAGTAAATGTACATCGGTTAGTGCTTGCAGATAACGTCACCTTTTATTTCAGCGTATATTACGATTTTTGGCCAATACAAGTTGTGTAACAGTTTGTCCCATATTTGTAAAGACATTGCATATTATGTGAATTCTCATTAGCTGATTGATTGGATGTCTGCTTTACGTCCAGCGAGCAGTATTTCAGCTATATTCAGGACGGCAACAAGTTAACATATGAACAAATTTTGAATATGGTTACCTCAAACAACACTAGTAAAATGAAAAACAAAATAAGAAATGGACTGAGACAATTTTCGAGAACTTCATGTTCTGTTTGTGCACAAACGGGTGTATATCTAAAAGTTGATACTATGAAATTAAGATTAATGTCATTGTCCCCTTGTTGCGAGTCTCTCTTTCAGAATACATGCATTACGAAATTGTATTCCTTATACAGATGTGAAGAGTGTAACGCAGTATTTTAACCTGCACAGTTACTTCCATGGGAGGAGCCACGAACGATTTGGCTGTGAAGGAAATATTCTTGATACCCAAGAGTATAATACTAGTAGCTGCCAAGAAAATTTGCCAAATAAAACAGAAATATCTCTAAAAAAGGAAAATGAATGAAAACGCAAGGCCACTTTAGAAACCAAAGTGGTATGATCAAATTGATATTGCTCATAGAAGGTGATGAAAGCCTAATTAGCAGAGAAGTGTTTAATGTGTCGGTGAAGTCCGGACATCTTTTAAGAGAGATTCATCTTCAACAGTTAAGGTATGAACGAAAAGGTTCCCATGGTCCTACTAATTTGTGCAGGCAAAGCATATGTACATCGGTTAGTGCTTGCAGATAACGTCACCTTTTATTTCAGCGTATATTACGATTTTTGGCCAATACAAGTTGTGTAACAGTTTGTCCCAAATTTGTAAAGACATTGCATATTATGTGAATTCTCATTAGCTGATTGATTGGATGTCTGCTTTACGTCCAGCGAGCAGTATTTCAGCTATATTCAGGACGGCAACAAGTTAACATATGAACAAATTTTGAATATGGTTACCTCAAACAACACTTAAAATGAAAAACAAAATAAGAAATGTACTGAGACAATTTTCGAGAACTTTATGTTCTGTTTGTGCACAAACGGGTGTATATCGAAAAGTTGATACTATGAAATTTAGATTAATGTCATTGTCCCCCTTGTTGCGGGTCTCTCTTTCAGAATACATGTATTACGAAATTTTATTCCTTATACAGATGTGAAGTGGGTAACGCAGTATTTTAACCTGCACAGTTACTTCCATGGGAGGAGCCACGAACGATTTAGCTGTGAAGGAAATATTCTTCATACCCAAGACTATACTACTAGTAGCAGCCAAGAAAGTTCGCCAAATAAAACAGAAATATCTCTAAAAAAGGAAAATGAATGAAAACGCAAGGCCACTTTAGAAACCAAAGTGGTATCATCAAATTGATATTGCTCATAGAAGGTGATGAAAGGCCTAATTAGCAGAGAAGTGTTTAATGTGTCGTTGAAGTCCGGACATCTTTTAAGAGAGATTGATCATCAACAGTTAAGGTATGAACGAAAAGGTTCCCATGGTCCTACTAATTTCTGCAGGCAAAGTAAATGTACATCGGTTAGTGCTTGCAGATAACGTCACCTTTTATTTCAGCGTATATTACGATTTTTGGCCAATACAAGTTGTGTAACAGTTTGTCCCATATTTGTAAAGACATTGCATATTATGTGAATTCTCATTAGCTGATTGATTGGATGTCTGCTTTACGTCCAGCGAGCAGTATTTCAGCTATATTCAGGACGGGAACAAGTTAACATATGAACAAATTTTGAATATGGCTACCTCAAACAACACTTAAAATGAAAAACAAAATAAGAAATGTACTGAGACAATTTTCGAGAACTTTATGTTCTGTTTGTGCACAAACGGGTGTGTATCGAAAAGTTGATACTATGAAATTTAGATTAATGTCATTGTCCCCTTGTTGCGGGTCTCTCTTTCAGAATACATGTATTACGAAATTTTATTCCTTATACAGATGTGAAGTGGGTAACGCAGTATTTTAACCTGCACAGTTACTTCCATGGGAGGAGCCACGAACGATTTAGCTGTGAAGGAAATATTCTTCATACCCAAGACTATACTACTAGTAGCAGCCAAGAAAGTTCGCCAAATAAAACAGAAATATCTCTAAAAAAGGAAAATGAATGAAAACGCAAGGCCACTTTAGAAACCAAAGTGGTATCATCAAATTGATATTGCTCATAGAAGGTGATGAAAGGCCTAATTAGCAGAGAAGTGTTTAATGTGTCGTTGAAGTCCGGACATCTTTTAAGAGAGATTGATCATCAACAGTTAAGGTATGAACGAAAAGGTTCCCATGGTCCTACTAATTTCTGCAGGCAAAGTAAATGTACATCGGTTAGTGCTTGCAGATAACGTCACCTTTTATTTCAGCGTATATTACGATTTTTGGCCAATACAAGTTGTGTAACAGTTTGTCCCATATTTGTAAAGACATTGCATATTATGTGAATTCTCATTAGCTGATTGATTGGATGTCTGCTTTACGTCCAGCGAGCAGTATTTCAGCTATATTCAGGACGGGAACAAGTTAACATATGAACAAATTTTGAATATGGCTACCTCAAACAACACTAGTAAAATGAAAAACAAAATAAGAAATGGACTGAGACAATTTTCGAGAACTTCATGTTCTGTTTGTGCACAAACGGGTGTATATCTAAAAGTTGATACTATGAAATTTAGATTAATGTCATTGTCCCCTTGTTGCGAGTCTCTCTTTCAGAATACATGCATTACGAAATTGTATTCCTTATACAGATGTGAAGAGTGTAACGCAGTATTTTAACCTGCACAGTTACTTCCATGGGAGGAGCCACGAACGATTAGGCTGTGAAGGAAATATTCTTGATACCCAAGAGTATAATACTAGTAGCTGCCAAGAATATTTGCCAAATAAAACAGAAATATCTCTAAAAAAGGAAAATGAATGAAAACGCAAGGCCACTTTAGAAACCAAAGTGGTATGATCAAATTGATATTGCTCATAGAAGGTGATGAAAGCCTAATTAGCAGAGAAGTGTTTAATGTGTCGGTGAAGTCCGGACATCTTTTAAGAGAGATTCATCTTCAACAGTTAAGGTATGAACGAAAAGGTTCCCATGGTCCTACTAATTTGTGCAGGCAAAGCATATGTACATCGGTTAGTGCTTGCAGATAACGTCACCTTTTATTTCAGCGTATATTACGATTTTTGGCCAATACAAGTTGTGTAACAGTTTGTCCCAAATTTGTAAAGACATTGCATATTATGTGAATTCTCATTAGCTGATTGATTGGATGTCTGCTTTACGTCCAGCGAGCAGTATTTCAGCTATATTCAGGACGGCAACAAGTTAACATATGAACAAATTTTGAATATGGTTACCTCAAACAACACTTAAAATGAAAAACAAAATAAGAAATGTACTGAGACAATTTTCGAGAACTTTATGTTCTGTTTGTGCACAAACGGGTGTATATCGAAAAGTTGATACTATGAAATTTAGATTAATGTCATTGTCCCCTTGTTGCGGGTCTCTCTTTCAGAATACATGTATTACGAAATTTTATTCCTTATACAGATGTGAAGTGGGTAACGCAGTATTTTAACCTGCACAGTTACTTCCATGGGAGGAGCCACGAACGATTTAGCTGTGAAGGAAATATTCTTCATACCCAAGACTATACTACTAGTAGCAGCCAAGAAAGTTCGCCAAATAAAACAGAAATATCTCTAAAAAAGGAAAATGAATGAAAACGCAAGGCCACTTTAGAAACCAAAGTGGTATCATCAAATTGATATTGCTCATAGAAGGTGATGAAAGGCCTAATTAGCAGAGAAGTGTTTAATGTGTCGTTGAAGTCCGGACATCTTTTAAGAGAGATTGATCATCAACAGTTAAGGTATGAACGAAAAGGTTCCCATGGTCCTACTAATTTCTGCAGGCAAAGTAAATGTACATCGGTTAGTGCTTGCAGATAACGTCACCTTTTATTTCAGCGTATATTACGATTTTTGGCCAATACAAGTTGTGTAACAGTTTGTCCCATATTTGTAAAGACATTGCATATTATGTGAATTCTCATTAGCTGATTGATTGGATGTCTGCTTTACGTCCAGCGAGCAGTATTTCAGCTATATTCAGGACGGGAACAAGTTAACATATGAACAAATTTTGAATATGGCTACCTCAAACAACACTAGTAAAATGAAAAACAAAATAAGAAATGGACTGAGACAATTTTCGAGAACTTCATGTTCTGTTTGTGCACAAACGGGTGTATATCTAAAAGTTGATACTATGAAATTTAGATTAATGTCATTGTCCCCTTGTTGCGAGTCTCTCTTTCAGAATACATGCATTACGAAATTGTATTCCTTATACAGATGTGAAGAGTGTAACGCAGTATTTTAACCTGCACAGTTACTTCCATCGGAGGAGCCACGAACGATTTGGCTGTGAAGGAAATATTCTTGATACCCAAGAGTATGAAGGAAATATTCTTGATACCCAAGAGTATACTACTAGTAGCTGCCAAGAAAATTTGCCAAATAAAACAGAAATATCTCTAAAAAAGGAAAATGAATGAAAACGCAAGGCCACTTTAGAAACCAAAGTGGTATGATCAAATTGATATTGCTCATAGAAGGTGATGAAAGGCCTAATTAGCAGAGAAGTGTTTAATGTGTCGGTGAAGTCCGGACATCTTTTAAGAGAGATTGATCTTCAACAGTTAAGGTATGAACGAAAAGGTTCCCATGGTCCTACTAATTTGTGCAGGCAAAGCATATGTACATCGGTTAGTGCTTGCAGATAACGTCACCTTTTATTTCAGCGTATATTACGATTTTTGGCCAATACAAGTTGTGTAACAGTTTGTCCCAAATTTGTAAAGACATTGCATATTATGTGAATTCTCATTAGCTGATTGATTGGATGTCTGCTTTACGTCCAGCGAGCAGTATTTCAGCTATATTCAGGACGGCAACAAGTTAACATATGAACAAATTTTGAATATGGTTACCTCAAACAACACTAGTAAAATGAAAAACAAAATAAGAAATGTACTGAGACAATTTTCGAGAACTTTATGTTCTGTTTGTGCACAAACGGGTGTATATCTAACAAACGGGTGTATATCTAAAAGTTGATACTATGAAATGTAGATTAATGTCATTGTCAACTTGTTGCGGGTCTCTCTTTCAGAATACATGCATTACGAAATTGTATTCCTTATACAGATGTGAAGAGTGTAACGCAGTATTTTAACCTGCAGTTACTTCCATGGGAGGAGCCACGAACGATTTGGCTGTGAAGGAAATATTCTTGATACCCAAGAGTATACTACTAGTAGCTGCCAAGAAAATTTGCCAAATAAAACAGAAATATCTCTAAAAAAGGAAAATGAATGAAAACGCAAGGCCACTTTAGAAACCAAAGTGGTATGATCAAATTGATATTGCTCATAGAAGGTGATGAAAGGCCTAATTAGCAGAGAAGTGTTTAATGTGTCGGTAAAGTCCGGACATCTTTTAAGAGAGATTGATCTTCAACAGTTAAGGTATGAACGAAAAGGTTCCCATGGTCCTACTAATTTGTGCAGGCAAAGCATATGTACATCGGTTAGTGCTTGCAGATAACGTCACCTTTTATTTCAGCGTATATTACGATTTTTGGCCAATACAAGTTGTGTAACAGTTTGTCCCAAATTTGTAGACATTGCATATTATGTGAATTCTGAGTAGCTGATTGATTGGATGTTTGCTTTACGTCCAGCGAGCAGTATTTCAGCTATATTCAGGACGGGAACAAGTTAACATATGAACAAATTTTGAATATGGTTACCTCAAGCAACACTAGTAAAATGAAAAACAAAATAAGAAATGTACAGAGACAATTTTCCAGAACTTCATGTTCTGTTTGTGCACAAACGGGTGTATATCTAAAAGTTGATACTATGAAATTTAGATTAATGTCATTGTCCCCTTGTTGCGGGTCTCTCTTTCAGAATACATGTATTACGAAATTTTATTCCTTATACAGATGTGAAGAGGGTAACGCAGTATTTTAACCTGCACAGTTACTTCCATCGGAGGAGCCACGAACGATTTGGCTGTGAAGGAAATATTCTTGATACCCAAGAGTATACTACTAGTAGCTGCAAAGAAAATTTGCCAAATAAAACAGAAATATCTCTAAAAAAGGAAAATGAATGAAAACGCAAGGCCACTTTAGAAACCAAAGTGGTATGATCAAATTGATATTGCTCATAGAAGGTGATGAAAGGCCTAATTAGCAGAGAAGTGTTTAATGTGTCGGTGAAGTCCGGACATCTTTTAAGAGAGATTGATCTTCAACAGTTAAGGTATGAACGAAAAGGTTCCCATGGTCCTACTAATTTGTGCAGGCAAAGCATATGTACATCGGTTAGTGCTTGCAGATAACGTCACCTTTTATTTCAGCGTATATTACGATTTTTGGCCAATACAAGTTGTGTAACAGTTTGTCCCAAATTTGTAAAGACATTGCATATTATGTGAATTCTCATTAGCTGATTGATTGGATGTCTGCTTTACGTCCAGCGAGCAGTATTTCAGCTATATTCAGGACGGCAACAAGTTAACATATGAACAAATTTTGAATATGGTTACCTCAAACAACACTAGTAAAATGAAAAACAAAATAAGAAATGTACTGAGACAATTTTCGAGAACTTTATGTTCTGTTTGTGCACAAACGGGTGTATATCTAACAAACGGGTGTATATCTAAAAGTTGATACTATGAAATGTAGATTAATGTCATTGTCAACTTGTTGCGGGTCTCTCTTTCAGAATACATGCATTACGAAATTGTATTCCTTATACAGATGTGAAGAGTGTAACGCAGTATTTTAACCTGCACAGTTACTTCCATGGGAGGAGCCACGAACGATTTGGCTGTGAAGGAAATATTCTTGATACCCAAGAGTATACTACTAGTAGCTGCCAAGAAAATTTGCCAAATAAAACAGAAATATCTCTAAAAAAGGAAAATGAATGAAAACGCAAGGCCACTTTAGAAACCAAAGTGGTATGATCAAATTGATATTGCTCATAGAAGGTGATGAAAGGCCTAATTAGCAGAGAAGTGTTTAATGTGTCGGTGAAGTCCGGACATCTTTTAAGAGAGATTGATCTTCAACAGTTAAGGTATGAACGAAAAGGTTCCCATGGTCCTACTAATTTGTGCAGGCAAAGCATATGTACATCGGTTAGTGCTTGCAGATAACGTCACCTTTTATTTCAGCGTATATTACGATTTTTGGCCAATACAAGTTGTGTAACAGTTTGTCCCAAATTTGTAAAGACATTGCATATTATGTGAATTCTCATTAGCTGATTGATTGGATGTCTGCTTTACGTCCAGCGAGCAGTATTTCAGCTATATTCAGGACGGCAACAAGTTAACATATGAACAAATTTTGAATATGGTTACCTCAAACAACACTAGTAAAATGAAAAACAAAATAAGAAATGTACTGAGACAATTTTCGAGAACTTTATGTTCTGTTTGTGCACAAACGGGTGTATATCTAACAAACGGGTGTATATCTAAAAGTTGATACTATGAAATGTAGATTAATGTCATTGTCAACTTGTTGCGGGTCTCTCTTTCAGAATACATGCATTACGAAATTGTATTCCTTATACAGATGTGAAGAGTGTAACGCAGTATTTTAACCTGCAGTTACTTCCATGGGAGGAGCCACGAACGATTTGGCTGTGAAGGAAATATTCTTGATACCCAAGAGTATACTACTAGTAGCTGCCAAGAAAATTTGCCAAATAAAACAGAAATATCTCTAAAAAAGGAAAATGAATGAAAACGCAAGGCCACTTTAGAAACCAAAGTGGTATGATCAAATTGATATTGCTCATAGAAGGTGATGAAAGGCCTAATTAGCAGAGAAGTGTTTAATGTGTCGGTTGATTGATTGATTGATTGATGTTTAACGTCCAGCAAGCAATATTTCAGCTATATTCAGGACGTGAAAACCATAATTTTTAAATTAGTAGAACGTCATGCCTCCTTATACTAAAACGTGATCTCATACAATAATGAGAATATACACAGATAAAAATGGTAGTTAAAACAATAAAAAATATGAAGTATCACAATTAATAGTGGAATTAAATTTTATTAAATAAATTAATTTCCTTTAAGAACTTTAAAATTGTGTCGCCTGCGACAGTTTTAAATAAATTGAAATACATATCTGCACTATAGAAACGTTCCCGAATGTGTGCCACGTCCACACAGTCCATCAAGACATGCTTAATGGTGTATGGACTGTTGCATGGCACACATTCGGGTCGTGGCTCATTGTTTAAAATATAACTATGTGTCGTCCTGGTATGACCAAGACGACATCTTGTTAAAACAACTTGGTCTCTTCGACCTCTAAAACATTTAAAATTATTTGTGTGCAGTAGTGGCTGGATCTCATGAAGTTTATTATGAACTTGGAGATCCCAACCACTCTGCCACAAATTAGAAATATATTTAAAAATTAACGGTTTAAAATCGGTAAAAGGAATACTGCAGTTAATGATGGTATCCTTTAGTGCATTTTTAGCCTCCTGATCCACGACTGTGTTTCCACGGATTCCGACATGACTGGGAATCCAGAAGAAAATAATTTCTTTTCCCAAAGCAACAAGTGATTTGTAGATTTGAATAATTTTTAAAATGTAAGGATTTTTAATTTTGAAATTTTCAATAGCCAGTAGACAAGACAGGGAATCGGAGCAGACAATAAATTTGCATTCGTCTGACGAAGCAACTATTTTCATCGCAAGAAGAATAGCTTGCGCCTCTGCTGTAAATACAGATGAGGCAGACGGAAGGCGGCGAGTTTCAACACGCTCTCCGAAGACAGCGGCCGAGGCGACTTTATCACCGTCTTTTGACCCATCTGTGTAAATAGTACCATAGTCAGGGTAATAAGATTTAATTTCTGCATAATGTTGTTGTATTAATAAATGGTTTGTGTCGGATTTTTTATGTTTTCTTAGATCATAAATAAATATCGGTTTGGGGTTTAACCACGGAGGATTATGCGGAATTTCGATTGCAGCAATTTCATCTAAATTTATACCGGAATTTTCCAAATGAGATTTAATTCGGAGGCCAAAAGGTTGAATTTTGTTTGGATGTTTTTCGAAAATGTTTTGATAAAGAGGTTTGAAAACACAGTCGTGGGCGGGGTTGCCAGGATATGCCTTTAATTTGGTTGCATATTGCAAAGCGAGCTTTATTCTTCTTTGATACAAAGAAGGCTCGCCTGCTTCTACATATAAACTTTCAACAGGTGTGGTTCTGAAAGCTCCAAGGCATAGTCGCAATCCTTGATGGTGTATAGTATCAAGGATTTTGACATATGACTTGCGAGCAGAACCATAAATAAAACAACCATAATCCAATTTAGATCGAACCAGCGATCTATATAGATTAAGTAAAACATCGCACTCAGCACCCCAGTCGGTGTTGGCTACAACTTTTAAAATATCTAATGCCTTTAGGCATTTATTTTTTAACATTTTGATATGGGGTAGAAAGGTTAGCCTTGAATCAAATATGAGACCAAGAAAAGTAGTTTCTTTAACAATTTTTATAGGATTATTATGTAATTTTAATTCAGGGTCAGGATGCATCTTTCGTTTATTACAAAAATGCATCCCAACGGTTTTTGCAGTGGAGAATTTAAAACCATTCTCCATTGCCCATTTCTCTATTCTATTTAAACATAACTGCAGTTGACGTTCAATATTATTCATGTTTTTTCCTCGGTAACATATGAGGAAGTCGTCAACATAAAGAGAACCATCAATATTATCTTTTAAAACTTGAGCAAGGCTATTAATTTTGATACTAAATAAAGTGACAGAAAGGATGCTTCCCTGAGGAACACCCATTTCCTGTTCAAAAGGGTCAGATAAAGTAGAATTGACCCTAACTTTAAACTCTCTGTCAGATAAAAAGTTTGAAATAAAGGTAGGAAGTCTACCTTTCAACCCCATATCAAAAAGATCTTTTAAAATACCATATTTCCATGTTGTGTCATATGCTTTTTCTAAATCGAAAAAGATAGACACAACATGCTCATTTTTTGCAAAGGCGTTTCGAATATACGTTTCGAAACGTACAAGATGATCTAGGGTACTTCGCCCTTGTCTGAAACCACATTGAATATTAGAAAGTAGATTGTTGGATTCTAAAAACCAGACAAGGCGATCGTTGATCATCCTTTCCATGGTTTTACAAAGACAGCTTGTGAGGGCTATAGGCCGATAGTTTGACGCTTCCGAGTGATCTTTTCCTGGTTTTGGAATAGGCACAACAGTGGCCATTTTCCAAATAGATGGTAAGTCACCCGTTTCCCAAATGTTGTTAAGAAGATTCAAAAGGCATTGGAGAGAAGATTGTGGCAGATGTTTGAGAAGTTGATAATGGATGTCATCTGGACCACATGCTGTATCGTGAGATTTGTTCAAAGAGGTTTTTAGCTCTTCCAAAGAAAACGGTGTATTGTAATCTTCTAGATTTTTTGACTGGAAATTAAGTTTTGATTTTTCTTTTTGAGTTTTGATACGCTGAAAATCGGGATGATAATTTTCAGCGGACGAGTGTTTTGCAAATGTTTCGGCCAATTTGTTAGATATTTCCGACTCTGATGTTAACAAGTCTTGTCCATCCTTTAAATGATGGACATTTGCTTTACTGTTTTTACCTTTAATTTTACGAATCATGTTCCAAATTTTATTCATGGGGGTATGGTTATTCAATTTAGAAACAAAGTTACGCCAAGAAGTGCGTCGTCTTTGTTTCGTTACCCTGCGAGCTTTCGCTCGAAAAATTCGGAAATGGTTAAGATTATTTTGAGTTGGGTGTTTATTAAAGCGTCGTTCGGCTTTTTTCCGGTCTTTAATAGCGTCCTCACAGCTGTCATCGAACCATGGTTTACTAGGATGTTTTGGATTTGTCGAGGTCTTAGGAATTGTTTCATCAGCAATTGAAATAATTGTTTCATTGAATTTTAAAATTGGATCAGAAACAGCTTCAAAAGTATCCGAGTTAAGTCGCTCTATACAGAGTTGTTCAAATAGAGGCCAATTGGCCTTGCCAAATTTATACCGAGCGACTCGTTCTGTGTGTGAAGAGTGTAAAGATTCCAAGATAATGGGAAAATGATCACTGCCACAGAGATCGTCATGGACTTTCCATGAGAAATCGGGCAACAGAGAAGGATCTGCTATTGTAAGATCAATAGCCGAATATGATCCATTCCCAGGATGTAAATATGTATTGGTTCCATCATTAAAAATACACAGATCTTCCTGATTCATTAAGCCTTCAATAATTTTACCTTTTTCGTTTATTGTGTTACTACCCCATAGAGGGTTGTGTGCGTTGAAGTCCCCAAATAATATATAAGGGGCCGGTAGCTGATCAGTAAGATGTTTCAACTGATTTAAATTTAATGAAGAATTCGGAGGGATATACACAGAGCATAAAGTAATTGTTTTGTCTAAAGATATTCTAACAGCAACCGCCTGAAGATCAGTGTTGAGATCTACAGGGCTATGTAGAATTTGATCTTTTACAAGAATGGTAGAGCCGCCAGCAGCTCTATCATTCTCGTCTACATATGTGCTGTATATAGAGTAGTTTTTTAAGGATATGTTATCACTTCGTTTTATGTGGGATTCTTGGAGGCAAAATGCAACAGGAAGAAAGGCTTGAACTAATAAAGTAATTTCAAGAAAATTTATCTTAAGACCTCGACAATTCCATTGTATTATTGTACCCATTATGGTCTGCGAATAGGGGAATAGTTGACAGTTTTTTTGGGGCTATTCCGCCGGTTTCTGCTGGGGGATCTACTTTTAGATCCAGTATCTGGGGGTAGTGTATCCATGGGATCGCCCCAGATAGTAGTGTCTAGATGATCTAGACTTCCAAACCTGTTGTGGACCTTTATGGGATCCCTCAGCAGTTTTGGAGTACGATCTCCTTTTTGATTCGAGTTTTTATTTGAGTTAGAAGAATTTAAATTGGAGTTGATATTTTTTGAATTTTTTTTTTGGCTGCTTGAAGAATTGGTTGAGGATTGAGAGGGTACTGAAGACGTAGCAGTTTGAGAGGGTGCTGAAGACGTAGCAGTTTGTGAAGATGAAGATTTTCGTGAAGATGTAATGATTTTGTCTGTTGTTGTAACTGTTAATTTTGAAGGTTCCTGTTTGTCAATAGGCCAGGTGATAATTGTCTGCGTTTCAACTGACGTGAGAACGCGTTTGGCTACACTGGCGTATGACGTTGATGCAGGAGATGAGGGATTATTCGTTGTATTATACAGACGACGAGCCTCAGGGTAAGGGATGTTTTTTTCAGTTTTTATTTTTTGAATTTCTTTTTCTTTTTTAAAGTGCTGACAGTCCTTAGATGAGGACATGTGGGCTTCACCACAATTAGCACACTTTGGAGTTTTAGTGCAGGTGAAGCCCTCATGTCCTTCCTCTGCACACTTAAAACAAATCTGGTGACCTCTGCACTGTCCCTTTCCGTGGCCGAACTTTTGACATTTAAAGCAGCGCACAGGATTGGGAATATATGCGCTGACTTTAATATTTTGGAGACCTATTTTGATTGATTGGGGGACAGTTGGAGAGTTAAAATTTAGAAGGAAGGTGTTCAGTTTAACCTGAACACCTTGTCTGTTGGCAATAAATCTTTTAACTTTTGTAATACCCTGAGGTTGTAATTCTGTACAGATCTCGTCGTCTGTAAGCTCGGCGAGATCATCGTCGCGATAATGAATAATTCCTTGACTTGAGTTTAATGTTCTATGGGGGGAGGCCGAAATTTCTAAATCTATAATTTTTGTAAGTTTTAGCAAGTTCAAGGATTGGTGTTTTTTGTTGCATTCAATGAGAAGACCACCAGATTTCATCTTGGTGACGTTCTTAACATCTCCTGCACAACCTTTTATCACTTTTTCAATAACGAATGGAGAGATTTTAGTTATTGGTTTACTAGGATCTTTGCTGGATAATACAATAAATCTTGACCAGAAGTCTTCATCAACCATTTCTTCAAGCGGTAAGTCATTTTTTCTTTTTTTTGGACCATTTTTTATTTGTTTTTCAGTAGCCATGATGAGAAAAATGCGGTTCACCACCCTTGTCACCCACCCTCCACGGAGTGCCAACAGGGGCGATGCTTGGTCTCTGCGGATCACCAGCAGAAAGCATCAGGTGTTCCAAGGGTGGTATACTCAAATAGATGAATTTCTTAATGAACGCAAGCTTCGTGCCAGAGTTAACTGGCGAAACAACCGTTCGAAACTCTATCTACTCGATTGACCCATGAGCCACCGCCTTCTTAACAGCTTGTAACTGAACAACTTTTGAGACTGAAATTCACAAGATATGATCAAGTGATAAGAAAAATAAGACAAGCTTGTTAAGGGCTCGGCATGACCAGCCGATTGACCGAACCGGGTCCATCCGGTCTCCCGTCTAGTTGAAGTCAGGGCCAAAGTGGTGTATTGACGATCGAAACCCGCTGACCCGCACTAATGGATGCAGCAGAGAGTGATCTCTCAACCACCAGGATCCCTTCCTCCACCATCACGGGTTGCAACACACGGCAAACATGTCGCCTCTATAAAGCTGAGGAAGCTTTGCCCTTCAGCCACCGCCTTCTTTGCAAATCCTATAAGGAAGCCGTCTATCATTTCATGGAGCAGTTTGAAGGAAAATAATGTAATAGAGTAGCTTAAATGATAAGGATTCACAAAGGGCAAGACGTGACATGCCGATTCATCGAAGTCAGGGCTAACTCGATTTCCCGTCTAGAAAAAGTAAGGGTTCAGTAAGTTATCGGGACCGTTTACCCGGCCTACTGAAATCCCGTCCTGTAATCGACACGGGATTAATGTGTCGGTAAAGTCCGGACATCTTTTAAGAGAGATTGATCTTCAACAGTTAAGGTATGAACGAAAAGGTTCCCATGGTCCTACTAATTTGTGCAGGCAAAGCATATGTACATCGGTTAGTGCTTGCAGATAACGTCACCTTTTATTTCAGCGTATATTACGATTTTTGGCCAATACATTGATTGATTGATTTTTTGTTGTTTAACGTCCAGCAAGCAATATTTCAGCTATATTCAGGACGTAAAAATTATAATTTTTAAGTTGTTAGTATTTTAAATTAGTAGTACGTCATGCCTCCCTTTTATACTAAAACTTGATCTCATACAATAATATGAGAATATATATACAGATAAAAATGGTAGTTAAAACAATAAAAAGTATCAATCTTCACAATTAATAGTGAAATTAAATTTTGCTATATAAATTAATTTCTTTCAAGAACTTTAAAATTGTGTCGCCTGCGACAGTTTTAAATAAGTTAAAAAACGTATCTACAGAATAGAAACGTTCCCGAATGTGGGCCACGTCCACACAGTCCATCAAGACATGCTTGATGGTGTATGGACTGTTGCATGGCACACATTCGGGTCGTGGCTCATTATTTAAAATATAACTATGTGTCGTCCTGGTATGACCAAGACGACACCGTGTTAAAACAACTTGGTCTCTGCGACTTCTAAAACTTTTAAAATTACTTGTGTGCAGTAGTGGCCGGATCTCATGAAGTTTATTATGAACTTGTAGATCCCAACCACTCTGCCACAAACTAGAAATATATTTAAAAATTATTGGTTTAAAATCAGTAAAAGGAATATCACAGTTTATAATATTATTCTTAAGGGCATTCTTTGCCTCCTGATCCACGACTGTGTTCCCTTGGATTCCAACGTGACTTGGGATCCAGAAAAACACAACCTCTTTTCCCACAGCTTTTAGAGATTTGTAAATTTCAATTATTTTCAAAATATAATGGTTTTTAATTTTGAAATTTTGAATAGCAAGTAGACACGAGAGGGAATCTGAGCAGATAATAAATTTGCACTCGTCTGACGAAGCAACTATTTTCATGGCAAGAAGAATAGCTTGCGCCTCAGCAGTAAATACGGATGAGGCAGACGGGAGACGACGAGTTTCAACACGCTCTCCGAAGATAGCGGCTGAGGCAACTTTATCGTCGTCTTTTGACCCGTCTGTATAAATAGTACTATAGTCAGGGTAACAAGATTTAATTTCTGCATAATGTTGTTGTATTATTAAATGGTTTGTGTCGGACTTTTTATGTTTTCTTAGATCATAAATAAATATCGGTTTGGGGTTTAACCACGGGGGATTATGCGGAATTTCGATTGCAGCAATTTCATCTAAATTTATACCAGAATTTTCCAAATGAGATTTAATTCGGAGGCCAAAAGGTTGAATTTTGTTTGGATGTTTTTCGAAAATGTTTTGATAAAGAGGTTTGAAAACACAGTCGTGGGCCGGGTTGCCAGGATATGCCTTTAATTTGGTTGCATATTGCAAAGCGAGCTTTATTCTTCTTTGATACAAAGAAGGCTCGCCTGCTTCTACATATAAACTCTCAACAGGTGTGGTTCTGAAAGCTCCAAGGCATAGTCGCAATCCTTGATGATGTATAGTATCAAGGATTTTGACATATGACTTGCGAGCAGAACCATAAATAAAGCAACCGTAATCCAATTTCGATCGAACCAGCGATCTATATAGATTGAGTAAAACATCACATTCAGCACCCCAGTCGGTGCTGGATACGACTTTTAAAATATCTAATGCCTTTAGGCATTTATTTTTTAACATTTTGATATGGGGAAGAAAGGTTAGCCTTGAATCAAATACGAGACCAAGAAAAGTAGTTTCTTTTACAATTTTGATAGGATTATTATACAATTTTAATTCAGGATCAGGATGCATCTTACGTTTGTTACAAAAATGCATCCCAACAGTTTTTGCAGTGGAGAATTTAAAACCATTCTCCATTGCCCATTTCTCTATTCTATTTAAACACAACTGCAGCTGACGTTCGATATTATTCATATTTTTCCCTCGGTAACATATGAGGAAGTCGTCAACATATAGAGAACCATCAATATTATCTTTTAAAACTTGAGCAAGGCTATTAATTTTAATACTAAATAAAGTGACAGAAAGGATGCTGCCCTGGGGAACACCCATTTCCTGTACAAAAGGGTCAGATAACGTAGAATTGACCCTAACTTTAAATTCTCTGTCAGATAAAAAGTTTGAGATAAAGGTAGGAAGTCTACCTTTCAACCCCATATCAAAAAGATCTTTTAAAATACCATATTTCCATGTGGTGTCATATGCTTTTTCTAAATCGAAAAAGAGAGACACAACATGTTCGTTTTTGGCGAATGCATTTCGAATATATGTTTCGAAACGCACCAGATGATCAATAGTACTACGACCTTGTCTGAATCCACACTGAATATTCGAGATTAGGTTGTTCGATTCTAAAAACCAGACAAGGCGATCGTTGATCATCCTTTCCATGGTTTTACAAAGACAGCTTGTGAGGGCTATAGGCCGATAGTTGGACGCTTCTGAGTGATCTTTTCCTGGTTTTGGAATAGGCACAACAGTGGCCATTTTCCATATAGATGGTAAGTCACCCGTTTCCCAAATGTTGTTAAGAAAATTCAAAAGGCATTGGAGAGATGATTGTGGCAGATGTTTGAGAAGTTGATAATGGATGTCATCTGGACCACATGCTGTATCGTGAGATTTGTTCAATGAAGTTTTTAGCTCTTCCAAAGAAAAAGGTTTATTATAATCTTCTAAATTTTTTGACTGGAAATTAAGCTTTGATTTTTCTTTTTGAATTTTGATCCGCTGAAAAGTGGGATGATAATTTTCAGCAGAGGAGTGTGTTGCAAATGTTTCGGCCAATTTATTTGATATGTCTGACTCTGATGTTAACAAGTCTTGTCCATCCTTTATATGATGGACATTTGCTTTACTGTTTTTACCTTTAATTTTGCGAATCATGTTCCAAATTTTATTCATAGGGGTATGGTTATTCAGTTTAGAAACAAAGTTACGCCAAGAAGTGCGTCGTCTTTGTTTCGTTACCCTGCGAGCTTTCGCTCGAAAAATTCGGAAATGGTTCAGATTATTTTGAGTTGGGTGTTTATTAAAGCGTCGTTCGGCTTTTTTCCGGTCTTTAATAGCGTCCTCACAGCTGTCATCGAACCATGGTTTACTAGGATGTTTTGGATTTGTCGAGGTCTTAGGAATTGTTTCATCAGCAATTGAAATAAGTGTTTCATTGAATTTTAAAATTGGATCAGAAATAGTTTCAAAAGTATCCGAGTTAAGTCGCTCTATACAGAGTTGTTCAAATAGAGGCCAATTGGCCTTGCCAAATTTATACCGAGCGACTCGTTCTGTGTTTGAAGAGTGCAAAGATTCCAAGATAATGGGAAAATGATCACTGCCACAGAGATCGTCATGGACTTTCCATGAGAAATCGGGCAACAGAGAAGGATCTGCTATTGTAAGATCAATAGCCGAATATGATCCATTCCCAGGATGTAAATATGTATTTGATCCATCATTAAAAATACACAGATCTTCCTGATTCATTAAGCCTTCAATAATTTTACCTTTATCGTTTATTGTGTTACTGCCCCATAAAGGGTTGTGTGCGTTGAAGTCCCCAAATAATATATATGGGGCTGGTAACTGATCAGTAAGATGTTTCAACTGATTTAAATTTAATGAAGAATTCGGTGGTATATACACAGAGCATAAAGTAATTGTTTTGTCTAATGATATTCTAACAGCAACCGCCTGCAGATCAGTGTCGAGATCTACAGGGCTATGTAGAACTTGATCTTTTACAAGAATGGTAGAGCCGCCAGCAGCTCTATCACTCTCGTCTACATATGTGCTGTATATAGAATAGTTTTTTAAAGATATGTTATCACTTCGTTTTAGGTGGGATTCTTGGAGGCAAAATGCAACAGGTAGAAAGGCTTGAACTAATAATGTAATTTCAAGAAAATTAATCTTAAGACCTCGACAATTCCATTGTATTATTGTACCCATTATGGTCTGCGAATAGGGGAATAGTTAACAGTTTTTTTGGGGCTATTCCGCCGGTTTCTGCTGGGTGATCTACTTTTAGATCCAGTATCTGGGGGTAGTGTATCCATGGGATCGCCCCAGATAGTAGTGTCTAGATGATCTAGACTTCCAAACCTGTTGTGGACCTTAATGGGATCCCGCAGCAGTTTTGGAGTACGATCTCCTTTTTGATTTGAGTTTTTATTTGAGTTAGAAGAATTTAAATTGGAGTTGGTATTTTTTGAATTTTTTTTTGGGACTACTTGAAGAATTGGTTGAGGATTGAGAGGGTGCTGAAGACGTAGCTGTTTGAGAGGGTGCTGAAGACGTAGCAGTTTGAGAAGATGAAGATTTTCGTGAAGATTGAATGATTTTGTCTGTTGTTTTGACTGGTAATTTCGAAGGTTCCTGTTTGTCAATGGGCCAGGTGATGATGGTCTGCGTTTCAACTGAAGTGAGAACGCGTTTGGTAACACTGGCATATGACGTAGATGCAGGAGACGAGGGATTATTCGCTGTATTATACAGACGACGAGCCTCAGGGTAAGAGATGTTTTTTTCAGTTTTTATTTTTTGAATTTCTTTTTCCTTTTTAAAATGCTGACAGTCCTTAGATGAGGACATGTGGGCTTCACCACAATTAGCACACTTTGGAGTTTTAGTGCAGGTGAAGCCCTCATGTCCTTCTTCTGCACACTTAAAACAAACCAGGTGACCTCTGCACTGTCCCTTTCCGTGGCCGAACTTTTGACACTTAAAGCAGCGCACAGGGTTAGAGATGTATGCGCTGACTTTAGCTTTGTAGAGACCAATCTTGATGGATTCAGGGACAGTGGGTGTGTTGAAATTCAACAGAAAGGTGTTCAGTTTTACCTGAACACCCTGTCTGTTAGCAATAAATCTTTTTACTTTTGTAACACCCTGAGGCTCTAGTTCTGAACAGATTTCGTCGTCTGACAATTCCGAGAGGTCTTCGCCTCGGTAACGAATAATCCCTTGACTTGAGTTTAACGTTCTGTGGGGTGAGCTAGTTATATCTAAATCTACAATTTTGGAAAGTTTCAGTAAATTGAGCGATTGTTGTTTTCTACTGCATTCTATTAGCAGGGAACCGGACTTCATTTTGGTGACGTTTTTAACGTCTCCTGCACAAGCCTTGATAGATTTTTCAATGATAAATGGAGATACTTTTGCCAAAGGTTTAGTTGCGTCTTTACTAGATAATACAATAAATTTAGGCCAACTTTCGTCAACAACCAAATCTTTAAGAGGAAAATCATTTTTTCTTTTTTTTGGACCTTTTTGTGTTAAAGGGGGTGTTTCGGAAGCCATGATAAGAAAATTACGGTTCACCACCCTTGTCACCCACCCGCCACGGAGTGCCAACATGGGCGATGCCTAGAGTCTGCGGATCTCCAGCAGAAAGCATCAGGTGTTCCAAGGGTGGTATACTCAAACAGACGAATTTCTCAATGAACGCATGCCTCGTGCCCGGGGTAACCTGGCGATACAACCGTTCGAAACTCTGTCTACTTGATTGACCCATGAGCCACCGCCTTCTTAACAGCCTGTTACTGAACAACTTTCGTAGTAAGATACACAAGATAAAATCAAGTGACAAGAAGAATGACGACAAGCTTGTTAAGGGCTCGGCATGACCAGCCGATTGACCGAACCGGGTCCATCCGGCCTCCCGTCTAGTTGAAGTTAGGGCCAAAGTGGTGTATTGAAAATCGAAACCCGCTGACCCGCACTAATGGATGCAGCAGTGAGTGATCTCTCAACCACCAGGATCCCTTCCTCCACCATCACGGGTTGCAACACACGGCAAACATGTCGCCTCTATAAAGCTGAGGAAGCTTTGCCCTTCAGCCACCGCCTTCTTTGTGAATCCTTAAAGGAAGCTGTCTATCAACTGGTCAATACATCTCATGGAATAGTTTGAAAAGAAATAAATGTTATAGAAAAGCTAAAATGAGAAGGATTCACAAAGGGCAAGACGTGACATGCCGATTCATCGAAGTCAGGGCTAACTCGATTTCCCGTCTAGAAAAAGTAAGGGTTCAGTAGGTTATCGGGACCGTTTACCCGGCCTACTGAAATCCCGTCCTGTAATCGACACGGGTCGCAACACACGGCAAGTGTTGCCTCTATTAGCAGACTCTTACTGCAGGCTGAGGAAGCCGTGGGCCTATTCTCCTGTGCCCCGGGTCCCACACGGGGTTTGGCCAATACAAGTTGTGTAACAGTTTGTCCCAAATTTGTAGACATTGCATATTATGTGAATTCTGAGTAGCTGATTGATTGGATGTTTGCTTTACGTCCAGCGAGCAGTATTTCAGCTATATTCAGGACGGGAACAAGTTAACATATGAACAAATTTTGAATATGGTTACCTCAAACAACACTAGTAAAATGAAAAACAAAATAAGAAATGTACAGAGACAATTTTCCAGAACTTCATGTTCTGTTTGTGCACAAACGGGTGTATATCTAAAAGTTGATACTATGAAATTTAGATTAATGTCATTGTCCCCTTGTTGAGGGTCTCTCTTTCAGAATACATGTATTACGAAATTTTATTCCTTATACAGATGTGAAGAGGGTAACGCAGTATTTTAACCTGCACAGTTACTTCCATCGGAGGAGCCACGAACGATTTAGCTGTGAAGGAAATATTCTTCATACCCAAGACTATACTACTAGTAGCAGCCAAGAAAGTTCGCCAAATAAAACAGAAATATCTCTAAAAAAGGAAAATGAATGAAAACGCAAGGCCACTTTAGAAACCAAAGTGGTATGATCAAATTGATATTGCTCATAGAAGGTGATGAAAGGCCTAATTAGCAGAGAAGTGTTTAATGTGTCGTTGAAGTCCGGACATCTTTTAAGAGAGATTGATCATCAACAGTTAAGGTATGAACGAAAAGGTTCCCATGGTCCTACTAATTTCTGCAAGCAAAGTAAATGTACATCGGTTAGTGCTTGCAGATAACGTCACCTTTTATTTCAGCGTATAATACGATTTTTGGCCAATACAAGTTGTGTAACAGTTTGTCCCATATTTGTAAAGACATTGCATATTATGTGAATTCTCATTAGCTGATTGATTGGATGTCTGCTTTACGTCCAGCGAGCAGTATTTCAGCTATATTCAGGACGGGAACAAGTTAACATATGAACAAATTTTGAACATGGTTACCTCAAACAACACTAGTAAAATGAAAAACAAAATAAGAAATGGACTGAGACAATTTTCCAGAACTTCATGTTCTGTTTGTGCACAAACGGGTGTATATCGAAAAGTTGATACTATGAAATTTAGATTAATGTCATTGTCCCCTTGTTGCGGGTCTCTCTTTCAGAATACATGTATTACGAAATTTTATTCCTTATACAGATGTGAAGAGGGTAACGCAGTATTTTAACCTGCACAGTTACTTCCATGGGAGGAGCCACGAACGATTTAGCTGTGAAGGAAATATTCTTCATACCCAAGACTATACTTCTAGTAGCAGCCAAGAAAGTTCGCCAAATAAAACAGAAATATCTCTAAAAAAGGAAAATGAATGAAAACGCAAGGCCACTTTAGAAACCAAAGTGGTATCATCAAATTGATATTGCTCATAGAAGGTGATGAAAGGCCTAATTAGCAGAGAAGTGTTTAATGTGTCGTTGAAGTCCGGACATCTTTTAAGAGAGATTGATCATCAACAGTTAAGGTATGAACGAAAAGGTTCCCATGGTCCTACTAATTTCTGCAGGCAAAGTAAATGTACATCGGTTAGTGCTTGCAGATAACGTCACCTTTTATTTCAGCGTATATTACGATTTTGGCCAATACAAGTTGTGTAACAGTTTGTCCCAAATTTGTAAAGACATTGCATATTATGTGAATTCTCATTAGCTGATTGATTGGATGTCTGCTTTACGTCCAGCGAGCAGTATTTCAGCTATATTCAGGACGGCAACAAGTTAACATATGAACAAATTTTGAATATGGTTACCTCAAACAACACTAGTAAAATGAAAAACAAAATAAGAAATGTACTGAGACAATTTTCGAGAACTTTATGTTCTGTTTGTGCACAAACGGGTGTATATCTAAAAGTTGATACTATGAAATGTAGATTAATGTCATTGTCAACTTGTTGCGGGTCTCTCTTTCAGAATACATGCATTACGAAATTGTATTCCTTATACAGATGTGAAGAGTGTAACGCAGTATTTTAACCTGCAGTTACTTCCATGGGAGGAGCCACGAACGATTTGGCTGTGAAGGAAATATTCTTGATACCCAAGAGTATACTACTAGTAGCTGCCAAGAAAATTTGCCAAATAAAACAGAAATATCTCTAAAAAAGGAAAATGAATGAAAACGCAAGGCCACTTTAGAAACCAAAGTGGTATGATCAAATTGATATTGCTCATAGAAGGTGATGAAAGGCCTAATTAGCAGAGAAGTGTTTAATGTGTCGGTAAAGTCCGGACATCTTTTAAGAGAGATTGATCTTCAACAGTTAAGGTATGAACGAAAAGGTTCCCATGGTCCTACTAATTTGTGCAGGCAAAGCATATGTACATCGGTTAGTGCTTGCAGATAACGTCACCTTTTATTTCAGCGTATATTACGATTTTTGGCCAATACAAGTTGTGTAACAGTTTGTCCCAAATTTGTAGACATTGCATATTATGTGAATTCTGAGTAGCTGATTGATTGGATGTTTGCTTTACGTCCAGCGAGCAGTATTTCAGCTATATTCAGGACGGGAACAAGTTAACATATGAACAAATTTTGAATATGGTTACCTCAAACAACACTAGTAAAATGAAAAACAAAATAAGAAATGTACAGAGACAATTTTCCAGAACTTCATGTTCTGTTTGTGCACAAACGGGTGTATATCTAAAAGTTGATACTATGAAATTTAGATTAATGTCATTGTCCCCTTGTTGCGGGTCTCTCTTTCAGAATACATGTATTACGAAATTTTATTCCTTATACAGATGTGAAGAGGGTAACGCAGTATTTTAACCTGCACAGTTACTTCCATCGGAGGAGCCACGAACGATTTAGCTGTGAAGGAAATATTCTTCATACCCAAGACTATACTACTAGTAGCAGCCAAGAAAGTTCGCCAAATAAAACAGAAATATCTCTAAAAAAGGAAAATGAATGAAAACGCAAGGCCACTTTAGAAACCAAAGTGGTATCATCAAATTGATATTGCTCATAGAAGGTGATGAAAGGCCTAATTAGCAGAGAAGTGTTTAATGTGTCGTTGAAGTCCGGACATCTTTTAAGAGAGATTGATCATCAACAGTTAAGGTATGAACGAAAAGGTTCCCATGGTCCTACTAATTTCTGCAGGCAAAGTAAATGTACATCGGTTAGTGCTTGCAGATAACGTCACCTTTTATTTCAGCGTATAATACGATTTTTGGCCAATACAAGTTGTGTAACAGTTTGTCCCATATTTGTAAAGACATTGCATATTATGTGAATTCTCATTAGCTGATTGATTGGATGTCTGCTTTACGTCCAGCGAGCAGTATTTCAGCTATATTCAGGACGGGAACAAGTTAACATATGAACAAATTTTGAACATGGTTACCTCAAACAACACTAGTAAAATGAAAAACAAAATAAGAAATGGACTGAGACAATTTTCCAGAACTTCATGTTCTGTTTGTGCACAAACGGGTGTATATCGAAAAGTTGATACTATGAAATTTAGATTAATGTCATTGTCCCCTTGTTGCGGGTCTCTCTTTCAGAATACATGTATTACGAAATTTTATTCCTTATACAGATGTGAAGAGGGTAACGCAGTATTTTAACCTGCACAGTTACTTCCATGGGAGGAGCCACGAACGATTTAGCTGTGAAGGAAATATTCTTCATACCCAAGACTATACTTCTAGTAGCAGCCAAGAAAGTTCGCCAAATAAAACAGAAATATCTCTAAAAAAGGAAAATGAATGAAAACGCAAGGCCACTTTAGAAACCAAAGTGGTATCATCAAATTGATATTGCTCATAGAAGGTGATGAAAGGCCTAATTAGCAGAGAAGTGTTTAATGTGTCGTTGAAGTCCGGACATCTTTTAAGAGAGATTGATCATCAACAGTTAAGGTATGAACGAAAAGGTTCCCATGGTCCTACTAATTTCTGCAGGCAAAGTAAATGTACATCGGTTAGTGCTTGCAGATAACGTCACCTTTTATTTCAGCGTATATTACGATTTTGGCCAATACAAGTTGTGTAACAGTTTGTCCCAAATTTGTAAAGACATTGCATATTATGTGAATTCTCATTAGCTGATTGATTGGATGTCTGCTTTACGTCCAGCGAGCAGTATTTCAGCTATATTCAGGACGGCAACAAGTTAACATATGAACAAATTTTGAATATGGTTACCTCAAACAACACTAGTAAAATGAAAAACAAAATAAGAAATGTACTGAGACAATTTTCGAGAACTTTATGTTCTGTTTGTGCACAAACGGGTGTATATCTAAAAGTTGATACTATGAAATGTAGATTAATGTCATTGTCAACTTGTTGCGGGTCTCTCTTTCAGAATACATGCATTACGAAATTGTATTCCTTATACAGATGTGAAGAGTGTAACGCAGTATTTTAACCTGCAAAGTTACTTCCATGGGAGGAGCCACGAACGATTTGGCTGTGAAGGAAATATTCTTGATACCCAAGAGTATACTACTAGTAGCTGCAAAGAAAATTTGCCAAATAAAACAGAAATATCTCTAAAAAAGGAAAATGAATGAAAACGCAAGGCCACTTTAGAAACCAAAGTGGTATGATCAAATTGATATTGCTCATAGAAGGTGATGAAAGGCCTAATTAGCAGAGAAGTGTTTAATGTGTCGGTGAAGTCCGGACATCTTTTAAGAGAGATTGATCTTCAACAGTTAAGGTATGAACGAAAAGGTTCCCATGGTCCTACTAATTTGTGCAGGCAAAGCATATGTACATCGGTTAGTGCTTGCAGATAACGTCACCTTTTATTTCAGCGTATATTACGATTTTTGGCCAATACAAGTTGTGTAACAGTTTGTCCCAAATTTGTAAAGACATTGCATATTATGTGAATTCTCATTAGCTGATTGATTGGATGTCTGCTTTACGTCCAGCGAGCAGTATTTCAGCTATATTCAGGACGGCAACAAGTTAACATATGAACAAATTTTGAATATGGTTACCTCAAACAACACTAGTAAAATGAAAAACAAAATAAGAAATGTACTGAGACAATTTTCGAGAACTTTATGTTCTGTTTGTGCACAAACGGGTGTATATCTAACAAACGGGTGTATATCTAAAAGTTGATACTATGAAATGTAGATTAATGTCATTGTCAACTTGTTGCGGGTCTCTCTTTCAGAATACATGCATTACGAAATTGTATTCCTTATACAGATGTGAAGAGTGTAACGCAGTATTTTAACCTGCAGTTACTTCCATGGGAGGAGCCACGAACGATTTGGCTGTGAAGGAAATATTCTTGATACCCAAGAGTATACTACTAGTAGCTGCCAAGAAAATTTGCCAAATAAAACAGAAATATCTCTAAAAAAGGAAAATGAATGAAAACGCAAGGCCACTTTAGAAACCAAAGTGGTATGATCAAATTGATATTGCTCATAGAAGGTGATGAAAGGCCTAATTAGCAGAGAAGTGTTTAATGTGTCGGTAAAGTCCGGACATCTTTTAAGAGAGATTGATCTTCAACAGTTAAGGTATGAACGAAAAGGTTCCCATGGTCCTACTAATTTGTGCAGGCAAAGCATATGTACATCGGTTAGTGCTTCCAGATAACGTCACCTTTTATTTCAGCGTATATTACGATTTTTGGCCATTACAAGTTGTGTAACAGTTTGTCCCAAATTTGTAGACATTGCATATTATGTGAATTCTGAGTAGCTGATTGATTGGATGTTTGCTTTACGTCCAGCGAGCAGTATTTCAGCTATATTCAGGACGGCAACAAGTTAACATATGAACAAATTTTGAATATGGTTACCTCAAACAACACTAGTAAAATGAAAAACAAAATAAGAAATGTACAGAGACAATTTTCCAGAACTTCATGTTCTGTTTGTGCACAAACGGGTGTATATCTAAAAGTTGATACTATGAAATTTAGATTAATGTCATTGTCCCCTTGTTGCGGGTCTCTCTTTCAGAATACATGTATTACGAAATTTTATTCCTTATACAGATGTGAAGAGGGTAACGCAGTATTTTAACCTGCACAGTTACTTCCATCGGAGGAGCCACGAACGATTTAGCTGTGAAGGAAATATTCTTCATACCCAAGACTATACTACTAGTAGCAGCCAAGAAAGTTCGCCAAATAAAACAGAAATATCTCTAAAAAAGGAAAATGAATGAAAACGCAAGGCCACTTTAGAAACCAAAGTGGTATCATCAAATTGATATTGCTCATAGAAGGTGATGAAAGGCCTAATTAGCAGAGAAGTGTTTAATGTGTCGTTGAAGTCCGGACATCTTTTAAGAGAGATTGATCATCAACAGTTAAGGTATGAACGAAAAGGTTCCCATGGTCCTACTAATTTCTGCAAGCAAAGTAAATGTACATCGGTTAGTGCTTGCAGATAACGTCACCTTTTATTTCAGCGTATATTACGATTTTTGGCCAATACAAGTTGTGTAACAGTTTGTCCCATATTTGTAAAGACATTGCATATTATGTGAATTCTCATTAGCTGATTGATTGGATGTCTGCTTTACGTCCAGCGAGCAGTATTTCAGCTATATTCAGGACGGGAACAAGTTAACATATGAACAAATTTTGAATATGGTTACCTCAAACAACACTAGTAAAATGAAAAACAAAATAAGAAATGGACTGAGACAATTTTCCAGAACTTCATGTTCTGTTTGTGCACAAACGGGTGTATATCGAAAAGTTGATACTATGAAATTTAGATTAATGTCATTGTCCCCTTGTTGCGGGTCTCTCTTTCATAATACATGTATTACGAAATTTTATTCCTTATACAGATGTGAAGAGGGTAACGCAGTATTTTAACCTGCACAATTACTTCCATGGGAGGAGCCACGAACGATTTAGCTGTGAAGGAAATATTCTTCATACCCAAGACTATACTTCTAGTAGCAGCCAAGAAAGTTCGCCAAATAAAACAGAAATATCTCTAAAAAAGGAAAATGAATGAAAACGCAAGGCCACTTTAGATTGATTGTTTGATTGTTTGATGTTTTACGTCCAGCAAGCAATATTTCAGCTATATTCAGGACGTGAAAATAAGAATTTTAATTATTTAAAGAATATCCATCCTTTATAAAACGTGGTCTAATATAATAATATGAGCATATATACAGATAAAAAGAAAACTAAAACACTAAAAAGTATTTAATATCACAATTTAAAATCCAATTAAATTTTTCTGTACAAGTTAATTTCCTTTAAAAACTGTAAAATTGTGTCGCCAGCGACAGTTGTAAATAAAGTCTTATAAGAATTAACAGAATAAAAACGTTCCCGAATGTGTGCCACGTCAACACAGTCCATCAAGACATGCTTGATGGTATATGGACAGTTGCATGGCACACACTCGGGTCTTGGTTCATTGTTTAAAATATAACTATGTGTTGTCCTGGTATGCCCAAGACGACACCTGGTTAAAACCACTTGGTCCCTACGACCTCTACAAGATTTCAAATTATGCATGTGCAGAAGTGGTTGGATCTCATGCAGTTTATTATGAACTTCGAGATCCCAACCACGCTGCCATAGATTAGAAATGTATTTAAAAATATATAATTTAAAATCAGTAAAAGGAATTTTACAGTTAATAATATCATTTTCTAAGGCAGCCTTAGCCTCCCTGTCCACGACTGTGTTTCCATGGATTCCCACATGGCTGGGAATCCAGAAAAATACAACCTCTTTACCCAATGTTTTCAAGGATTTGTAAATTTGGATGATTTTTAAAATAAATGCATTCTTTATTTTACAATTTTCAATTGCCTGAAGACATGACAAAGAATCGGAGCAGATAATAAATTTACTCTCATCTGACGAAGCAATAATTTTTAGTGCAAGAAGGATAGCTTGTGCTTCTGCACTAAATACAGAAGAAACGGAAGGAAGACGGCGAGTTTCAACACGCTCTCCAAAGACAGCGGCCGATGCAACTTTATCGCCGTCCTTCGATCCATCTGTATAAATTGCAGAATGGCCAGGATAGTGAGATTTTATTTCTGCAAAGTGTTGTTGAATAATTAAAGGATTTGTGTCAGACTTTTTATGGTTTCTAAGATCAAAAATAAATACCGGTTTTGGATTTAACCATGGTGGGTTATGTGGAATTTCAATAGCAGCAATTTCATCTAAATTTATACCAGAGTTCTTCAAATGAGGTTTTATTCTGATACCAAAAGGTTGAATTTTATTTGGATGTTTTTCAAAAATATTTTCGTAAAGAGGTTTGAAAACACAGTCGTGTGCCGGGTTGCCAGGATACGCCTTCAATTTGGTTGCATATTGCAAAGCGAGCTTAATTCTTCTTTGATACAAAGAAGGCTCGTTTGCTTCTACATACAAACTATTTACAGGTGTGGTTCTAAAAGCTCCAAGACATAGTCGCAATCCCTGATGGTGTATAGTATCAAGGATTTTGACATATGACTTGCGAGCAGAACCATAAATAAAGCAACCGTAATCCAATTTCGATCGAACCAGCGATCTATAAAGATTCAGTAAAACATCGCACTCAGCACCCCAGTCGGTGCTGGATACGACTTTTAAAATATCTAATGCTTTAAGGCATTTATTTTTTAACATTTTGATATGGGGAAGAAAGGTTAGCCTTGAATCAAATATGAGACCAAGAAAAGTAGTTTCTTTTACAATTTTGATAGGATTATTATGTAATTTTAATTCGGGATCAGGATGCATCTTTCGTTTATTACAAAAATGCATCCCAACGGTTTTTGCAGTGGAGAATTTAAAACCATTCTCCATTGCCCATTTCTCTATTCTATTTAAACATAACTGCAGTTGACGTTCAATATTATTCATGTTTTTTCCTCGGTAACATATGAGGAAGTCGTCAACATATAGAGAACCATCAATATTATCTTTTAAAACTTGAGCAAGGCTATTAATTTTGATACTGAATAAAGTGACAGAAAGGATACTCCCCTGAGGAACACCCATTTCCTGTTCAAAGGGGTTAGATAAAGTAGAATTGACCCTAACTTTAAATTCTCTGTCAGATAAAAAGTTTGAAATAAAGGTAGGAAGTCTACCTTTCAACCCCATATCAAAAAGATCTTTTAAAATACCATATTTCCATGTTGTGTCATATGCTTTTTCTAAATCGAAAAAGATAGACACAACATGTTCATTCTTGGCAAAAGCGTTTCGAATATACGTTTCGAAACGTACAAGATGATCTAGGGTACTTCGCCCTTGCCTGAATCCACATTGGATATTTGATATTAGATTGTTAGATTCTAAAAACCAGACAAGGCGATCATTGATCATCCTTTCCATGGTTTTACAAAGACAGCTTGTGAGTGCTATAGGCCGATAGTTGGACGCTTCCGAGTGATCTTTTCCTGGTTTTGGAATAGGCACAACAGTGGCCATTTTCCAAATAGATGGTAAGTCACCCGTTTCCCAAATGTTGTTAAGAAGATTGAGAAGACATTGGAGAGAAGATTGTGGCAGATGTTTGAGAAGTTGATAATGGATGTCATCTGGACCACATGCTGTATCGTGAGATTTGTTCAATGAAGTTTTTAGCTCTTCCAAAGAAAAAGGTGTATTGTAATCTTCTAGATTTTTTGACTGGAAAGTAAGTTTTGATTTTTCTTTTTGAATTTTGATCCGCTGAAAATTGGGATGATAATTTTCAGCAGAGGAGTGTGTTGCAAATGTTTCGGCCAATTTATTTGATATGTCTGACTCTGATGTTAACAAGTCTTGTCCATCCTTTAAATGATGGACATTTGCTTTACTGTTTTTACCTTTAATTTTACGGATCGTGTTCCAAATTTTATTCATAGGGGTATGATTATTGAGTTTAGAAACAAAGTTACGCCAAGAGGTACGTCGTCTTTGTTTCGTTACCCTGCGAGCTTTCGCTCGAAAAATTCGGAATTGGTTAAGATTATATTGAGTTGGGTGTTTATTAAAGCGTCGTTCGGCCTTTTTCCGGTCTTTAATAGCGTCCTCACAGCTGTCATCGAACCAGGGTTTACTAGGATATTTTGGATTTGTCGAGGTCTTAGGAATTGTTTCATCAGCAATTGAAATAAGTGTTTCATTGAATTTTAAAATGGGATCAGAAATAGCTTCAAAAGTGTCGGAGTTAAGTCGCTCTATACAGAGTTGTTCAAATAGAGGCCAATTGGCTTTGTTAAATTTGTACCGAGCGGCTCGTTCTGTGTTGGAAGAGTGCAAAGATTCCAATATAATGGGAAAATGATCACTGCCACAGAGATCGTCATGGACTTTCCATGAGAAATCGGGCAACAGAGAAGGATCTGCTATTGTAAGATCAATAGCCGAATATGATCCATTCCCAGGATGTAAATATGTATTTGATCCATCATTAAAAATACACAGATCTTCCTGATTCATTAAGCCTTCAATAATTTTACCTTTATCGTTTATCGTGTTACTGCCCCATAAAGGGTTGTGTCCGTTGAAGTCCCCAAGTAATATATAAGGGGCCGGAAGCTGATCAGTAAGATGTTTCAACCGACTCAAATTCAATGAAGAATTCGGAGGGATATACACAGAACATAAAGTAATTGTTTTGTCTAAAGATATTCTAACAGCAACCGCCTGAAGATCAGTGTTGAGATCTACAGGGCTATGTAGAACTTGATCTTTTACAAGAATGGTAGAGCCACCAGCAGCTCTATCATTCTCGTCTACATATGTGCTGTATATAGAGTAGTTTTTTAAAGATATATTATCACTTCGTTTTAGGTGGGACTCTTGGAGGCAAAATGCAACAGGAAGAAAGGCTTGAACTAATAATGTAATTTCCAGAAAATTAATCTTAAGACCTCGACAATTCCATTGTATTATTGTACCCATTATGGTTTGCGAATAGGGGAATAGTTGACAGATTTTTTGGGGCTATTCCGCCGGTTTCTGCTGGGGGACCTACTTTTAGATCCGGTATCTGGGGGTAGTGTATCCATGGGATCGCCCCAGATAGTAGTGTCTAGATGATCTAGACTTCCAAACCTGTTGTGGACCTTAATGGGATCCCTCAGCAGTTTTGGAGTACGATCTCCTTTTTGATTTGAGTTTTTATTTGAATTGGAGTTAGAAGATTTTGTATTTGAATTGGACGTCATATTTGAATTTTTTTTTGGGCTGCTTGAAGAATTAGTTGAGGATTGAGAGGGTGTTGAAGACGTAGTAGATGCCGAAGGCGTAGAAGTTTGAGATGCCGAAGTTTTTCGAGATGATGTAATTATTTTATCAGTAGTTTGAGCCGGTAGTCTTGTTGGGTCTTTTTGATCTATAGGCCAGGTGATCATAGTTTGCGTTTCTGATGTTACATAAACGCGTTTGGTCACACTGGCGTATGATGTGGCAGAAGATGATGGATTACTCGCCGAACTGTACTGACGACGAGCCTCAGGGTAGCTGATGTTTTTTTCGATTTTTAATTTTTGAATGTCCTTTTCTTTTCTAAAGTGTTGACAGTCTTTTGAGGAGGACATGTGGGCTTCACCACAGTTAGCACATTTTTGAGTTTTAGTGCAGGTAAAGCCCTCATGCCCTGGCTCTGCACATTTAAAACATATGAGTGATCCCCTACACTGTCCTTTTCCGTGTCCGAATTTCTGACATTTAAAGCAGCGCACAGGGTTGGGAATGTATGCGCTGACTTTAATGTTTTGGAGACCGATTTTGATAGATTGGGGGACAGTTGGGGTGTTGAAATTCAGAAGGAAGGTGTTCAGTTTAACCTGAACACCTTGTCTGTTGGCAATAAATCTTTTAACTTTTGTAATTCCCTGAGGTTGCAATTCCGTGCAAATTTCCTCGTCAGTAAGTTCGGCGAGATCATCGTCACGATAATGGATGATTCCTTGACTTGAGTTTAATGTCCTATGAGGGGAGGCCGAAATTTCTAAATCTATAATTTTGGTTAATTTAAGTAAGTTCAAGGATTGGTGTTTTTTGTTGCATTCAATGAGAAGACCACCAGATTTCATCTTGGTGACGTTCTTGACATCTCCTGCACAACCTTTTATCACTTTTTCAATAACAAATGGAGAAACTTTAGTGATTGGTTTACTGGGATCTTTGCTGGATAATACAATAAATCTTGACCAGAAGTCTTCCTCAACCATCTCTTCAAGCGATAAGTCATTTTTTCTTTTTTTTGGACCATTTTTTATTTGTGTTTGGGTAGCCATGATGAGAAAAATGCGGTTCACCACCCTTGTCACCCACCCTCCACGGAGTGCCAACAGGGGCGATGCTTGGTCCCTGCGGATCACCAGCAGAAAGCATCGGGTGTTCCAAGGGTGGTATACTCAAATAGATGAATTTCTTAATGAACGCAAGCTTCGTGCCAGAGTTAACTGGCGAAACAACCGTTCGAAACTCTATCTACTCGATTGACCCATGAGCCACCGCCTTCTTAACAGCTTGTAACTGAACAACTTTGGAAGTGAAATTCACAAGATATGAAGTGAAAAGAAAAAATAAGACAAGCTTGTTAAGGGCTCGGCATGACCAGCCGATTGACCGAACCGGGTCCATCCGGTCTCCCGTCTAGTTGAAGTCAAGGCCAAAGTGGTGTATTGAAAATCAAACCCGCTGACCCGCACTAATGGATGCAGCAGAGAGTGATCTCTCAACCACCAGGATCCCTTCCTCCACCATCACGGGTTGCAACACACGGCAAACATGTCGCCTCTATAAAGCTGAGGAAGCTTTGCCCTTCAGCCACCGCCTTCTTTGTAAATCCTGTAAGGAAGCCGTCTATTAAATGGTACATACATTTCATGGAACAGTTTGAAGGAAAAACATGTAATAGAGTAGCTTAAATGAGAAGGATTCACAAAGGGCAAGACGTGACATGCCGATTCATCGAAGTCAGGGCTAACTCGATTTCCCGTCTAGAAAAAGTAAGGGTTCAGTAGGTTATCGGGACCGTTTACCCGGCCTACTGAAATCCCGTCCTGTAATCGACACGGGTCGCAACACACGGCAAGTGTTGCCTCTGTTAGCAGACTCTTACTGCAGGCTGAGGAAGCCGTGGGCCTATTCTCCTGTGCCCCGGGTCCCACATGGGGTAAGGCCACTTTAGAAACCAAAGTGGTATCATCAAATTGATATTGCTCATAGAAGGTGATGAAAGGCCTAATTAGCAGAGAAGTGTTTAATGTGTCGTTGAAGTCCGGACATCTTTTAAGAGAGATTGATCATCAACAGTTAAGGTATGAACGAAAAGGTTCCCATGGTCCTACTAATTTCTGCAGGCAAAGTAAATGTACATCGGTTAGTGCTTGCAGATAACGTCACCTTTTATTTCAGCGTATATTACGATTTTTGGCCAATACAAGTTGTGTAACAGTTTGTCCCATATTTCTAAAGACATTGCATATTATGTGAATTCTCATTAGCTGATTGATTGGATGTCTGCTTTACGTCCAGCGAGCAGTATTTCAGCTATATTCAGGACGGCAACAAGTTAACATATGAACAAATTTTGAATATGGTTACCTCAAACAACACTAGTAAAATGAAAAACAAAATAAGAAATGGACTGAGACAATTTTCGAGAACTTCATGTTCTGTTTGTGCACAAACGGGTGTATATCTAAAAGTTGATACTATGAAATTAAGATTAATGTCATTGTCCCCTTGTTGCGAGTCTCTCTTTCAGAATACATGCATTACGAAATTGTATTCCTTATACAGATGTGAAGAGTGTAACGCAGTATTTTAACCTGCACAGTTACTTCCATGGGAGGAGCCACGAACGATTTGGCTGTGAAGGAAATATTCTTGATACCCAAGAGTATAATACTAGTAGCTGCCAAGAAAATTTGCCAAATAAAACAGAAATATCTCTAAAAAAGGAAAATGAATGAAAACGCAAGGCCACTTTAGAAACCAAAGTGGTATGATCAAATTGATATTGCTCATAGAAGGTGATGAAAGCCTAATTAGCAGAGAAGTGTTTAATGTGTCGGTGAAGTCCGGACATCTTTTAAGAGAGATTCATCTTCAACAGTTAAGGTATGAACGAAAAGGTTCCCATGGTCCTACTAATTTGTGCAGGCAAAGCATATGTACATCGGTTAGTGCTTGCAGATAACGTCACCTTTTATTTCAGCGTATATTACGATTTTTGGCCAATACAAGTTGTGTAACAGTTTGTCCCAAATTTGTAAAGACATTGCATATTATGTGAATTCTCATTAGCTGATTGATTGGATGTCTGCTTTACGTCCAGCGAGCAGTATTTCAGCTATATTCAGGACGGCAACAAGTTAACATATGAACAAATTTTGAATATGGTTACCTCAAACAACACTTAAAATGAAAAACAAAATAAGAAATGTACTGAGACAATTTTCGAGAACTTTATGTTCTGTTTGTGCACAAACGGGTGTATATCGAAAAGTTGATACTATGAAATTTAGATTAATGTCATTGTCCCCTTGTTGCGGGTCTCTCTTTCAGAATACATGTATTACGAAATTTTATTCCTTATACAGATGTGAAGTGGGTAACGCAGTATTTTAACCTGCACAGTTACTTCCATGGGAGGAGCCACGAACGATTTAGCTGTGAAGGAAATATTCTTCATACCCAAGACTATACTACTAGTAGCAGCCAAGAAAGTTCGCCAAATAAAACAGAAATATCTCTAAAAAAGGAAAATGAATGAAAACGCAAGGCCACTTTAGAAACCAAAGTGGTATCATCAAATTGATATTGCTCATAGAAGGTGATGAAAGGCCTAATTAGCAGAGAAGTGTTTAATGTGTCGTTGAAGTCCGGACATCTTTTAAGAGAGATTGATCATCAACAGTTAAGGTATGAACGAAAAGGTTCCCATGGTCCTACTAATTTCTGCAGGCAAAGTAAATGTACATCGGTTAGTGCTTGCAGATAACGTCACCTTTTATTTCAGCGTATATTACGATTTTTGGCCAATACAAGTTGTGTAACAGTTTGTCCCATATTTGTAAAGACATTGCATATTATGTGAATTCTCATTAGCTGATTGATTGGATGTCTGCTTTACGTCCAGCGAGCAGTATTTCAGCTATATTCAGGACGGGAACAAGTTAACATATGAACAAATTTTGAATATGGCTACCTCAAACAACACTAGTAAAATGAAAAACAAAATAAGAAATGGACTGAGACAATTTTCGAGAACTTCATGTTCTGTTTGTGCACAAACGGGTGTATATCTAAAAGTTGATACTATGAAATTTAGATTAATGTCATTGTCCCCTTGTTGCGAGTCTCTCTTTCAGAATACATGCATTACGAAATTGTATTCCTTATACAGATGTGAAGAGTGTAACGCAGTATTTTAACCTGCACAGTTACTTCCATGGGAGGAGCCACGAACGATTTGGCTGTGAAGGAAATATTCTTGATACCCAAGAGTATAATACTAGTAGCTGCCAAGAAAATTTGCCAAATAAAACAGAAATATCTCTAAAAAAGGAAAATGAATGAAAACGCAAGGCCACTTTAGAAACCAAAGTGGTATGATCAAATTGATATTGCTCATAGAAGGTGATGAAAGCCTAATTAGCAGAGAAGTGTTTAATGTGTCGGTGAAGTCCGGACATCTTTTAAGAGAGATTCATCTTCAACAGTTAAGGTATGAACGAAAAGGTTCCCATGGTCCTACTAATTTGTGCAGGCAAAGCATATGTACATCGGTTAGTGCTTGCAGATAACGTCACCTTTTATTTCAGCGTATATTACGATTTTTGGCCAATACAAGTTGTGTAACAGTTTGTCCCAAATTTGTAAAGACATTGCATATTATGTGAATTCTCATTAGCTGATTGATTGGATGTCTGCTTTACGTCCAGCGAGCAGTATTTCAGCTATATTCAGGACGGCAACAAGTTAACATATGAACAAATTTTGAATATGGTTACCTCAAACAACACTTAAAATGAAAAACAAAATAAGAAATGTACTGAGACAATTTTCGAGAACTTTATGTTCTGTTTGTGCACAAACGGGTGTATATCGAAAAGTTGATACTATGAAATTTAGATTAATGTCATTGTCCCCTTGTTGCGGGTCTCTCTTTCAGAATACATGTATTACGAAATTTTATTCCTTATACAGATGTGAAGTGGGTAACGCAGTATTTTAACCTGCACAGTTACTTCCATGGGAGGAGCCACGAACGATTTAGCTGTGAAGGAAATATTCTTCATACCCAAGACTATACTACTAGTAGCAGCCAAGAAAGTTCGCCAAATAAAACAGAAATATCTCTAAAAAAGGAAAATGAATGAAAACGCAAGGCCACTTTAGAAACCAAAGTGGTATCATCAAATTGATATTGCTCATAGAAGGTGATGAAAGGCCTAATTAGCAGAGAAGTGTTTAATGTGTCGTTGAAGTCCGGACATCTTTTAAGAGAGATTGATCATCAACAGTTAAGGTATGAACGAAAAGGTTCCCATGGTCCTACTAATTTCTGCAGGCAAAGTAAATGTACATCGGTTAGTGCTTGCAGATAACGTCACCTTTTATTTCAGCGTATATTACGATTTTTGGCCAATACAAGTTGTGTAACAGTTTGTCCCATATTTGTAAAGACATTGCATATTATGTGAATTCTCATTAGCTGATTGATTGGATGTCTGCTTTACGTCCAGCGAGCAGTATTTCAGCTATATTCAGGACGGGAACAAGTTAACATATGAACAAATTTTGAATATGGCTACCTCAAACAACACTAGTAAAATGAAAAACAAAATAAGAAATGGACTGAGACAATTTTCGAGAACTTCATGTTCTGTTTGTGCACAAACGGGTGTATATCTAAAAGTTGATACTATGAAATTTAGATTAATGTCATTGTCCCCTTGTTGCGGGTCTCTCTTTCAGAATACATGCATTACGAAATTGTATTCCTTATACAGATGTGAAGAGTGTAACGCAGTATTTTAACCTGCACAGTTACTTCCATGGGAGGAGCCACGAACGATTTGGCTGTGAAGGAAATATTCTTGATACCCAAGAGTATAATACTAGTAGCTGCCAAGAAAATTTGCCAAATAAAACAGAAATATCTCTAAAAAAGGAAAATGAATGAAAACGCAAGGCCACTTTAGAAACCAAAGTGGTATGATCAAATTGATATTGCCCATAGAAGGTGATGAAAGCTTAATTAGCAGAGACGTGTTTAATGTGTCGTTGAAGTCCGGACATCTTTTAAGAGAGATTGATCATCAACAGTTAAGGTATGAACGAAAAGGTTCCCATGGTCCTACTAATTTCTGCAGGCAAAGTAAATGTACATCGGTTAGTGCTTGCAGATAACGTCACCTTTTATTTCAGCGTATATTACGATTTATGGCCAATACAAGTTGTGTAACAGTTTGTCCCATATTTGTAAAGACATTGCATATTATGTGAATTCTCATTAGCTGATTGATTGGATGTCTGCTTTACGTCCAGCGAGCAGTATTTCAGCTATATTCAGGACGGGAACAAGTTAACATATGAACAAATTTTGAATATGGCTACCTCAAACAACACTAGTAAAATGAAAAACAAAATAAGAAATGGACTGAGACAATTTTCGAGAACTTCATGTTCTGTTTGTGCACAAACGGGTGTATATCTAAAAGTTGATACTATGAAATTTAGATTAATGTCATTGTCCCCTTGTTGCGAGTCTCTCTTTCAGAATACATGCATTACGAAATTGTATTCCTTATACAGATGTGAAGAGTGTAACGCAGTATTTTAACCTGCACAGTTACTTCCATGGGAGGAGCCACGAACGATTTGGCTGTGAAGGAAATATTCTTGATACCCAAGAGTATAATACTAGTAGCTGCCAAGAAAATTTGCCAAATAAAACAGAAATATCTCTAAAAAAGGAAAATGAATGAAAACGCAAGGCCACTTTAGAAACCAAAGTGGTATGATCAAATTGATATTGCTCATAGAAGGTGATGAAAGCCTAATTAGCAGAGAAGTGTTTAATGTGTCGGTGAAGTCCGGACATCTTTTAAGAGAGATTCATCTTCAACAGTTAAGGTATGAACGAAAAGGTTCCCATGGTCCTACTAATTTGTGCAGGCAAAGCATATGTACATCGGTTAGTGCTTGCAGATAACGTCACCTTTTATTTCAGCGTATATTACGATTTTTGGCCAATACAAGTTGTGTAACAGTTTGTCCCAAATTTGTAAAGACATTGCATATTATGTGAATTCTCATTAGCTGATTGATTGGATGTCTGCTTTACGTCCAGCGAGCAGTATTTCAGCTATATTCAGGACGGCAACAAGTTAACATATGAACAAATTTTGAATATGGTTACCTCAAACAACACTAGTAAAATGAAAAACAAAATAAGAAATGTACTGAGACAATTTTCGAGAACTTTATGTTCTGTTTGTGCACAAACGGGTGTATATCTAACAAACGAGTGTATATCTAAAAGTTGATACTATGAAATGTAGATTAATGTCATTGTCAACTTGTTGCGGGTCTCTCTTTCAGAATACATGCATTACGAAATTGTATTCCTTATACAGATGTGAAGAGTGTAACGCAGTATTTTAACCTGCACAGTTACTTCCATGGGAGGAGCCACGAACGATTTGGCTGTGAAGGAAATATTCTTGATACCCAAGAGTATACTACTAGTAGCTGCCAAGAAAATTTGCCAAATAAAACAGAAATATCTCTAAAAAAGGAAAATGAATGAAAACGCAAGGCCACTTTAGAAACCAAAGTGGTATCATCAAATTGATATTGCTCATAGAAGGTGATGAAAGGCCTAATTAGCAGAGAAGTGTTTAATGTGTCGGTAAAGTCCGGACATCTTTTAAGAGAGATTGATCTTCAACAGTTAAGGTATGAACAAAAAGGTTCCCATGGTCCTACTAATTTGTGCAGGCAAAGCATATGTACATCGGTTAGTGCTTGCAGATAACGTCACCTTTTATTTCAGCGTATATTACGATTTTTGGCCAATACAAGTTGTGTAACAGTTTGTCCCAAATTTGTAGACATTGCATATTATGTGAATTCTGAGTAGCTGATTGATTGGAAGTTTGCTTTACGTCCAGCGAGCAGTATTTCAGCTATATTCAGGACGGGAACAAGTTAACATATGAACAAATTTTGAATATGGTTACCTCAAACAACACTAGTAAAATGAAAAACAAAATAAGAAATGTACTGAGACAATTTTCCAGAACTTCATGTTCTGTTTGTGCACAAACGGGTGTATATCTAAAAGTTGATACTATGAAATTTAGATTAATGTCATTGTCCCCTTGTTGCGGGTCTCTCTTTCAGAATACATGTATTACGAAATTTTATTCCTTATACAGATGTGAAGAGGGTAACGCAGTATTTTAACCTGCACAGTTACTTCCATCGGAGGAGCCACGAACGATTTAGCTGTGAAGGAAATATTCTTCATACCCAAGACTATACTACTAGTAGCAGCCAAGAAAGTTCGCCAAATAAAACAGAAATATCTCTAAAAAAGGAAAATGAATGAAAACGCAAGGCCACTTTAGAAACCAAAGTGGTATCATCAAATTGATATTGCTCATAGAAGGTGATGAAAGGCCTAATTAGCAGAGAAGTGTTTAATGTGTCGTTGAAGTCCGGACATCTTTTAAGAGAGATTGATCATCAACAGTTAAGGTATGAACGAAAAGGTTCCCATGGTCCTACTAATTTGTGCAGGCAAAGCATATGTACATCGGTTAGTGCTTGCAGATAACGTCACCTTTTATTTCAGCGTATATTACGATTTTTGGCCAATACAAGTTGTGTAACAGTTTGTCCCAAATTTGTAAAGACATTGCATATTATGTGAATTCTCATTAGCTGATTGATTGGATGTCTGCTTTACGTCCAGCGAGCAGTATTTCAGCTATATTCAGGACGGCAACAAGTTAACATATGAACAAATTTTGAATATGGTTACCTCAAACAACACTAGTAAAATGAAAAACAAAATAAGAAATGTACTGAGACAATTTTCGAGAACTTTATGTTCTGTTTGTGCACAAACGGGTGTATATCTAACAAACGGGTGTATATCTAAAAGTTGATACTATGAAATGTAGATTAATGTCATTGTCAACTTGTTGCGGGTCTCTCTTTCAGAATACATGCATTACGAAATTGTATTCCTTATACAGATGTGAAGAGTGTAACGCAGTATTTTAACCTGCAGTTACTTCCATGGGAGGAGCCACGAACGATTTGGCTGTGAAGGAAATATTCTTGATACCCAAGAGTATACTACTAGTAGCTGCCAAGAAAATTTGCCAAATAAAACAGAAATATCTCTAAAAAAGGAAAATGAATGAAAACGCAAGGCCACTTTAGAAACCAAAGTGGTATGATCAAATCGATATTGCTCATAGAAGGTGATGAAAGGCCTAATTAGCAGAGAAGTGTTTAATGTGTCGGTAAAGTCCGGACATCTTTTAAGAGAGATTGATCTTCAACAGTTAAGTATGAACGAAAAGGTTCCCATGGTCCTACTAATTTGTGCAGGCAAAGCATATGTACATCGGTTAGTGCTTGCAGATAACGTCACCTTTTATTTCAGCGTATATTACGATTTTTGGCCAATACAAGTTGTGTAACAGTTTGTCCCAAATTTGTAGACATTGCATATTATGTGAATTCTGAGTAGCTGATTGATTGGATGTTTGCTTTACGTCCAGCGAGCAGTATTTCAGCTATATTCAGGACGGGAACAAGTTAACATATGAACAAATTTTGAATATGGTTACCTCAAACAACACTAGTAAAATGAAAAACAAAATAAGAAATGTACAGAGACAATTTTCCAGAACTTCATGTTCTGTTTGTGCACAAACGGGTGTATATCTAAAAGTTGATACTATGAAATTTAGATTAATGTCATTGTCCCCTTGTTGCGGGTCTCTCTTTCAGAATACATGTATTACGAAATTTTATTCCTTATACAGATGTGAAGAGGGTAACGCAGTATTTTAACCTGCACAGTTACTTCCATCGGAGGAGCCACGAACGATTTAGCTGTGAAGGAAATATTCTTCATACCCAAGACTATACTACTAGTAGCAGCCAAGAAAGTTCGCCAAATAAAACAGAAATATCTCTAAAAAAGGAAAATGAATGAAAACGCAAGGCCACTTTAGAAACCAAAGTGGTATCATCAAATTGATATTGCTCATAGAAGGTGATGAAAGGCCTAATTAGCAGAGAAGTGTTTAATGTGTCGTTGAAGTCCGGACATCTTTTAAGAGAGATTGATCATCAACAGTTAAGGTATGAACGAAAAGGTTCCCGTGGTCCTACTAATTTGTGCAGGCAAAGTAAATGTACATCGGTTAGTGCTTGCAGATAACGTCACCTTTTATTTCAGCGTATATTACGATTTTTGGCCAATACAAGTTGTGTAACAGTTTGTCCCATATTTGTAAAGACATTGCATATTATGTGAATTCTCATTAGCTGATTGATTGGATGTCTGCTTTACGTCCAGCGAGCAGTATTTCAGCTATATTCAGGACGGCAACAAGTTAACATATGAACAAATTTTGAATATGGTTACCTCAAACAACACTAGTAAAATGAAAAACAAAATAAGAAATGGACTGAGACAATTTTCGAGAACTTCATGTTCTGTTTGTGCACAAACGGGTGTATATCTAAAAGTTGATACTATGAAATTTAGATTAATGTCATTGTCCCCTTGTTGCGAGTCTCTCTTTCAGAATACATGTATTACGAAATTTTATTCCTTATACAGATGTGAAGAGGGTAACGCAGTATTTTAACCTGCACAGTTACTTCCATGGGAGAAAGAGCCACGAACGATTTGGCTGTGAAGGAAATATTCTTCATACCCAAGACTATACTACTAGTAGCAGCCAAGAAAGTTCGCCAAATAAAACAGAAATATCTCTAAAAAAGGAAAATGAATGAAAACGCAAGGCCACTTTAGAAACCAAAGTGGTATGATCAAATTGATATTGCTCATAGAAGGTGATGAAAGGCCTCATTAGCAGAGAAGTGTTTAATGTGTCGGTGAAGTCCGGACATCTTTTAAGAGAGATTGATCATCAACAATTAAGGTATGAACGAAAAGGTTCCCATGGTCCTACTAATTTGTGCAGGCAAAGCATATGTACATCGGTTAGTGCTTGCAGATAATGTCACCTTTTATTTCAGCGTATATTACGATTTTGGCCAATACAAGTTGTGTAACAGTTTGTCCCAAATTTGTAAAGACATTGCATATTATGTGAATTCTCATTAGCCGATTGATTGGATGTCTGCTTTACGTCCAGCGAGCAGTATTTCAGCTATATTCAGGACGGCAACAAGTTAACATATGAACAAATTTTGAATATGGTTACCTCAAACAACACTAGTAAAATGAAAAACAAAATAAGAAATGTACAGAGACAATTTTCCAGAACTTCATGTTCTGTTTGTGCACAAACGGGTGTATATCTAAAAGTTGATACTATGAAATTTAGATTAATGTCATTGTCCCCTTGTTGCGGGTCTCTCTTTCAGAATACATGTATTACGAAATTTTATTCCTTATACAGATGTGAAGAGGGTAACGCAGTATTTTAACCTGCACAGTTACTTCCATCGGAGGAGCCACGAACGATTTAGCTGTGAAGGAAATATTCTTCATACCCAAGACTATACTACTAGTAGCAGCCAAGAAAGTTCGCCAAATAAAACAGAAATATCTCTAAAAAAGGAAAATGAATGAAAACGCAAGGCCACTTTAGAAACCAAAGTGGTATCATCAAATTGATATTGCTCATAGAAGGTGATGAAAGGCCTAATTAGCAGAGAAGTGTTTAATGTGTCGTTGAAGTCCGGACATCTTTTAAGAGAGATTGATCATCAACAGTTAAGGTATGAACGAAAAGGTTCCCATGGTCCTACTAATTTCTGCAGGCAAAGTAAATGTACATCGGTTAGTGCTTGCAGATAACGTCACCTTTTATTTCAGCGTATATTACGATTTTTGGCCAATACAAGTTGTGTAACAGTTTGTCCCATATTTGTAAAGACATTGCATATTATGTGAATTCTCATTAGCTGATTGATTGGATGTCTGCTTTACGTCCAGCGAGCAGTATTTCAGCTATATTCAGGACGGCAACAAGTTAACATATGAACAAATTTTGAATATGGTTACCTCAAACAACACTAGTAAAATGAAAAACAAAATAAGAAATGGACTGAGACAATTTTCGAGAACTTCATGTTCTGTTTGTGCACAAACGGGTGTATATCTAAAAGTTGATACTATGAAATTTAGATTAATGTCATTGTCCCCTTGTTGCGAGTCTCTCTTTCAGAATACATGTATTACGAAATTTTATTCCTTATACAGATGTGAAGAGGGTAACGCAGTATTTTAACCTGCACAGTTACTTCCATGGGAGAAAGAGCCACGAACGATTTGGCTGTGAAGGAAATATTCTTCATACCCAAGACTATACTACTAGTAGCAGCCAAGAAAGTTCGCCAAATAAAACAGAAATATCTCTAAAAAAGGAAAATGAATGAAAACGCAAGGCCACTTTAGAAACCAAAGTGGTATGATCAAATTGATATTGCTCATAGAAGGTGATGAAAGGCCTCATTAGCAGAGAAGTGTTTAATGTGTCGGTGAAGTCCGGACATCTTTTAAGAGAGATTGATCATCAACAATTAAGGTATGAACGAAAAGGTTCCCATGGTCCTACTAATTTGTGCAGGCAAAGCATATGTACATCGGTTAGTGCTTGCAGATAATGTCACCTTTTATTTCAGCGTATATTACGATTTTGGCCAATACAAGTTGTGTAACAGTTTGTCCCAAATTTGTAAAGACATTGCATATTATGTGAATTCTCATTAGCCGATTGATTGGATGTCTGCTTTACGTCCAGCGAGCAGTATTTCAGCTATATTCAGGACGGCAACAAGTTAACATATGAACAAATTTTGAATATGGTTACCTCAAACAACACTAGTAAAATGAAAAACAAAATAAGAAATGTACAGAGACAATTTTCCAGAACTTCATGTTCTGTTTGTGCACAAACGGGTGTATATCTAAAAGTTGATACTATGAAATTTAGATTAATGTCATTGTCCCCTTGTTGCGAGTCTCTCTTTCAGAATACATGTATTACGAAATTTTATTCCTTATACAGATGTGAAGAGGGTAACGCAGTATTTTAACCTGCACAGTTACTTCCATGGGAGAAAGAGCCACGAACGATTTGGCTGTGAAGGAAATATTCTTCATACCCAAGACTATACTACTAGTAGCAGCCAAGAAAGTTCGCCAAATAAAACAGAAATATCTCTAAAAAAGGAAAATGAATGAAAACGCAAGGCCACTTTAGAAACCAAAGTGGTATGATCAAATTGATATTGCTCATAGAAGGTGATGAAAGGCCTAATTAGCAGAGAAGTGTTTAATGTGTCGGTGAAGTCCGGACATCTTTTAAGAGAGATTGATCTTCAACAGTTAAGGTATGAACGAAAAGGTTCCCATGGTCCTACTAATATGTGCAGGCAAAGCACATGTACATCGGTTAGTGCTTGCAGATAACGTCACCTTTTATTTCAGCGTATATTACGATTTTGGCCAATACAAGTTGTGTAACAGTTTGTCCCAAATTTGTAAAGACATTGCATATTATGTGAATTCTCATTAGCTGATTGATTGGATGTCTGCTTTACGTCCAGCGAGCAGTATTTCAGCTATATTCAGGACGGCAACAAGTTAACATATGAACAAATTTTGAATATGGTTACCTCAAACAACACTAGTAAAATGAAAAACAAAATAAGAAATGTACTGAGACAATTTTCGAGAACTTTATGTTCTGTTTATGCACAAACGGGTGTATATCTAAAAGTTGATACTATGAAATTAAGATTAATGTCATTGTCCACTTGTTGCGAGTCTCTCTTTCAGAATACATGTATTACGAAATCTAATTCCTTATATTGATGTGAAGAGTGTAACGCAGTCTTGTAACCTGCACAGTTACTTCGATGGGAGAAAGAGCCACGAACGATTTGGCTGTGCAGGAAATATTCTTAATACCCAAAGACTATACTACTAGTAGCAGTCAAGAAAGTTCGCCAAATAAAACAGAAATATCTCTAAAAAGGAAAATGAATGGACTATTTGCATTCAATCTATCCACCGACCTTTTAATTAAGGAAACGAAGATAACACGCAAGTCAGTTTCTTACTTGGACCAACTTCTTGAAGTAGATTCGGGGCAAAACTACAAACTAGACTCGGACAAACTTCCGAATTGTCAAATTCACGTTCATCGATAGCAACATTCCTGTAGTTTCGACGTATGATGTGTACATTTTACGTTATGCTGCATCCTGCAATCGATATATTGATTTCAATGTGTTGACTACTACGCACTACTCAAATATGGGGGTTTTACATACCTAGGTTGATGTTGTATCCGCAGACGTTCTTTTGTCGTCACCACGGCTAAAATGATGGGAAACATTATCGGGCATTGTCGCCGAGTCATTCCTTGACATGATATCGAGTAAATCGACGGGTGTCTAAAACGAGGCAAGCACTGCTTACTCGCCCGGGGGGCACCCGAGTGCACCCATGGTTTTTATTGGGTTCCGGTTACTCACTTTATTTCGTGTTTTTTATTTGTGTTGTATACGTTTCTCTAAATCTCGAATTTCGGCTCTTGTTATGTTGGTTTCATTTTTAATGTAGCGTTTTGCATCAATGTTTTTTGCTTTTAATAAATGTATATATCATGCAATATTGAGTTAATCAAAAGGTAAACAATAGAAGTATTCGTTTTATGAACTGTCGGGATGAATGATTGCTTAATGTCCAGCAAGCAATATTTCAGGACATGAAAATTATAATTATTTAATATTAAAACATCATCCTTTCTTGAATAATAAAACGTGATCTTGTACAATAATATGAGAATATATACAGATAAAAAAGGAAATTAAAAATAAAAGTAAACAGCATTTCAATACCAAGTGAAATTAAATTGTATATTTTAATTTTCTTTAAAAACTTTTAAATTGTGTCGCCTGCGACAGTTTTAAATACATTAGAATACGTGTTTATAGAATAGAAACGTTCCCAACTGTGGGCCACGTCCACGCAGTCCATCAATACATGCTGAATGGTGTATGGACTGTTACATGGCGCAGATTTGAGTCATGGCTAGTTATTTAAAATATAACTATGTGTCGTCCTGGTATGAACAAGACGACACCTTGTTAAAAAACTTTGTCTCTACGACCTTCATTTGTGTGCAGTAGTGGCAAAATTTCATGAAGATATTATGAATTTGGAGATCCTAACCAACGTCACACACTAGAAATATATTTTAAATAAATACAAGAAATATCATAGTTAATATATCATTCTTCGGGGCATTCTAAGCCTCCTGATCCACGACTTCATTTCCACAAAGTTCGACATGACTGGGAATCCAGAAGAGCATATCTCTCTTCTAAAAGCAAAAAGAGATTCAATACAATTTCTTAATTTAAGGGTTTTTAATTTGGAAAATTTCAATAGCATAGGATAAACAGGGTAACGCGGAATTTGAGCAGATAATAAATGTGCATTTGTCCAACGAAGCAACAATTTTAACCGCAAGGAGAATAGCTTACGCCTCCGCTCAAAAATCAGGATTTCTGTGTCACATAACCCTGACAAACATAGGAAATTCCCGGACTAGAAGACACTATTTTGATTGGCTACATTATACCTGAAGGTAGGCAATCAAAAGTTCTCGTTCATTCACCACTTGGAAAAGGGATATCCTGATGTTGATTGTAAATAAACCTAACGGATGTGTTCCTAGACCATGCGAAAATCAGTGTATTTTGAACAGTAGTGTTAATAGTTGTTTATTACCGCGTTATTTATTAGTTGCGTTACGTTTTCTTCCCACTCAAGAATAACAACTGCCAAACACTTACGTCTTTCAAGCAATTTCATTAGTTGATATTTTGAACGTTTGACATCATATGAAAATCTTCTAGTCCGGTTATTTCCTAGCTGAGTTTGTCAGGGTTTTGTGGACACAGAAACCCTGACTTGTGATGATGCACGCTCTCCGAAGACAGCTACCAAGACAATTTTAACGACTTAAGACCCGTCTGTATAAATAGTACTATAGTCAAGGTAACAAGGTTTAATTTCTGCTAAAACGTTGTTTTATTATAAAAGAGCTCGTGTCGGACCTTTTATATTTTCTCATGTCCTAAATACCGGTGAAATACATGTTCATTTCGGTAAAGGCGTTTCGAAACGTACAAGATGATATAAATAGAATTAAAAGTGAACAAGAAAGTGGCTAAAATATATCAATTTTTGTGTATAAACGTAACTCATGTATTAAAAAGACGCTTTACTTCCAGTTTATGTCAGCTAGTATTTGTAGAATGAGAACAAGAAACAGTCATACAACGTGAAATTTTTTTTTGTGCCAGTAGAAAACGGACGGATAACGTGAAAATTTTTGTACGTTCCTTGCAGTAGAATTTAAGGTTCGTACATGATCTTTGACATACATTTTGTTACAGGTACTTTTAGAAAGGACCCTCTTTGGTGCCCCAATAAGCCCCACCCCCTTACTTGAAAATTAAATTTGTTTGTCTTTCCATACATAAAATATACCAGGCGTAACAGTATTTGAAGGAATATACGGGTTACTAACAAAAAGCAGCTTCCCGAAGTGCTATTTTTCATTATATTAACTAGTAGGTAACTTACCTTCTGACTACTTTCTTTCAGTTTTCCATTTGGGGGCTGAGCTGTCTCACGGTCACCTCCAGTGTTGGATTTTCTGGAAATTGCTGTCTGTCCGAGTATTACAGAGTTAACCCAGGACAATTTTAAGGTGAGAAAAAGCTATCTTCAAGTATGATTGCAGCGGTATTTTTTTTAATCAAAAAGCTTGATAATAGCTGATTTAAAGTTGAATAAAAGCAGTCTATCAGCGTTACTTTTAATCAACTTATATTTACCTATAGTTTACCTAATGAACTGCTGAAATACCGCGTTTTAAAACTAATTTGCATATTTGGTTCAGTGAATAGGACAATAAGCGGAAATAAGTTGGGCTGAAGCGTCTGAATTATGCAAATTAAGTGAAGTTGGGATTAAGTGGTACAAATCAGCGGATTTGAAGTGGAATATGCAAATTAGTTGTCAGCGGAAGATTGTTAATGTACAAAAGAGGATTTTAGGTGGTTATACCAGCGTGTTTTAAGTGTATGATCTCAGCGTACTTTAAGTTTAAGATGTCAGCGTGTTTTAAGTCGGAGATGTCAGCGTGTTTTAGCTGGAGATGTCATCGAGTTTTAAGTTGGAGATGTCAGCCTGTTTTAACCTGGAAATTTAAAAAAGTCTGCTCTCATGTGTAAATAAAATTGTAATTGTCTATGTCGAGTTGAAGCATACATGATATTAAAAATTTCAAATTTGGTGTAGGTCAAGCTGTTTTAGAGCTAAAAGCAGCATTACTGTGCTCTATGAGTTAAATCTGAAATTTTGCCATTTTCTAAACCTGTCTTTTTTTTACTTGTTTTTGTGTAGCTCTTGCTTCATTCTGTTTAAAAGGATTAAAAAATGATAAAAAAATTACAATCATATAAGTTTATTTGAGCATTCATATTTATAGTTCCATAATGTAACCTTTAAAACATAACATAATATAATTATGAAAATAACTATTTACAAAATATTTACAACATAAATACAAGTTTTAATTGACTTTGTTTTAGTTTTTCTCATCTTTTCCGCTCTCATCCCTTCCATAATTTCTCTTTTGATGAACTATAATATGCAGCACATAACTCTAAAATCACAATGATTTTCATTTAATGTACAAATATTTCCAGGAATTATGTAATATTTCAAAGATAGCTAAAAAAATTTGGCCGGATACTAAAATAAACAATCGTGTATTAAATATTTAAAGATATTTATACAAATATAATAAAGGGGACATATATATAATTTACACATTTGTAACACAATGAGCATGCAGATGTAAACTTATTTGATAGAGTTTTGTCCAAGAAAAACTCATTTGAGTTATCTTCTCCTAATATGAGATGCTTCCCCTTCTTAGAAGCATTAAAGTTTAAAACCTAATAAATGAGTATGTTATATGTGTAAACAACCGTTATTTGATATTTTGTGTGCTCCTTTAAGAATAAAAGTAAACAATTTCTCCTGGCATTAGTATTAGTTACATTTAATAAAAATATAGTTCAATGAAAATGATGTTCTATAATTATAATTACTTCATGAACTTACCAGTGATCCGAAGTGCTTTCTTTAAGCTTACTCTCTAAAAACTGAATTATTGTTTCCAGATCTAAGCAGCTTACAAACTACAAATACAAATGTATATAAATTGTTTCATCTCACAAGCAAACACTGAACATAAACCTACATTTACAAAATTTTAAAAAACTAAAATAGTGAATGTGAATCAAAACTTAAGACATATTTATGTTGTAAATATTGGGGATGGAAGCCAGAGTAACGGGATAAAACCAGACCTTAGGTAGGAAAACTGGCAATTCTTGTCAATTAAAATTGGAGTCGAGCACACCCTGCTGCAGTGAGACTTGAACTGGCAACCTCAACGTTGACAAAGTAATCCTTGTGTTTAAATATTTCTAGAAAATTTACTATATTTTATCAAATAACGCCAGTCATTTACAGGTTGTAAAACATGAATGGCATAGCTATTCTTTTATTAACATTATTGCACATTGACATACAATTTTATTAACATTATTGCACATTGACATACAAGAAGAATTTCTGTTACCCTGGTTATGTTGTTTTGACTGAATGGGTGAGCAGGTTTGGTAGCTGGGACTTGTATTTTGTATTGGTTGTTTTACAGCAATAGTTAGGGTGGCCTTTGGAATTCTTTGGATTTGACTTTTCCCTAGACAAGACAATGAGTAACTCGACGGGTGTCTAATAAGAGGCAGGCACTGCTTACTCGTCCGGAGCACCTGAGTGCACCCATGGTTTTTATTGGGTTCGGGTTACTCTCTTTCTGTGTTTTATGGTTTTGATTTTTGTGTTGTGTTTGTCTATATCCGGTTTTGTAACTGTCCCTTGGTTTTTGGCTCTTGTTGTTCGGTCGGTTTTCTTTGCTTCTTTCTTAGTCTACAAAATAATAAATGAAGACATATGCAATATATGACCATTCTTAAATCAGCTACACAATTCTCGGCACAATACAAATTGAATATAGTGTAATTTAGATTTTTCAGTTTAATTCCCAAATATTCAAAATCTAATAATGCTTGCCCTTACAACTAGACCCTCAAACATGTCTAAACGATCCCTATGTAGAACATATCTTCCTGAACATGTATCTGATAACTTATATGTCTCGCCAGCATTTCCCCAATTCATTTGTACCTTAACGACTCCCAGCATCAGGCACTGAGATAATATGCTTATTGCTATGCTTATTAGTATATATATTGCTGCTAAATAATAGTGTTTTAATTAATACCCTTAATTATTTCCTTATAAAAATGCCATGGTTTTTGTGCGTGTGTTTTTAATTATGTTTCTGCCTATAATGCTTGGATTTTATGCTCAGTAACATAATAGTATTTGTTCCTTTTTTGTTTGCCGTGCTTTTTGCATGTTTTCATTTAATGCATAGATTTTATTCTATGGTCATTGAAAGATATATGACCGGTGACGTGCGTATGAACGATAATGCCCACGGTGTAGAATGGTAACGGACTTATCGCGTTTTTTTTCTGCAGTACCGGACTATTCGGGTTAAGCAACGGACTGTTCGTGAAAGTTGATGTAAATAGAAACAGTAGGTCACTTATTTTGTCTTATTTATTTGCGATTTTTAAAAAATATTAATAGAATGTTTATGTCACGGAACGATAGAACTATTTATCTGTCTGCACAAGTTAACAATTAAAGAATATGATTAGTATATAATTTGAAATCGTTTAAAAGAACTCGATACCCGGTGTAGTTTGTTTATGAATATGTGACATGAGAATATATAACGAGCTAATTGTCCTCATTTAGCATATTATTTTTTGTCATTTTCTCTTTAATGCCATAAATGTTAATCACACAAAGGATAAATATATTTATATTTGTTCAAATTTGGAAGAAATTATCGATTTTCATGGAAGGCCATTGCACCGGACTTTTGTCGTGTGTGGCACCGGACTTTCGGCGTCGGCTGCTGTGTTGAATGGATCTATGTTGAGAGCTAGTTTTTAGAAAGTGAAAAGAAATTGGCACAAAAGCGCTATACACTATGTTTAAATAAATATTTTGCCTCTGTTTTTTACAAGTATTTCTTTAGACAGTTTTAAAAATTTATTTGCAAATGCAGGAATATAAAATTACGGACTTGACATGCAATTGAAATAAAAATCGTTCAATATACTTATCATAGAAACAAATAAGAATTATTCTGACATACATGGGGAATGGGAGGGGGTCCCATCCCGCACTCCCGTAAAAATAAATACCAGATCCCGGTTTCCCGGTGAAATACGTACTGGATAAAAAGAAATGTAAAAATCCCGAATTCCCGCAGTTTTATTGGTTAAATCCCGAATTCCCGGTGAATAAATAAGCCCTTCCCGCTGTTCCTTAAAAAGTTATATCGACCCTTATACATTGATCTATGCTTGCAGCATTTTTTTCTTCAATTGGAAATGTCCCAGTTCAAGTTGCCCTGAACATGTTTGATGCACTAATAAGGCCAATTTTATCATACAATGTTGAGATTTGCATGATGGATCAATATATTTCATTCTTTAATGCTGGGACTAGTATAACTTGATTTATAGGTTCCTTTTTAATGCAAAGAAACGTAGTAGAAATAACAATGTTGTCATTGATCCATTTAAACTTCATAGATAAAACTCCTTTTGAAAAAATGCATTTGTCATTCTGCAAGTACATACTAGGGTAAAGAAGACTGCTTCAAACCTAGCTTCCCGTTTAGAGCTTGGTAGGGTCCCTATAGAAAAATACCTGAAAACTCAATCTATATTATATTTTGCTAGGCTGAGTACATGTGAAATTAACCCTTTGATAAAAGAAAGTTTTGAACTAAATAAATTTTTAGATTTTGAGAATATATACTCTTGGGTAACTTATATAAAAGATGTAATTGACGACATAGATCTTAACTTTGATGGACTTAACATGGACACAACTTATAAAAATGTTAAAGTAATAAAACCATATATTAAAGATGAGTTGTTAAAGTTTTATATGAACATGTATGCTGACAAATTTTCAAATTTAAAAGATCAAAATAAAATCTGTCTATATAAATGTTTGAAAAACAACTTAGGAAAAGAATTTTATTCGTCCGATTCGAACTATGAAAATCGCAAATTCATCTCAAAATTTCGAATAGCCGACCACAGTCTTGAAATAGAACGTGGAAGATATAAAAAAGTCCCCGGTGAACAACGTCTTTGCTCCTTCTATAATCTAAATGAAGTGGACGATGAGGTTCACTTCTTTTTAAAATGTGATCACAATAAACTGTTTCGGTCTAATCTCTTATATGACTTCAATATCTCTAATGTTAATCCATATCTCCATTCGCTTAAAGCTATTTTAAACCCGGAAAATTTTCGACAAATTCAGAGTCTTTCATTAAACTGTCTCTGGTACTGAGGACAGGGGTCTCGTAGACTTGAATATTTTGTCGATTTTTTCGATTGCAATTTAGTTGTTTGTTACTTCTGTTATGTGTCACTGATCAATGTAGCATTGATTTATATGACAATAACGATAATAATACTTATATAAGAAGGCATCTATTTAAAATGAATTTCAGGAATAGGCCCTACGTAATACATTTGTCTTAATCATTCAAAAATATTACCACGAGAAATTTCATCATATTTTCTTTTTTCATATTCTTTGGCTTATTTAACAATAAAAGTTGTTTCTTCTTTTTGCTCTGAAAAATATAATTGAGCACAATATGTCTGTGGCTAAGTACCGCTATTAGTCCGGTGCCCGAAATTTCCACAATATCCATCGCACACAAAAAGTCCGTTGCTTCACATTTTAATTTTAGTGACATATCAGTATTATTGTTCAATTTTAATTGCTAGAGCTTTGTTGAATGTATTTTTAACTCATAACAGGACATCTCTGAACATAAAAAGTCATTGTTTATATCAATTTGACGATGAATGATAGAAATTCATGTTTGCTTGTTCATGTTGTTTCCCTATTTTTCGATTTGTTTTTAACTTTGTGAAATAACCACGAGGTACATCGACGTAACATTTTTGTAGGAGTTATCATAGATCAAAAACGTATTCCGTAATTATGGTTTTTAATCAAACTTACCCCTTCTTGTTATCATTTGAACTCATTTTTCTGAGTTACTTCATGTTTATTGGCATGAACAGTCCGTTGCTTAACCCGAATAGTCCGGTACAGCAGAAAAAAACGCGATAAGTCCGTTACCATTCTACACCGTGATGCCAGATCATCATGACAAAAGTCATGTTGCTTTCATCAGTATGTCGTTTTCTTCGTTATGTATAAATATGTCGACTGTAAATAACAATCCTACTTACTTAATTTTCTGAACCAACGCGTAAAACTTGTCCAGCTATGTGACTATGTTTTGAATAATTCAAATTATGCGTGGGCTTTGGAAAATCGACATCACAAGTTTACACAGATTTTCATCAGCCGAAAAATATACAAAAAATTACCCGATAAAACAAACAATTGTCATAAAATATAATTACATATAATGTAAAAAAAAGAAATTAAAAATAAATACATTAAACATACCTGCTCTGGTACCTTTTAAAATACTTTCTTTGTAACCAGTTGAACTTCCGTACAATCCAAAGTGTAGTACCCGGAGTAAAACAAAAATCGCAAACGACGGTCAAAAAATGTTCAAAAGTCAAGCAAGCAAGAAAAGGCCCGTACAATGATGGTTTCAATGTGTCTCTAAGACAAAGTACTACAAAAGTCGAAAAGAAGTATAGATAGTCACCACACGCCATTTCGACACCAAACGAAATGCACGACACGACTTTGCTGCCTGCAACTTGAGGTAAATATATTTTTAAGTTTCAACACCGGTCTGGGTCGGCACATTTCATCGTGTCAGATTTAATAAACCATTTTCATCCAGTTAATCTATATATAATTCGCTTCTTTAGATATTTTTCTCTAGGAATATAATCATCATACATTAATCAAGCACTGTATTTAAGTCACATTGTTGTCACGTGACCTTTTGTTCAAAATGAAAGTGAAATGTAGGAATGTAAGGGTATCGATGGAAATGAGCCTAGATATGGACTTAAATCAGCCTGATTGAAGGTAAGATGATTATATTCCTAAAGAAAAATAATTAAAGAAGTGAATTATATATAGATTAACTGGATGAAAATGTTTTATTAAATCTGACACGATGAAATGTGCCGACCCAGACCGGTGTCGCAAAATCCGTTGTTTTGCTTATGGAGAGCTCACTGACGTCCCACGCAAAAAACAAGCGTTGGACGGCAGAGGATTTTCGGACTAATTATAGTCGCCACAAGAATCATTTCATGTCATACATTTTAAATGGAAGTTTTATATTTAATTTGCCTTTTTTCAATTTTTTTTTTATAACTTTGTTTTCTCTGAAACATTAAAATTGTAAGCATAATTTAGCAGAATACACTATCAATGTAGAGAACAGTGTCGTTTTTTATTATACATGTTTGTATCCATTGTAGATTGTGCAACAAATATGGGAAGTGGTGTCAGTAATTTTGAAATGCAGTATGGAGACCAATAGTAATTAAAATAGTAAGGTAAATAGCAAATACTGGGCCTATTTCAATTAAATATGACACAAATTATTATTAGGTCAAGGGAATTCAAGCTACAAATGAATGGGCACAAAAAAGAGGGGGGAATATGGGTGTAATTATAAAATTTGTTAACATATGAAAGGGGAGATAATTTTTAGAGTATTCAGTTAAGTGTACTAAATAAAAATGTGTTCAACTTCTTCAAATGGACATAATTGAAATTCAAGAAATTGTTAAAAAATAATGCCCTAATTACATATCTTTTAAGGTACATACTCTGCAATTAAGGCTGCGCATAATTCTAATGATTCTGCTCAGGTCACCAGTGTGGCTTGAGTAAGCATTGCAGCTCATTGGTACATGCATTTTGTAAACAAAATGAACTCTTGTCATGTAACAGAAATTTCCCAATAACAAAATATAAGGTTTTTGCTATGTCACCATTTTATTTGTGTGTGGAATTTGCAAACTTTATACTTTATATAATAGCTATGAAAGTTCTTTCTTTGTAGTTTTTTCTGGATTATTAGTTTTTGTGTTTTAACATCAAAGACAAGAAGGAGTGAAAAATAAGAATAATAACATCAAGATGTTTTGACGGACAAACTTTACAAAGAACATTTTGACAAGTCTGGTTTTGGAGTGATTTTAGTTTCTATGAAGATTTGAAGGGAACAAATAACATTCAGCACCATATTCTTCTTGCTGTCAACATTCAGCAGCAAACAACAACCTGGTGCCCTGAAGACATATATGTACTGTAAATCAGACCCAGAAGAACTGTTTCTCCTTTTTGTGAAAAGCAGTTTGCCAAAAAATGAAGAAAAAAATTGGACATTTAACATTTGTAGTAGGTGAAGCCAACCTGTCCACTGACCAATTAAATATTGTAGAGAATCTTATCAGTAAAGTTATAACTTATGACATATATTTTATAGTTCTTTCTTCAAAATCATCATATTCATTGTGTTGATTATGCAGTAGTAAACAAAGAAACAGCTATACAATTTTATACATTGGTTTATAAATGTTGCTTTTTAACAGTTGTAAAGGAAAATGGTGATATTAGTTATATAGCAATTCTACATAAACTAAAACATGCTGTTGTAAAAAGTTCCATTTATTCTATTGTTCATATGAAGATAGTTCTTAACTGTCTTTATCGCTTGTTAATAATTACAAAAATGGTTACATTAAATTTATTAGAAAGTAAAGCTTCCATTGTGGTATTTTGAATGTGGACAAACAATTGCAAAGTTGGAGTTATCTCCCCTATGATTATACTTTTTCTTAGTAAACAGTTTTCTGTTTACTAAATAAGTTTCAAGCATTGTTTTATATTGTGAATGTGTTTTTATGATTTCTGGTTTTTAGCTCACCTGACCCGAAGGGTCATGTGAGCTATTGCCATCACTTGGCGTCCGTCGTCGTCGTCGTCGTCGTTAACTTTTCTTTTAAAAATCTTCTCCTCCAAAACCATTGAAGGGATTGCTTTGAAACTTTGCACACATCATTAGTGAAATGTCCTCTGCCAAGTTTGCACAAATCATGGCCTCAGACCAACCAACATGGCTGCCATGGCTAAAAATAGAACAGGGGGGTCAAAATAAAGTTTTTGGCTTATAGTTCAAAAAGTAAAACAGATACAGAAAAACCAAAGAGGCCATACTTCTTCAGCATCAAAAGCTCTACAAAACACTCCATTGGGTAAAAGTTGTATGACGACTCCTTGTAGGAGTTATTGCCCTCTAACTGTCGAAATTGATGATTTTTGCCTTTTGCCTCAAAATCTTGAAAATTATTAGAACTAGAGAAAAAGTAAGCATTGCTTAATTGTTCTGCTCTATGAGGGCTACAAAATTGGCTTTAGAGTCAAGATTGTCTGATTAACTGTTTAAGAGTCATTCCCCTTGAACTGTTTATTTTATTCGGTTTTCATTGATTTTTTAAAATCTCCTCTGAAACCACTGAAAGTATTGCTTTGAAACTTTGTACACATCATCCGTCAAATGTCCTCAACCAAGTTTGCACCAACCATGGCCGCAGATTAACCAACGTGGCCGCCATGGCTAAAAAAAGAACGGGGGGTGGCAAAATACAATTTTTGGCTTATAGTTCAAAAAGTATAACAGATACAGGAAAACCGAAGAGACATGCCTTTATCGGCATCAAAAGCTCTACGAAACACTCCATTGGGTCAAAGTTGGATGATGACCCCCTTATAGGAGTTATAGCCCTTTAATTGTCGAAATTGATTATTTTTGACATTGTTTGCCTCAAAATCTTGAAAATTATTAGAACTAGAGAAAAAGTTAGCATTGCTTAATTGTTCTGCTCTATGAGGGCTACAAAAATGACTTTAGGGTTAAGATTGTCTGATGAACCGTTTAAGAGTTATTCCCCTTGAACTGTTTTTTTTAATCGGTTTTATTTGATTTTTTTAAAATCTTCTCTGAAACCACTTAAAGTACTTCTTTGAAACTTTGTACACATCATCCGTCAAATGTCCTCAACCAAGTTTGCACCAACCATGGCTGCAGATTAACCAACATGGCCGCCATGGCTAAAAATATATAGAAAGGAGGGGGGGGGTAAAATACAGTTTTTGGCTTATATTTATAAAAAGTGTAACAGATACAGGAAAACCGAAGCGACATGCCTTTATCTGCATCAAAAGCTCTACGAAACACTCCATTGGGTTGAAGTTGTATGAGGACTCCTTATAGGAGTTATTGCCCTTTAATTGTCAAAATTGATTTTTTTTTTACATTTTTGCCTCAAAATCTTGAAAATTATTAGAACTAGAGAAAAAGTTAGCATTGCTTAATTGTTCTGCTCTATGAGGGCTACTAAAATGACTTAGGGTCAAGATTGTCTGATGAACCGTTTAGGAATTATTCTCCTTGAACATTTTTTTAATCAATTTTACCTGCTTTTAAAAAATCTTCTCCTCTTTAACCCATTAAAGGACTGCTTTGAAACATTGCACACATCATCTTTAGGACGTCCTCTACCAAAATTGTGCAAATCATGACACCCGACTACCTACATAGCTACGTTGGCTTAAAATAGAAAATGGGGGGGGGAGTAAAGAGAGTTTTCGACTAATAGTTAAAAAAGTATAACAGGTACAGCAAATTTGAAGTGAACCTCCCTTCTCCCTCTAAGCATCAAAAGCTCCTCCTAATAGGAATTATTTCCCTTAAAAGGTCAAAATTAATGACTTTTACAGAAGTGTTGGGCAATTCCTTATAGCAAAGAAAAGCTGGATAAAAAGTGTTGTTTGGTTTCAGGTTCAGGTGAGCGATACAGGCTCCTGGGAGCCTCTAGTTTTTATATTGCATGAAAATATTTGATATTTAAGCTATAATATTCATCATCGCAATTGTACTATAAATTGGCAGAACATACAGCATAGAAGAAAATTTAATGTCTTTTTATTTATATTTGAGAATAATGGTGTTATTAGGCCATGGTCATACTTAATTTTGTCATGTGTAATATCAGTGTCCTTTAATCTTCATTTAAAGCATTAATAATTAATTCCAAACATTTTCTCAGATAGAAAATACTCAAACTGCATACTTGGACATTTGTGCATTATTTCTGCTCTTCAATAGTAAATTGTTAATATGTGAAGCTAAAAAGCAGTTTGGTTGAAATAAAAATAATATAACTAATTATTTTTTTATTTGATAGTCACTAAATAATTGGAAAACAGATGATATAAATATTTTATTAAGTTTTTTCAGTTGTTTTTAAGCGGAGTTTAATTTATATTTAATAGAGCAGAGTTAAATCAGTAGGGAAAAAGTATTTCCTGTAACAGCTTTAACTTTTTTCAGTTGGAAAAAAGCATTCACTTCAATTTAATTTACTAAGATAAATCAGCAGGGATTAAGTAGGTTTGTAATAAAATTAAGAATGACTAATATTTATCAGTTGGATTTAAGCAGGAATAATCAATTACCTATAATCTCGCTTTTTTTTCTAAAAGTGGAGTTAAAGTATTGCTAATAATGTAGGTTACAATTAAGGGGTAATTATGCATGTCGCTTAAATACTGCTTTTTACAACAGCGGATTCTATGCAGATAAAAAGCGGCATTTAAGTTACGCTGTGATATAAAAGCGACGCTTCAAAATTGTCTGAGAAGAGAATTACAATATTAAAGGTATGTTGGATTAGTGTTGGCTCCATTGTGCAAAGTTTGTTGGAAGAATACATTCTCTATAACATCACTATTTAATCTCGCAGGAATAGTTGAACCACGAGTCTTTTTAAAGTGGTGTACACACAATTCCTCAAAAGCAAGAATGCTTGACACAATGTCCTCTCTTGTTTGTTGAAATAAGTCAGTGTTCTTCCTTCTTAATTTTCTCATTTGCCTTAATTTCACTTTCCCAACTGACAAAAAGTTCATTGCTTCACGATTTTCTTTGAGCCTGTCATCTTCAGCATACGTTATTGGTCCTTATCTCTAAGTTTCAAATAAGTATGCTTGTATTCTCTAAAAGTTTAATTGTGGCATCAAGTTTGTTTTGGTCATTTTTAAGACTTGCTTTGTACTCCTTCATTAAATAAAGCATTTCATCATTTAGAACATCTTCTGCTAAATAATTTCTCAATTTTCAGATGTTAGGTACAAATGTTCTTGTGTTAATTTGTGATGAATAGGAAACGGATGAGATGAAATATCCTAAGTATAGGCTTCACGAAAATGTCTCCACTCAATATTTAAAGTTTGTAATTTTAAATGTTTTTTACATCCAGAATCAATGCCACTCTTCAGAATATTATTGCGAATTTTTTTGATAACGTGAGAAATATCCATAATAAGTGAAATTTTTTCATCTCCAAATTTGTAAACATTGTTAAATGAACCATGTTTAGGGTCACATGATTTGAAATCTGGGAGCAAAAGCTGACAAAGGTTCCTATTACTTTGTGCACCATCAGTACTTTTGTATTCTATGGTAAATCCAAAATTAATAAACATTTTAACAGCCTTCCATAGTAACAGATAGAGTTCGTGTGCAGAGGCATTATTGGATGGGAAATGTGCAAATGGAAACCTGAAGCCTGTATCCTAGGAAAACAAATTGGAGGATATGTGTAGATAAGGTACGTTCATTTTTATTTGTTTTCATTTTTTTCCAGCACTAGTGCTTCTGGACATATATCAGTAAATCCAATCAGTTCGATTTCACTATTTATTTTGCGAAATTGTAGGTCAGTCTGAATAGACATTTCATCTATAATCAGCCATCCGTGATATCTTCAGTTGGTATACATCTCAATTTGGCCTCGTTAGTCAGTCAAATGGAGTACCCTTACAATAAATCAAACACCTGATTAATTGAAAAATACTTGTAAAATTGTTTTTTCACCAACATTTATAAAATTCAAGTCTTACTTTTTACCCATGAGAATTAGTGTCCAACTGCCATCCTTATTCAGTGTGATTTCAGCAATTGTTCTTCACCATTAATAACATTACCCGTCTAAAACCCAATGTTATAACTGGTGAGGGTTTTTGCCATTATGAAAAAATCATTAGGTATAGTTTTTGATAAATTATCAAATGTTATTGTTCCAGGATCTTGAGATTTCAGATGGAATATCTTTGGGTTGTTTTACTCCAGTCTTCCAGACATCTTCCTTTTTTCACTTTAACGTTTTTAAACAGTTTTCCAATCAAATTACCAATTGCTGTGCTTGAAGTTTGAAAATAATTTTTTTTCTTAATTTGATTTTTGTCAACAAAATCATCAACACTGCCCTGATTTAAATTAGAAAGCAACAAATTTAACAGTGGACTTTGCGCTAAATCAATCATTGTTTCTTTTCTCTCTCTCAGAATGTTGAAAAACAGTTTTTTTATTTTGTATATTTAAGCCAAGGAAATTCCGCGAAAATATTCGAGATTCTCTACTTTCTACGTAGGCTGCATTACCATTCGGAAGAAATCGATTTTCACAGGTGGCGCCGCTGTACCTGCTTCCTTTCTTTCAACTCGAATGATGGTCTAACTAGAGGATAAATCATCAAAAGTTGCCGTTTACGTCGGTTATGTTGCTAAAAGGGACTTTAAATGACTATTTTCAGGGAGAATAATGTATATGAAGTATGACAATGTACTGTTTGGTGAAGTATAATAAGATAATTAGAAAATTGAGCATAACTCTCATGTGGTACCCCAATGTAAACAAAGTTGGAATTTCTTCGCGTCGCTAGCTTTTTGTTAGTAACCAATATATTCCTTGAAATACTGTTACGTCTGGTATATTATAACTATGGAAAGACAAAAAAATAAAAATTTTCAAGAAAGCCCCCCCCCTTTTTGGGGGGGGGGCACCAAAGGTGGTCCTTTCCACAAGTACCTGTGCGTTTTGTGCTAATTTTTGCGTTACGCCCAGCAAGCAGTATTTCGGCTATATTCAAGACGAGAATAAGTTAACAAACAGTGAATCAATGTCAGGAAATATGGAAAATTCAAGGAAATACAATTTTGATGGCATTGGAAAACTATGGAGTAGGGGTGGTAAAAAAGACTTGGTAGCAGCTACAGCGAGCCTACTCTTATCGACATCTACAAAAAGGTCGTAGACTTGCAAAAAACATGGCATTTTCCAAACACGTTACCCACAGTGGTCCGCGGCAGGCTTTCCGTATTGTGACCTGACAACTCCCAACGAAAAGGCATTCCATATCTACAAACGAGAACGTGCATGGGCCGCTCTGTGAACCTTTGCAGAATTGCCCCAGCATACTTTTGGGGGAAAAATATATCGTAATTGTTGACGTCAAAATGCATTTCTCTTGGATCTAACAACACTTGTACATGTCAAGATGGATTTTACAATTTTAACTTTTAAAAATCCACTGCGGGTAATCTTCCACTAGTGATAGACATTTTGGCTTTTCGCAAGTGGAGCGCAGCGGAACAACAAAGAGACAAAAAAAATCCATCACGAGTGAAAGATCACACGGACTTGAACAAATGCCACACAGCGATATCATATCTCTTTTTTATGATATATAATCAGAACGTTGTATATGTTACTGTAAGAACGTTCTTCTTTCATGCGTTTTAATTAGATGACGCAACCGACGTGTGCGCGTGATGCCATCAGTACTTGAATCGGCTATTTTCGGAATAATAAAGTATTTGTAATGGACAGAAAATTTTAAGCACGTCTGTTCATACTGTTCTTCAAATGGTCGTTTTCGTGCGAAAACCTGGCTTCTTTTGTCCGCCATTTGGATACGCACTAAGGGTCTGTGCCTGTATGGATGTTATGTAATACCATATTTGACAACATAGGTTATCGTTATATCGTTAATGGTAGTGTCTTGTGCATTTGGATCGCGTTTAAAGGAGATATCCGACCGCAGTAGACATCAAGAAAGTAATGAATCGCTCATTTAGCAATTAAAAATACCGTATTCTCGTCTAGTTTTAACCGTATGAATTTCCAAACAAATCATAAGGACACTTAAAATTATGTTCTCATTCATACGTACCCAACTGAACATACAGCATTTATTACAAAATAATCATACTTAACAGAAACAGCTCGCCCGCATATGTGCATCAAGTTATTAAAGGTAAAGTCCATCAAAAATTACGACCAAATATAAAACACTACATGTTATACTGTACAGTACATTATAAATACAAGAAGAAAATTATGTTAACAGCATACAAACATAAAAACGATGTTTTTCAGTATTTTACGTAATTATAGTCCTTTTTCAATATTCAAACGGAACATTATAAGAAAACTTAATCGAGTCTAGTTGCACAAAAAATGACCTTCGAATGACTATAAACTCTTTCTAGCTTTAGCACTAAATGTTTTCGCGCTGAAAGTGCCTCCACATATGCGTGCTACTTCCATAATAATACCATTATAAAAGACAATATCATACATGTACTTCCATAATAATAACATTATAAAAGACAATTTCCGCTTTGCGACAAATTTCTATCCAATCAAAGGAATAATAAATATATAAGAACCTTTTTATTAGTAAATAAACTACAAAGGTAAGGGGGCCTCGGTGGCCGAGTACTCCGGCTTCCTCCCCCAATAAAAACTGGACCCCATGATATAGCTGAAAAATTGCTGAAAGTGTCGTTAAACACCATCAAACAAACAATACAAAGGTAAGTTTGTTTTAAACAAAAGCGCGTGTTTGTTACCTGCAATAAATACATTTATGAAATTGTAATACAACATAAATTATTAAAACCAAAACTATAGCATATAGAAGACAATAAATGGGCAAAATACCCCTCTCATCAAGACCCTCTTTTAATACATTTGGTCCGCAACTGTGCGATGCACCGGTTTCGAGTTCGAGCACTTGACTCACTTTGGTTAATCAGGTTTTTGCTTATAACTTGAAAACTGTTAGAAATTATATGGTTTAATATGATCACCAAGTCAAGGCCTTCAATTTGAGTCCATTTTCAAAGGTTACAAGTCAAAGTCATACCATAGCATCAACGTAACCATTACAAAAAGTCCCATTTTTATATCAGGATGATGTACCTTACTTAAATATGTCATTTTACAACCTGAAGTGGCATTTGTCCCTAGCAATGAACATAAAAGTCTTCGACAACCATTTATTGTTTTACTCAGGACCACATAAATAGTCTATTCCGCCAAAAAAACCCGCAACCTATGTAGTTAAGTTCAGAGTGCTCGACCCACGGCCAAAGCTGACCAAGCGTATGCCATCCCGATGGGGGTCGGAGTTGTCAGGTCATAATACGGAAAATCTGACCGCGGATCATTTATACCTAACTAAAAACTACAGCAAACAAAGAATGACCAGAAGAAATTGCGTTTATGAGCAACATCCCACTTGCCGTGGAATTAAAAGTCTTGGACCAAATATATGGTTCCCAGTGCTCGACGCACAGAGCGTTCCCGGGTGGGTTGGGGGAGGGGGGTTTCGGGTCACAATACGGAAAGCGTGATCGCGGACACAGTGGTTAACGTGTTTGGCGAGTGCCATGCTTCGTGCACGGTAAAGACCCTTTGTGTATGTATCCAAGCAAATGTCAAATCTATCAATTTAAAAAACAAGCTACAAGTTTTTGTTTTGTACAGTTTTGTTCCATATTATTATTTTGCCAGGTTGACAATAACAATTTAAATAATATGTATGTACCATATCACACGATAACTTTACTGCGGTGAGTATTAAGCAATATTTTGTCAAATTTACTTTATTACATGTAATATTTAATGTTATGGAAACAATATATTAACAAATAACAAAACCACTATATTTTGTCAAATGTGCTTATTTATTAATATTTAATGTTATGGAACAATATATTAACAACTAACAAAACCACTATATTTTGTCAAATGTACTTAATTACATTTAATATTTAATGTTATGGAAACAGTATATTAACCACAAACAAAACCACTAAATTCTCTAATGTTTTTGCCCAAATTGCAGTAAACATTCCTATTACATTTCCAAAAAAAATCTGGACATAAAATTTCAGGTAGATTATTAGCCACAACAGCTTTAATTATCGTCAATTTCATGTTACCCTAAAGTCCTTTAATTGTATTGGTACAACATCCGTTACATGACTTAAACTCCTTGTGATTTAGTTTCATGCACATGTCCCTCTGCTGTCAAAGTAAAACGCGCTCCCCATTGATCAGAATATAATGTAGAACCTTCCGCAACGGGACATAACATAATTGACAGAAGTGTCTTTCTGTCTCTTTTCTGTACAGTTAGAATAAATGCATTTCTTAAAGATTTTTCGAAAGCACCATATACCCATATGTTTCAATTTCCAGAACCACTGTTATTGTTGTATATCTGAATTGTAGTTGTCGGTGTCGGGTGTGAAATAGTTTATCATTCCGGAAAGTAAGGGTTTTCCGGTTTTGGTCCGGAAGTTGTTGTTCTTGGAGGGGAGAGAGACGTCAGAGTCACGGTTTTTGTAGGATATTGATTACTGAATAGTTTGACAATAAAAGTGTTATTTGTGAAATAGGATTATTTTCTATTTGATCGTCGGATGTTTCCCCAACCGCACGATATGGTGGAGAACTGAAATGTATTAAATTTGGAGCTTTCTTCTTTCGTTTTATGGAACCACGTGAGTAATTTTCTGTGACGCATTAACTTTTATCTACCATTTTCCATGAGTGTACCGAAAATTCAAAAACAAATTGGCAAACTAAAGAAAACTTTTAATCAACATGAAGTTATAAGTAAGACACCGATTATTCTCTCAGACAGTAAAGGCTTGCGCCTAGAACAACACGTGGATATTGGCTTTCAAAGGGACATAATCTGGTGGTGTAAACCAGGGGCCACGTGTGAAGACAGGGTCAACTTTTTGAAAAATCACTTAGAAAAGGAACTACAAAGACACCCCAAAATTGTACTGTATGTGTGGATTGGTAATTGTAATTTAACCACCAAAGACAGGGCAGATCGCTTTATTCATCTTACTTCGACTACAAATAATTCAGCCGTCAAAACTGTTACTGACAATTTGCGAAATATATACAACTACACTAGCCAGTTTGACAATGTGGATGTTGTTTTCCTTGAAATCCCCCCATACTCTATTTTATATTGGAATTCAGAACATCAACGACAGCCATTTTCTTCGTATGAAGTAGAACAATTTAAGAAGTTTGATAGAAAATTAGAAGACCAAATTGAAGAAGTAAATCGTTTTATTAGAGACACCAACCGGATAACTAAAAAACGTTCACCTAGATTTTCATTGGATTTGGTCAACTGCAAGCGTGGTAGAGATAAGAAAGGTGTCCTTGTCAGTAGATACTCTTACAATTTTTGTGCCTTATACCAAGACGGAATTCACCCATGTCCCGTGCTGGCTAAATATTGGTTCCTACAACTTTGCAAATTGATTGCTACAGATTGTAAATAAAGTTTTAAAATAAAATGTTTCGTGTGGTGGGGATTGCCTCGCCATTGTAAACATAGGTAATTGTATCTTTTTTTTCTAGAGAGTTGCCTGGTGGGGATTGCCTCGCCTGTTTAATATTTAATAGGTGTGTCCATGTTTTAGAGAGTTGCCTGGTGGGGACTGCCTCGCCATTCCACGTAAAGTGTTTCCGTATAATTTGTTGTTTCGGTGGGGATTGCCTCGCCCTCTTGATAAACTATCCATAAATACTACCAACATTTACTTTCTAAATATCAACATGACACTTTTTAATTACCATGAACTACTTTTCTGATATAGAAAGTGAACTTGAATTTTACCCGTTATCTGATACCGAAACTCAAACTGAAGAGGATTCATTTTCAGTTTTAGGTGATCAATTTTTAGAGGAAAACGAAATTCGTGAAAACTCTGGTTTTAATAGTGAAAATTTCCCGAATTCGCAAGTTCTCTTTGAAAACACAAGTTTTCCGCTACCGGATGTACAAACGCCACAAACACCTGCTCCTATTAATTTGACAAGTACCCCTAAAGCGGAAGATTTTCCTAGTTTGAAAACTTTAAATCCTGTATTGCATACAATTTCGACACGTAGAACCGTCATGAATTACATAGGGAAATGTAGAGAGTTTAACGGCTATCCACAAGAAAACGCAAAGCGTTTTATGGATGAATTTCAATCGTATGCATTATTAAATGACTTGTCAGATAAGCGTCGTGTGGCTGCTTTTCACTTGCAGCTTAAGGGGCCTGCATTAACTTGGTTTTCCTCGCTTAGCGACACTACAAGGGAATCGTGGCAATTGGTTGAAATTATGTTTTGCGAGAAATATATTAACTTTAATTGGCAAAGTTCGGCCGTACTCATGGAGAGTGAAATGTTTAACCAATTATGTTTGAGACCTGGTCAAAATTTGGAAGACTTTTATAGTAGTCTGATGGAAAAGGGTAGTTTACTTCAAAAACCAGACCATGAAATTTTGGCAAAGTTTGTTAGTGGTCTTCCAGATCGTATGGCATTTTTTGTTAGGGCCGGCAAACCAACCGATTTACAACAAGCTCTAACAGCGGCAAAAATGGCAGAAGCATACGGGTACCGCGAACATCCTATTTCTTTAAATGCAGTTTCAAAAGGAACAACGAAACCGCAACCGAATTATCAAAAGTCAGAAATAGACGAACTGAAGGAACAAATTCGTGTTCTTACGGAGCAATTTTCCCGTTTTACGAGTCAAGAATCTACTAGATCATCACAATACCCGCCACAAATGTCACGCTTTCAACATCCTTTGTCTGCCCAATCAGATCAATATGTTCAGTGCTATCGATGTAAGGGCTACGGTCATTACAAAAAAGAATGTAACTGGAATGGCGATGGTAATATATGTGATGCTTCGTGTCAACTTTGTAACCAGCATGGACATGTTGCGCTTACATGCAAGACATTTCATAAGAGCCGATCGGGAAACTTGAATTCCCCGGGGGACAGGCACAGTCAACCGGGTCAGCAGAAATAAGTGCCGACGAGACTTTTTCTGATTTCCACGATAGTGATGACGATAAATGTCCTTTTATCTATATACCCGTAAAATTTGATGATTTAAGCATTGCTGCCCTGGCGGATGGTGGCAGTTCAATTAACATAATGTCTCAGGAATTATTTCGGTCCCTTCCGGAAAGTGCTAAGGTATCATTTCAACAAATGTCTTCTTTAATTCGTTTAGCAAACAATAGCTCTATTGGCGTAATTGGAACTGCTAAAATTTCAATGGATGTTTTACAAGGTAAACGTGTGATTGAGGTTTACGTTTTGCAGAATACATCATGTCCGCTCATTCTGGGAAAAGGATATTTACACAAAGAAAAAATTATGTTAGATTACAGTGACGGGACTTATAATTTTAGGTCAGTTAAAGTAGTGTCTGGTAAGCGTTTTATATTGCAGCCAAATACCGAAACTATAGTTTGGGGTAAACTACCGGATTTTGTCTCGGGAGGACTAAACGGCATTTGTAGTAATGCTAAACACCTGCTAGGGAAAGGCTTGATGGTTTGTAAAACTTTGGTTACGGTACAGTTAAATAGAAAGGTACCAGTTCGTATATTAAACACTACCCCAAACCCAATAACTGTTCATAGAGGAAAAACGATTGCAGAATTTGAAATTATTACTTCTAATCATACTTGTATAGCGTTTCCGGCTGAAAATAGGCCTATAGTACAACACGTGACACTTAATGAAAAAGGTCCCGATACCAGTATCTCGGTACCGAGGGAACAAATTCGAAAAATTCAAGAAGAATTTGACATATCGGATAGATTAAATGATTCAGAGCGTGACAAAATTGCAGAGTGTATTTTCAAAAACAAAGACATTTTTGTTACAGAGGACAATCCTGCACTTGGATTCACAACTGTAGTGGAGCATAACATTTCTTTAAAAGACAATTTTGTGGGGAAACATCAGAAACCGTATCGCCTTCCACCACAGAAACGGGAGGTATTACGGCATCATTTGGATAATCTGCTACAGCAGGGAATTATTTCTCCCGTTCAGGAAACTGACGATCTACCGATAACAAGCCCCGTGGTGCTAGTTTCTAAACGCATGAATTCCACCGATAAAAGCTCCCCACAAAATTTTCGTTTTGTTTGCGATTTCCGACATTTAAATTCTCAGACTAAGGATTTTAGATACACAATACCGAATTTGCAAGAGTTAACCGAATCATTTTCAGACTCTACACCGAATTATTTGACATCGATAGACCTCACTTCCGGTTTCTTCCAAATGGGTTTAAATAAAGAATCATCTCGTTATACTGCATTTAATACGTGCTTTGGTACCTACCAGTTTCTTAGATTGCCCATGGGATTAAAAACAAGTCCAAATACATTTCAACTTCTGATGGATAAAGTTTTACACGGTCTTCAGTTTAATACGTGCTTATGTTATCTGGATGATGTGCTGGTTTATTCATCAACTTTTGATCAACACATTGCGGACTTGAATGAAGTATTTCGCCGTTTCAGAGAGGCCGGGTTAAAACTTGGACCACGAAAATGTAAATTTGCGGCAGATTCATGTGTTTTCTTGGGACATCAGATTTCTAAGGATGGAATTAGTCCACCGTCTGACAGAGTTGATGCCGTGCTTAATGTTCCACCGCCACGTACCGTAAAGGAGCTAAGAAGAATTATAGGTATGTTTAACTGGTTCCGGAAGTTTATTCCGAATTTTAGTTCTATCATTAATCCGCTTACTCGACTTTTGAGAAAGAATGCTAGATTCTGTTGGCTAGACGACCAGCAAAGTGCGTTTACTACATTAAAACAACGCTTAACGTCTGCGCCGATTCTCCAATTTCCGAAATATGAATGGCCTTTTCGACTTGCTGTTGACACATCTTCATTAGGTATAGGTTATATGTTATACCAGGTTGATCCGAGAGACCCGGAAAGTAAACCAAGAATAATTCGGTATGGGTCAAAGAGTTTAAATTCTTGGCAACAGTCGTACGGACCCACTAAACTCGAGTTATTAGGCATGGTCGTCAGTATACTTGAATGTAATGATTACTTGCGTGGTACGAAATTCACAGTTGAGTGTGATCACAAGGCATTACAACCTTTATTTCAAAAACAGTTCAAGGGCGCCATCTATGAGCGATGGCTTTCCCTGCTCCAACAATTTAATTTTGACATTGAATATAAAGCAGCGTCAGAAATGCAGCTTCCAGATGCCCTTTCTCGGTGCCCAGAAGTGGCCGCGCAATTATCAGAGAGTCCAGCTGAAGACGACCCGTATTTTCCGTTTGTTACGGAGTCGTTAGGCAAAATAACTCTTCCAGACGGAGCGGATTTAAAGGATTATATTTCATCAGAACAAAATGTTGAAGAGCAAAATAGCAAACAGATAGTACAGATTCCTATTTCGGAGCCAGTAGCACAAGCGGTACAAGTCGATCACGCATATGACGCTGACACTGACGAAACACCGGAGATAACTACCGATAGGAACAAACAATTTACGAAACAGAAGGAAAGACAACAGTTACAAGTAGGTATGGACCCAATGCAAAATATGGCCAATAGTACTATCTTTTGTAAACTTGGTCTTAAGGGCACGAATATATCTGCATTGCAAGCAGAGGATAATGAGCTGAAACATTTTATTGCTTATTTGAAGGATGATAAGTTACCTGATTCTAATAAGAAAGCTAGACGCCTGTTGATTGAAATATCTGATTATGTATTGGTTGAAAATATTTTATACCATTCCGTAAAACAAAACAAACAGAGAACGTCTGGTATTAACAAATATCAACTGGTAGTACCTGGTTCACTTATAGATACTATTTTGCGCATTGCTCACGATTCACCTATGGGTGGACATTGTGGGGTTCAGAACACTTTAGACAGACTAAAAGAATTTTTCTATTTTCCTAGGATGGGAAAAGTGATCTCGGATTATGTTTTATCTTGCCATGAATGTCAAGTCCGAAAATTTTCAAATATTAAAACTAGAGCGAAGATCACAGCGTTTCCCACACCTTGCGAACCATTTGAAGCCTGGGAAATTGATTTATACGGACCACTTCCGATATCACCTAGCGGTAACATATATATATTTACAGCTGTGGATATGCTTTCAAAACTTCTATTTACAGTTCCGATTCGGAATAAAGATGTATTGACAGTTTCGAATGCTTTGTTTTTACTGTTTTGTCAATATGGCGTATGTCAAACAATTATTTCCGATCAGGGAAAAGAATTCATCGGAAAATGCACTAAGTACGTTTGTAAAATGCTTGGGGTTAATCAGGATTTTGCACCAAGTTTTATTCACCATTGTATGGGTGCGGTGGAAAGGACACATAGAACACTTGCCGAGCGGCTTACCCCTTTCGTACAGAAGGGTAAACAATGGGAAGACTTACTTCCTGCAATAGTATTTTCAATGAACTCGTGTGTCAACAGTAGTTCGAATTATTCACCTTATGAAGTAATTTACGGTAGGCGACCTAACTTCCCACTAACAAATTTGCTACCAAACATGACATTTAAAGGATTGCCATCTTCAATTCATGCCTATTTGACTGAATTAACGGGACGCTTAAAAATCATACGCGACACAGTAAAGGACAATTTGGAGATATCAAAATCTAAAATGTTAGCAAACAAAAATCAGAAAATTAATGAAATCGAGATCAAAGTTGGCGATTATGTGTATATGGACGATATTCCAACGGGACAAGGTCGTAAACTTAAGCCTATCTTTTCTGGGCCATATGTTGTGCACGAAAAAGTAAGTGACCATTTATTTAAATTAAGAGACCCGACAGGAAAGAAAACTTTGTCTCAACCGGTACATATAAACAGGCTTAAAGTGGCACACATTCGACAACCCAATCCTCAACACTTCTTTGAAAATGCCAATAAATCAGAATCCTCAAGTGCGTCCGAACTTACAGACTCGGAAATAACTTCCGCTGTTAGTGATAATGCTGCAAAAATCGAAAATAATGAGACAAATGTCACGCACAGACGACGGTCTTGTCGGACTGTTAAAAAACCAATACGATTTAGGGATGATAATCATGTGGACCCAGATTCGATCACTCAGGCAGAATCTGGAAAAGATGATCAATTGAAAATAAAACGAATTCTCGCTAAGAAAAGACAAGATAATTCGTTTGTTTATTTAGTACAGCGAGTGGGCGAACCTTCCCAAAATGCTATTTGGTGTTCGTTAAAGGATTTACCACTCAAAGCTCAGGATCTTCTGCTCGCCCGGCCACCCCCTTTAATTGATTAGATGTGTTATATTCGTAAAATTACGAATGGTGATGATAGCATCGCCACAATTTGTATTGTGCGTTCATGTTCATAGACTTTTACACGGAGATTGCGTTTAATTTTTAAGTTCGAAAGTTTCTCTGTGTTGGTGATGGTGGCATCGCCGTATACATTATACATTATATGACTGTATTCAGTGATTTGATTTGTTTTGGATTTCGTGGTGATGATTGCATCGCCAATAAGTACGGGACTGGAGGCGGACTTGAGGCAACAGGGACAGTTAAATATGTTTTTGGTGATGGTTGCATCGCCAGGGATTATGTTTACGGATCCATGGGTCAGATGGACTAATAGTAACATTTTGCTGTGAACGGATTTGAAATAACTTTTTATTTTTTTCTTGTATTTTTGAGTATTATGATGATCACACTGTCTTAAAATTGTAGGCTATGGTTTAATCTCAACTATAGGTGCTTATAGTGTACGCTATACGTGCAAGTAATTTTTGTGAGCAGGAGCGGTTTGAAGGGCCTGTCAAAATGATTGTGACTGGTTGAATGTGCTAGATTCAAAACCTTTTATTTTTTTACAATATTGTAATGATACTGCTTGTTTGTGTGAGTGAGTGGGATATCCGAAACCGTGTGCGTTAGTTATATTTATTATTACTCTGTTGTAGGAATATTTCTTTAAGAGTAGGAGGTCTCTGCTAGCCTTTCAATGGTTAAGTCAATACATTCATATATCAAGGTGTTGCAATACTAATGTACCGCTATTTTCCTATATATATGCATATGTTTGAGGCGATAATTTTGAAGCACCTGTGCCTATAATTTAAAATGTGACCACTCATTATTTTTCTTTTTATAAATAGTTTCTCACCGAAATCGACAACTACTTAAGAAATTTGAAAATTTCTTTTCTTTTGCGGGGGGATGTTGTATATCTGAATTGTAGTTGTCGGTGTCGGGTGTGAAATAGTTTATCATTCCGGAAAGTAAGGGTTTTCCGGTTTTGGTCCGGAAGTTGTTGTTCTTGGAGGGGAGAGAGACGTCAGAGTCACGGTTTTTGTAGGATATTGATTACTGAATAGTTTGACAATAAAAGTGTTATTTGTGAAATAGGATTATTTTCTATTTGATCGTCGGATGTTTCCCCAACCGCACGATAGTTATATTTCCTTTTCTTTCAAAGAAAGATTCATCTTTTCAATAACATTTCCACTGATATGTAATCTCAACTTACTAGACATTGGAATCAATCGCTTTGAAAAAAATTCTCTCATAATCGAAAACCAATCGACAAAAGATATATGAGCAACATCATTTATGATTTTTGCATTCAATGCATTATGGGTATCCATAGAATTATAAAATCATACACAGTTGTTTCAATGGAATCTTGAATTCTTCTGTAAAAAAGTTATACATTTAACTGTTCATAAATTGTTTCATAAAAATAATTTTAAAAAAGGAGTTTGTTCTGACATCCAACTGCAAATTTCATCAAAATGTAAGATTCCCTAGTTGCTCATTGACGACTGCTAATTGTCTTCGGTAAGTACCTTGATTTGAGGACGTATCAATATTTACATAATAGAAAAGGTTATTTCCTAGAATGCATTTTTCCCTAGGCAATGAATTGATAATAACAGTCACGGAATACTAAGAATAATACTTTTAAACTTTGAATAAGGTTGCTTCAAGTCAGTATCCCTCATAATAAATATTTACCTGTACTAAGTTAATGAATATTTACATTTTGTCAGGCTAATAAATTCCTGTAGCAACCTATTTTACAGTTATAAAAATGTATATTACAATAGGGTCTACAGGAGGCTACCAATCAGTACACTTATTAAGTATCGGATCGACAAACATGACGATACAGCATAAACAAAAAATAATATACAAGTCTACAAGTTTATGCAACGATACAAATGACGGTGTTTTTGTCAAAATAATAGATATAGACTGACCAACGAATGGCCTTAGTCATTGAGTGTCAATATAAATTAATAGTGTAACAAGTAATAAAATATTGATCTTGAATTTTTTCACTTTAAAACTTCTCTATATTGTTTTTTATTATTAGCTACTTGATGGTGATTTTTCCCTTCTTTTTTTTTTAATATTCTAATAAAATGATTTTCAAATTTACCAAGGTGACAAATTCTTTACGCCAGACGCTTGTTTCGTCTGTTCAAGACTCATCAGTGGCGTTTAACTCTAAATCCTTAAGTTATTCTTCATATGACATAATTGGGAGATGAAATATAAAAAAGGTCAATGGGATCGTGTAAATACACAATACGGGTAGTTCAAAAAATATTATATAAAAATTTCTCAAGGAAGCTACCAACCAGAACACTTATTAACGGATCGACAAACATAGCTATACAGCAGAAACAAAAATAATATACAAGTCTAGAAGATTATGCAGCGATACAAATGATTATCGGTACTTTTCACTATGTTCATAAGAATTTGGCAGTCTAGACAATTACTTGCTTGCAATCAGTTCAATTTTCCGTAAACAAAATACCATACACAAATTAAAAAATATCATAATGGCGTTCCTTTTATTTACATAATTAAATTTTTCATTTTCTTTATTTATTTCAAATTTAAAATCAAACAGCAGTGCTAACAACTAATGTGACGTCAATTGCTCAACTATAACGCTGTAACTTATGTGAACTGATGCGCTTCATAATACTTTTCACAACTATAACGCTGTAACTGATGTGAACTGATGCGCTTCAAAATACTTTGCTCAACTATAACGCTGTAACTGATGTGAACTGATGCGCTTCAAAATAATTACATAATCAACGGAGTATATTTGAATTAATAAAATATAAGTAATTTTCATTATTAAAAAATGTAGTGGTAGGCTGAATTTTTAAACGCCTACAGATGCACAAACAATGACATACAAATGAGTAATGATTGTGTTAATTCCCGCTGATCTCCAATGATCTTATACCTATTAATTCCAAGATCACGACCCCAGCCCATTACTGGGCTATCAATTTCCACTTCCCTTTTTCAATACTCTTTGTTACTTCAATGATTTCATAGATTATACTTGCTGTATTATGGCAATCATTAATTGTATTTGCTGTACATTTTTTTAGAAACTTGCTCTATTAGTTTCTTCCTACTTGGAGTAACATCTTGATTTATTGTTTTTGTCCATAATATACCGGTGTTATTAAGGTCTTTCCCCCTTTCCAAGGGAAAGACCTTCTTGTATTTCTTATGATTATTATTATTAAGGTCTTTCCCACTACAGTGGAAAGACCTTCTTACCTTTCTTATGATTATTAAGGTCTTTCCCACTACAGTGGGAAGACCTTCTTACCTTTCTTATGATTATTATTATTATTATTATTATTATTATTATTATTATTATTTTTCTTTTCTTTTCCGCCATCATTAGCTAAAAAGTGTCGCGACATATCATTTTGATACTTGGTACCATTAATCGGTCATACTGTCAGATGACTCTGTTCACCCTGTGAAACAGATCTATTTTTATTAACAGAGTTATCTGCCCCAACACCGTAAACCCTTGTTAGCAGATAAACTCAGAAACCGTAATCGATTCTTCAAATCTGAAGTGTAAAAAATGTCGCTGGTCCTATAGCGATGATTTGTCATGCAAAATTTTTTTTTCCAATCGACTTCCTGTTTACGTGTTTTTGACCTGAAAAATGTCGCAACGCGTCAAAATTTTTTTCTCAAAAACCGTAAGTCCTAGAGACTTGGGACCACCACCATTGATCCTAAGTGACATATGTTACATTTAAAAATGTCAAGGTCAAAGGTCAAAAGTCAAGGTCAAAGGTCACCAAAGGTCTTGTTAGCACTATATCTCACAAACCATAACAGATAGAAGCAGACAATAAATGGGAAAAATACTCCACTTATTGAGACCTTCATTTGGTACATTTGACCCAAAGCTGTACAATGAACCATTTTTGAGTTACTGCCCTTGACGCGTTTCGGTTAATCGGTTTTTTGGTTAAAACTTGAAAACGGTTAGAGATAATATAGTAAACATATAGGTTTAAAGTGATCAGTATGAAAAGAGCTTCAATTTGAGCCAAAGGTCAAAGGTCATAGGTCAAGGTCATACCATAGCAACAAGGTGACTGTTATAAAAAGTCCTTAGCAACCATATATTTTTAGAATCAGAATGATGTACTGTACTGAAATATGTCATATCATGACCGGAAGTGCCATTTTGTCACTAGCAACCGAATGAAAGTCCTTAACAACCATATATTTTTTGGCTCGGGACCACTTTCTATACTCAAATAACTCATTTTTATGACTGGAAGTGACATTTTGTGCTTAGCAAGACACAAAATCCCAAAGCATCACATATATTTTCTCACTTTAGAGGAACAGTGGGAAAGACCTTCTCATTTGTTCTCAGAACAAATGGCATTTTAATTATTATTATTATTTTTCTTTTCTTTTCCGCCATCAGTTGCTAAAAAGTGTCGCGACATATCATTTTGATACTTGGTACCATTAATCGGTCGTACTGGCAGATGACTCAGTTCACCCTGTGAAACCGATCTATTTTTAGTAACAGAGTTATCTGCCCCAACACCGTAAACCCTTGTTAGCAGATAAACTCAGAAACCGTAACGGATTCTCAAAATCTGAAGTGTAAAAAATGTCGCTGGTCCTATAGCGATGATTTGTCATGCAAAATTTTTTTTTCCAATCCACTTCCTGTTTACGTGTTTTTGAGCTGAAAAATGTCGCAACGCGTCAAAATTTTTTTCTTAAAAACCGTAAGTCCTAGAGACTTGGGACCACCACCATTGATCCTAAGTGACATGTGTTACATTTAAAAATGTCAAGGTCAAAGGTCAAAAGTCAAGGTCAAAGGTCACCATATGTCTTGTTAGCACTATATCTCACAAACCATAAAAGATAGAAGCAGACAATAAAAGGGAAAAATACTCCACTTATCGAGACCTTCATTTGGTACATTTGACCGAAAGCTGTGCGATGGACCATTTTTGAGTTACTGCCCTTGACGAGTTTAGGTTAATCGGTTTTTTGGTTAAAACTTGAAAACGGTTAGAGATAATATAGTAAACATATAGGTTAAACATGATCAGTAGGAAAAGAGCTTCAATTTGAGCCAAAGGTCATAGGTCATAGGTCAAGGTCATACCATAGCAACAAGGTAACTGTTATAAAAAGTCCTTAGCAACCATATATTTTTAGAAGCAGAATGATGTACTTTACTTAAATATGTCATTTCATGACCGGAAGTGGCTTTTTGTCCCTAGCAACGGAATGAAAGTCCTTAACAACCATATATGTTTTGGTTCGGGACCACTTCCTTTACTCAAATAACTCATTTTTTATGACTGGAAGCGACATTTTGTGCTATAGCAAAACACAAAATACCATAGCATCACCTAAATTTTCTGACTGCAGAGGAACAGTGGGAAAGACCTTCTCATTTGTTCTCAGAACAAATGACGGTTTATTAAGGTCTTTCCCCCTTTCCAAGGGAAAGACCTTCTTGTATTTCTTATGATTATTAAGGTCTTTCCCACTACAGTGGAAAGACCTTCTTACCTTTCTTATGATTATTATTATTTTTATTTTTCTTTTCTTTTCCGCCATCAGTTGCTAAAAAGTGTCGCGACATATCATTTTGATACTTGGTACCATTAATCGGTCATACTGGCAGATGACTCAGTTCACCCTGTGAAACCGATCTATTTTTAGTAACAGAGTTATCTGCCCCAACACCGTAAACCCTTGTTAGCAGATAAACTCAGAAACCGTAACGGATTCTCAAAATCTGAAGTGTAAAAAATGTCGCTGGTCCTATAGCGATGATTTGTCATGCAAAATTTTTTTTCCAATCGACTTCCTGTTTACATGTTTTTGACCTGAAAAATATCGCAACGCGTCAAACTTTTTTTCTTAAAAACCGTAAGTCCTAGAGACTTGGGACCACCACCATTGATCCTAAGTGACATGTGTTACATTTAAAAATGTCAAGGTCAAAGGTCAAAAGTCAAGGTCAAAGGTCACCATATGTCTTGTTAGCACTATATCTCACAAACCATAAAAGATAGAAGCAGACAATAAAAGGGAAAAATACTCCACTTATCGAGACCTTCATTTGGTACATTTGACCGAAAGCTGTGCGATGGACCATTTTTGAGTTACTGCCCTTGACGAGTTTAGGTTAATCGGTTTTTTGGTTAAAACTTGAAAACGGTTAGAGATAATATAGTAAACATATAGGTTAAACATGATCAGTAGGAAAAGAGCTTCAATTTGAGCCAAAGGTCAAAGGTCATAGGTCAAGATCATACCCTAGCAACAAGGTGACCGTCATAAAAAGTCCTTAGCAACCATATATTTTTAGAATCAGAATGATGTACTTTACTGAAATATGTCATTTCATGACCGGAAGTGGCCTTTTGTCCCTAGCAACCGAATGAAAGTCCTTAACAACCATATATTTTTTGGCTCGGGACCACTTTCTTTACTCAAATAATTCATTTTTATGACTGGAAGTGACATTTTGTGCTATAGCAAGACACAAAATCCTATAGCATCACCTATCTTTTCTTACTTAAGAGGAACAGTGGGAAAGACCTTCTCATTTGTTCTCAGAACAAATGGCATTTTAATTATTATTATTTTTCTTTTTCTCCCCATTTTTCCAAATGGGTTTGCCAGAAGGGGTTTCAACATATCATTATGATACTTGGTACGTTTAATCGCTCATACCAGGAGATGACCTGGCTCACCCTGTGAGACTGTTCTATTTTTAGTAACAGAGTTATCTGCCCTAACACCGAAAACCTTGTTAGCAGATAAACTCAGAAACCGTAACCGATTCTTAAAATCTGAAGTGTACAAAATGTCGCTGGTTCTATGGCGATGATTTGTCATGCAAAAAAACATTCTTCGATCAACTTCCTGTTTACGCGATTTTGACGCGAAGTTTGTCGAAAACGTCAAAGTTGTCGGATTTACACAAAACTTGGTTTCCAAGTAGATATGAGGGTCCTAATTACATGTATCGGATCAAAAAAATTTTTCGGTCCACCATTTTCAAAATGGCCGCCATTGAAATTTTGTTTTCAATATAACTCAAAAACCATAAAAAATTGAAGCAGAGAATATATCAGAAAAATGTTCCTCTCATTGAGATCTACATTTGATATAAGGTTCGAAAACTGTGCGACAAACCGTTTTAGAGGTTATGGCCCTTGACAGGTTTCGGCTAAATTTTGTTTTCAATATAACTTAAAAACCATAAAAAATTGAAGCAGACAATATATCAGAAAAATGTTCCTCTCATTGAGATCTACATTTGATATACAGTGTCGAAAACTGTGCGACAACCCGTTTTCGAGGTTATGGCCCTTGACACGTTTCGGCTAATTTTGTTTTCAATATAACTCAAAAACCATAAAAAATTGAAGCAGACAATAAAAGGGAAAAATACTCCTCTTATCGAGACGTCCTTTTGGTACATTCGGCCCGAAGCTGTGCGATGAACCGTTTTCAAGTTACAGCCCTTGACGCGTTTAGGTTAATTGGTTTTTTGGTTAAAACTTGAAAACGGTTAGAGATAATATAGTAAACATATAGGTTTAACATGATCAGTAGGAAAAGAGCTTCAATTTGAGCCAAAGGTCATAGGTCATAGGTCAAGGTCATACCATAGCAACAAGGTAACTGTTATAAAAAATCCTTAGCAACCATATATTTTTAGAATCAGAATGATGTACTTTACTTAAATATGTCATTTCATGACCGGAAGTGGCTTTTTGTCCCTAGCAACGGAATGAAAGTCCTTAACAAGCATATATGTTTTGGTTCGGGACCACTTTCTTTACTCAAATAACTCATTTTTTATGACTGGAAGCGACATTTTGTGCTATAGCAAAACACAAAATACCATAGCATCACTTAAATTTTCTGACTGCAGAGGAACAGTGGGAAAGACCTTCTCATTTGTTCTCAGAACAAATGACGGTTTAATTGTATGTATTATTCTTGGTGCCGGGTGTTTTGTCCTTAATTTGTGCTTTCTTTTTCCCCGAGTCTAACTTTTTTCTTCCATATTTTCTCTGCTAATTTGGTATTTCTCATTGAACTTTTTATCAGTTAATCTATTGTCGATCAGTTTTTGTTTTTATCTCTCCAAGTGAATTAGTCTTGTTTATAATCCATATATTTCTCTTTTTTAAGTTGTTTAATACATTATTATATTGTTGCATGGTAATTTGTGAAATTGTTATATCGTGGAGAAGAAGATTTAAAGAACTTATTTTAGAAAATGGAATTATAACAACGGTTCAATCTTTCATGCGTGTTGCAAAACCAGTGGCACTAGTGACTACTGTAAATGCAACATGGTGTTAGTTGATTTGGATATTGAGAAAGATTATATTGACTACCTATGCAGTAAATTTGCAGTTCTATAGATATTTGGTTTAAAAAATTAGTGTTCTTCTACTATTGATCAATAAGGCATTCTTTATCATACCAGTTATAATACCGTTGTAGTTTTAGTATACTGATTATTATTGGAATAAAGTAGTTGTATGAAAATAGATTTTGCATTTAAATGTATCAATTATGTTTGAAGAATTATTTACCTTCACAATCCATTTACTTCTCATCAAGGTAGTCAGCACATGAATCAACCATCTTATCATGTCCAACATGTCCTGTTTCTTTGAGGTAGTTTTTCATTCAGATACTGTGAGCAATCATTTTGTTGAATAAATTTACAAAATGTTGCAAATTTCTGCTCAATAAACGTTGAAATTGACTTGAACCGTAGCAGTTACTGGTGTAGATGCTAGGAAAAGACAATTTCCTAAAAACCCGTTATTGCCTGTAAGGTTGTAAATTTCACAGAGGAGAGGATGAGGTTGAATGTATAATAATATTGACATTGAATTTTGTTTGAAACCTCAACTGCCATTTAGAAGTAACCTTTCTCATTTCACATTTTACACATAACTGATCTCTCAGATTCACCTTTCAGTTGCTTGCTGTTTACTGAAGATAGGAACCTATGGAATTCGTCTTTAATCATAATACCATATCCGTCATTAGATATCTGGTGGTTTTGGATGCTTAGATCTGTGTAATGGTCAATTTTTATGTTTTCCTAAATTTTCTCAATTTCATCAATTGCAGGTTTTACAACTTTTTCAAATGAAGCAGTTTTTCCGCCCTTTGATCAAAAATGACAATTAGGAAGGTGTTTAGTTAAGTTATAAATGCACTACCCTAGCCTTGTACAAAGGTATTTGAGCCACATATAGCTGCTGTTAGAAAAAGAAGGACAGGCGTCCCGAGATTCAATAAGTATTAGATGATTTTGAAAACAAGTCTTATCATTCATATACCTGGTCTTGTAAAATATTTTCTGAATCTACTTTAGAACTGTAGGCCATACTGTATGTATGAAATGTATCGCAGTTAGAAATTTTCTGTTGTTGAACACACGTACCGTTGGTTGATATCTGACGTAGAAGGAATTCAGTGCTCATTCTATTATTATCGGGTAGAAATTGTATCTGACAAGTTAATGACAATAATTCTGCCATATGACTAAAAACTAATTGTACTAATATATTTGACCTGTTAAGTTTTTTTCTGTCAATTTAAGTTAATATTTAGCAGCCTGAATATTTAATAATTTTCACATTTAAAGCAGTTTCCAATATTATTAATACTTCAAGTAAATAAAATCATAATTAAGTCTCCCAAACGAAGTTTAGAGACTTGTTGTTAAGGCCTTCCATTTTTTCGAGTGGAAAAGACTTCCTGTTATTTGTCTGTTTAGTAAGGCTTTACGAGTGATTTTGACGACTATTTATAGGAGTTATTTCCCGTTTTATTATTGCAAGTATATGTTGTACCATTAAAACTCATGAACCAGTTTTCACTGTTGGTCATCATTGACCTTGAAAAAGGTCACAAGGTTACGTTATAATTTCAGACCCTATGTTGAAATCTGGTGGTCTTCTCATTTAATGCAACAAAAAAACACCAATCCTTAAACTTACTTTAAATAAACAATCCCCCCCCAATTGGACATTAAACTCAAGTCAAGGAATCATTCATTATCGTGACGATGATCACGCCGAACGTACTGAATTTCAACACCCCAACTGTCCACCAATCAATCAAAATCGGTCTCCAAAACAATCAAGTAGCGCATACATTCCCAACCCTGTGCGCTGCTTTAAATGTCAGAAATTCGGACACGGAAAAGGACAGTGTAAGGGATCACTCATGTGTTTTAGATGTGCAGAGCCAGGGCATGAGGGCTTTAAATGCACTAAAACTCCAATATGCTAACTGTGGTGAAGCCCACATGTCCTCTTCAAAAGACTGTCAACACTTTAGAAAAGAGAAGGACATTCAAAATTTTAAAATAGAAAAAAACATCAGCTACCCTGAGGTTCGTCGTCTGTACAGTTCGGTGAGTAATCCATCATCTGTCACATCATACACCAGTGTGACCAAACGCGTTTATGTAACATCTGAAACGCAAATCATGATAACCTGTCCTATTGGTAAAAAGACCTAGAGCGACTTCCGAAACAACTGACAAAATCACTTCATCCCGGAAATCTTCCTCATCTCAACTACTTCTTCAAGCAGCCCAAAAAAATTCAACTAACATTTCTACTAAAACTAATCAGAAAAAAATCCCAAAATCAAGGGAGCTACAAATATCGATCGTATTCCAAAATCTATTAGGGACCCAGTCCAGGTCCATAATAGATTTGGTAGTTTGAACAACATTTACGACGAGACCATTTGGGGTGATGCAATGGATACATTGCCCTCTTGTTCGGGATCGCACAGTCGGTCTCCCAGCCGAGACAGACAAGGGAGAACACTACGTAAAATCAGTATCTCCCCCATTCGTCCCCCGAAATAATGGACACAATCATACAATGGAATCGTCGAGGTTTGTAGGTAAATTTAATTGAAGTAACCTTACTTGTGCAAGCTTTTATTCCTGTGGCATTTTGCCTTCAACAAACACACTTGATGGAAAATGATAAGATATCCTTAACAAATTATTCTATATACTCCACATATGTTGACGAGAATAGTATAGCTGCTGGCGGCTCTACTATCCACGTGAAAGATCAAATTTTACATAGCCAAGTCAGTCTCAGCACTGATCTTCAGGCTATTGCTGTTAGGATATCCTTAGATAAAACAATAACTTTATGTTCTATATATGTTGCTCCCGATTCATCTTTAAATTTAAACCAGTTGAAACACCTTACTGACCAGCTACCGGCCCCATATATCTTACTTGGGGCTTCAATGGACACAACCCTCTTTAGGGGAGTAAAACATTAAATGACAAAGGCAAGAAAGTTGAAGGCTTGATGTCACAGGAAGGCTTGTGTATTTTCAACGTAGTTCCAATAATATTTACATCCTGGGAATGGTTCTTATTCAGCAGTTGATCTTAAAATAACAGATCCTTCTCTCCTCCCCGACTTCTCATGAAAAGTTCACGACAATCTCTTTGATCTCTTTGATCATTTTCCCATAATACTTCAGTCTTTACATTCTTGTAAAACGGAACGAATCTCTAGATATAAATTTAATAAGGCCAAGTGTCCTGACTTTGAAGAACTCTGTACAGAACGTCTTTTTTGGAAAGAAGGCATTTCTAAACCCATTTTAAACTTTACTGAAATCTTAATTGCAATTGCTGATGAGACTATTCCCAAGGCCTCGACAAATCCAAAACATCCCAGAAAACCCTGGTACGATGACAACTGTGAGGAGGCTATTAAAGATCGTAAAAAGACCGAACGACGCTTCAATAAACACCCAACCCAACAAAATCTCAATATTTTCCGTGTGAAAACACGCAGGGGAACGCAACAAAGAAGACTTACTTCCTGGCGTAACTTTGTTTCAAAATTAAACAACCACACCGCTATGAACAAAATTTGGATATGATTCGAAAAATTAAAGGTAAAAATTGTAAAGCAAATGTCAATCATTTAAAGGATGGACAAGACTTCTTAAAATCTGAAACAGATATATCAAACAAATTAGAAGAAACTTTTGCAAAACACTCCTCTGCTGAAAATTACCAACCCGATTTTCAGCGAGTCAAATTTCAAAAAGAAAAATCTAAACTTAATTTTCAATCCAAAAATGTAGAAGAATACAATAAACCATTTTCTTGGGATGAAATCAAAATTTCTCTAAACAAATCACACAGCATGTGGCCCAGATGATATACACTATCAACGTCTTAAACATCTCCCATAATCTTCTTTACATTGTCTTTTAAATAATCTTCTTAACAATATTTGGGAAACGGGTGACTTACCTTCTATTCGGAAAATGGCTACCGTTGTACCTATTCTAAAACCGGGTGAGGATCACACGGAAGCGTCTAACTATCGGCCTATAGCCCTTACAAGTTGTGTCTGTAAGACCATAAAAAGGATGATAAATGATCGCCTTGTCTGGTTTCTTGAATCCAATAATCTTCTATCAAATATACAGTGCGGATTACGACAAGGGCGAAGTACCATGGATCATTTGAAACGTTCATTCGAAACGCCTTTTTCGATTTAAAAAAAGCAGATGCCACAACATGGAAATATGGTATTTTCAAAGATCTTTTTAATATGGGGTTGAAAGGTAGACTTCCTACCTTTATTTCAAACTTTTTATCTAACAGAGAATTTAAAGTTCAGGTGAATTCCACATTATCGGATCCCTTTGAACAAGAAATGGGTGTTCCTCAAGACAGTTTTTTATCTGTAATTTTATTTAGCATTAAAATTAATAGTCTGGCTCAAGTCTTAAAAGATAATATAGACGGTTCTCTCTATGTTGACCAATTTCTCATTTGTTATCGGGGAAAAAGCATGAATAATATTGAACGTCAACTTCAGTTATGTTTAAATAGAATAGAGAAATGGGCAATGGAAAATGGATTTAAATTCTCCACTTCCAAAACTGTTGGTATGCATTTTTGTAACAAAAGAAAATGCATCCTGACCCGAACTTACACTGTATAACAACCCTATTAAAATTGTGAAAGAAACTACTTTCCTTGGTTTGATATTCGACTCCAAACTTACCTTTCTTCCCCATATCAAAATGTTGACGACTGTGTTTTAAAGCTCTCGATATTTTAAAAGTCGTTTCCAGCACTGACTGGGGTGCGGGTGTCGTATTAATACCGAGCTACCTATGAAAATTAGCTACGGTAGTAAATTTTAATACCGCGGAGCTATTAAAAATTGACTACTCATGAAAACAAGCTACCTTATGACATAAATTAATTAGATTTATCTCCCTTATACCGTAAGGTGGAGTTAGATTAAAAGACTTATTTTAATAAACAAACTTATTTTTATAATGTTATTTATTATCTACAATGCCATAACGGCATAAACTGGGTTCTGTTACTAAATAATTTACCAAACGTTTGTTCTACAGTCCGTAGATTTGCTCTGAAAACATTTGTGAGCGAAATGATTGTTGGAATTGTGTCTTCAGGTATGTTTTTGACTATCTCCCAATTATCGCATAATTACAAAAGATAAATTTAGCAACTAATTAATTTTAATTGATCAAAGAAATAAAAACCCAAATTTTAAATGCTAGCTTCACCCAAATTTTACGTAATTTAGTTTATGTAGTTTAAAATGGAATTAAACATTTTTCATTTTCATTTTTATACGCCTGTCAATGACAGACGCCCCCCCCCCCCCATGCGTGCGTATGGTATACAAATGTCTATCCTTCGTATCTTGCAAATAAGATTCACAGATTTTTTTTACAAACTGCACATGTTTGTTTATTGTATTAGTGTCATAGTCTGTATATTTGTTGGTAATCACTGATTTATTGGACTTGGTGCATGAAAAGAGGGTGGGGTTGTTTTCATAATCTCGCTCAAAAACTTTCGGTTTTCATCAAATTTTCTTGAATCTTTGGGGAATTTTTAATTTGATAGATATGCGCTTCCTTTTTCGTGGTAAAATTCGGATTTTTAATGGTAGTTAATGGGACTTGTTTTTGGAAATCTTTCATAAATTTTCTTAAAATATTGAGACAGTGTTGATATTGATAGATGATCAGTGTCGATAGTATGGGGGAAGATCTTTTCTGTTAACGTGTTTTGGTCATTTTTACACGTCTGTAAATAAAGTAGCTGGTACTTGTTTTTCAACCATTAGCTGTTATCTGTTTTCTTAAAAATTGAAATTGTTGTAAACTGTTATAACGAAAATGAAAACATTGTTTACTGTTAATAATCAGAACACTATTGCCCTTCGATGAGATACTGTTGTTGTCTGGTTTTTTCGATTTTTTAACTCGCTTGTTAGTTAAAACATATTTATTAATATAAATTTCAATAATATGTACAAAATACATCATACAAAGAATAACATACAGGATTCGGAAAATAAGCATGTAAGCTTTTGTTAATCCGTCCTCTTACAATTCCGACAAAATGTAATATCAAAGCTATAAGCATGCTTAGAGAATTAATAGAAATAGAAAAAGAAAAAGGACATGTAAATGTTGTCAGGAAGTGTAATCAATAAAAGAAACAGTCAATGTGACAATGGAAATGATGGAATAGTGAAATGCAGTTAAAAAAAGCGTTTGCTTTGAAGAATATATTTTTGAACAAGATTAAAGACATTAATATTTTCATCTAATGTTAGAAGATCTGACCCATACAATAATTAGTTCACATCGACAGGTTGGTTTAAATTAAGAGTATGTATGGTACTATAACGAAGCTGATCGTACTTATAACATTCAAAAAGAAAATGATAGGTTGATTCGACATGACCACATGTAAATTTTGGAGAATCCACAAGGTTTCGCAGAAACAGATGCTCATTTAGTGAAATACTGTTCATACGAAGCCTTGCATGTAGAATCTGCCCTTTTCGAGTTCCGACGTAATAGTATTTTGGGGTTTCTTTGCTACGAGTCACCAATTTATTTTTAAATATACTTAACGAGGTAGACCTTCTTACATCTAATGGCAAATTATTCCACATTTTAATGGTCGCAGGCAGAAAATAATCAGAATAGAAGTTCGTTCTTGTACGAAGATTAACAATATTTTCGACTTGGCGAGTAAAATGACTATGTCGATCACCAATTGAACTAGGAACAAGTTCCCATAAATAATTTGGGGATTCCTTGTTTATAATCTTATATAATTGAATAAGTCGATGTTTTTCCCTCCTAGCCAAAAGTTTTTCCCAACCTGTTTCTTTATAAAGTTTTTCTAACGACGTCAATTCTGTCCCTCCCGTAACAATGCGCATAGCGTCTATCTGGACACTCTCTAACTTGTTAACTAAGTATTGTGTATAGTTATGCCATACCACATCGCCATATTCCAGAATTGGTCTAATATTAGAAAAGTAAATTCTTTCCAGGACATACCTGTCAAGGACAAATCGTACCCTACGAAGGAAATTAACTCTATTATAAGCTTTTTTAACAATGTAATTAATGTGATCATGCCAAGAACCATTACTTGAAAAATAAATGCCTAAGTGTTTGTGTGAAGCGACTTCTTGAATATTGAGCCCGTCCATAACAATAGGTGGATGAATTGGCTTGATTGATTTACGAGATATAGTTATCATTTCAGTTTTATGTGGGTTAAATTGTACTAACCACTTTTCTGAACAGCTATTAATTTTAGCTAGATCCCTATTTAATATGTCAGCAGCGACTTTGGGACTATCTACTATTATATAAATGCTAGTGTCGTCTGCAAATAGCTTAACACAAGCATTTATATCTTCTACAATATCATTAATAAATAAAAGAAACAATAAAGGCCCCAAAATGGAACCATGAGGAACACCTGCATTAATAGATGTCCAGTCAGAACTACCACCGCTTAAAACCACTCTTTGTTCCCTCCCTGAAAGATAGTTTTTAAACCAGTGTAATAAATTTTCATCAATACCATAATTCTGAAGTTTGAATAAGAGTCCTAAGAGAAACTCGCTTGTTTCTGTTTCAGTGTTATCTGTTTTTTTTTCAATTTTTGAAGTCGCTGTTTTCTGTTTTCTCATGTAAATTGCTGTTATCTGTTATCATTATTTTAAATCTACTGTTATCTGTTTTGAGAAAAATTAAAAAGTGTTAACCTGTTAATAGAATGTAAGAAAAGGAAACAACCCTATTGTTCCCGGGGAAATAAAACAAAAGGGAAACAACTCTATTGGTCACCGGTAAATAACTTTAAGGTAAAAAAACAAATAAAAAGGTCAACAATGCAGAAGTTTAGATGAGAACAACACAAATTTCAGTAAATTAAAATGTACATGTACATGTTTAGTGTTAATTGGCGTACAATATAATAAAACAAGTACGACCCTCTCTTATTGAGGTAGACATTCATATTTGTAAACTAACCCTCGTTGAAGTTGTTTGCCTCGGGTTCGGGTTAAGAAATTTGATTGTTGCCCTCAAGAAGGTGAAGTCAAGGTGAAAGTACTAGATTGATTATTTCATTAGTTTATTTATTTATTCCATAGTTCTGCTCTACATTCTCATTTCTTACTTTTGCTACCATTCACTTTCTCCTATGACTTCACTGCCACCTTTATTGTTATTATTTACCTAACAATATACCGGTATATTTATGCATGACAAATGTCAGAAATATGACCCATTAAAATAGGATACCTTACAGCTATGTATTGCATGATGGGTAAATAAGAATTATAATCCTCGAAAAAAAGTAACCTTACCCTGTAGATTTTTGTAAGCATCTATAAAACTATTACCTATGAAAAATCGGCAACATTTCATCTATGCATTACAACTAAGTGAGTAATCAGAAAGATGACCCATGAAATAAGATACCTTATATCTATGTATTGTATGATAGAGGTATAAAACTATTATCCTTAAAAAAGCATCTCTGTATTGTATTATAGGGGACCAAGAACTATACTCCTTGAAAAAAGCGACCTTACTCTGTAGATTATATTAAACATGTTTAAAACTATTACTCATGAAAAATCAGCTACCTTACAAAAAGAGGAATCAGAAAGATGACACATGGAAATAAGATACCTAAAATTTCTGTACTGTTTGATAGATGAATAAGAAATATAATCCTTGAAGAAGCAAGCTACCCTGTAGATTATATATTAAAGATAAATAAAATTATTACCCATGAAAAATCAGCTACCTTACATCTTTATATTGTATAACAGAGGAATCAGCAGTATGAACCATGAAAATAAGATACCTGAAATTTCTGTATTGTATGATAGAGGAATAAAAATTAAAATCGTTGAAAAAAGGAAAGCTTACCCTGTAGATTATATGATTAAATGTATAAAACTATTACCCATGAAATATCAGCTGCCTTAAATCTATACATTGTACAAAAGAGGAATCATTAAGATGACCCATGAAAATAAGATACCTTATATCAATGTATTGTATGACAGAAGTATAAAACTATTATCCTTAAAAAAGCAACCTTCCCCTATAGATTATATTAAACATAAAACTATTACCCATGAACAATCAGCTACCTTACATCTATATATTGTACAAAAGAGGAATTAGAAAGATGACCCATGAAAATAAGATACCTGAAATTTCTGTATTGTTTGATAGAGGAATACGAAATATAATACTTGAAAAAGCAAGCTACCCGGTAGATTATATTAAAGCTAAATAAACTATTACCAATGAAATACCAGCTAACTTACATCTATACATTGTGCAACATAGCAATCAGAAATATGACCCATGAAAATAAGATACCTGAAATTTCTGTACTGTATGATAGAGGAATAAGAAATATAATCCTTGAAAAAGCAATCTACCCTGTAGATTATATTAAAGATAAATAAAATAATTACCCATGAAAAACCAGCTACCTTACATCTTTGCATTGAATAACAGAGGAATCAGCAGTATGTCCCATGAAAATAAGATACCTGAAATTGCTGTTTTGTATTTTTTATTAAACATAAGACTATTACCCATGAAAAATCAGCTACCTTACATCTAGTATACATTGTACAAAAGAGGAATCAGAAAGATGATCCATGAAAATAAGATACCTTATATCAATGTATTGTATTATGGGAGAACAAGAACTATATACTGTCTCCTTGAAAAAAAGCAACTTTACCCTGTAGATTATATTAAACATGTATAAAACTATTACTCATGAAAATCAGCTACCTTACATCTATACATGTACAAAAGAGGAATCAGAAAGATGATCCATGAAAATAAGATACCTTATATCTCTGTATTGTATTATGGGGGAACAAGAACTATACTCCTTGAAAAAAGCAACTTTACCCTGTAGATTATATTAAACATGAATAAAACTATTACCCATGAACAATCAGCTACCTTACATCTCATCCTCGCAAGTCAGGGTTTGTTTCTGTGTCCACGAAACGATGACAAAGGTAACAGGGAAATTCCCGGGCTAGAAGATTTTCGTATGACGCCAATCCTTCAAAATAGCAACCAATGAAATTGCTTGAAAGAAGAAAGTGTTTGGCAGTAGTCATTCTTACTCATTCTTGAGTTGGAAGTAACGCAACTAATAAATAACGCGGTAATAACAAACTATTAACATTACTGTACAAAATACACTGATTTACACATGGTCTATGCAACACATCCGTTTGGTTTATTTACAATCGACATCGGGATATCCCCTAACCAAGTCGTGAATGAAAGCGGGCTTTTGATTGGCTACATCAAGGTATGATGTAGCCAATCAAAACAGCAACTTATAGCCCAGGAATTTCCTTACTAAGTTTGTCAGGGTTTCGTGGACACGTGTGGACACAGAAACCCTGACTTGTGAGGATGCCTTACATCTATACATTGTACAAAAGAGGAATTAGAAAGATGACTCATGAAAATAAGATACCTTATATCTCTGTATTGTATTACGGGGGAACAAGAACTATTCTCCTTGAAAAAAAGCAACTTTACCCTGTAGATTATATCTAAGATGTATAAAACTATTACGTGTTACACACAACAAAAATGAAAAAAATGATTCAAAAAGTGTTTAAGTAAATAACATTTTATATTCAAATGTTTCAAAAGGGCGATTGGTTCTATTAAGGCGTCTCTGAGAAATTTTTTTGGAAAGGTAGAAAAGTGGAAAGCGAATATCAGAAGAAACGTTGCAAAAACAATATGTCGCCAAAACGTAGTTTTGGGCAACGTTATAAAGAAATTCCATTTAATTGGGATATTGATTTAAACAGTTTGTTAAACTGGTGGTCCTCCTGTGAGGATTTTTATTTGCAACGGAAAAAATTCAAAATTATTTGTCTAATTCCTGGGGGGGGGGGGGGGGTCTTCCATTGAAACGGCGACTTTCCATCATTGACCATAATAACCGTTTTGCCCTTAAAATCAGACCATTTCGCAATAAAATGGGTCATCGCCCAGGTTTACAAAGTATCTCCTCAATAATACTCTTCTCTATCTTAATATACTGTCGCGGTTTAGCGAAAATGTTGCTTGATATGACGCTTTTAAAATGATTATATCTTGTCGTGTGGTTATCCTTAAATTTGACGGGTGGCTTTCAATTTTGAATTGGCGCTAATGTGGAATTTTATCGTAGAAAGTTATATTGCTCTTCTTCATCTGAGTAGTTTTGTCTTTCGTAAAGGTTTGTCGTCAAACCATTTATTTTTAACATTTAAACGTTGATAGAAAATTTTTCGGCAGCCATGAAAACGATTATCTATGTTTATAATTTAAATGAGTTTAGTTAACTTTATACGTGTATTAAATAAGAATGAGAGACTATTTAGCATGTGAAATTGGTTTATCAGTTTGTTTTGTTTAATCATATTTTATAGAGGTTAATAAATCAATTAATATGGGCATGTCTCAATTTCTTGTGTGACAGAGATGAATTCTGACTTAGGAAGATATGTGGCCCCTGTTTCGGAAATTGTTTGATTTGTGGATTGTCTTTTTTGAGTTTCTTTTATTCGGCATTTTGTTATTACCTTCATTTATTTCTGATTAACTACAAAGTACATAGTCGCAGAAAAAATAGGTATATATGGTATTAGATTTCAAAACTAATGTGAACACTACACTCAAACCAATCGTAGGAGAGACCCTCGATTTTTTATGTTCATGAACATATACAGTTTTGCTAGAACAATAAAATTTCTAAAAACAGTTACCTTAGATATATGGTATACAATATTAATCTAATGATACATGGTAGGCAATAATAATGCAATGACATGACCTCGTATTTGTTTGCTTGTTTAAGTAGGGTTTAACGCTTGCACTTTCATCAATTTAACAGCTATATCAAGGCGTCCAGTTTTTTTATTGTCATTTTAATGAGAGTTTGGGTAATACATTTTTCACGATCTTAAGGGGCTTCATAAGATCGATTTTAACGGCGAAAATTGTCATGATAAATTCACTTTTATAACATTTTTCATCAAAAATATAATATATAAAATGCTAAGACATAATAGAAATGCAAAAACATGTTAGTTTAATGTGTGTTTGGGTATAATTTGGGTAAGTTTGGGTAAAAAGTCACACCCATCAATCGTCTCCTTAACCCAAATACAACACAAGAACTAAAGAATATTTGTTCATATTTAAAAGAATCTTGTACACTAAGAAATTTACATCTTTAGAAAAAATATATGTGTATAATTATTCAAAAATAATTCTCATCATATTGTATAGCAAAATGCCACTTTGTACATTGTCATACTATACAGAAACTTTATATATTTTCACAATTGATTATTTCATTATAATTATTGAATACATACCAGTATACTTTTATGTCGATAAACGTACTATCTGTTGTGTATTAGATTACGCAATATTGTAAATATGACTATGCTTTATCCAATTAAAAAAATTGAATTTGATATTAACACTTAACCATGTTAACGTTCGCGGCGGATCTAAAAAAATATTCGAAGGCAAATTTCCATCCTGCATCCAATATAGTGATCGCATCAATATATATGCCATATTTTTTAAAAATGATTAGAAGACAGGGGGCTGGGGGAAAGATACTAAAATGATCAAAAGTTATCTATTGTTAGGTTAAGATTGGGACAAACTATAAATTAATTAGAACCTATATCATCTTTTTAAAGAAAATGCTGATAAATTATGTGCAGAAATTAATACAAATGTTTATAAAATGTTTGTTTTCAAGGAAAACAATCTCCATCTTTTCTTCGAATACTTTTAACTAGCACCTAAAACAACTTTGTAAGAGAAACAACGTAATTTAAGCTTACATAACTGTTATAAGTCAGGGTGAGTTTTTCGTTCGCCGACATCAGCTTAAATAGCTGGTTGGTAAAATTTATTCACAGGAATTTTACTACATATAAAAAGGGCCATGTCACCCCCCCCCCCCCATATTTCAAATGGTATGGGGCTTAATTCATGTTGTTCCATTTTAGTGATTCTACTCTGTATCACTTTGATATAATAAGTAAATCCATATTCGAATCTATAGTTTTCAAATGGACTGCTCGGTTTAACATACCGGTACATATATATACAAATATAATGGTACTTTATTCTAATTTCTTAACGTGGCGAATTCTATCTACCAGAAGTTCAAGATTTCACTGTACTCTAGGTACCTCTCTGACGACTCCTATAGATATACATGTAGTTCTAGCAAATTATCCAACAGTGATGAAATCTGAAGGCGGTCATATACAATATCTTGAAGATGGTCAAGATTTTATCTGAATGTTTTCTGCATTAATTACTTTTATGCTGTTGCACACTGAAACTAATAATGTCAATTTTATTTGTTTACTGCTATAAACATGTAGATAAATTCTTACACATCTAGTGAAGCTACCTCTAGAGGATACTTCGCCTTCATTAATAGATTTAATTAAGTTACATTTGTTTTAGTGTTCAATATATAATCATACTAATATATGTCCAAGTTAATCTGTCTACCTGTCGTCTTAATTTGAATAGAGCAACAAATGATCTAACATTAAAATTGTCACATTAAAGTAATCATAAATAAAATAATTCATTTTATTCATATATACTTAGGAACAATTATTGTTAAGAATAAATTAAAAGTGGATATAAACTATATTTTAATGCCATTCTTAAACGGAGACATTTCATGAAGGGGTTTCATATAAATATGTTCACCTAGATGTGTATTGTTGCTATATTTTACGACATGCATTTTTAGAACTAGATCAAGAATATTGATGTGAATACTATTATTATTATTATTATTATTATTATTATTATTATTATTATTATTATTATTATTAAGGTTTACTTTTTCCAATATGACGCTTGCTTTCCAAATTCCTTCTCACTTTTGTTATTTTTGCTCTTTTTGCTTCTCATTTTTCCAAAAATGCAGTGGAAAAAGTAAGAAATATTTCATTTTTACAGTTTCGCGATAAATTGTTATCTGAAAAGATTCTTCAGAATCGGCCAGTGAGATCGAAGCAGTATTCCAAATCTCCAAAATATTGATACCCAAATATATTTTATTTTTATATCAAACATAGCGAAAATGTCAAACACCAAACGCACTGTACATTTTCTTATACATGATGGTGTACTTAGCCCAGATCAAACTTTTAGCAAATAAATTTATCCAATACAGATCGGATATGGCCTCGTTAGACGAGTGGTTAATTAGTTCGTCTAAAATTGATCACCGGGTCTGTTAACACCCTTTTTACAACTAAAATACTTAAACAACTGAACATTGTTAATATTACATACGTTGCTACATTTTAGTCACAAGAGTCAAGGTTATGACCCAAACCGCTCTATGAGCAAAACAATCTGTTTAATTAAAATTCGATCCCTCATCTCTCAAGTTTTGCTGATACATCGCGTCGAAAATAAGTACAGAAGCCATGAGAGGACGAATTAATTCTAATTAAATTGGACAAAACCATAAGAAGATTGAATTTCTTTGTTTAACAATACAAGTGTTTAGTTCGGCTTCTTTAACAACTATAAAGCATTGTTTTCGTAGGACAACCGTACATACGTACGTTCCGAATGTACTGAGATTTTTTGTCTTTGTTCAGGGGGCCTCGTTGGCCGAGTGGTTAAGGTAGTTCGTCTACTGTTGATCACGTGGTCTGTCAACACTGAGGTTGCGTGTTCGAGTCTCACTGCTAGCAGGGTGTACTCGACTCCAATCTAAATTGATAAGGATTGCCAGTTTCCTACTGCAGGTCGTGAGTTTTCTCCGGGTACTCCGGCTTTCTCTCCCAATAAAAACTGGACGCCATGATAATTGCTGATAGTGGCGTTAAACCCCAATCAAACAAACAAACAATCTTTGTTCAGACTATACATTTCATTAGGGTGTCTTCCAGATTGTGCCACTTTTGATAATTATAGGTAAAGAAAGATAGAAAAAGTGATTAACAATGATGGACGACATGGGACTTCTAAGTGTTGGACAATAGGGAAATGTTATAATGTTTTTTAAGACTGTCACAGCAATGGTTTAATATAGATAGTTTATAATATAATATATAACATGACAAGATTAAAAACTATTTTATTGATTGATTGACTGATTTATTGTTTGTTTTTATGATCAATAAATAATGAGAAAAGTGATTTACCACCGGAAACAGAATTTTGACTTCCACTGAAATAGTTATGAGGCGCGTAGTTTTAAGCATAATATATCGCGGGTGCAAAGTGCCTACAGAAGGAAGGGGTCTTCATCGCGCAAGAAACGCAGTACTCCGCAAACACTTTATCCACTACGGTTCGCGGTCAGGTTTTTTGCCGTTTCGCATGAGATAGGATAAATGATCAAATTCTAAACTGCAGAAACCAGATGTACTTCAAGGATAACAGATAAACGTATGATGCATCTAGAGATGCTTAGCATAGTGCTGTCTCTCACCTATATTTTACGGTTGCCTGATTTGGATATCTAAACATCGTGTACTTATACTGAAGTGATGTAAATAATAACAATACATATTGCCATTTAACATTAAAAAAACAGTACGTATTTTTGTCCACAAAGAAAAATAAAGCTTTGAGACGGCTAGCTTTTTAGGAAAGATAATACTTGTCGTATTTATACCTTACAACTTTCTTTCCTCTACCGGAGATACGCTGTAGCTCGGACACTGGGAACCATCACAGTATAGCCCTAGGGATAACAGTTTTACCCATATCGGATAAATAATAATGAAAAAATTTTTTATGGGCCATTTCAAAGCTCAATTTTGACCCCAGGATAAAAATTCAAAATTAAAGGTATTTTGGTCCTTTTCTCTTTCAGATCATTTTAATAGCAACATTAAACTTGTAAAAATGGATTTGGATGATTAAAATAATAATCTGGATTGCAAACGTCCGATGTAAATCACATGTTTAGATACGTTAATTTTCATTTCTTCCAGTTGATATATGACAATCTTATCATCTGGCAAGATATGGGGAGGGGGTTTCTATTACAGTGTAACTGGACCATAAAAACTGGACGCCACGATATAGATGAAAAATTGCTGAAATTGGCGTTAAACACAAACAAACATCAATATATTTACGCGCTTGATTTATATAATAGCAAAGACTTTTTTGTTAATAAGGTTTTGGTTGGTGTAATGGGTTTTAACGCCGCTTGCAGAAATTGTACAGCTATATCATAGTTCCGAATTAAAAAATATCCACAATAAAGAGGCAAATCCTTGTCAATTATAAGGTTCGGCCATACCATCTCATAATACTTTAGGCCAGAACGCGAACCTACGTGTTCATGTTTGTTTGTTTGTTTCAATGGCGTTTAACGCCATTTTCAGCTCAGCTATATCATGGCGTCCAGTTTTTATCGGGATAAAGCCGGGGTAGAGAAAACCCCCGACCTGCGGTAGTAAAACTGGCACTCCTTGTCAATTCCTATAAGTGATTACAGGCACAAATAGGAGATCATAAATAATCCCTTGTTTTGGAGTTACGTACAGCGCCATCACTTTGTGGCCATTAGTATTTAATTAACATACACATCTGTAACGAAATATGAGAGTTGGTTACGCCACAGCGGCAATACATTCTTTATCTATCTTTTCACACAATGTAAAAGTTTTATGAGTTATTGAAGGTTTAAAAAAAGAATAGGTTTTGTAATAACACATTTAACAAAAGGTTGCGTTATTTATACAATGGTGACTTACATCGTATATAGAATTTTTAAACAAAAAATATTCTTATATTTAATTGTATTTTACTGTACCTCCACTTTGAAAAAAGTCAATTTACTATGAAAATGTTTATAAAACAAAAGCAATAAAAATTAAAATGACATATAAAGAATAATATGTATTTGTGTTTCCTTTCTGTTAGAACTTGTTCTCCTAGTGTTTATTTCCTCAATTGTCTTCACAATGGCACAGAATTGCAACTAATTATAACATCTGTGGGCATTCCTATACACATTAACAACCATTTGTTATCATTGCATGAAACATGTTTTATTGGTTTATGTAACGACATAAAGACATTAAATGTAATCAAGTGATGTTAATAGAGCACTTTTATCTGCTAAGTCACCGCGGTTAACCTCAGCTTTAGATGAAAATAAGGGGAATTGGGTATATTTAGATAATTTACAACTACTCAAATACATATGTTATTCAATGAAAAGAGCAACCTTTTCATATAATTTTGAAGGGAAAAAAAGAGACCTTTTGGGCTGCACATTACCGTAACCCAACTCCAACCCTCTCGTGAAAATTTCATATTTTTGCATTGGTTTTGTTATTGTAACTTGGTGGAAGGGCGATAATCCAAACACGTTATTATTGGGTAGCAGATTTTCATAACGATCTTTCGGAACACATCGATGTTTTACCGAATAAGTATTCCGAACATTAAAAAGCAGCTTGATTGTCATGGTAGCAAAATTTAATACGACACGGGCCACGATACGTTACTGAATCTATATAGATCGCTGGTTCGATCGAAATTACATTATAGTTGTTTTATTTATGGCTCAGCTCGCAAGTCATGTCAAAATCCTTGCTACCGTTCACCATGAAGGGTTACGACTATGTCTTGGAGCTTTTAGAACCACACCTGTAAAACGTTTATATGTGGAAGAAACACTATGAACCAAACTAAGGACTGACATTACCATACACAGTTCAAATTTGATTGATAGAAACTGATAGTTACTGTAAATGTACTGTTCACGATCTGTAAATCACTGTATACTATGCATACAGTTCTCGTCAGTCATTTACAATTTTTATATGTACATGATCTTGTATGCTTGCTACAATTGTAGCAAACATACAAGATCATGTACATTGTACACGTTGCATGATTTCTTTAGGCATAAGGGATTCATATTATTTCATACTATGATTACAGAATATGCAGTCCACATGCTTCACTTGTAATCACAGGTAGGTTTGTCATTGAATACACTACTCTCCAATTAAAAAAAAACCAACCATAATTTAGCCTAAAAATTGATAAAATGGTGTTATTCCCTATTTAACTCTTTCCCTTTCAAGATTTTTCTAATATATTTATGTTACTGAAAACACTTAAAATCTTCATTTAAAAAATTTGTTGGATTTACTAGTATATACATGTTATATACCATACTAAAGATAAAGTTGTAAACTTTAATAAATGTTTGAAATTTTTGATTACTATGGCAATGGAGATGTGGTAAAGTCATAGACATTAAAAAATATAAATTTTAACATATTTCATACAAATGCAGTTATGTTGAAGACCAGAACATTTCTACTAGGTTTTGCTTTACTGCAGTAATATCTAGGTGTCAATGTTTAAAAGGAACACATGTACATTTCCTGAAATCTTATTGACATGTCTTTTTTTGGAGGTTACCTGGTAACATGTGACCTACATGTATATATATATTGATATATTTCTGACATAATGGATACCTGCTGCTCCTTGTCTTTAAATGTTGTTGTATTATTAATTATGACCTGGTGTCAGCATAAAAACAGAGGTTAAGCACAGTTAGTTTAAACCTATATATTTTGTTTCAAAAATATTTCCGATTTGGTTGCTATGGTTACCCTTGACATACTAGTAATCACAAGATACAGATATTTATGCATGTTTTGAATACTGTGTGTGTATCTTTACAGTATACATGTATATGTACTTAGTGCTACTGTTGAAATTCAAGTAAAAAGAAATATGTTCAAATGTTTTTGATATGTTTATGCAGTTGGGAGTATGTATGTATTTTAGTTGTTGTTTGTCCATTTGTCCATTTGGTCATGTGTGTGTCCACAAGTAAGAAGACCACAATCTCATATTTTATAGTCCAGCATTAGTGTTCTTATTTCAATAAATTTACACATTGATAGTGTTTGAAATCTTACAGATTTAACCATATTTAGGGGTTCTCAAATTAAAATCATGGACTATGATTGTAGTACAAACTGGGGGAGGGGGGTAATCCTACAATGTTTCATATGGAATACATATGCTATATTAGTCAACTTATTGCAGCACAACTTTTTGGAAAAGTTCTGGGTACACCGCCATTGAACAAGATCTACATGTGTATAACATTTCAAGACTACGGTATATTTGCACTTTATAGTTACAAAACAAGCCCAAAAAATCCTAAAATGGAACTTGAAGGAATAAATAAAAATAACATTATAAAATTAAAAGCAATTACTGTATTTCTATGTTAATAAAACTTAAAACCATAAAATTTAATAACAAATGAGTATTCATGTGGTCTTTCATTCTTCTAAATGTTAACTTTTTTTTTTATATATTTACAAAGAGCTAATGTCATCTTCATTTTGTGCAAATGTTTACATCCCTCGGGGAAGCGAGCAAGCTCCGCTTTGGCATACGGGCTTTATTTCCTCACAAAAGTAGCATCCACCGCAATAACAGGAACAGTCTAGTTTGATGGATGTTATTACACGATAAAACTCATAATTACAGTCAATAATATATTCCCGAAATCGTGAAAGTTTCTCCACTGTTAAAATGTACCACGACGGCAATTGTAAAAAGTTCCTGACGAATTCCATCATTCAGTTAAAACAATTAAACAAAAACAAAAACCGAAAAATTTTCTTTTCCAAACATAACATGTATGGACACGCCAGCATTCAAATTTGAAGTGACGCTGGAGATAATTAATCCTCCGGACACGGATGAAAACACAGGCTATGATTGGACAATAACCTGGCGGTGAATTTGAAATACTTTCTCTTCATTGGTTGATACTTAAACCTACACTAAACATATTCGAAACCGAGGCGCAGGTACAGTAGGGTGCCAATCGATAAGAGAATTGAGAAACGAAAATGATATGCAATATACCACTGCAATATTAATAAAATATTTTATTAAAATATATACAAACTTGTGACCATCTGCTATGAAGAAAGAATGTTTCACAAAGCAACAAAATCGCTGGAGACAGAACAAATTTCTTAAAAGGTAATATTTTTAAAAATAAAATCTGTATGTGAAACAGGAATATTTTATTAAAAAACTAATTTCTTGGTTAAGCCATTCTGAATGACCTATTTTATTTAAGTGGTCAATAAATTTAAAACTTTATAAATATGGTGTTATCCTTTGCATTAAACACAATATTACTCCAATTAAACACAATAATATTGTAATGAAATACAGTAAGGCCAAACAAAAAAATATGTGTGTTTCCGGTTACCCGACCCTACCTATTTTTTTGACGCCGACCCTAAAGTTTTTTTTTGCGTTTTTAACGGAGGTTACTTCGAACCGGAAAACTTCCGGGTTTTAGTTCTATTTTCATACTTCCGCCCCAACATGGCGGTAAAATGTATACATATTAACGCTTGTAACGATATTGATAGCTCATTTAATGGCTGTATTAGTCTAGACTTTTAAAGGCTTTATGGTAAATTCTTGAAACTTACAAGCTTTACACCTACAAAGGTATAAAAGATAAAGGTCAAGATTTAAATTACTAATTTAACCAACACCATTCACGATTCAAAAAAAAAAAAAAATTTAAAAAAAAAAAAAAAAAAAACCTACCTACCTACCTATTTATAATTCTATGTAACCGGAAACACACATATAGGTTGCTGATGAATAGTACATGATTGTCTGGTAGGTGTCACCTGACCTTGACCTCAATTTCACGGTTCAGCGACTACGTTAAAGTTTTTGTATTAGGACAGTTCCTCTGTAACTATGCATAATATGGTGACAATATTTGGTGGATATGCAGTGCTTTATTTTTAGCACACCTGATCCGAACCTCAGCTAAAAATAGACAGGGGCGGGGGGAGGGTCAAAATACATTTTTTTGCCTTACAGTTCAAAAAGTATAACAGATACAGGCAAACCGAAGAGACTTACCTTCTTCAGCATCAAAAGCTCTACAAAACTATCTATAGAGTGGAAGTTGTATGATGACTCATTGTAGGAGTTATTGCGCTTTAATTGTCAAAATTTATGATTTTTGTCACGTTGTCCTCAAAATCTCGAAAATTAGTAGAACTAGAGAAAACGTTAGCATTGCTAAATTGTTCAGCTCTATGAGAGCTACAAAAATGTATTCAGGGTCAAGATTGTCTGATGAACTGAGAAGGAGTTGTTCCCATTGAACTGTTTTTTATCAGTTTTAATTGATTTTTAAAAATCTTGTAATGTACAGAAAAGAGAAAACTGCACACACTCAAGCACAGCAAATGAATATAAGTGTGAACTTGTAAACTTTTATGGATTCCAGTTCTCAATTTTTGAATAAAGGGCAATTCATATTGTGGGCATGGTTAAAAAAAAAAAGCAAGAAAATGTACATGTAGGTACCATAATGGTGGGTTGTATTCGACACCCTGTACTTGTTTAATAAATTTTTTATTGCAGGTTAAATGTAGATAGTTGTGCAATGAAAGACTTTTATGAACATCTAATTTTAACCATTCTGCGACAAAAATGAGACATCTAATGTACATGTACCAGTACACATGTACATAAATAATTTACATTTACACATATGTTTCTGAAATATTTATTAATGTGTATTCAACAATACCTACTTTGTACATGAAATTATTGAAAAAAAAATTTCTCTACATGTTTTATTCATAACTTAAGATTTTGATGTCAACTGATGTAATTAATAGTGTGGTGCATGCATATTTGTTTATACACCACCAGCTTCCAATAGGAAATATTGGGAATACTGTTTAAATAGTCCTTATCCCAGGACTACCTTAATAATTGAAAGTTTTTTTATTAACTACAAAATGTGTTTTATAATTTTGGCTATAATTAATTCTCATTACAGGGCATGTATCATTTTCGGTCCTAAACTTTTCACATTACAGTCTTCTTCTCCAAAATCCCTTGGCCAGTTGCAACCACACTTTGCAGGAATGTAATCTTGGGTGGTTTTTAGCAAAGTTTGAGTTTTTGAAGCTGACATAGTATTCAACATGGTTGCCAGGACCAATCGTGAAGTGCAAAGATCTTCTCACAAATTGCTTGGAAGATTGATTTGAAATACTGCAGAAATGTACCTTAGATAGTCCTCTACAATGTTCAGGTTTTTTGTGTCAATCCAAAATCCAAGATGGCCACCATGTAGAACATAGCGTAACATAGGAACCTATGGGAAAAATATACAAAGGACTTCTTCACCTAAACTATTCCACACATTTAAACCAAAATTACTATGCAGAAATGAAGTTATATATTATTATGTTGTAGTTTATTGAGCTGATTGGAATTTAACATGGCTGCCATTAATGTGTTCTGTTTCCTGACAAACTGCTTGATTTGTTATATTGTAGAAATGTACCTTAGATGGCTCTGTACAAAGTTTGCTTGTTTTGTGCAGATCCTAAATCCATAATGGCTGACAAATTTGAACATAGCTTAATATAGGACGCTAATGGAAAAAAAAGACAGGGCTTCTTCTCAGAAACTGTTCAACACGATAAAGCTATATCATGCAGAAATGAATTGTTTCCTGTATACTAGACATTTTAGTATTTTTACTGGCATTGTGATTAAAAAACCATGCATTCATTTTACTGGTATATGAATTTGTTTACTTCTTATAATTAATGTTTTATTTTACTAAAAGCTGGAATATTTTGTTCTCTCTATGATTAAACTTAATCAAATTAATGTTTTATAGATAGTGTTAGATGAGGCATATATACTAGTAGCTGAAAAAAAGAAAGTGCAATAAAGGCCCTTCATGTAATGTGACCACTGGAAATCTATGCCAGAAGCTGGTATGTTGAAACAGTACTTCTCTTTTCCAATGAAAACATGGTTTGTTCAAACATTTTGACTCATTTGGCCACCCACTTGAATTTCATTGATTTTTGTTTATTCATCAATGTAACAATTAATCCAAAGTAAAGTGTACTCTTAAAAAATAGCATTTATTTCTCTTAACAAATGATTCCTCAGTAATAATAAACATGCAGGTGTTTCCACCAAACTACAAACCACTAAAGCAATAACCAGCTCAAGACATTCTCATCACTTTGCGTCCGTCGTCGTCGTCATCTTCGTCGTCGTTGGCCGTAAACATTTTACATTTTAATCTTCTTCTCCACAACCACTTGGCCAATTGGAACCAAACTTGGCAGGAATGTTTATTGGGTGGTTCTTAACAAAGTTTGAGTTTTTGGTGCTGATCAAATATGAAACATGGCTGCCAGGGCCATTAATGCATTCTGATTGGCTGAAATTCAAAAATCTTCTTCTCATGAACTGCCTGGCAGATTGATTTGAAATATTGCAGAAATGTACCTTAGATCGTCCTCTACAAAGTTTGAGTTTTTTGTGCCGATCCAAAATCCAAGATGGCTGCCATTGCAGGACATAGTTTAACATAGGACCCTATGGGAAAAACATATAAACAACTTCTTCTCTGAAACTGTTCCACACACTGAAGCCAAATTAATAAGGAAATAAAGGTTGGATAATTATCTTATTATTTTGGGTTTTTCCAGCCAATTGCAAATTCAACATGGTTTCCAGGGCCATTAATGCATTCTGATTGGCTGAAATTCAAAAATCTTCTCCTCATAAACTGCTTGGCAGATTGATTTAAAATATAGCAGAAATGTACCTTATGTGGTCCTCTACAAGGTTTGAGTTTTTTGTTCCGATCCAAAATCCAAGATGGCCGCCATCACAGGACATAGTTTAACATGGGACCCTATGGGAAAAACATACAAACAACTTCTTTTCTGAAACTGTTCCACACAATGAAGCCAAATTATGAAGAAATGATTAATGGATATTTATCTTATTATTTTGAGTTTTTTGAGCTAATTGCAAATTGAACATGGCTTCCAAGGCAACTAATGGGTTCTGATTGGCTGAAATTTCAAAAATCTTCTTTTTACAAACCGCTTAGCAGATTGATTTGAAATATTGCACAAATGTACCTTAATTAGATGGTCCTCTACAAAATTTGAGTTTTTTGTGGCGATCCAAATTCCAAGATGGCCACCATGGTAGAACACAGCTTAACATAGGACCCTATGGGAAAACCATACAAACAGCTTCTTCTCTGAAACTCAGTTCCTCACAATTTAACCAAATAATGCAGAATTTAGTGAATCTTAGATGGTAATCTTATTATTTTAGGTATGTTTCAAGCCGATAGGAAATTCAACTTGGCTGCCAGAGCTGCAAATGCGTTCTGACTGGCTGAGATGTTAAAATTCGTTTTCTCACAAACAGCTTGGTAGATTTTAGGATATATGATATTGTATGGTCCTCTACTAATTTTGAGTTTTTTGTTTCAATCCAAAATACAAGATTGCTGCCACCATGGAACATCACTTAACATACTAACCTATGAAAAAACGTAAAAACTGCTTCTTCTCATAAACACTCCTACTGCTGATTGTAAATTCAACATGGAAACATTCATAGAAACAGCATCTTCACATAAACTCTTTAGCATTTAATATCAAAATTTGCAAGAAAAGTCTTGTCTTAAACAGTTTTTTAGTAAGTCAGGTGAGCGATACAGGCTCTTAAGAGCCTCTAGTTTAACAACACATTACTTTATTTACAGTCAAGACACTCACAATTGAGCAGACAAACAAACAGAAAAAAAATTAATTACAATGATTTTAACAAAAAATAAATTAAAGATTTTTGTGTTGGGATCCCAACACACAGGTGGATAAAAATCCTCGTGGATAGTATTTCATTGAAATCAGTCCATTAAAATATGCATTGAAATCAAATATCTTTTTAATCAGACAAAAATGTTTAATTTTTTGGGGGAGATGTGGGAAAATGGCCACCGATACACAATGGCAGTGTTTGCATCAAATTATTTTCAGTAAAAAACGGTCAGGATAGTCAATTGCATCAATGTACTAATTATCGTTGAAATCACTGCTTCCATCCCCAAGGTCTGAGAAATGTAGTTTTATTTTAAATGGTTGCCATTTTGAAAATGGCTGCCATCTTGTAATTTTTTTAGTTGATTGCATACCTTTAAGGGACCCTCTATAACCTTACCAAGTTTCAAAGTAATCAGTTAAAGTGTTTTCCCGTAATCGTGCGGACAAGTTCATCATAATTATTTTAAAAATAACTTGTTATAACTGTTGGGATACAAACACAAATGTCTCCCAAACGAACCCTTATTGCCACTATAATCTTGACCATGTTTAAACCCCCCCCCCCCACCAAATAACAATATTTACCAAGATAAATTGACCTCTGTTTCCATAGAAATTGCAGCCATTTTGAAAATTCCTAAAATGGATTACAAAACTTCAGGTCACCCTTAACAGGTTCCCAAAGTTTCATATTTATTGGACATTACATCTCAGAGAAACTGTTGATAAGATTGAACAGAAAGAAAAAAGAAAGAAAGAAGAAGAAGAATACTAAGAAACTGGACAAAAACTTCCTTTGGGAGACATAATTAAACTGACTTTGTTCTGAGAACAAATGTGAAGTCTTTTCCACTATGGTCTTAAGTCAGAAAATATAAGAATGTTATGGACTTTTTGTCTGTTGCTAAGCACAGAATGTCACTTCCATTGATGAAAATTAGTTTTTGGAGTAAAGAAAGTGGTCCAAGGGAATCAATATAGGGTTGTTAAGGATTTTACACCAGTTATTAGGGACAAAATACCAGTTCGGGTTGTATTATGACCTATTTCAGTAAAGTATATCATCCTGTTTTTCAAAGTATATGGTTGTTGAGGACTTTTTATTAAGGCTACCCTGTTGCTATGGTATAACCTTGGCCTGTAAGCATCGACAAATTGAAGCCCTTGTCATACTGATCGCTTTAAGTTAAATGTTTACTATATTATCTCTGTTTTCAGGTCATAAGCTGAAAACCCAATTCAGCAAAAGGTATCAAGGGCTAAAACTTGAAAACGGTTCATAGAACAATTTTAGATCAAATGTACCAAATGAAGGTTTTGATGAGAGGAGTATTTTGTCCCATTTATTGTCTGCCTCTATCTTTTATAGTTTTTGAAATACAGTGCTAACAAAACCAAAGGTGACCTTTGACCTTGACTTGTGACCTAATACCTTAAGATTATTTAAAGTAATAATACTTAGGATCAATGGTGGTGGTCCCAAGTCTCTAGGACTTGTGGTCAAAAATGTGTAAACAGGAAGTGGATTGAAAAAAAAATGTCTGGGTATTAAATCATTTCCATAGGTCAAGCAACTTTTTTCACTCAAGATTTTAAGAATCTGTTACGGTTTCTGAGTTTATCTGCTAGCAAAGGTTTATATTGTTTTGGCAGATAACTTTGTTACTAAAAATAGATCGGTTTTACTAGGTGAACCAAGTAGTCTGCCAGCGCTAGTATGACCAATAAATGATACCGTGTCCCGAAATGATATGTCATGACACTTTTTTGCAAATGACATCAGGAAAAAAAAAGAATTTATAATCTTAATCAGTGAACAAAATTTCCAGAAGTTGTTTCACACTGACGGGTATCTTAAAACATCCAAAATTAACCTCCTCTCTTTCCCAGCAAACCTCTGAAGCATCTTGATCAAAACCTCATTGTCCTGCAAAATTAGGTGTTGTAGTATAGCAAATGAGAGTTTTTTGTTGTCCGGCAGAACAAATCCTAACCTGGTAGAATTAAGAATTTGTAACTCAAGTTACAATTTTATGTTATTATTTTACTTACCAAATGGACATATAACTATTAGGATTTCGTTCTCGGTTCAACCGTCTTTGACTCGCATATTACACAGGTGTTTTAAAACACCCTTCTAACTCAGAGTCTACCCGTGTAATACTGCGCATGTTCCGTACGCGTACCCCTCAGTTTATCGGCGGAAACAAAACTTAAAGTTGTCTCCTAAGCTGAAACTTATCATAGGGGTGGCGGTGGGAAACTATTTGGTAAGTAAAATAATAACATAAAATTGTAACTTGAGTTACAAATTCTTAATTTTATTAATATTATTTTACTTACCAAATGGACATATAACTATTAGGATATGCTTACCCAAGCAATGAACTCCAAATAGCTGTAGTGGGTGGTGTAAAATGATAAAGTTTCTCTTCATCTATTCACCATTCATTCCATTCATCCATTTCAATGAATTATAAAATAGCAGTATGTATTTACATTATGCTTGAAGTTAAGTTCATCATGATAAAAACTATCACCAAAATATCAAACAAAACTTGTGACGAGCGACTCGCCGGAAATATTAACATCATAATACTGTATATACACATTATTAAACATTCTGTAAAATACTGACATCCAATACTTCTCTTAAGTAAAATCTACTAAAAGTAGATTCTAAACTCCAATCTGCAGAGTCTAAGACCTTCTGAACAGACGCACCTTTAAAGAAAGCCCATGAAGAGCCAATAGCTCTTGTAGAATGAGCGTGAATGTTATTTCCATTTGTGATGTTCGCTTTAGAATAAGCTTCTTTTATAGTTTGCACAATCCAACTAGCAATAGTAGTTGCAGAAACAGGTTTATGTGGATCATTGATCGCCAAAAACAAACATCTTTTCTGTTCTTTTGAAAGTTTTTTCCGAAAAGAAGAAGTGCTGTCGAGATACTGTAAAAGACATCTTCTAGGATCTATTTCTATTTTGTCTGTATATGTAGGAACAAAGATTTTGGAACCAAAATGATTTTCTCTGTCTTGCTTAGCCAAACCTTGCCTAATGAACGTTATATCTCTCTGTTGAATTCTCATACTCTGTTCATCAACTCTTAAAGCCTGTAGATCACTACATCTCCTGAAAGTAGTAATTGCAGTTAAAAATACACATTTCAGAGTCAAATATTTCAAACTAATTTTATCAATTGGTTCAAAAGGACTGTTTGACAGTAAATCTAGTACCAAATGTAAATCCCATTCTGGTAATAATTTTTTAATTGGTGGTCTGGAGTTGAAAACTCCTTTAATCAATCTTATAATATGGGGATGTTGACCTATTGGAAAATTATCAACTGTAGGCAAAACTGTTGATAACATAGATCTATAACCCGCAATGGTTCTATATTGTAAACCCTTCTCAAACAAAGATGACAAAAAATCTGCTGTTTGACTTAAAGAGATTGAATTGGGATCAATTTTCCTTGAATGACACCAGCTAATGAACTGTTTGAATTTGGAACCATAATCTTTTTGGGTTCCTTTCCGCCATGATGCGGATAATAATTTTCTAGATTCCTCTGAAAATCCTTCTGACTTGTATCGTCTGTCGATAGAAGCCATGCAGTCAGACTGAAGACTGGTAATCTGACTGGTATTGCTACAAGTAGTTGTAACAACTCCGGATACCAGTCTCCGAGGCCATTGTGGAGCAATCAGTAGAATCTGACAATGGAATTGCCTCATATATTGGATAACTTTGGGGATCATGAAAATCGGAGGGAAAGCATATGCATACATCCCCTCCCATGGAATTGACGGAGCATCTAGAGCTAGAGCTTCCTGATGATGACTCCACGAACAAAAAATTTTTGTTTGTCGATTCTCTGCTGATGCAAATAAATCGATCAAAGGATGTCCCCATTTCTGAAATAGAGTCTGAACTACTTGAGAGTTTAATGTCCATTCCGTAGGCAGAATCTTTCTTCTGCTCAACTGATCGGCCAATATGTTCAATTTCCCCGCAATATGAGCTGCTTTCAATTGAATTTTGTTCTCTATTGCCAAATTCCAAAGATCCCAAGTTTGATAACAAAGTTGGGGAGATTTCGTGCCTCCTTGCTTGTTTATGTAACGAACAACTGTAGTATTGTCCGATCTGATCAAGACTGCCTTCCCTTTGACTTGAGGCAGAAAGTGTTTCAAAGTCAAATACACTGCTTCCATTTCCAAACAATTTATATGACGCTTGCTCTGAGACTGTGTCCAAAGCCCCTGAAAAATTTTCTCCCCCATAAAACCTCCAAAACCTGTTTTTGAAGCATCGGTTGTTATGGTCACAGTGGTTTTTGGAAATTGAAAAGATTGGCCTTTCAGCGTGTTTGCTGAATTGTTCCACCACAAAAGATGGGATTTCAGATGTGGTGTAACAGGGATCAGTATTGATAGGTCGAGTGAACTTGGAGTCCAGAAACTCAATAAATGAAGTTGAATCGGTCTCATATATAGGCGTGCATTGGGAATCATTTGAATGCATGAGGCCATTATTCCTAGCAAACGAAGAAACAACAACACTGACGCTTTCTGGTCCCGTGTTAATTCTTTGATTGCTTGTAATAACTTCTCTATTCTTTCCGATGTTGGAAAAACCAACCCTTTGTCTAGCTGAAACTGTCCCCCCAGGTAGACTAGAGACTGTGTGGGAATAAGAGATGATTTCTCTTGGTTTACAAGAAACCCTAGAGCTTGTAACAAATCCAGACATTTTTCTCGATCTTTCAACAGTTGGTTTTTGTCTTGATTGACTACTAACCAATCGTCGAGATATACTGCAAGTCTTATCCCCAGAGTTCTGAGATATGCTGCCACTACTGAAACTACCTTTGTGAACACTCGAGGAGCTGATGTTGGGCCAAAACAAAGAACTTTGAATTGGTAACTTTGATTTTGTATAGAAAACCTTAGAAACTTCCTGTGTTTTGGAAATATTGGAATGTGGAGATATGCGTCGCTTAAATCGAGAGATATTGCCCAATCTCCTGTTTTCACTAAATTTAGAACTTTTGCAAACGTGTCCATTTTGAAATGAGTTTTCTTGAGATACCGGTTGAGGGGTTTGAGATTTATCACCGATCTCATTTTGCCATTTTTCTTGGGTATCAGACCTATTTCTATCTCCGCTTTTGGGACTTGTTCTATTGCATCTTTTTGAAACAAAGAATCTACTTCTTGAACCAAAAGTTCTATATCTTTTGAAGATGCGATGGTAGTTCTTACTCCCGTCTGAAAAGGTTTTTGAACGAATTCTAGCTTGTAGCCCTCTCTGATAATTGACAAAACCCACTGATCGTCTGTTATCTTTTCCCAATTTTCTAGGAAAAATCTCAAACGACCCCCGACTGGTATCTCGGACTGATTCTGAAATAGATTTACCTGAATTTCTGAGTCAGCTACTGTTCTTCTTGGGGATCCGAAAAGAACCCCAACTACCAGTACCAGATTTCTTGTCTTTGTCTTTCTTCTCCTCTTTATTCTTGTATGTGTCCTTCTGTGAAGCTCTAGGAGTAAACTTAGTAGAAGGCTTGTTATAATGTGCATTACGATAAATGTCATTACGATTTGCATTATAACTATTGTTGTTACTCATAACTCTTGGTGCTTTGTTAGGATAATTATCTGATCCAATATTAGATTCGACTTTTCTCTTAGTAGAAAGTTCAGGCAATAACTCAACCAATTGTTCTCGTTGTTCCTTCCTTTTCTCCAGCTTTTCCTCTAAGCCTTTCCCAAATACACCTTCCCCAGACAGAGGTAAATATAGAACTTTAGTCTGAATATCGCCTAAAGTGTTTAAACCTGAATCAGAAGCTGCTACTTTCCTTCGGATCATGTGAGCAAATGCACCCGTCCTGCCGAACTGATCTAACGATTTCATAGAAATTGAAAAAATGTCATTTACAGACTGAAGTGTCTCTTCACTCACATTTTCATTGCCTAATTTATTGATTAAAGATGCCAAGGCGTTCTGTAAATATAGAACAGAAATAATTCCCATTCTAGAAGCCATTTGAGTTTGGTAACCTAAACGTTCTACCTGTTTTAAAGGTTGTGAAAAGAGCTGTTTCTGTTTTTCCCAGTTCTTCACTGCTTTCATCCCATGTCGTGCCTTAATCATAGGTTCTAAAATATCATCTAAACTAGGAACCTGTAAAAATTCAGTAGCACTGTCATTTATAGGAAAACAAGAGCGATATTCGTCTCTAAAAGAAGAAAGTTTCTCTGGATACTTAGTTCTCCATGAGTTTTCCAAAACTTTCACTTGAGCTTCGTCTAAAAGTAAGCCCTGAGATTTTTCAGACTCAGAAGTATCAACTTGCTTAAAAATTTTAGAAAGTACATTAATCTTATCTGATCTCTTGTTAACAGATTCATTTTGCTCTGGATTAGATTTAGAAGTACCAGTAACAGTTTGTGAAGGCTGAACATCACTCAAAAATCTACTAAACATTTCAGTTTTTCTAAATAAAGTTTGAGAAGTCACTTTAGGACTTTTACTAGTATTAGATACATTATCTGACTCTTCATCATTGTCTGAACATAGCCCTAATAAATCTGATTTCTCCCTTCTAGAAGGTTAAATAGAAATTTCAGATTGAACATCAAAATCTCTATTTCTAGAGATACGTGGACTGCCCAAATCTTCGTCAAAGTTTGGCTCCAACGGTATCAGTGGTCTACGCACTCCCGAAGAGTCGTTATCCACATTTAGCTCATGCTGCGTGGCTAAACCACCAGGCTGAGAGCGAGAAGAGACACTACTATTACCAGTCGTCGCTGCACCTCCTGAAACGGCAGTACTAGACTGTTTTACCAACAAATTGAATATTTTATCAAATTTTTCATCAAACCTTTCTTCCAAGGCGTAAATCTTTGTCTCCAACTCTGCTGTTTTGGATACTCTTTTCTTTTTCTTTGGGGCAACATGTTTGTCCAGTTTGTCCGAAGTTGCCTCCATGTTTCTTTCATGAGTTACCGACCTGTTTTCGGTATTGTCGTAATTACTGTCATAATTGTCATCCGAACGGATAGAATCATATATTATAAAAATAATAAAGTTTGAACGAAGTTCAAAAAACAAAAAAGTCAAAAAGACGACTAGTTTTGTTGACGCCGAAAATTAAACTGAGGGGTACGCGTACGGAACATGCGCAGTATTACACGGGTAGACTCTGAGTTAGAAGGGTGTTTTAAAACACCTGTTTAATATGCGAGTCAAAGACGGTTGAACCGAGAACGAAATCCTAATAGTTATATGTCCATTTGGTAAGTAAAATAATATTAATAAAATTGCACCACATACCTAGAAACTTTAATCGCTGCATGGGAATCAGAACACATTTTTTTAGATTTAAAAAATACCCTAAACGAATCAAATACCTGGCAAACGGTATACATAGCTCTTGGCGCCAAATAATACCCACTCTCCAACTTGTTAACCCAGGTCCATTCACACAACATCCTATCATCAATACATGTATGTGGCAAGGCTGAGACACCCAAAGAAGGACAATAGCTTATTATCTTCAGACCTGTAGTGTGATAAATGAAAGCATTTGCCTTAAAGCCAAACAGAATTGTATAATATACCATGTACCAACAGGCAAATTGAATCCCAAATAAATGTCCTACTATCTGGTTGGAGAAGAATGTGGTCATAACCTGATTTGTCATCCAAAGAGGTCATAAAGCATTTCTCATGCAAAATACTCTGAACCTCTTATAAAGTGTCCAACTGAAAAGGATTATCGTTTTATACACATATTCAAATGACTTTCATCCTGGCATAATCTAGGCTTCAATTGCACACTGACCAATCCTTCCAAGCAAAGAAATAGACCCATTCCCTATCCTCCCCATCAAGGTTTCCATGATAAACTCCATATATTTCTTACAAGATGAAAAAATTAGGAAATATTGCAAGGGGTGGAATATCAGACTCGTAACTTTCCTCTTAAAATTTCCCTTAAAATTGAAAATATTTACACCTTACTTTACCCATTTCCTCATATTATCCGGAGACCCAAATTTCTCCAATTCTGTTACATAACAACTAAGATTTCCTGCTACTAACACAGCAGGGACCGTAAATGACATCTCAGAAACAATTGTATTCGGAACCTCCCGCTACCAATATTGCAGTCCTAGGGGATGCCAATCCATTCAACATCAGCAGATGTCCTTATTCTTGCATTTTTAGGGATCACCCTGTCTGTCTGTCCGTCTGTCCACATCCCTTGTTAGCGCTTCTCCTCCTAAACCGCTTGACAGATTTTGATGAAACTTTACATGAAGGAAGTACATCATGTGTAGATGTGCATGAAGAATGTTCTCTCATCCAAGCATACCACAGGGATGTGAAGGATGAGAGTCATTCTTATAATTGAGCCAGAGGCTCAAGAGGGTATTATATAGCATATCATTTGCCGAGTGCAGTGAGGCATAGCGGAAACAACTCTACTTCAAAGAAGTTAAAAATAGTACAGATGGTAGTCATACACATACCACGTGATACACCTGTTACATAAATACCTGTGTAAACCCGTGCTCATCATAGTTAGAAGTGTGTTTGTGTTCAACAAATAAAAAGGGGTTGGGACTGGGAGGGTATATAATACCCTCTTGAGCCTCTGGCTCAATTATAAGAATGACTCTCATCCTTCACATCCCTGTGGTATGCTTGGATGAGAGAACATTCTAATACATTTCGCCCTCGGCTCTTCGAGGGTATTATATAGCATATTTAAAGAGTTGACACAAACACATATCAAAGTACAAATCAAAGCAAAATAAAGTAAGTAATACTTTATTATAGTAAATCAAATCAAATCAATATTCAATACAGAAGGTACATCAAGGAAATAAATTCCTTCAAAAAGTCCCATAAAACACATTAATTGGTAGAAATACATCAATACACCAATCACACTTAGTGATAATGATAATGTTCATAGCTCACAAGTTACACACTGTTTAACACTGAATCTGCAAAATTAGTAGAATTATTAACTACTTCCTTATGGTAGAATTTGTGAAAAGTTTTGGCATTAGACCAATTTGCTGTATTCAAAATTTCTTGGATAGATACCCCTGCAGAAAAAGCTAAACTAGCTGCAGTGCCACGAAAAGAATGAGCCGTAAAGCTAGAATATTTAGGATCAGCAGCAATAAGAACTGATTTTAACCATCTTGCTATGGTACAAGTAGTGACTTTATTATAAGTCTTATAGGAAATAAAAAGATTTGAAGCTTTCCTTATGCCAGCAGTTTTCTTCAAGTATTCATTTAGAACAGCTAAGACACACAAGTCTGGTTTATGATACTTATATAGAACAACTTTTGGAATTGAAACACCAGGTCTGGTTGTTTTCATCAAATTCTGAATCTGAAATTCAATTTTCTGAGAGTAAATGCTCATGAAATTAACATCTAAAGCAAGTAGTGTCTGAGCTCTTGATGCAGTGGTCAAAGCTACCAAGGTAACAAGTTTAAATGTTAACAATTTTAAAGATAGACTATCATTTGGACCCAAGTCCGAAAGATACTGCAGTATTTTCGAGACATCCCATGTATATTTACATTTAGGAATTGGAGGGTTTAAGTTATAATAACCTCTCATAAATCTCATTATGTGTTGTGGATTAACAATCCAAATATTATTAAAAAATTTTAAAGTTTGAAATAACATTGACTTGTAGGTATTCAAAACTGAATATGAAACTTTATTTTGACATAAAGATGTTAAAAAATTTAGAACGTTTGTCTCAGACGGTCTAATAAGATCAACTTTTTGTTGACGACACCAAACAGTCCATTTTTTCCAGCACAGTTCATATTGTTTATTGGTTGATGGTCTCCATGAAGACAAGACGATTCTGATAGTCTCTGTTGAAAGTCCTTCACTTTCCAATCTTTGCCTGACACAACACAGGCGACTAAAATCAACTTTCTGTTGAGTGGATGCACTTCTCCTGAGTGTGGCATTGTTAATAAATCCCTGTGACCTGGCAATCTAGCAGGGTAAGAAATTAAAGCTGAAATCAATAAAGGATACCAATTTTGAGTAGGCCATAATGGCACAATGATAATAGCTCTTTCAACTTTGTCTTCTTTTATTTTATTCAATACCCTTGAAATAAGTCTAAAGGGTGGAAAAATATATGGCTGAAAAGTAGACCAAGATATTGAAAAAGCATCTGTAGAAAAAGCTTCTGGATCATAAGTCCATGACACAAATTTCTCTATCTGATAGTTTAGTCTAGTAGCAAACAAATCAATATCTGGTTTGAAAAAATGACTGCAGATTCTCAAAAATATGTCATGTTTGAGTTTCCATTCTTTAGAATCAAGAAAGTTTCTTGACATAATATCTGCATGAAAATTTTGAATACCAGGAATAAATTGTGCAGTAATGAAAATATTTCTATTAAAGCACCAAATCCATATTTCAGAAGCTAAGCTATCTAATTCAGCTGAAGTCATACCACCCATACAATTAATGTATGAAACGGCTGTAGAATTGTCACTCTTGATGCCAATATGACACGATTTTGAATCAGAAAAGAATGATTTTAGTGACAAAAAGATTGCTAACAATTCTAAATAATTGATGTGATGAGTGGATTCAGATGTCGACCAACGACCGCCTGTTGTTTTTTGTTCAAAACGAGTGCCCCAACCACTTAGGGATGCATCCGTTTCAATCCAATATTCAATTTGTTTTTGTCTTATAGGTTTACCATTCATTTTCCTAATATTTTGAAGCCACCAGTTTATCTCAGACCTGCTGTCTGTTGAAAGCAACATTTCTTTATCATAATCATTTTCGAATCTCAGGTTTTTAACCTTATCTCTTTCCAAAGCTCTATAATGAATTGGACCTAACAACACAGCATAAAATGCATGTACTACCAGGCCAGTAAAAGATGCTAGTAGTCTAATAGTAATTCTCTTTTGACTTAACAGTTTTTCACCCAGAGATATTATTTTTTGAACTTTTTCCTCTGGTAAAAATACTTTGAATTCCTTAGAATCTATTATTAGGCCAAAGAAAATTATTCTTTGGGTGGGAATGATGACAGATTTTTTGAAATTCACAGAGAATCCAAGATTATCAAATTCTCTAATGATCCAACATGTTTCATCATAACAGATTTCAGGATTTGCATTCGCAACAAGGGAATCATCAATGTAGTAACAACATTTGACGCCATTTTCTCTAAATACTGCAAAAATTGGTCGCATGACCTTAGTAAATATTCTAGGTGCAGATGCAAGTCCAAATGGGAGGACACAAAATCTAAACAAATTACCTTTCCAGTAAAAAGCCAAAAATTTTCTAAAATTTGAGTCAATACTAACACTGAAATAAGCATCTTTCAGGTCGATTGAGGTCATAAAATCATTTTCTTGAACCATCTCTAAAGCAAAATTAATATTCTCTTGCTTAAAATGTTGATATTCAACAAATTCATTTAAACTCCTCAAATTAATAACAGGTCTAAGAGTTCCATCCTTTTTTGGAACTAAAAATAAATTTGAAATAAATTCATCTGATTTTTCCTTCACAAGTTCAACTGCACCTTTTTCTATCAATGTTTGTACTTCTTTATCAACCATTTCAATTTCACTATCAGAGAAAGAAATTTCATTTGGCACAAAGCTTTGGAAAGGATAAGACAAAAACTCTATTTTATATCCTTTTATGAGATCTAGAATCCATTCATCACTAGTAAATTTTTTCCAGTGATCTAAATTTAGTTTTCTTACCTTATTCACTGATAATTCTGATTTTGGCCTCTCCTGTGACCAAGACCCCTCTGTACAGGGAAATTTCTGCTCATTGTAGCATTTCTGTACCCTGAGCGACCCCTTCCTCTCGGGGTGTATCCCGCCTGTTGTTGGCCCTGTTGATTCCTGTCTACAGCAGGGCCTCTGCCATTTAAATTACGACCCCGTACAAATGAGCTTTTTATGTAGCCTAAAGAATATTTTGACGGGTCACCAAGTTCTTTCAACCTACTGTTACAATTATCTCCAAAGAGATTATTAGTGACTGGCACGTCAGGGCCACAGATCTTCCTGAATCTAGGATTAATAAAACTTTTTAATTCATGGCGTCTCTTTTGAGACAAGTTATAGAAACTATGACCTAACAGACTTATAGAGTCTGTGAGCATACCCCTAGTACTAATGGGATCGAGTGGTTCCTTAGTAGTTGCCAAATGATTAGCCAACTTAACAATTGGGATCATTCCTAAAGCCATTGATTTTTGGATTTCTTGTAAATTTAAATCATTGCTATGGGCTTGTTTCCCTACTGCATCCCATATATCTTTGTTCACCCTTGGTGCACAGAGATATTTACAATTTTCAGGCCTTAAATGTCTCTTAGCTATTTCAAGCATGCTGTCCTTATTAGACTTGACAGATACAGCTGCATTAACAGCTTTTGCTAAACCTTCACAAATATTTGAACCAGTTTTCTCCTCAGTATTTAACTGGGGAATATCCCATTGAACATCATCAACTACCAGAGTTTCAGTATTGTTATTATTAAAATCATTTAATTCAGTATCTGCAACTTGTGCGGTATCATCAAAGACTGTATTAAAGGCTTGCACAGGGTCGACACCCTGATTATTATCAATTGTAACACTCAAACTTCCAGTACTATAATTATCTGGAAAATAATCACCATCAAAATGGTTAGGTTCCCAATCTAGTTGGGCATCTTCATATGAATCACCAAGACTAATAAAAGGCCTTCTAGTATTCTCTTGTGGCCTTGTGACAGTTGCCGATGGCAAGGGTCTGGTGTTAGCAACAGAAAATAATGGTCTAGAACCTTGAACAGTAGCACCAGCAGAAGTTGTATTGTCATGACTGTTATGGGTACTTTTACCCATTTGTGAATTCACAACATTAGTAAGGGCATTAATAGAATTAATAATAGAATCAATCCCTAACTGGGATTTTAAATTATCTAAATCTAAGGGTGCATCGTTTTTAACAGACTTTTTCCCTGCACCCGTGCGTTTAACCTTAATTTTGCTACCGGTTGAAGTTTGATTACCAGCGGTCATTTTCCGCTTTGTAGACGAAGTACCCTTAATAATACGTGGGGTTTTCTTAGAACTTACTTCTGTCACAGATTCAGACCTTGTCTGAACTTTACTTCCCTCACTGAAACTATCATCATTTTCTGAGTTAAGGGACAAAATGTCCTCATCATCGGCGTGATCCGCCATGTACTAAACATAAACAAACCGGTACAAAACAAAAACACGGATGTTTATTCAGTTAAAATTACTTAGACAACGTCTAAAGTAAAGCAATAATTGCAAAAACTGGAACAACGTTCTCAGTCTTATTAAATTCTTTAATTTAATTCTGGGCAACGCCCTAGAATATAAAATACGAAAATACGAAACTACACCTCACCAGCTCTAAAAATGACAATGATGAGCACGGGTTTACACAGGTATTTATGTAACAGGTGTATCACGTGGTATGTGTATGACTACCATCTGTACTATTTTTAACTTCTTTGAAGTAGAGTTGTTTCCGCTATGCCTCACTGCACTCGGCAAATGATATGCTATATAATACCCTCGAAGAGCCGAGGGCGAAATGTATTAGAATTGTCGTCGCTTTCGGATATTATTCAGGGGAGTTAATTGGACATAGACTTTTAAAATATAGTATTATGTGTGAGACCTCGTAAGCGCAACTCCTCCTAAACCGTTTGACAGATTTTGATGAAACTTTACATGAAAGAAGTACATCATATTTTCGTTGCTGTCGGATATTGTTCAAGGGAGATAATTGGACTTAAGTGAAGGGGGTATCTCTTTGTGAGCGTGCTCACAGTCCACACTTGTTTATAATTTGCATATTTAAATACAAAACCAGAACTAAAAGTTTTAGTTTTAATAAACTTAATTTTATTTAAAAATTACATCTCAAGAACAAAAGCAAATTATAGTGTTTTATACTTAGTTTTCATGATTTTCAAGAAATGGTTTTTAGCTCACCTGATGTGAGCTATTGCCATCACTTAACGTCCGTCTTCTGTCGTCCGTCGTCTGTCCGTTCAACTTTTCAAAAATCTTCTTCTCTGAAACCACTTGACAGAATGCAACCAAACTTGATATGGTTGTTGCTTCGCATGTCCTTTACCAAACTATTATTTGGATTTTTGATTCGTAAAAAAAACATGGTCGCCATGGCTAAAATTAGAACGGGGGGTCAAAATACAGTTTTTGGCTTATAGTTCAAAAAGTATTACAGATATAGGAAAACCGAAGAGACCTTCCTTCTTTAGCATCAAAAGCTCTACTAAACACTATATTGGGTCAAAGTCTTGGGTCTATAGGGTCAAGATTGTCTGATAAACCGTTTAAGAGTTATTCCACTTGAACTGTTTTTTTAACCTTCTCCTCTGAAACCACTGAAAGTACTGCTTTGAAACTTTGTACACATTATCCGTCAAATGTCTTCATCCAAGTTTGCACAAACCATTGCTGCAGATTAACCAACATGGCTGACATGGCTAAAAATAGAACGGGGGTTTGGGGGTGGGGGGAGTGGGTCAAAATACAGTTTTTAGTTTTTGGCTTATAGTTCAAAAAGTATTACAGATACAGAAAAACCAAACAGACCTTCCTTCTTCAGCATCGAAAGCTCTACAATACACTCCATTGTGTCGAAGTTGTATGATGACTTCTTGTAGGAGTTGTTGCCCTTTCATTGTGGAAATTGATTATTTTTGCTATTTTTTCCACAAAATCTTTAAAATTTTCAGAACTAGAGAGAAAGTTAGCATTGCTTAATTGTTCTGCTCTATGAGGGCTACAAAAATGACTTTAGGGTCAAGATTGTCTGATTAACCGTTTAGGAATTATTCTCTTAGAACATTTTTTTTAATGAATTTTAATTGATTCTAAAAAATCTTCTCCTCTAACCAATGAAAGGACTTCTTTGAAACGTTGCACACATCATCTTTAGGATGTCCTCTACCAAAATTTTGCTAATCATTACAGCTGACTACCTACATAGCTATGTTGGCTTAAAATAGAAAGGGGGGGGGGGGGTCAAGGGAGTTTTTGGCTGATAGTTAAAAAAGTATAACAGGTACAGCAAATTTCAAGTGAACCTCCCTCCTTAGCATCAAAAGCTCCTCCTTATAGGAGTTATTTCCCTTTAAAGGTCAAAATTAATGACTTTTGCAGAAGTGTTGGTCAATTCCTTATAGGAACGAAATTCTATATAAAAAAGGGTTGTTTGATTTCGATTCAGGTGAGCGATACAGGCTCCTGGTAGCCTCTAGTTTATTTTTATGCCCCCGCGACGACATGTCGGGGGCATTAAGTTTTACTCATGTCCGTCCGTCCTTCCGTCCGTCTGTCCGTCCGTCCGTCCGTCCGTCTGTACGTCCGAACAAATTTCCGTCAAGCTTTTCTCAGAAACCGTACATGAGAACAATTTGAAATTTGGCAGGGTGGTTCAGTATCACAAGTTGTACGTCCTAAGCGACTTTCAGACCTGTCGGACAACTACTTCCTGTTTGGGACTTCATTTGTACGTAAATACGTCCGTCAGTATGTACGAATTTCCGTCAAGCTTTTCTCAGAAACCGTACATAAGAACAATTTGAAATTTGGCAGGGTGGTTCAGTATCATAAGTTGTATGTCCTAAGCAACTTTCAGACCTGTCAGACAACTACTTCCTGTTTGGGACTTCATTTGTACGTAAATACGTCCGTCAGTATGTACGAATTTCCGTCAAGCTTTTCTCAGAAACCGTACATAAGAACAATTTGAAATTTGGCAGGGTGGTTCAGTATCATAAGTTGTATGTCCTAAGCAACTTTCAGACCTGTCGGACAACTACTTCCTGTTTGGGACTTCATTTAGCGGGGGCATCCGTGTCCCATGGACACATTCTTCGATTTTTTATTATGCATTTATTTTGAGATTTTCCTGCACCTTCATAATAAAAAGATCTCTTGTAAAAATCGATACTAGCTAGATTTGTTTTGAAAATGAAGAAATTTTAATCATAATAATGCTTAAAACAATAGTTCACTTCTCACAGTGTTGATTCTAAAATTTGTTTGTGATACTTAATCATATTACATAAAAAACCTATATATAATTGGTATCTGTCAAGTTCTCCAACAGTATGTGGGTCAGTAGAGTGGTTAAGGGAGTTAGTCTACTATTGATGGGTGGGGGGTGAGGCTTGTCTACAGTGAGGTTGCGTGTTTCGAGGGTTTGAGTCTCACTGTGTGTAGGGCATGCTAGACTCCAATCTTGCCAGTTTTCTCAGGTAATCCAGCTTCCTCCCCCAGTAATAACTAGATGCCACAATATATAGTCATTGTAGCTGAAAAATTGCTAAAAGTGACATTAAACACCATTCAGCCAAACAAACAAGCAATCCAGCCACATACAGGTAAGTGAAGCAGTCATCCTGCTGTTAATATTTACAGAACTATTACAAGAATCCAAATACTTTTTCTTCTTCACCAATCTTGTGACAAACATTTATTCTAAAGCCCAATACCATCTTAGGATGTTACAAAGGCTCACATATAAAATTGAGTACACTATGCCATAGCCAAATAAATGGAATTTTTAGAAGTAGTATGTATTGTTGAGCTGAAATTGCTTTGTGCTTTTGTACTACCCTGATTTAATCTAATGTGTATTTTGTTAGGAATAAAAAAGCTATGAAGGATATTGAAATTGTTACAACTAAATTGTGAAAAAAGTTCAAAAAGGATCTATTGGTCAAGCTAGAAACCATAGTGATCAATACAAGATCATTGCCAGTTGAGCAAATACTGCTTAAGGTATGATATGGTAATAAATTTATAGATGTATGTATACACAGTACATACATTATGTGTAGGGACAACTACCTGTATCATATGGAGACAATTGTGTACATTCATATCACTACGAGACGTGCAGCATCGAGTTGTGATGCGGACTGTATGCAATTGTTGAGTTGTGATACAGATAGCTGTACCTACACTTAAATGTATGTAATAGGTTTATCTAAAATTCAGAAGTATAAGAAGGACAGAACAAAACTGAATATTTAAAATTTTTTATTTAACATTTAAAGAAGCATTTGTTTACAAAATATAGTCCCTAATGTCACATGTATTATGAAATTAACGAGTCATTCAACGAATCATTGGTTATATCATTTATTGTGACGTCAAGAAGTAGTTTCGACAAAAGTAAATCTTGTATCACATGCATAGATGATACAAGGTTTTGTATCACAACGTTGTATCAATCGCTAATTTTTCATATTTTGATGAAATACATACTTAATTTTAGATAAATACATGTTAAATCCACTTTTGAATCTTACATTTATATATATTTAACCTATAGGCTCATTTTTTAATTAAAATTAAGCGTTTTTTAGCTGTCTGTCTTTTCCTGTAAACTTTTTACATTTCAGTATTCTTCTCTGAAACCACTGGGCCAGTCTTGGTCAGAATGTTCCTTGAATGGACCTTTATAAAATTTGTGTTTTTTATTATGATTGGAAAACCAATATGGTCACCACCGCAGTACTTTTTTTAAAATAGGGCCCTATGGGAAAAAAGTTCCAAAGGGCTTCTTCTCTGCAACAGGTTAACTAATCAAAACAAAACTTACCAGGAATATTGTTTGGGTGAACCTTTATAAAGTTTATGTTTTTATGCCAATCAGATATTCAAAATGGCCACTACCTCAAAAAAAGTTTAAAAAGGCTTCTTAAAAAATTAAAAACAAAAATAACTAGCAATATTGGATGGTCCATTATAAAGAGCCAATTGAAAATTCAAAATGGCCACCACTACTTTACTCAGTTTAACATAGGACCCTATGGAAAAAAGTTTTTAAAGCTTCTTCTCTGAAACCAGTTAACCAATCAAAGCAAAATTTGCTACCAGTATTGCTTTGATGGTTCTCCATAAAGTTTGTTTTTTATGCCAATCGGCCATTTAAAATGGCTGCCACCACAGGACTTAGTTTAACATAGGGCTGTATGGAAAAAAGTTTTAACAGGCTTCTTTTCTGAAACTGGTTAACCAATGAAACAAAAACGTGCTAGCAATATTGTTTGGATAGCCCTATAAAACGTTAATGATTTTTGGGCCAATCAAAAATTCTAAATTTGGATTTTATGCATATTATCCTCTATTAAACTGTTTCCCTGGTTTGCTACATTCTTTTTTAAGTCTATGACATTTAATTGATATATCAAAAACACCCAATTCATTGGTTTTAACACTTTATTCATAATTATGGCATTGTTGACAAAATTTGAATTTTGGAAGTGCATAATTTCAAAATCGATTTGGACAAAAATATGTGTCATTTCAGATCATAGGTTATGTTCGTTGCACTATCCGAAATACCATTTCTACCGATACAATAAGGAAATTATACACTCTGCAATTTCAACATTGTCAACAATACCATGATTACGAACAAGTGTTAGAATTAATTAAGCATTGAAGAAATGTCAGCTGAACGGTAGATAAAGGAAAATTTATAAAAACAAGCCAGCAGTTTGAATATACAAGAAAAGATATGGTTGTAACCATATCGGGGAAACTTAATTAAAGTAATTGGAGGATTAAAACAGGAAGTCATTTTGTACTGTTATATCTGATAAATGTCGTATAATGAAAATAGAAATTGTGTAATTAATACTATAACCAACAATAACAGTAAAGAATAAAAAGCTTCGCCTAGCGCAGCATGATACGACCGCAACATGTTGAACCCTGTACGTTTGAGGCCCAATATGGAAAGTCAATTGCTTTGGACATATGCAGCCAATAGTGGACTTAAAAAGTTTTTTGACACATGCATACCTTTGTGGACTATCGTCCCATATTTTCATAAGGAATCCATTATATTTTTTGTTCAAAAGTAGACAATAAATAAAATGCACTTTTATCTATTATTAAACCCCCGCTCGACAGAGTCGGGGGTATATAGTGGTCCTCATGTCCGTCCGTCCGTCCGTCCGTTCGTCCGTCCACATTTGGTTTCCGGATGATAATTCAAAAAGTTTACATCCGATTTGAATGAAACTTGGGATATTGTTATATATCAGGTTGGTAAGAAGCCTATTGATTTTGGGGGAAATCCGTCAAATTTCAAGGTCACAGTCCACGAAAAAGGTTGGAAATTTTAACAAAAAAGTTGTTTCCGGACAACAATTCAAAAGTTTACATCTGATTTGAATGAAACTTTGGGATATTGTCATATATCAGGTTGGTAAGAAGCCTATTGATTTTGGGGGAAATACGTCAAATTTCAAGGTCAAAGTCCACGAAAAACGTTAGAAATTTTTACAAAAAAGTTGTTTCCGGACGATAACTCAAAAAGTTTGCATGTGATTTGAATGAAACTTTGGGATATTGTTATATATCAGGTTGGTAAGAAGCCTATTGATTTTGGGGGAAATCAGTCAAATTTCAAGGTCATAGTCTACAAAAAACATTAGAAATTTTTACAAAAAAGTTGTTTCCGGACAATAACTCAAAAAGTTTGCATCCGATTTTAATGAAACTGTAAAATATTGTTATATACTTTGTTGGTAAGAAGCCTATTGATTTTGGTGGAAATCTATCAAATTTCAAGGTCACAGTCCACGAAAAATGTTAGAAATTTTTACAAAATGCGGGGGTATTAGTGATCGCTAGATCGACTTTGTCTAGTTTGATTTTTTTTTTAAATCCCCCCTTTGGCCCCTCATTTCTAACCGGAATAGGCAGTAAAAGGGGCTTAACATACACTTCATTATTTATCCATTATGTGACAAGAATTAATTAGAAAAAAAAATTCAAAATCAGACAAGAAATGCAAAAGTTACATTTATGCCCCCTTTGGCCCCTAATTTCTACGGGGGTAAAAAAAGAGGTGGTCTGGAAAAATTCATTCTTCATTTGGTATCACTATTTGACAAAAATTAATTTCCAAAATTTTTTTTTCAAAAGTGGACTAGAAATAAAAAAGTTTCATGTTTGCCCCTTTTGGACCCCTAATTCCTAAACGAAAAAAAGGAGGAACCCACAAAATCAATCTCTTTCATCCTTTTATGATTAGAAAAATTATTGTAAAATTTCAAAGCAATCTGTAAACCAGAACCAAAGTTATTGTGGAAACAAATAAAAAAGTAGCATTTTTTGCCACTTTTGGGCCCCTAATTTTTAAACTAGAAAAGGGGACAACAAAAATCAATCCCATCCATCTATTAATGGTAAGAAACAACATTGTAAAAGTTTCAAAGCAATTGGATAACTATAACAAAAGTTATTGTGAGAACACTTAAGTTAACAGATAACGACGCAGACGACAGCATCATACCATTATACGTCTGCAATTTTTTTGCGGTCGTATAAAAATAGTAGGCATGCATAGTAAATAAACCAGTTAACATTTTTGGACATTTGAATTATTTAAAGTAAAAGAAAGATACAGGAAAATGCAATTTAGTCCTGTATTAAAAAAATTTTAATTAAATAATTTATTCTATATGATGCGACAACAACAAAATAACTGGAAAATTAAAAAGTGCATAAAACCAATAATAAGACAATGCTAAAGTAGAAACGTTTTCATCATTTAAATTTTCGACAGGAATTACAGATTCGTAATACTTCCCTCATCAAGTCGGTGTGCAATCTTTGTCCCAAATTATTAACATTCATGCCATTTGTACCATTTGTTAAATCTGCAATCCCAATTGAGATAAAAGACTGGTTGTCGTTTGTTTTTAAAATATTCGAAATTCTTAATACATTGATTTATGTGTTATTTTTATTTTGCAAAGATGTACATGTGAAAATCTTGTTTACTGTTATTCATCATGATGATCAGCTGCAGCAGCACAGGCAGCCATGGAATATTAACGGTTTATATCATGAAAATTGTTTAATACACCATTAAAAACAGTAGCAAGAAATGTATTATTGTTGAACATATTTACAATGCGTTAATTATATAATTAAATTCAGATGAGAGCAGATTTAATGTGCATTTATGATAATAGTACTTTATGATAATAGTACGAAATAGTACGAAATATTTATTTGTTCAACACATTTACAATAAATGGTTATATCATAATCACGTACACATAATGTAATGAATACACCAATATGATCGTTCACCTAGCCAGCTTGATCGCGTAAGAATATATGAACAGAATTATATTTTAATTCAAATGCAAAGAACAAAAGTATTACATTTCGAAATACAAAACATACTTTTTTTTTTACCTGAAAAATAATCAGAACAATATTACAGATAGAAATTACTTACTTCAGTAAATGTAAACATCGAACTATATATTTGCGCAATACTTCAGTAAACCTTACCCGAAATTAGTTTTAACCCCATGTGTGATACATTGCAATGTTTGAGTTATGAAAATGTGTAAATGTATGTATAGAACAGAAGGTGTTTTTGCTTCAATAAAAGTAACAAGGCCTCTTTGTACGTAAAATGGAGCTACATTATTGTAGCAGACTAAATGTGTAGTACATAATAGAACTCTAATGAACCAAGCACAATATTATGTAAACAAAAGATAGAACCAGTGGGAAAAGATATGGTCTTTTTTCAGTTACAGGTATCTGCATGGCTAGATTATTTAATTTATTCCAATAAAAAAAGATAAAGAAAAGTTTCTTTTCATTGCAGGATTCAAAATAAAACATTGTGCTGAACCTAGTAACAGAAACACAGAAGAAGATGAAAGGTTTGAAAGAACATGTATGTAACCTATCTCTGATGTATTGATGAAACGAAATATGTTAAAATTTAAGTTATATATATATTTTGGATATTTTGCAAGGGTTTAGGTTTACCTGAAATAAAGTGGATGCATACAAGTAGGGTGAGTGGTCTGGAGGTCACTTGTGGCTCCCAGTGGTTCCAGAACAAAGCTCTGGTAGGAACCAGGGAATGAAGCCCCTCCAAAAGCTCCACAATTATAGCATATTGAAAGGTGGTTAGTGGATATTTTTGGAAAGGTTGCATAGCAAACTTTCCTCTTGCTAACGCTCAGATATATAGAAACTACTGCGACCGGCGTGTAATAAAACCTTATGCTCGTAAAATATAGGTCACATTGGAGGAATCTATCAATTACATGAATCGGTGCACCACATTTATCTTGAACAACTTTACTATACATGTCCTTTCGTATTATGTCTCATTTACTTTATAACTGATAACTAATATTACGATTTAAACAAATATTCCATGTTCATCCGCGAGAGACAGACACCGTTACACTTTGTGGTTTTGGAAATCAACGTGATATTTGGCAATCCTCGCGATAGCTGTTCACTGAACCGACAAATGTAGTACTGACAAAGTGGCATCAGTCTAATAATATTTGACGACGTTATTATGATTGAAGTGATTTAATGATTATTTAGTGTGATCGTGTGGTCGTCATTTCATACGGTTTTTGCTTTCTATTTTTTACGTGTTTAATTAAATGAAAATCAACACAAAAGTGTGTGCTTTGTCGATGTACAGATTTGAAGAGAGGCGCCATCTATAACAATTTTTGAGGGTGGGGAAAATGGCATGTAGAAGTTTCGTAAATAAAATACAAGTAGTTAAATTAAATATAACACAATTTCTAACTAATAAAAATATATTGAAAAAGATATTTTTGTGTTTGTGACACAAGAATAGTAAATGGATTATTCGACATTGGTGATCACTTGCATTCACCATGTCCCTACATTATTTCCATAGTAAAAGCTGACACAATTTGTTTCCGGTCCTTTTGATTAATTTTTATAATTGGTAATTCATGCTGAACTTCATGCTGAACCATTAATATTTCTCATTAAACGAGTCGAAATTTGTCACCACCCATCGTAATAAGCCAAAAAACGTACCAATTTTCTGTGTATGTTACCTCACGAAATTGCCGTCGTTTATGCTTTAAGTATCTAATTAAACAAAAGTCAAAACTATATATTTTTCTTCATTTTATGTGTTCCTTAAAACAAAGGAAGATGTGATCAATTCAGTGTGTTTTAGCAGAAGTTTTTTTGAGTGACAAATAAAACCTCTTAGCGCGTATGGTCGATCTTATGTTCCTTATGTAGATCCAAAAAGGTGCAAATTGAAATCAGCAATTATTTTTTAACATTTGTGTTGTAATTGTTTAATGCAACTTGCAGCAATTTTTCAGCTATATTTGGGTGTCCTGTTTTTATTGGAGGAGAAAGCCAGATTGTAGGAGGAAGCCAGATTCTAGGAGTCTTTTAATAATTGTCAATCAAGATTGAAGTTGAGCACACCCTGGCAGCAGTAAGATTCAAACAACATGAACAAGTGCTGACAGGCATTCAATCAATAGTAGATGAATACTCCCTTAACAACTCGGCAACTGAAGCCCTTGAGTATTACAGAAATAAAGTATTTTGAATATTTTAGAAGCTTATGCCATCACTTACATTTATAGGGAGACATTTACAAATATGTATATGTATTTGATGCAAGTTATATTCCAACCATATAACAGGTGCGATTTTTATGTCTGAAATGGGCAGCAGCAAATTTGTCTTATTAATTAATATATTTATAAAAGTTATGATAGAAACATCTTCAATTGTATCGTTGCACTTAATGGATTTTGATGCAATTTTGATGGACTCTTTGTCACATAGTGCTATTGTACACCTGATATTTTATATTTTGATTGGAATGATATTTAGGATTTCCCATAGCAAACATTGACTTGCCATTCTCTTATCCACAACTACTTGCACCACTGAGTGGGATTTGATGAAACTTTTGCAGAATCCTTTGTCATGTGGTGAAATTGTGCACCTGATATTTACAGTTTGAGCAAAACGATTTTTGGAGTTTCCAACAGCAAAGCCCTGGACATTGCATGCCATTCAAGACATAGGGGAGCTGTGGCTATTAATTATGAGGATTGCAAAGTTTTTTTCTGTCTTTTTAATTTATATCTAATATGTTTCTAAATTTTCCTGATTTATTTTACATTGGTTTGTTTTATTGTCTGTCAAACATGAGGCAGGAATCTCATTTCATACTTGCAAAGCAACCTTTCCTTCGGTGCACTTTGATTAGTCATGCTAACCTGCGTTTTAGCATGGTTGTGCACCTGCTGTTATGTGATTGTTTATTTTATGCCCACATGAATTCTCCAGCTAACTTCTCCTACAGTTTTATGGCTGCAACATTTATATTTTGTGGAATGTTTGTATTCATAATGAAGTAGTGCAGGACCAAGGGATTTTGATTTTCATTGAATTTTCACAAAATTAGAGATGGTAAGACTAGTTTGTAGGTTGCATGCCATATAAGGGTACATGATTTTTCAGCTATCTTCCTGCAGTGTTTATATTATCTAGCTTGTTTGTAAACATAATGCATGCATTTCAAAGGGCTTCGATTGCTGTCTTCTGGGACAATAGTCACTGGAGTCAATGGAGGTGAGACATATATATGGGAATCCAGTGGGGACAGCATCCACACTTTGACATTTTACTTTATATCTTTGTAAGCATAAACCCTGGGTCCATCAAATTTGGTCCACTGGTAGATTATGATGGGTACTTGCAAGTCGGTCACCTGTTTTCACCCATATTTGTTATATGGGTTCCTGATGACTGGTACATGACTGTCTGGTAGGTGTCACCTGACCTTGACCTTAATTTCATAGTCCAGTTACTACATTAAAGTTTTTGAATTGGGTCAGCTCCTCTGTAACCATGCATGGTAGGATGACAGTACATATTTGGTATATATGTTGTTGATGACTAGTACATGACTGTCGGGTAGTTGTCACCTGACCTGGACCTCAGTTTTACAGTCCAATGACTACATTAAACTATTTGGGTTAGGGCAGTTCATCTTTAACTATGAATGCCAGGTAGAATGATGATATGTAGTATACAGATTGCTTATGAATAGTTCATGACGGTCTGGTATGTGTCCCATGACCTTGTCCTCAATTTCACTGTTGAGTGACTATGTTTTAGTGTTTGGATTTAGTCAATTCCTTAGTAACCATGCATTGCACATTTTAAATGATGACAATTTAATGCTATTTACATGTGCTCTTACGTAATTTATTTCATTACTGATGCAGAATGCAGACGAGACATTTCTCTGTCTCAACACTTGTGAAATATACTTAAAACTAGAGTTTGCAGGCCAGTTAGCAGAGATAGGGGTACATGTCTTGTCTGGCTATCTTCTCCATCATTTTAAGAGCTACAGTTTTTATATTTAGTAGGATATAACAGAATGAAAATGTGCATGATCAAAGAATTTTGATTTTCATTCAGTTTCCTTAAAATTTCTTCCTGTTGCAACACAAAACTGAGGGTCAGGGGAGGCATCATTTGTGTCTAACAGACACACTTTATTTCTAAAACAATATTACGACTAACATATCAACCTTTAATTCTCAGCTGCAGGTGCATACTTGGCATCTAGTTAACATTTTCCTAGACTTGCAGATTAAGTCATTTGTCAGCAAATTTTTTTCCCATTTTTCAGCAAAATACTATACATTTAGTGTAATAGTCTTCTCGAACAGCTTTCGACACAGACCCCAAATATTATACCAACTACATTTTTAACCATTCCACTTTTGTTCAGACATGTCTTATTTGTTAAGGCTTTTGCTTTGAGACCCTGCTATATTGAACTTTTGTGATTATTTTTAGTATTTAGTATTAGTAAAGATCATAATTGGTATGGGACAGACACATGGAAATATAACATCATGCGAAGAAATTGTTTTGAAATAAACCAAGTATTGCCACTGCTTTGTATGTAGAATGGAATTCGATTGGCAGAAATTCTACGTAAAATTCACAGATCTGTCTATGTAACTAAGTCATTGACTTTGAATGAGGCTGCATATCATATTCTCAACAAGGGGCCTCGGTTGCAGGGTGGTTAAGGTAGTTCGTTAAGGTCTGTCAACACTGAGGTTGCGGGTTTGAGTCTCACTGCCGGCAGGGTGCACTCAACTGCAATCTTAATTGACAAAGATCACCAATTTTTCTACCGAAGGTCGAGGGTTTTCTCCGGTTACTCCGGCTTCCTCCCCCAATAAAAAATGGAAGCCATGATATAGCTGAAAAATTGCTTAAAGTGGTGTTAAACACCTATCAAACAAACATTCTCAACATTCATCATATCAATAAGTAGACAGATACTGGAAGGCTGCCTTTGAAATCAGGTTCTAGTAATTTATATATATTTTTGAACCATGCCTTTAGTGTGTTGTGTTAACCCAAGGATATCAATGAGGTCAATTTTCATATTCAGGGTTCCCATGACTAAAGAACTTTCCTTGTCAGAATGCTTGGGGAATTTCTTGGACAATAAAAGTAAACTTACAGTATCCAGAATCTATAAATCTGCCTTGTTTGTGGTAGAAAAACGTTTGTTGCTTGACATTATTGTCGTCTGTTTACAACAGAAATGTAAAAATAGATATTGCGCATGCGCGAATGGTACAGTATAATTTTCTAACATTCCGTACCTATGGTAGCGGGTGACAGTATTTTACCAACAGTAAATTTTTTTTGACAGTACATGTACTTATATGTCACCGTGTCCTAAGGAATATTAACATTGTAAATGAAATTGAGGTATAATAAAAATAAATATCTTATACAGATCATAGTTTCCCAAAAAATGTTTATAGTTACTTATAGTACATTATACTATTTTTCTCTCATATGTGAAATTTTCTCGATAAAAAGCTGGTAAAAGGTTATTTGCTTTGTTTGTGATAATTATTTTAAACCAATAAACAGATCAGAACCACATTTTCACTAGTTCCAGAAATTTGTATGACACTGTCAAGCTGAATATTGCGTGGAAATCATTATGGAATCATAATTAAATATTTTTCTTTTACTCAACTCGGGTATATAGTGGTCCTATCTGTTTGTCCATCCAAACTTGGTTTCTGGATGATAATTAAAAGCTTGCATCGGATATGAAACTTTGGGTTATTGTTACTTAGATCATTTTGGTAAGAAGTCGATCAATATTGGGGGAAATCTTTCAAATTTCAAGGTCACAGTCTATAAACAAAGTTGGAAATTTTTACAGAACAGATGTTTCTGGACAATAACTCAAAAAGTTTGCCTTTGATTTCAATGAAACTTTGGGATATTGTTTCATATTAGGTGATTCAGAAGCCTATTAATTTTTGTGGAATTCAATCAAATTTCAAGGTCACAGTTGCCAAAAATTTTACCGAAAAAGAGTTTTCCATACAATAACTTAAAGTGTATGTATTTGATTTCAATTAAACTTTATAAAATTACATATCAGGTAGCTAAGAAACCTATTGATGCTGGAGGAATTACACTAGAAACCAAGTTCACCAGTTCACAAAAAATGTTAAAATTTTTACAACATATAAGTAACATTTAAGCGGGGGTTTCATTGATCACTAGATCAACTTTTTTTTTAATTTGGTTGGTTCAGGCAATAAGTAGCAATATGCAAAACCTAACGTCCCTGAGCTCTAGCAAATAATGAAAGTAATACATGTATAACAACTGATTCAAATTTTGAGTAAAAATGTTAAAAAAAAAAGGTTTTGAATATGCTGTGCTTATATTCTTGTTTCATTCATGAAACAAATTGTTGTCTATATAAGTTTTAAATTGCCAATGTGTAGCACATTATGAGATAGCGTTTATGATGTTGGCTGTTTTAGTGTAAAGAGACATCAAATTTCTTAGTTAACTAATACCAGGCTTAAAGAAAACAAAGCAAAATTATACTGTAAACTAACATTGAATGCCAGTTCAAAATCCAGTAGACATGATTCTTGATAAATAAAATCACAAAATAATTGTAAATAAACAGACTCAATTCAGTCTGGGGGCCCCTGTGGCCTAGTGGTTAAGGTAGTTAGTCTACTATTGATCACATTGTCAACACTGAGGTTGCGTGTTCAAGTCTTACTGTGGGCAGAGTGTGCTCGACTCCATTCTTAATTGAAAAGGATGCCAGTTTTCCTACTGTAGGTCATGGGTTTTCTCAGAGTATACACGTTGCTGAAAAATTGCTGAAAATGGAGTTACACACTATACAAACAAACAAACAAACAAACAAATCAATTCAATCTGCTACGATATTACAACCAAAAAAAACATATAATGCTTTTATGGGACGATTGCATGATACACTCATTTTCTATTAAAAAATATTAGGAATTTTTATAAAATCTCCATCTATCTTAATTTTTGTTAATGTAAATAAAACTTTAAATTAAGAAAATCTTGTATTTTATTCTTAGGTCTTGGAAAGAGATAGAAGGTGCCAGAAACAAGTTTGTTGACAGCAGAAATTGGCCCAGTATGCTGAGCAAATTCTATTACATATACTACTATAACAATCTTGTAAATAGTAAATATGTCAACCAGACCACTAACACGAACGACACAAAAGATTTTTTTAAGAGAGCAATTGTTGTAGAGATGCAGGTGTTTGGCTATTGAAACAGCTAGGAAGCCTATCTTCTATCTAGCAGGTAGTGGATATATAGCCAGTCAAAAGTGACTGTGTAATTGGATTACATGTATAATGCCAATTATTTAAGGAATTCTTGTTAGTAATTTATTTCTGATTGCTACTTCAGTTCGATCTTTTTTCGAAACATCAATCAATGAATTTAATAACACACAAACATGTAACTTTTTAAAAAAACCAAGAAATTTGATGCCAAAGAAGAAAAGTACTTTCACAGTACCAAATATAGGGAGAAAACAGACACAAAGTGATAACAAACATAATCTTAATATGTTAACAGATGTTTTTCTTTTGCCAAGGAAGGAAACTTGGTCAAAACTCATTAAAATAATTAAATTAATAACTTAAAATATAAAATACACCAGTCTAATTAAAATTAGCTCATGCGTGTTTACTATTTACGTTGTGTCGCTTGCGACTAATAATTCCCAAACTAATTTGTTACTTTTTAACATCAAAAATGAACACTTTTTATCTCCACTCCATGACTGGGAGTCCATGTTTCTTCATACCCTTTACAAATAAATGATACCTTCATTTAATAAAAACACATGAAACCTGCTTTCATATTTATTTAAAATTGATATTGATCTAAACAAGCGGTATGGAAATCGTTTATTCCATACGCAAATAAATGGCCAATCTTGGACATTTTTCAGATTCAAATTTCTGAGCTGTTAATGAGGTTTTGTTAGGGCCCCACCACTTTGTGGCGTACGCCCTATAGTGATCAGTCCATCCGTCCGTCCGAAACTCGCCGTATCCAGGCTGTAACTTTTTCATCTTTTGAGGTAGGCTTTTGATATTTGGTATGTGGGTAGATAATATCAAGGCAATGTGTCACATACCATGGTTGATGACATTGACATTGATCTCAAGGTTGGCGGGGCCCACAGAGATGATATCACGAAAATTTTACCCCACGAATAAAAAGTACATGTATTGCACAGAATGTAGTTTTTAGTTTTTGCCTTAGCTGTCTGTCTGTTATCTCTTTTGCCTTGGTATGGGCTGAATATTTTTAGAATAGTCATTTTCTTTCAATACAATAAAACACTGACTGACTGGATAATAGTGGAAAAGTAAGTTTCTTTCCCTTTTGATAGCTTTTGCTCTTGGCTTTTCCTCTGGCAATATTTGACCCTTGAGGGAATAAACATGCAATCATCCTGATACCTAGTCAACAAATATGATTTTGCATTAGCTGTATATTATTATACTTTATTGTTTAAACCACTGCAAGAATAGAATAGATGTTAGGCGTTTAATAATAACTGCTTTATCCCTCTCAAAAGTGAATGTAGCTAAAATTACTGGAAATTTGCATGTTACGCCTTTATATTTAGTGTGATTTGGCATAACGAACAAATTACTAGTTATTTCCTTAGTTATTTGTTCAACCTGCAAAAGCGGACCAAATGTATGGGTAGGGGCCAAAAATTAAGCCTTTTGTAGCAGCTACAATGAGCCTACTCTTTTTTGAAATCTACAAAAGGGGTTCTTTATTGTGCAAAGAGTGTGGCACTCTCCAAACATGTCACCCACTATGGTCCATGGCCAGGCTCTCTGCATTATGACCCAAAGACCCCATAACTAGGGGTTTCCCCTATCCCCAGGGATGCGACTGGGATATTGTATTGGCTACAGTTTTTCAATTGAAAATATTCATTTCAGTTGATTATAAATAGATTTTAAAATAATTTGCATTGTTTTTTTTTCAGTCTGAAGTGATTCCTTATTATCAAAACTTGTATGCCAGATTTTTTATGTGTAACATTTAATCTACAGCAACACCATACAAGTAACAACACTCACAGTCAAATATCTTATATCAGAGGTAAACATTTAACAATTTAGATTTCTGTGTTTAGTAATCATGTATCTTTATTACTGAAAAGAAGACAGATCACATGTGTGTAAACCTGTGTACCTGTGTCTCTGTCAATATGCAAACTTTTGTAGTAAAAAAAATGGCAAGGTGCAATTTAAAAACAATTTTCAGAATGCACTTATCTGCTTATGGATAGAAAACTGTAGCTTCTATCTGTATTTACAGATTAAATGCATCCTAAGCATGATGGGCAAACAGACAAAACAAAAGGCAAATATGAAATAAAACACGATCTTTTCCTATTAACCTGGGTATCATCCCCAGACCACATATTAGCCAAAGGCTTAGCACTCAGTACCAAATATGATTATTTGCCCTGTTATTTGGTTGGAAAATATGTATAAACAACTTCCAGTCGAAATCCATATGCAAAACTAATCATAATAATGAATAGTATGAAGTAACATGTGTTATCATATTTTCATATGCATAACTATCATATTTTGACCCAGAAATAATAATGAGATGAAACCAAAAACTGTAAGGCATTAGAAGAAGAGTTTTCTATTGATCTGTTGTAGAACAGAGATCAGTGCGATATCACATTCTACCTAGTGATGATGTTTCCCAAAAATACTGTGCACTACTTAAGGATTTTGATCCAGTAGTTCAAGATCAAGTGGACTTTAAACCTAAATCAGCATTATCTTGAACAAACATGTTTTTATTGGGAATCGAAGAAAGTGTATAATATATAATTACTGCACATGAACAAGGTATGAGATAGGAGATTTTAAGGAGCAGGGTAGAATAATATTGAACTCGGCTTGGACTTGTTCAGTATTGTTGCTCCCTGCTCTAGAAAACCTCATATTGGTCAAGTTCAAGGGTAGTAGTTCTTTTATAAAAATAAGAATCAAGGGTTCAAATTAGCAATGGTCAGAGGTCATGGACTTTTGTGATCTGACTAGCAGTTTGGATATTAACTGAACATGACAAACTTTCATTTTCATGAGGCAGATTTTTTGTTAATGCCAAAATTATTAAAAAAATTGATGTTTGTATCTTTGTCCCCTCCTTGTTCATGTTTACCACTGTGAAAAGGGGGCCATATAAGGATTATATCATACCTTCTACTACGAAATAACATTTAATCAGATCAATAATTTCAATATAACAATATAACAAGAAGAATCCAACAATATTTGGTAATTTAACAGTTATTTCTGGTGAACATGATAAGCAAACACACATTCTGCTCAATAAAAAACATTGCTCTCTCATTATTTGATTGGTTATTACACCTTCAAAATAAAAATACTATAGTCAATCAAATCAGGAGAGTGCAATATAGTTTTTTTTTATCAGAAGGGGGTTTTGCTACACAATGATGGGAAATGGAATGAAATGTGTATTGGTATAGGCCAATATGAAAAAGCAAAAATAGCTATTATGTAATATATATACATTTATTAACCTCACCAAGATTAGTAGAAAAATAATGACTTATAGTTTCAAAATGTATGCATTTTTATTACTTAGTTTCTTAATAATAAAAGACATTCAATATCAATCTGTAGAAAAGATTTTACTATGATAATAAAACCATCAGACTTTAGGGGTGGTACAGGTGCACAGTCACACATAAGCTAGATTATATTATCACACTTTAGGGCATCAAATGGAGGAACAAACCATCACACTATGTTGTCAATCAATGCGCTTTAGTGTAACAATCACACTTTAGGATCACTTCACTATTTGGAATCTGGTCCTACTCAACAAAAAAGTTAAGGACCACTAGGAAATATTTATTTATTTTATAACAATAAACAATCTGCACTAACAGATATCTATAAAAAAAAATAATTCACATTTAAAAAAAAAAATACCTGTATTCGTTCCTCGCTTAAGGAAACAGGTAAAAATTACTATCTATTCCTTGCAGACCCAGTTCCATTCAAATACTGTTTACCACAAAAAGGCACATTTTGAATGTATGGAAAGCCAATATTGACAATATTTAACATTTATAATTTTAAAAAAAACCATGACATTTTTTACATCAGTGCAGATAGAATAGGCATCCATGATTTGTATAGCTCTTCTCTTGTCCTTGCTTTCAGATTTGCATGTCATGCGCTCTTTATAATTACTTCTGTAGTTATTTTGGACCCTATGGGAAAAAGTTTGAAAGGCTTCTTTTCTGAAACCGGTCAACCAATGGAAACAAAACTTACTAGCAATATTGTTTGGATGGTCCTCTATAAAGTTAATGTTTTTTATCCCAATCTGCACTAACAGATATCTATAAAAAAAAATAATTCACATTTAAAAAAAAAAATACCTGTATTCGTTCCTCGCTTAAGGAAACAGGTAAAAATTACTATCTATTCCTTGCAGACCCAGTTCCATTCAAATACTGTTTACCACAAAAAGGCACATTTTGAATGTATGGAAAGCCAATATTGACAATATTTAACATTTATAATTTTAAAAAAAACCATGACATTTTTTACATCAGTGCAGATAGAATAGGCATCCATGATTTGTATAGCTCTTCTCTTGTCCTTGCTTTCAGATTTGCATGTCATGCGCTCTTTATAATTACTTCTGTAGTTATTTTGGACCCTATGGGAAAAAGTTTGAAAGGCTTCTTTTCTGAAACCGGTCAACCAATGGAAACAAAACTTACTAGCAATATTGTTTGGATGGTCCTCTATAAAGTTAATGTTTTTTATCCCAATCTGCACTAACAGATATCTATAAAAAAAAATTATTCACATTTAAAAAAAAAAATACCTGTATTCGTTCCTCGCTTAAGGAAACAGGTAAAAATTACTATCTATTCCTTGCAGACCCAGTTCCATTCAAATACTGTTTACCACAAAAAGGCACATTTTGAATGTATGGAAAGCCAATATTGACAATATTTAACATTTATAATTTAAAAAAAAACCATGACATTTTTTACATCAGTGCAGATAGAATAGGCATCCATGATTTGTATAGCTCTTCTCTTGTCCTTGCTTTCAGATTTGCATGTCATGCGCTCTTTATAATTACTTCTGTAGTTATTTTGGACCCTATGGGAAAAAGTTTGAAAGGCTTCTTTTCTGAAACCGGTCAACCAATGGAAACAAAACTTACTAGCAATATTGTTTGGATGGTCCTCTATAAAGTTAATGTTTTTTATCCCAATCGGAAATTCAAAATGGCCGCCACCGCAGGACTTGGTTTAACATTCGACCCTATGAGAAAAAAGTTTAAAAGGGCTTCTTCTCTGAAACCGTTTAACCAATCAAAACAAAACTTACTAACAATATTGTTTGGATGGTCCTCTATAAAGTTTATGTTTTTTATGGCAATTGGAAATTCAAAATGGCCACTACTGCAGGACTTAGTTTAACATAGGACCCTATGGGAAAAAGTTTTTAAAGGCTTCTTCTCTGAAACCGGTTAATCAATGGAAACAAAAACTTACCAGCAATATTGTTTGGATGGTCCTCTATAAAGTTTATGTTTTTTATGGCAATTGGAAATTCAAAATGGCCGCTACCGCAGGACTTAGTTTAACATAGGACCCTATGGGAAAAAGTTTTCAAAAGCCTTCTTCTCTGAAACCGGTTAATCAATGGAAACAAAAACTTAGTAGCAATATTGTTTGGATGGTCCTCTATAAAGTTTATGTTTTTTATGGCAATTGAAAATTCAAAATGGCCGCCACCTCCGCAGGACTTAGTTTATCATAGGACCCTATGGGCAAATAAAAGAAATCTTCTCTATACAACTGGTAAACCAATGAAACAAAGCTTTCTAGTAATATTGTTTGGATGGTCCTATTTAAAGTTTATTGAAAATTACAGGACTTACTTTAACATCAGGAAATGCCACCTTCATTGCCTATAAAATCAGGTGAGCGATACAGGCTCTTAAGAGCCTCTGGTGTTGTACCTAGGTTGATGTTATATCTTCAGAAGTTCTTTGATCATTAAGGCAAATCAATCTCTAAAATACGATCTTACATTTTTGCTGAGTAATAGGTAGTGTTTCCTATTCCTAGATTTGACTTTTCCCTAGACATGACAATTAGTAACTCGACGGGTGTCTAATTAGAGGCAGGCACTGCTTACTCAACCGGAGCACCTAAGTGCACCCATGGTTTTTATTGGGTTTGGGTTACTCTTTTTGTTTTTGTGTTTTTGGTTTTTGTGTTGTGTTTGTCTATATCCGAATTTGTAACTGTCCCTTGACTTTTGGCACTTGTTGTTTTTTCGGTTTTATATTTTTCTTGTGAACACATATTCACAGGTCATACATTCTTTCAAATGGAATATGGATCATTATAGACATTAATAATTATTATTACATGAATAGAATTTTGCATATTTTTGATTGGTCTAAAAACAAATTTCGGGTCTCGATAAATCACAACAATATTAACATTACACAAAAACAGGCTTAATTCCTCAAAACCAGGTCAATATTGGATTCCGCTTGACTAAATGTGCAGCTGAATCCCAAGTTGACCTGGTTTTTACCTGTTTAAGCCTGTTTTTTCATAACTGTTCCAACATAATTATAGATTTAAATTTAGTGGTCACTGAATCATATGTTATTATAAAATGTACTGTTAAATAAAAATCAAATAAATGTAAGAATAAAATAATTGACTTTTTATACTCTTTTCAATATTTGCAGTGTGATGAAACTGGATTTCAGGATTATCAGCAAACTAATATCAAAACGCAGCATTAACAGACAATATTCATGGTAACCAGCATTACATCAATTACAAAATGTAAGCATCCTCTGTTTATATGATGAAGGGAGATTGTTATTTTATTCATGTAATAAAACAATTACTGACTTTGATATATGGTCGCTATCAGGATTTCTCAGCCCTCAAACATGTATATTCACCTCACCTTTTGCTAGTGTCTTGGTAAATATAACATTTTTTCTGGCTGATAAATCCTGATAGGAACCTATATCACAGTCATTAATTGTAATATTCCTTCAGAAATTATTTATAATAAAGCTGTGCCTCCTGAAGAATGTTCAGAAGTAGGGATTGTTCATTATTAATTTTTTTTTATTATTTCACCTAAACTATTACCAATGAAGTGCAGCCTTGGTACAAGTGACAATATTTTTTTTTATTTATCCAATGTACTTATAGAATTAAATCCTTTATACTTTCATAATTATAAAATGTAATTTTGATTTTTGTTTCAGTTACAAGTCACAGCTTAAACAAAAACACAGCTTAAATTGGTAAAAGTGCAGATTCAAGATTCTTCTGACTGAGTTTGATAATTGAAGAAGCAGTCATTAGTAAAGTTGTAAATAAGACAAGTAAAAACATGTGTAAAGAAAACAGGTATTCTACTGAGCATGCTTAAGCTTACGTTTATCATTATATTGTTGATTATTATGTGAAGTTTATACATTTACCTTTTAAATTCTGCAGGTCCTAAGCTACAATTCACTTAATAAAAAATTTATAACACAGGAAGAGAACAGAAAACTCAGTAACCATGACTGGGACCATACTGGGAGGGTTCCCAGTGCTCCACCCACAGAGCAGTGCAGCTCGTCCCCAGGTGGCGGATAGGGGAGACCCTCTCATTGGGGGGGGGGGGGGGTGGTTGTCACGTCATATTAGGGAAAGCCTGACCGCGTACCGTAGTGGATAAAGTGTTTGGAGAGTGCCGTGCTCCTTGCACGATAAAGACCCCTTTTGTAGATTTCGAAAAAAATAGGCTCATTGTAGCCGCTACAAAAGGCTAAATTCTCCGCCCCTACCCATAACTCCATACTTTTCCAGTGGCAGTGAAAATGGTTTATCCTGTGACCCATCCCTCCCATATTTTCCTTTGATATATATTGTTTGTTAACTTGTCCTGGTCCTGGATATAGCTGAAATTCTTCTTGCAGGACGTAAAGCAGTCATCCAATCAATCAATCAGTAACCATGAAATATTACTGACAATTTATACGATTGATGATATTTTGTGTATCCCATCCTCCCAAAGGCTTGTTTGGTAGTTTGCATATATGCCTAGTGCTTATTGAGAGGGACATATCATGAAAATTGAAATTTGTAATTAAAATTGTTAATTATACAATCTATGACAGATTGACTGGGACCATACTGGGAGGGTTCCCAGTGCTCGACCCACAGAGCAGCCCGTCGCGTCACCAGGTGGGGGATAGGGGAGACCCTCTCTTTGGGGGGTTGTCAGGTCATTATACGGAAAGCCTGACCGTGGACCATAGTGGGTAAAGTGTTTGGAGAGTGCCGTGCTCCTTGCACAATAAAGACCCCTTTTGTAGATTTCGAAAATGAGTAGGCTCATTGTAGCCGCTACAAAAGGCTAAATTCTCCGCCCCTACCCATAACTCCATACTTTTCCAGTGGCAGCCAAAATTGTATTCCCTGTGACCCATCCCACCCCCATTTCCTGTTGATTTATTGTTTGTTAACTTGTTCCCGTCCTGAATATAGCTGAAATACTGCTCGCTGGACGTAAAGCAGACATCCAATCAATCAATCAATCAATCCAAGGATTGAATGTAGTCTTTAACCATTTTTAGACATATTTGTTTTAACCTCCTTGCTTTTATAATCACAGGCGTAAGAGATCTTTTAAAACCAATAGATAATGCTAAGAAGAATTTATGATATATTTTACTTTATATTAATGAGTGTTAATATTGTACCCTTGCACATTATCTGAATAAGACAGACATTTATCATATACGTATTAAAAACAAGTTAAATTTTTACTGTATGATAAAATGAATTAAAGGGCCAAAACTTTCCCCAGATTAGCAAAGCGTCTGATATTACAATGTTATTAATTGCTTCCAAAAGTGATTACACGCTTTTCCGTAAATTTTATCACATACCTTTCTGCAGGCAAGCAGAAATTGCCGGGATTGTTTACAAATATGGCGTTTAAGGGTGAAGCAGATGACCTGGAGAATCAGAATGAATCAAAATTTGACAAAGTTTAGATATATTAAGTCAATGAAAAACTTAAAAACACAAAAAGGAAAACCGTGAGTGACCTGAAAATATTAATATTACCTTAGTGGCTTCAAGCTACTTCAGAGCACAGGAATAGTGAAGATATTCAGGTACCAAAACTGAATAATATTTGATATATCCAAGTCCTTTTTTTCCCAGGTGGAAGCTTATGATAAAAAGAACATTACATGACATTTTTTTATATCTTATGCATTATAAACCCATATTGATATTGGCCATCGAGCCCTCAGCTCTCTGGCCAATATCAAACCTAGGGTTAATATTACATATAATAGCAAAAATGTTATGTAAGAATCTGATATAATCAGATACTGATATATATTTGATATTGCACAAAAAAAATGTGAAATGAAAATAAGTCCACTCACGTAACATGGCAGATAAAAAATGTTCATATAAACTTGATATTGTGATTCCCATGTATCTTTGAAATTCTTTCATGGGGAAATGACAATGGCTCTGTAAATGACCTTTGACTGAGGGAGAGGAAATTAGTTCTTATTTTGATATTTGGCTGTGCCGAGCTGTAGCATATGCAGTGGATTTATTATTCAATGGAATTTTGATATTAGAGCTGTATTTAAAGAGCAGTTTCATACAGAATTCAGATAAATAAATTTATTTATATAATTTGTTAAATGTATTGGTTATTTTTCAGCTGATTGTGCAAGGCACATTTCTAATCTATTTAATGGGTGTTTGTGAGTTTCCTTGAGTACCCTTCAGGGTTTTTAAATTTGCGAAAAATTTTATCTGACATGGCACCCTGAAAATTTAAGGTGATATTGCTGAAATTATTTCGCTCTTTTTGAGGGGTCTCTCATTACTCAATGAAACATGGTGCCTAAGTTAGAGCAAAAAAGGTTAATAGTTTCCCCTATACACAAATAATTAAGAAGCCGTTGTCAAATACTGGTAATTAAGTAGGAAGTCATATTGAAACTAATCATTAACAAGGTGGTGTATCCCTCTTGGAGTGCTCCATTTGAATTGTCTTTATTTTATTTTTGCATTTTAAGTGTTATTATAAAATGTTACCTGGGGCTAATATGACTTGAGTATCCTTGCATTTCAAATTTATCATAGGTCTTAATAAAAAAAACATTTAACTTAAAGTACAAATGCTAATGCCACTGCACATGCAGATGAACAGACAAACTAGTGTTTACTGTGCTTCATTTTTATCCGTTGGTAGCAATTTTCGTGTATTGGAAAAAAAATTTCGTTGGATACATAAATTTGTGGATCGCCAGATCAAATGTACATTAAATGTTAAAATCTGTATATTTGGTGAAATTGTTGTCCTTTATTTAGTTGTTTAGCCAAAGAATTATTATATGTGTGTATATCCAATTATTACCTGATTTTTTTTCTTTAATAGTGCAGGAATTGTGGGAAGTTTACCCGACGTTTGACGACAAAGTATGTACCTTAGGGCATTGATATACTTGTCATTATTGCGATTGTTGTTTATTAAAATGACATGATGTTTTTACAGTAATTATATGCCCACTCATAAGTGGGGGTTATATTGCAATCGATATGTCCGTCCGTCTAGGCATCCTTCCTTCTGTCTGTCCATCCGGTGCAAACTTGGAACCGATTTCTCGGCTTCTACTAAAGGGATGGATTTCAAATTTGGTGAATAGCTTTAGTATGATGAGTTGTACCATGTCTCTTCTTTCCAGGTCAGTCAGTTATCTACTTCTTGTTTTCCGAGCTGACTTGCACTGTTGCAAGGGTAAAACAGGAAACTTTTTCGTAAAAGATTTATCAGCTTCTACTAAAGGGATTGATTTCAAATTTGGTGCACAGCTTCAGCATGATGAGTTGTACCAGATCAGTCAGTTATCTACTTCCTGTTTTCCGAGCCAAAAAATGGTTGAGTAGGGGTATACTTAGCATGACTAAGTGCTGGTCCATGTTAATCACTGAAAAGACCATTGATAAAAATATTAAAATATTGCTTCTATTTAATTGTTAGTTATTTATTTTAAACTCAAGCTCTTTAATTTTAACAGGAAGTAATTTACGAGATTCCCACGATCATTTTACAGGCTATATACATGACAAAAAACATGTTTGAATTATTATATCCCCCACAAACTTGTCTGGGGGGTATATAGGAATCACCCTGTCTGCCAGATTTTTATGAAACTTTACATGAAGAAAGTACATCATATGTAGATGTGCATGAAGAATTTTCGTCACTGTCCGATATTATTCAGGGGAGATAATTGTTAGTCTTTTAAAATATAGTATTCAGTGGGAGACCTCGTAACGCAACTTCTCCAAAACCCCTTTACGGATTCTGATGAAACTTTACAAGAAGGAAGTACATCATATGAAGATGTGCATGAAGAATTTTCATCGCTGTCAGATATTATTCAGGGGAGATAATTGGGCTTAGAGTTTTTAAATACAGTATTCAGATGGGGGGTATTTAGAAATCACCCTGTCTGTCTGTCCGTCTGTTCATATCCCTTGTAAGCGCTACTCCTCCTAAACTGCTTGATGAAATTTAATGAAACTTAGCATAAAGGAAGTACATTATATGTAGATGTGCATGAAGGATTTTTATTGACCTTGTATATCTTTAAGGGGAGATAATTGGATTTGAAAGCTGAAAGGGGGTATCCCTTTGTTAGCGTGCTCACAGTCCACACTAGTTATCATTATGTCTTTAATGCTGAATTTACTTTAAAATGATTTAAAATGATAAATATTTAATATTATTGTTTGTTAATAAATCGTGGTTATCCTGAATATGGAGGAAAATACGTGTAAAGTAAACAACCGGAAGTTAACTGTTTGATTCTTGGAGTACACATTTGTACTCAATATTGTTAGAATAATACATTTTCGTATGTCTTGTTTGTTTCTTATGGACAAAAAAAGCCTAATGCTGTTAAATCCTAGTATAAAGTTTGAAGTTTACACACTTTGTGTGAAGTACACAAAGAAAACAGTTTGTTGTGACCATTTTTTTATACACAAGAGGTTCATGCGCTATGGTGTACAAATAATAAGATATTTTCTTGACAATGTGAATATATTGTGTATGTACTTGTATACTGAACCGAAGCAATTTAATGATATTTAAAAAAAAAATTGATTGAATGTTTGCTTTATGTCCAGCGAGCAATATTTCAGCTAAATTTAGGACAAGTATACAAAAAATGAATGCAAATATGTATTTTGTTTCAGAGGGGTATTTGTGTGATATTTAAAGTGCTTCATTTTCATAAGGAAAAAATTATCTATATTGTAAGTTGTTTTTTTTCGTTTCTAGATTACTCAACATATTATTACCTGGTGATAGAGAAAGAAAACTTAATTGATGGGGATGAGGTGTATTCCAGTAAAACTTATCTTTCAAAGATTTATTAATTAATAAGGACTTCACATGCATCCTGTGGCTTAGAAAACATGCTAAGTAATGGCGTTTTCTTTAAGACTTTAAAACTTAAGAAATAATATCACATATATTTAACACAAAAAAAATCTGCCTTGGTTCTATCTGCAGACATTTTCTTATACTTCAAGTATTAGATTCAAATTTCACAATAACATTGCACATCAATTTTTAAACTGATTAAAAAATCAGGAATACAATTTATGCTGAACAATGAACAGCTATAAGATTTAACAAATTCATTTTCACATTGTACATATGTCACTGTGTAGCAATACACTGCTACACAGTATTATATTGTCGAGATGTCATGATGGAGCAGTTCACATCTGCACAATAGCATCACATTGAATTGATGTCATCTTGTAGCAATCCACATCAATCCACTTCCATGTAGCCATCCATATCCACACAGTAAGGTAACATTTTTCTCGATCTCATCTTGTAGCAGTTGATATCCACACATTGTAGAGATGTTATCAAGTAGCAATCTACTACAGTTGGCTCGCATTGTAGAGATGTCATCATGATGCAATCAACATCCATACAGTAGCATCAAATTATAGTGATGTCATCATGTAACCATCCACAATCAGATAGTGATATTACTGTCTTGTAGTGGGTGGCTACAACACAACAACCGTGCAGTAACATTGCATTATAGAGATGTCATCATGTGGCTATCCACTTTATGGATAAAACGTATACTTTTAACATGTTAGTTGATGTATACTAACTAATACAAATTTACTTTTCAGGTTCTTGAGTTTTTACCGTCAAGGCTTTTAAGAAGGGTTATGTCATCATAGAATATGATCAGATCATTTTAAAGAAGGAATGGGATGAGGTTTCTGGATACCTATTTACCTGGCACAAGTACTATTGACTAATTCATGAAGAAAAACATAAGTAAGCAATTTGGTTAGTGCTTTAAAAATATTTAAAATTATTTAACATTTTCTGACATCCATAAGCATTGACCAAACATCAACACTGTAAGTGCAAATTGATTTCCAGCTGTCCACATGTCAATTTTCGTAAAGCTGTCCAGTTTGTTTCCAGCTGTCCCACTGCCACTTCAGATCAGATGTCCAGAGACTCGAGTTTCAACACCAGCCAGCCATTATCAGTGTTGACTGTCCATAATAAAAGAATGGCCAAATGGTAATGGAGGATAGGAGAGTCATGTACCAATCTGAACATCACTGCCTGTTGGTACAAATTTCTCTCAACACACAAAATGATTAGAATGATTAGAGTGGTGCTGCGTCTCAAGACAACTGTCCCTGTTGATTGCCTACAGGCAAATTTGCATGACACTGCAGGACATGGGGACTGGCTGTGGACATTCAGACCTAATACAAGAATTTAGGCTGCACATTCCATGCCATGTTCGTGGTAGAATTTTGTCCCATTATATAGGTATGTAAATAATGTATTTTTTAATATTTTTGTTTAATCATTCTTTTTCATAATTTTGTTTTTATAAAAATATATATTCTATTTTATTTTTAAACATAAGCTTGTTGTTGATTAGAAATTGTTTTATTCTGTTACTACATGTTGACTTTGACAAAGTTATTTATATGTTTCTTTAAATGTCAATGACAAAAATCTCTTTGTTTAAACTGTTCTTGAATGAACTTACTTTGATCATTTGGACGAAGTTTCCGTTATAAAGTTACATATGTTTTTCATTTAGGTTTGAACTTGATATAAAGCTTGTCACAATAATGTTTAAGTGGTATGCTGTCCAGAGCTGAAACCTTTTTGTTCTTTGTATTAGTCTCTTGTTATTTAAAATGTATTTTCTTGAGGAACAGCAAAAAAGGATATTGAAACTGTTTCAACAAAGTTTCAAAAATTAATTGATTAGAATCTCTTGGTCATACTAGAAAGCAAAATAAACAATATAAGACCATGGTCACCTGAACAAATAATGATTAAGATATGGAAATAAGTATATATATATTTGACAAAAGATATATTTGTATACAGAAGAATATATTTATCAAAATCAGACCAACATGATCGAATAATCACAATTTAATCAGAAGTACTTTCATGCTTTCCGACAATCTACAGATGTACTGTACTGCCCCGTAAATATTTTCCGTGTTGTTCCGTTTTACTTTTGTTTTGTAAAATATCATGTCGGCCGCCAGAAAAAATTGTCAAACATTATCTCAAACAAATAGGTGTTGACCCTGCACGGAGTAAGTTTTATAGCCCTAAATAGTTTCTTTTGATAGATATATATTTACTTTTATGAATCTTGTCGTTCAATTGATGGAACTCAGTGTTATTTTGTGTATTTTTAAATCAAAAGGACAACGTCCTAGATATTAACCCGATCGGTAAATTATTTTCTGTGCGTATTTTCATTCTATTTCGATATTCTTCATGAAACTTTATACTTTTGTAATAATTATGTTGAGAACAACAACTTTATAATAACATGCAGGTGTCCATTCATAGATATTTGACATTTTTATGTGAATTTTAGACATTGTTTATTTCACAATGAAAAATTGCACTACACCCTGTAAAACCATGAAAACAGTTAAATGTTGTATGTAAGATTTTTTAAAGTTACTTTTTGTATTCTATAAGAACATACATGTTTAAATTACACATTCTTGATCATTTTAAGGTACTTTTTATAGTGTAAACAAAGATATACATACATGTACATGTACACCTTTTCTACATCTCGTAATTTTGAACTCTATTGCATTGTAATGATTTTCTTTATTGATTTTTATACCATGTCACTTGTATTTGCTTATTTACTTGTATTTCATGTTTGTAAAATTGTGTTTTTTGTGTATTGTAGTTTTCTACCCTCTCCGGGGGTTTTTGGATCGCAATAAAAGTTGCACATGTACAAACATCGTTAATGTTTATAACAGTACTAACGGTAATTGAAACGTTTATATGACGTGACTATAGGTATAAGGGTAGTTAATACACATACATATATATTAAAATTATTATTAATATTATTATTCATTGAGAGATGGTTTAAATTTGTCTATCAAGTGTGTACCTGTTGCATCACTTTTGCTTCTTACATTTGTATCTATAAATATTTAACATACAGACAAAAATGTTTTGCTTGTTTTTAACATTGAGTTAATTTTCAGAATTCGCATAGATGAGTTTCAATAAACTGAAATTCCTCATTGAACAAGGTTGGTATGGGCAATAGGGCATCTTATCAGATAGTTCTAAAAAAGAAACAATACTTGTTTAGTTCTTGTTCAAATAATGCATCTCCAAATTTTTATAGGAATATTTTTTTATTGTATAATGAATACTTATTGACTAGGTATAAGGGGAATAGTAAGTGTATATTTCCTGAGGTACAACTATTACCCTGAGGCAAAGCCAAGGGCAATAGTTGTTTCCAAAAAAAACTTAATATGCTATAAATATCCAATAAGTGTTTTAGTATATCCAATAGTCAAAAGACACAAAGTGTTTGCAATAATTGCTAACAAATTAAAATTAAATTTACCAGCAAGTTAGTTTCAAAGGTGAATATAAAACAATTTGAACTTAGTTTCCTAATAACAAACACAACAATGATACAACAATTAAACTATTAAATTGCAATAGTTCATAGCAGCAGGCAGTAGTTAAGAAAACTATTGACTGGTCAAACAGAAAATGATCTTGCAAATCAATAGTTCGTTCTGGGCAATAGTTCTGAAAACTATTCACTGACTGAAGGGAAAATGGTCAAAATTAAAATAAAAACTTTATTGGCAATTAAATTTAATGTGATTTATTTATTTACGTATCAATGTTTTCTACTTTACCTGTATTCTTGGTTCTTGTTTTTGGTTTTTTTTTTTGGAAAGAAAAGGGGGGGAGGATGCTTTATAAAAAAAAATTTGGCCTTTTCAATCACTGTATTATTTCAGCCAATGCATTGTTTTAGAAATAGACCATTTCCATAATTTTTTATACCCAGCCACACAAAGTGGCGGGGTATTTTATGTGATACCGTCTGTCCGTCTGTCTTTTCGTGCATTGGTGGTTTCTAGATAATAATTTAACTAACACCTCAACAGATTTTATTTAAACTTTGCACAACAAGTACTATCAAATGAAGGTCAAGTTCAATTTTCAACAAAATCCAGCTTGTAGTTTTAGATTTGGCCAATTTTAATAAAATGTGTTCAAGAATATTAAAAACAACAAAACTTGGGGTATCTTTTAATGCACCATTAATGCCCTATTTTTGATCAAATAAATGTGTGTATGTGATGAGTTTGACTAATATTTGACTTCAGAGGATAATCAAAAATGAAATTAAAAAAAGCAAGGTTATGGTTGAGAAAAGCTTCTAGTCAGTTTAATGTCCCACTTTAATCAAAGTGAGTACTACCTTGGATAACCTATGTGTGGATAACAAGCATTAGGGTTTAAAAATTACGTAACCAATTAGCATCCACCATCTGTTTGTCAATATTCATCTTCTCTAACACTTCTGCACCAGATCAGCTGTAGGTATAATGGTTGTGAGGTCATCTACATCTATTTTTTTATTTGATTACTTTTATTGATTGATTGAATGTTTGCTTAATGTTTAGCAGGAAATGTTTCAGCTATATTCAGGACAAGAACATGTCAATAAACTGCAAATCAATGGGATGAAATGATGGACCAAAGGGACTAAAGTTTTGATTGCCACTTCTAAAAGTATAGAGCATTTGGTAGGGATGGAGAATTCACAATACTATTTTCTTCGAATCTACAGAAATGGTCCTGATTGTGCAAGGAGCTGGGCATTCTACAAAAATGTGACATAATGTGGTCTGCAGCTAGACTTTCTGTATTGTGACCAGACAACCTTCCAACAAGAGGAACTTCACAATACAGTATTGGGCTACTCATATATAAACTGTGCAGACAAATGAATAAGTAAATACATATGGGATATAGGACATTTTGTTTGTGATAAAGACTTTATCACGGCCAGTATCAGGTGAGCCCGTAGGGCAAACCTGATACGTTAAGCCGTGATAAAGTCTGTACCACAATGAAATGTCCTATATTTCTTTTATCGGTAATTTTCAAAAGAGTATTTTTTGTCAATTTAGGCCATATTTGTTAAGGAACTACTTTTTTGGTCGAAGTGATCTGTGAAAAACGGTTTGCTACGTCATTTAGCGTCAATACCATTCAATCGGAAGGTGGTGCGATGAATGGACGTGTTTTTTCATGGATTCTCTGTAAGGCAAGTCTTTTTTTATCGTTTATGTAATAGTTTGTGAATGAGAATCTTTTAATTTACTCCCCCAATTATAATATGGGGTGACAAATTTTGTGTTTTTAATATTTTGCTCTTTGACGAACTGTATTATTATACCCCCCGCTTGAAAAGCGGGGGGTATATAGTGTTCATGGTGTCCGTCCGTCCTTCCGTCCGTCCGTCCGTCCGTCCGTCCGTCCGTCCGTTACACTTTCTATTATTTGCAACTCCTCCTACACCACTAAAAGGAATTTGATGAAACTTACACAGAATCTTTGTCTCATAGTGCCATTGTGCAGGAGATATTTAACATTTTGATCGGAATGATATTTGGGGTTTCCCATAGAAAAACATGGACTTTGTCATTGACCTAAGGGGGTCCCTATCTCTTATGTGCAACTCCTCCTACACCACTGAATGGAATTTAATGAAACTTACACAGAATGCTTGTCACATAGTGCCATTGTGCAGGAGATATTAAACATTTTGATCGGATCGATATTTGGGGTTTCCCATAGAAAAACATGGACATTGTCATTGACCTAAGGGGGTCCTCATCTCTTATGTGCAACTCCTCCTACACCACTGACTGGAATTTAAAGAAACTTACACAGCATCCTTGTCACATAGTGCCATTGTGCAGGAGATATTAAACATTTTGATCGGATCGATATTTGGGGTTTCCCATAGAAAAACATGGACATTGTCATTGACCTAAGGGGGTCCTCATGTCTTATGTGCAACTCCTCCTACACCACTGAATGGAATTTGTTGAAACTTACACAGAATCCTTGTCACATAGTGCCATTGTGCAGGAGATATTTATTATTTTGATCGGAATGATATTTGGGGTTTCCCATAGAACAACACGGACTGTCATTGACATAAGGGGATACCCATTTCTTATGTGCGACACCTCCTACACCACTAAATGGAATTTGATGAAACTTACACAGAATGTTGTCACATATTACCATTGTGCACTAGATATATAACATTTCGATTGGAATGATATTTGGGGTTTCCCATAGAAAAACATGGACTTTGTCATGGACATAAGGGATACCCATCTCTTATGTGCAACTCATTCCTACACCACTGAATGGAATTTGTTGAAACTTACACAGAATCCATGTCACATAGTGCCATTGTGCAGGAGATATTTAACATTTTGATCGGAATGATATTTGGGGTTTCCCATAGAAAAACATGGAGTTTGTAATGGACATAATGGGATACCCATCTTTTATTTACAATTCCTCCTACACCACTGAATGGAATTTGTTGACACTTATACAGAATCTTGGTCACATATTGCCATTGTGCATTGGATATTTAACATTTTGATCAGAATATTATTGGAGGTTTGCCATAGAAAAACATGGACTTTGTCATTGACATAGGGAATGCCATTCTTTGGGGGATTGGGGAGGGTTACATGTATTATCTGCAATTTTGCCTTCACGTTTAACTAGATAAAGTTTCAATTTCATAATTAAGAACACCTGAATTTTCAAAGTAATTGTGAAGCGGGGGGTATCAATGGTGAGCATTGCTCACAGGTGTTTTTACTCTAGTTTCAAATTTATGTTGCCCAACGTTTCTGACCGATTTTTTCAATTAAGTGTCAGTTTCCCATTTTAATGTTATCATTTCTGGTAACTGTTTGGTGCTGTGTTATTTTAATTTTCAGTACTTTGCAGTGGCCAGGGGAGATACGATTTACACATCATTTATTTAGAAATTCCAATTGTAATTTAACCGCATACATGCGACGAGTTGTAGGTTCTTGTGTAGGCTGAATTTTTCTGCCTTATTAAGCCTAAATTTACAGTTTTGTGATTTGTCAGATTAACCCCCCAAAATGGCGATGTCATTCGCAAGTTCTTATGGTGAATGAACAGGAATTCGGGATTGTCACTTGCTGTTGATGTTTGTAGAATTTGAAGAGTTTTGTTCAGATAATTTAAACTGTATTATTGTTAATGGAAGGTAACTGCAAAAACGGAGCTCTGGTGGTCAAGTTGTGTTCGTTTTCTTTTTCAAGGGGGTGGGGGGGGGGGTTAGATCGTTTTTTTTATTTTATCTTGCTTACACGTTTGTTTATTTTTTGAACAATCTGTTAGTTACTGTGACGTAATCATTGTTAGATTCCTCCGCAGCCTACTGACCCGATAAATTCGGTGATAAATGCCAGTACGTTTTTACTGACTTTATCACCGGTACACATCAAACGGAAAATGTACAAATAACCGATATCCATGAGGTAATTGATTAATTGAATTGTTTCTTTAATGTTTTTAAACTACATACCTTTTGAAACTGCCAGTTTCAAAATTGTTGCCTGCACGTCTTTGCTAACCTCTACTTAACTTGCAGAAAATCATGTCTATGAAAGAACATGCAGCTAGTACCGAGTCAGTTAAGACTTTTGTAATACTTTATGATATATGATGCAATTTTACCAGGACGTGTAGAGTTATGAATGCTTTCCCTATAAAGAAAAATAAAAAGTCATAGCTTATGCAGAGGAGCAACGAAGCTGCTGGCTAAGAATATAGCATAGACAAGTCAAGTGCCTGTCTGTTGAGAAATGAGCATAGACTAGTTACTGATTAAACTCCAAATTAGTAATCAAGGTAGAAGTTTGCTCAACAAATTAAAAAACAAACAATGGGACATTTTATCATTATATTTACCAGACCCAATTTATATTGGAAAATAAGAATAGATATGACCACTTACCAACATATCATAAAGAACAAAAACACTTGTTTCCAATTTTATAATTAAAAAGGAATGTACTGTGTAACAAATTTAACTTCAACTGTATTTGTTTGGTAGCATAAATGTGGGCACATTACCCACAAAAAATGGTACATGATAAGAAACCTTGTAATATTTTTTACACGATACCGAAAACAGAAAAAAAGAAGAAAAATTGGGTATTAATATACATTATGTCTCAATGTTTTATTGTTTTCATGCATCTGCAGAAATGTAAGTTGCGACAGCATGTCATTTATATTCCAAGCACTTGTTATCATCTTTCAGTATTCATGGTCTAACAATTATGAAACTTCTTTAATTAAATGCAAAATTTTGAAAACTGTTCTGGTATTTGTACTGCATTATCAGTTTGTCCAATTGTGTCCAACAGTTTTTCCTGTAACTTACATACCCCAGCTTTGAAGAAGAGGGGGTTTATTATGTTTTACCCTTATCCAATAAAAACTGGACGCCATGATATAGCTGAAAAATTGCTGAAAGTGGCGTTAAACACCATCAAACAAACAAACTTAAAAGTTCCCACTGTACTAGATATATGTTTGTTTGTTTGTTTGAATATTGTTTAACGCCACTTTAAGCAATTTTTCAGCTATATCATGGCATCCAATTTTTATTGGGGGAGGAAGCCGGAGTACCCGGAGATAACCCCCGACCTTTAGTAGGAAAACTGGCTATTAAGATTGGGGTCGATTGCCTGCAGCAAGACTCGAATCTGCAACCTCAGTGTTGACAGACAATGTGATCAATAGTAGACGAACTACCTTAACCACTTGGCCACCGAGGCCCCTTACTAGATACATGTGTGCTTCCAATACATGCATAATAATATAATAGTGCTGTTATTAAAATCTCATGTAAAATTAAAGAACATAAACTTGTTTGGTTTTTAGATTTCTGTTGAAATTAACTATTTAAAAAAAGATGATTAATAGGAAACAATTGCAATACATTACAATAAATCAGTGATACTTGTAGGATTTTTTAATGTTGAGTCCTGGACTCATTACTTTTGAAAATAGTGAGTCCCAAAAAAATTTCACGAGTCCCACATATTGCATACAACCGTGTTCTTAGATAAACGACCCATGAAATGTCTTTATAAAAATATATACATGTAATATGGCTTACTAGTATGTTTATGCCATGCTATTTTATATTAGTATTAGTTGAGTTTGGCAGTCTTCACGAGTACAATTGAACTACAATTATTACTTGAAACATGCTGATGTTTGCCCCTAAAAGAGAGACTTTTGTCTTACCTGGCTCATATTGGAACTAATGTCCAGGTTTACGTAATTGACATGACAGAAATTTGTACGCGACAGACAATGGACACGGACGCATACTGGGACACTTATATAATGAAAAGGCCTGTCCATAATTGAAAAGACGTGTACAATATGCATCTAGACGCGTTAGCGAGGGTCCCTGATAAAAATATACATCAAAATGTAGAAATAACCTATTAAAGCAAAATAATTCAAGTTGGGACCAATTGACCAAAGTTGGGACTTGTATATCCATATAACACTAGTGACAATTAGCATGTTTACTCTATGCAACTGTCAAATAAAATATATCCTACTAATTGAGAAAATAAACTGGGGACCAATTGACGAAGATGTGGGCTCATTTATGATTATGGCAGCAGTTCAGACTACTAGTATTTCAGTCAAATTACTAACAGCCAAGACTGGTAAAATAAGTAATTTATAGTCAAACTACCAGTTTCAGACTTTTTCTGGTCAGCAATTCTGACATATATTATGTAGTTCATAAATGCCTCTCAAGTCACACAACAAATAAATTATTTAGAAATTCTAATGTTTTAATAAAAAGAACTAAATACATGTAAGTAAATAATTTATTTCAATATTTGAAAATTTATGCCAGTTCAAACATGTAATTTGTTTTTTTTCTTTTTCAGTCGAAAGCGACAAATTAAAGCAGCACAACCCTCTCAGAAAAGAACACTGAAAAATGCCTTAGGGGAATGTTTTAATGGGAAAACAAATGTTCCATTAAAGATACTAGTATGTATATGTACACGATATTGCTAGTTTTCCTACTAACGATACTCTAGTTTCCTCCCCCATTAAAAACTGGATGCCATGATATTGCTAAAAATTTGCTGAAAGTGGCATTTAAAAACTTGCAAACAGTATTAAAAAATAAAGAACATGTTTTTAAAATCTCCCTCTATATAAACAGGTACCACAAAGGGTTCAAACACAGTATGGTATACAAATCTGTCTTTCCACTCATCCACACTTGTGTACGTACGTTGTACAGTAACTCAAGTCTTTGATGATGTCTTAATATGACATATATGTGATGTTGAGGCTGAAAACAGTATAAAACATGGGATTTTTCATGCTTTTAATGTTTGTTGTTATCATGTTCTAGCAATTCTTAACTTTAAATACTGTTAGAAAAATGTCTTTGTGAATTTTTGTGAATGACATATTTGTTCAATTAAAGGTCCTCTACAAGTGTAGTTTTCTGCATGTGTAAATTCAAAATAGTCATAAGCAGTGATCCAAGTTATGACAGAAAACCTGTGGTAAATTACAATTTTGTTTTGTTTCAAGATAGCAAGGTAATTTCCCCCTTGAAGTACAATTGCAATTTTTTTTGTAATTTAGAACCAACAATTATGTGATGTCCTCTACAGTTTCCTCATTTTTCTTCTTGATTGGATGTTTACATGACCACCATGAAGAAACTTTGTTTCTGATTTTCTGACATTTTAAAATCTTCTTTTAAAGTCCAGATGAGGGGCCTCGGTGGCCGAGTGGTCAAGGTAGTTCATCTACTATTGATCACGTGGTCTGTCAACACTGAGATTGCGGGTTCGATTCTCACTGCAGGCAGGTGTACTCGACTCCAATCTTAATTGACAAGGATTGCCAGTTTTCCTACCGCAGGTCGGGGGTTCTCTCCGGGTACTCCGGCTTCCTCCCCCAATAAAAACTGGACGCCATGAAATAGCTGAAAAATTGCTGAAAGTGGCGTTAAAACACCATTCAAACATTCAAAGTCCAGATGTTTTGTGCAAATTATGTATGTGAAGTCTAGAAGAAAGATTTCTCATGTTGTCTTTATATGATACTAAAATGGCAGTCAGTTGCAATCCTTGTTCGTGATTAGTATAAATTCAAACAATCTTCCCCTTTGACAGTACTAATCCTAGAAAGAATAATAATCATACTCTTGCATTTAAAAAAAAATACAATTTTATTACTATAAGAAAAAATAATTTTTAATTAAGTACATATAAGAAAGGTGTCAAATTAATAATTTTTCTTAAATTGAATAAATTTCAACTTGGCATTAAGATGGATATGTTATTAAAAAAATCAAAAAGGGTCAACTTTGTAATATGCTTGTCTATATCTGACATGATCATTTGCCCAGAAATTTCATCTTTTCCCATCTTGCCATACCACCGGTGTTTGATTCTTTTCTCACTTATTTGTTAACAAATCTGGTGCTGTTCTGTTTGACAATGTCAACAAAGAGAGTGATCTACCTTGAATGTAATCTCAAGTGTACATTTGTTACATCAACGTGTTTGTTTTTATGTGTACCGCTATCATATTGTGGTAAAAATTGAGTCATGGAAGGTCAGATATGTTGTTTTCATGTTAATATTTAAACAGGCTTTGTAAACCAACACAACTAAAGCAAATATGAAATTATTTTTATTGCTGAACTGACTGTTGATCACTATTGATGTCACAGTATACATGGTATAGTACATTTTTATGGGAAAAGGAGCGTGAAATTCTTATCTCACCCACGGGTTGAGACAAGGATATATCTCATCTGGCTAAAAATAGGTAGCATGCTGTCTCATTAGTGAGAATTTTCTGTCTCACCAGGTGAGAAAGCTTATCATGACATCAGTTTACTATAAATACATCAATGTCACAGTAACGAATGGCTTTACAATCTTTTAGACCATTACTGGAATTGCATATAAATGGCTATAGGCCTGCACTCTGTTTGTCAGTCGTTCAAATATGTTTTCAAGACTTTTGCAGATAATGAGCTGACATTAGGTATGTGAGTCAACTATCATGAGTTACATATATCAAGTTTTACAGTTTTTACCTGTTCAAAATTTAATTTGCCAGTAGTGGACTTGTTATAACCTGAACAGTACTATCCACACTAATTAACTTTAGCATACATGAACTTACATAGAATAAACAGTTTGTACCAAGTACAGAATACAAAGCTGAATATAAGATTAATTGTCTACTTTTTTTTTGTACATAATGAAATGTTCAGTTGTACTGAGCGACTTTCACTTAAAGAATGCTTTTGTAATAATGGTAAGTTTATACCTTCAGACCTTTACAATTGTTATGACTTTTCACATGGTTTCAGTAATGGTGGTAAAGCAATATGTGGGGTGTTTGTCTCATGCGCACTCATCTGTACTTGTTGTGTCATCCAACCATAATGCCCACGACAAGATCGTTGTTCTGGTATAAACATAATCGGGCATTCTGATTGATTGTCAGATATTAAACAATGGAGAGTCTGCAGTAGGATATTAAAATGAAAAAGGTGTTAGTTTGCAGAAGAAATAAAAACATTCATGCGCTGTGATCTTACTTTGAATAGAAATTTGTTTGTCTTTTCACTCGTTCAGCTGCCATCCACTTGCGAAAAGACATTAAATTTATATCACTCATTGAAGATCAAACAGTCTTTTCTTAAAGTTATGCAAGAACCTATTAATCTTTATATTTTTTTTATTTAAGCCTTAAGTCTTAGCTTAGCTTCTTCATGTTTGTATCTTTCTTTGTATTTATAGCAAACAAAGTTATTTGCAACAGCAATGAATTTACTAAAGTGGAGTCTGTACAAAAGAAGTGTTTTCAAAGAAAAATTACGAATTCAGGATGGAATTCTGCAGTTTGTAAATCAAAACAGATGAAAATAAAGGTATATAATGTTGCTAATTGGCAAATCTTTCAGGGCTAACTAAATACCTAGGTTCACTTGGGTATAATTCTTGCTTTTGATGACATTTAAAAAAAACCATAAATGTTGGCCTCTCAGATTAGATTTGAAAAGTGGTTGAAAAAACATAGGGAATAAAAGGTGTAAGGTTGTTCTTGAGACCTTTTACAGGCAGTGCATAAAATTTAGCCTATGATGAACAAACTTTACACAAAATGTTTGGATGAATTATGTCACCATAACATAAATTTATGCCAGGGTCTTATAGATTGTAGATTATTTCAATGAAACATATGTAAAGATCATTTCCAGTAACGTAAATCAATTTAAAGCATTTATTCAGGGTCTGTATTGCTTAAGACCTACCTGACGCCTTATAGAACCAGGTAAAGAGAGATGTCCAACATTTGGTCCAGAACAATGGTAGGAAATATGTTTTCTTAGAAATAAAGACAATGATGCTGATGTATCCTCAATTGGCAAAAATCATGTTATTTACCTTCAGGCTTTTTACATTTGAAATTTGTTACAAATATAGGTGTGAACCTGCGTTTGTGTGTCCTGTTATAAATGTTCATATTTATTTTTCATGTTTCGGAGTTTAGTCTGGTGTCATATTTGCTGGACCTGTATTTAATTTGTTTGGGCTACTACCTGCATCCGAGTACAAGGTCTTCAGGCTGTTCATTGAAAACTTACGGGTGGTCTAAGGCCATTTTTGTCTCGCCTGCGACGAAAGTCGCTGGAGGCGAGACATATGTATGGGAATCCGGCGGCGGCGGCGTAAACACTTGACACCTTGCTTCATATCTTTGTAAGCCCAAGCCCTAGGTCCATCAAATTTGGTCCAGAGGTAGCTTATGATGAGTACTTGCCAGTCAGTCACCTGTCACCTGACCTTGACCTCAATTTCACGGTCCAGTGACTACGTTAAAGTTTTGGGGTTACGACAGTTCCTCTGTAACTATGCATGGTAGGATGACAATATTTGGTGTATAGGTTGCTGATGACTAGTACATGACTGTCTGGTAGGTGTCACCTGACCTTGACCTCAATTTCACAGTCCAGCGACTACATTAAAGTTTTTGGGTTACGACAGTTCCTCTGTAACTACACATGGTAGAATGACAATATTTGGTGTATAGGTTGCTGATGACTAGTACATGACTGTCTGGTAGGTGTCACCTGACCTTGACCTCAATTTCACGGTCCAGCGACTACGTTAAAGTTTTTAGGTTACGATAGTTCCTCTGTAACTACACATGGTAAGATGACAATATTTGGTATATAGGTTGCTGATGAATAGTACATGACTGTCTGGTAGGTTCCACCTGACCTTGACCTCAATTTCACTGTCCAGCGATTATGTTAAAGTTTTTGGGTTACGGCTGTTCCCCTGTAACTATGCAGGGTATGGTGACAATATTTTGTATACAGGCTGCTGCTGATATTTAATGCTATTTACGTAATGCTTATGATGAAATTTATTTTCGTTACTGATGCGGAATGCAGGCGAGACGTTTTTCTGTGTCCACACTTGTTACTCATCTATAGAGTTGGTTGTGTCTTTGACATACATCAATACTTCTTTTCTTTGCTTTTATTTAAGTTAAGAAGCTACAATCTAAATACATGTGTGTACCCAGTGGCTATCCCATGGTCTTCTAAATAAGCTAAGAATTACCTGTTGTAAGTTGTGTGTGTTACTTTCTCATTTAAGGACTTGAATATCATCGAATAGTCAAGTGATGGGTATGTTTTTAACTAGCATAATTGATCAAGGGACATGTGGTTCATGTTATCTTGGCTTTCCTCTTGTATTTATATTTGTATAGTGTTTTGGACATCTATCAATATATCATCATCTTTTTACAAATGTGAATGTAGCCAGGATAAAACAAATTTGACAACAAGAAATTAAGAAGTCAAAAAAACACAAAAAAGCTGATAAAATTAGTTGACATCATCACATCCGACAAGAGCAGAGGTGTTTACCATTACGGATTTTCCGGAATTATTCCGAATTTGGGTCTAAAAATACGCATCACGGAAATGCACCCGGGAATTACGCATTTCCGCCGGTATTACAATTAAATTTCAAGTGCTTTTGGTTGTGATTTTGTGACATTGTACAGGTATTACAATATTGAATGAACATGTTTTTTATTTATGTTTGATCAATAAAATGTGCATCAGAAAGATGTTATAGTAAAAGACTGGCCAGAAACCCTTTTAGTATTGTTATAAGTTCGGACAATTTTTTTGCAAAGTTTCAGATTACAGATAAATGTGCCAAATTACTGAAAAAATTAATTTGGTTTACTGGGAGTACAGCAATGGGGTAAACACCTCTGCAAGAGCTATCAGAACTACCTTACTCTCTGTCTTCATCTATTTAATGATATAAGAAAAACACCAAGAATTCCGATTTTTCTGCTGTCATTTGGAGGACAAATTTTTTGTGCGTTTTACAATGCAAAGGGTACACCTAAAGGTCGTCAAGTTAAAGAGATATAATTAATTCAAGAACTGATGACTTGATGTTGATTTATGTTGCTTTACGTTACTTAACAGAACTTCATAATCTTAGCATTCTATTGTTTAAGTGTTGCACTTAAGTATCTTTGACATTAACTAAAGATAAATTTTCATTGTCATCTTTTTAATACATACATGAATGGATGCTGGATAAATCATGTCATACTTTCCTGAGTGTCTGACTTTTGTTATGTTTTGGTTTAAAGTCATATTGTATTCAGAAACTATATATGACATTAATAAAAGAAGTTTATGCACAGTTGTTGATTATGTGCAGAATTGAAAAGTATGTTCATTGGTATAGCATATGTATTTCAAATATATATTAGAATAAATGCACTTAAAATACTTCTTTCGTTTTAGTGGTAGAAGATATTAAACATAGCATCCAGCTTTTATCAGTGAAGTCAGCATTAACAAAAATAGGCAACCAACAAAATGATAAAGTTAAAGGTAAAAATACTCAGGTATTGTTTGTTTAAATTGATATTTGTAAAAATATTACTGATGGAATTAGATTTTAATTGAGAATACCATTTAATCAAGATTTTTAGAACTAAAGGACCAAACAGACCTTATTGAAAGAAGAAAAATTGTATATAATCAAAATACTAAGAATTTGCATATTGATCTCATCATTTATTGTTCATATTTTTCTGATTAAATAAAAGTGAATTCATGTTATTTTATTCATCATGAAAAAAACGCTTTTTTAGTATGATGTTGAATTTTATTCACCTTTATTGTATTTACTCTTATGGTAGATTGTCAACATTATGAACTAGTTGACAAAATATTGCAGGTGTGAAGCAGTTGATCTTTACCATTCACTAAGTTTCAATAGGTTAGCCAGTAATGTCCCAAATGTTACTGAAATATGAATAGAAGAAAACATGTTGAGTGTCTATATGACACTAATGATGCAGGAAACACATAACTTTCAAAAGCACCTAATTTCATTCTCTTTGAAAGAAGTTTGTGTTTTCTTTATATACAGATTTGTATATTCATCGTTTTGTCCTTCTGTTTGTAAAACATTAAGTCTAATATATGGGTTACCTTGCAGTTAATCTCTGAACCGAATAAACGGTGGGTGTATATACTTCATTGTCATAAATAATCAAAATTTTCAATATAGAATATCTGTTGGCACCTTTTGTATTATTAGGCCAACATTTTTTTATTGTTTGTTTTACAGGATTTTTTTCAAAAAAATTGAGTCGGGGGGTCAAAATAAAAATAAAAAATAAAATCCACTTTTGGTAGAGTCGACAAAAAAATAAAAATAAAAATTGAAAATCGGTCAGCATATTTGTTTTTTCGAAAAACTTATTTTGGAGAAAACTTATTGCTACAGTATGATCACAAATGTCATTGACATAAGTTCAGTTAGTATAAACATTCATTGTTCAAATATTCATTTTATATCATATATTAAAGAATAAATCTTAATAATTTTTTTTATTATGAAGTTCTTGTATATATCATAATATTTCTAACAATTTGTTATGAACATGTCATGTTTATCTGAGCAAAATTTTCAAAGAAAATAGATAAACTAACATAACATTAAACCCAGAAATAATTCTTCTGTTCAGCACACTTCCACTTGGACAAAGTTGTGCTGATCAAAATTGCTTCATGGGACACCCATCTACCACAGGGGCTTGTAAAAATCGATTTTCTTGCACTTTCCCACACTATAACAAAACCGACCCAGTATCAATCGAAAGCGCAAGTTAATCAATTTTTACGAGCCCCTGTGCATGTACAGAACTTTTCATGATGTCAATAATTACTATACATCTGTATTCTTTCAAGTGCAGCTCATATGTGTATCAAAGAAAATTGGTAAAATACAATACACTTGGAAACAACTGACGTTTGAAACCAATTTAAAGTGTTTTTTGAATCAAACAAATTACGATTTTTCATTATGGGCCGTTGTATTTTACTTTTCTTCGTTGTTCACGGTAATTAGTCACATCCGGTAAATAAGCAAATGGCGCGTAATCCAGTTGAAAGACGTAAATCCTTTGAAAAAATGTTAAATACGCATATTGTTTGCTGTTTTTATTGGAATTACACATTTACTGATACATTGGTTGTCTGGGTAAATTTGGACTAGATCATATGCAAGTTTCTACCGTGAACAATCGGGCGACTTGAGAGAAATAACAGGGCGACTTCGACTTCGCTTTTGAGGCGCTGTAGGGCGACTTCAGGTCCCAGTTGGGTGACAAACCACTTCGCCCAGTGTGGTGAGCCCTGAATAGTTCTCTGACAGATCGTGGGTAATTTTATTTTGCAAGGGAGGAAATTCATCAAGTCGGCGGAGAGAAGAAAAATACAAGAAAAATTTGTTTCTTTTATTTTTATTTCATTTTGCCAGAAATTAGGTTCGGCGCTCCCGTAAAAATGTTGGCCTTATATGTAAAAAATCTTATCTTGTACATAGAAGTTTTGTAACAAAACAACAGATAGAAATGAATATTTTAACATTTTTCAGGAGATATGCAGATGTATAGACCCAGTGAGAAAATAAATGGAAAAATATCATGGTTTGATTTATTACAGCAGCAATCAAGCACATCAGCCAAAACTTTAGTTATATCAGGCATCAGGACACCAGAGGGTAAGTTTGTAATTATCTCGGTAAGTACAATTACTACTATAGTCAAAATACAATGACCTGTCAGGTATTTTCTACCTAATGCTCAATCAATTTCAAAAGTAGATAACAGCTGTTTAGAAAACTGCTTCAATCTGTTTTCTTTAAAGCTCTTAATCAGGAAGAGCTGGACATTTAAATTGCAGCTATTCATGCATGACTCTTGTAACTTTACAGGAGAGATTGCCATACTGTAAAATGAAAGGTAGAAGTTTAAGTTACCCGAGTCGCACATGAGTAGCTGCAATTTAAATGTCCAAGCTTTCACTGATGAAGAGCTTTTAAAAAAAACAGATTGAAGCAGTTTTCTAAACAGCTGTTATCTGTATTAAGAATTGATTGACCAATAGATAGAAAATACCTGACAGGTCATAGTATTTTGACTATAATATGATTTGGTTTTTTTTAAACTCTGATAAGCAATGCGACTAGTATGAAGAGTTAAAACTAAAACACACCATTCATATGGGTTAAATAAAAAGTAATGAAAGATCTTTTTGTGTTATAGCTTTTAAACTTGGAGTGAATGATACACAACATTTTTTAATATTTATGATTGATAAAAGCATCTGACAACAAACATGGTCTAATTAAAGAACACTTTGTTTTCAAATTCTCCAGCACAAAAACAATATTAATTATTAACAATATTAAACTTCTTTAAAAAAAATGGTTGTTTGCCACTTCCAGTGACAAACATGTCTTATACTGTTAATTTTTTTAAATACTAATTCACATAAATCGGTGAAGGTACAAAAATACTTACCGGTAAATCATCCAGACTACACTGTGAATGGAAAGAGTATATTTCTAATCCTCTTCAATTAAATCAGTTAAGCTATTGATGTTCCTGGCAAACCTTTAGCCTTTATTCCCAGTATATGACTGAAATCCAGATTTTATTCACATTTTAACACTTTTGGGCTAATAAATTGGAGCTATTTCTTATTTTATCTATTATAAACAGGTGAAACTACAAAAGATGTACCATTAGTTGAAATAACTACTGACTGTACATCCCATCCAACCACAGGATTGTTGCACTCACAGACATTATCAAGAACGACCACTTCAGAACCCATACTAACCACCTTAGCACTCACTGCAGTAACTAAAGATGATTTAAAAACATCAGAATCAGCATCTGCTCCAAGCAAAAAAAGAGCAAAAAGTGCTTCAAGCAAAAACAGACCAAGTGCTAAAGGCAAGAAAGGACCAACAAGTGCTCCAAGAACAACAGGGTTAACAAGTGCTTCAAGCTCAGCAGGGCCAACATGTGCTCCAAGCACAACAGGACCAACAAGTGATCCAAGCTCAGCAGGGCCAACATGTGCTCCAAGCACAACAGGACGAACAAGGGATCCAAACACAACAGGGGCAACAAGCACTCCAAGCAAAAAAAAAACAGCAAGTGCTCGAGGCAAAAAAGGAGCAAAAAGTTTTCCAAGCACAAAAGGACTAACAAGTGTTCGAAGCACAGCAGGATCTACAAGTAACCTAAAGACAACAGGACCAACAATTTCTCGAATCACAACAAGGCTAACAGATATACCAACTTTTTTAGAAATCACTGATGCTTCAGAAACTTCTGAATCAACAGGATTTACATGTACATGCACAACAGAGTCAACAAGTGCTACAGGTCAAACAGGACCAACTAGTGAAACTAGTTCTTTAAGCACAACAGGGCCAACAAGCCCTCCAAGCACAGCAGTACCTACAAGTAACTTAGGCATAACCGGACTTACAAGCAAGTTGGGCATAACCAGACTTACAAGTACCCCAAACACAACAAGGCTAACAGATGTACCAACTATTTTAGAAATCACTGATGCTTCAAACACTTCTGAATCAACAGGCGCTCCAAGCACAACACAACCAACAAGTAATGCAAGCACAACAAAATCAACAAGTGCTTCAAGTACATCAGGACTAACAAGTAATCCAAGCACAACAGAATTAACAAGTGACTCCAGCACAACAGAACCAAGAAGTAATGCAAGCATAACAGAGCCAACAAGTGCTCCCAGCACAACAGAATCAACAAGTAATCCAAGCACAACAGAATTAACAAGTAATGCAAGCACAACAGAATCAACAAGTAATGCAAGCACAACAGAATCAACAGTAATGCAAGCACAACAGAGCCCACAAGTAATGCAAGCACAACAGAATTAACAAGTAATGCAAGCACAACAGAATTAACAAGTAATGCAAGCACAACAGAATTAACAAGTAATGCAAGCACAACAGTATCAACAAGTAATGCAAGCACAACAGAATCAACAAGTAATCCAAGCACAACAGAATCAACAAGTAATGCAAGCACAACAGAATCAACAAGTAATGCAAGCACAACAGAGCCCAAAAGTGCTCCCAGCACAACAGAATCAACAAGTAATCCAAGCACAACAGAATCAACAAGTAATCCAAGCACAACAGAATCAACAAGTAATGCAAGCACAACAGAAAACAAGTAATCCAAGCACAACAGAATCAACAAGTAATCCAAGCACAACAGAATCAACAAGTAATGCAAGCACAACAGAAAACAAGTAATCCAAGCACAACAGAATCAACAAGTAATGCAAGCACAACAGAATCAACAAGTAATGCAAGCACAACAGAGCCCTCAAGTGCTCCCAGCACAACAGAATCAACAAGTAATGCAAGCACAACAGAGCCAACAAACAATCCCAGCACAACAGAGCCAACAAGTAATGCAATCACAACAGAATCGACAAGTGATGCAAGCACAACAGAATCAACAAGAGATCCCAGCACAACAGAGCCAACAAACAATCCCAGCACAACAGAATCAACAAGAGATCCCAGCACAACAGAGCCAACAAACAACCCCAGCACAACAGAGCCAACAAGTGATCCCAGCACAACAGAGCCAACAAGTAATGCAAGGACAACAGAATCAACAAGTAATGCAAGCACAACAGAGCCCTCAAGTGCTCCCAGCACAACAGAATCAACAAGTAATGCAAGCACAACAGAGCCAACAAACAATCCCAGCACAACAGAGCCAACAAGTAATGCAATCACAACAGAATCGACAAGTGATGCAAGCACAACAGAATCAACAAGAGATCCCAGCACAACAGAGCCAACAAACAATCCCAGCACAACAGAGCCAACAAGTGATCCCAGCACAACAGAGCCAACAAGTGATCCCAGCACAACAGAGCCAACAAACAATCCCAGCACAACAGAGCCAACAAGTGATCCCAGCACAACAGAGCCAACAAGTGACTCCAGCACAACAGAACCAACAAGTAATGCAAGCACAACAGAGCCCTCAAGTGCTCCCAGCACAACAGAATCAACAAGTGATGCAAGCACAACAGAGCCAACAAACAATCCCAGCACAACAGAGCCAACAAGTAATGCAATCACAACAGAATCGACAAGTGATGCAAGCACAACAGAATCAACAAGAGATCCCAGCACAACAGAGCCAACAAACAATCCCAGCACAACAGAGCCAACAAGTAATGCAAGCACAACAGAGCCAACAAGTAATGCAAGCACAACAGAGCCATCAAACAATCCCAGCACAACAGAGCCAACAAGTGATCCCAGCACAACAGAGCCAACAAGTAATGCAAGCACAACAGAGCCAAAAAGTAATGCAAGCACAACAGAGCCATCAAACAATCCCAGCACAACAGAGCCAACAAGTGATCCCAGCACAACATAGCCAACAAGTAATGCAAGCACAACAGAGCCAAAAAGTAATGCAAGCACAACAGAGCCATCAAACAATCCCAGCACAACAGAGCCAACAAGTGATCCCAGCACAACATAGCCAACAAGTAATGCAAGCACAACAGAGCCAAAAAGTAATGCAAGCACAACAGAGCCATCAAACAATCCCAGCACAACAGAGCCAACAAGTGATCCCAGCACAACATAGCCAACAAGTAATGCAAGCACAACAGAGCCAAAAAGTAATGCAAGCACAACAGAGCCATCAAACAATCCCAGCACAACAGAGCCAACAAGTAATGCAATCACAACAGAATCGACAAGTGATGCAAGCACAACAGAATCAACAAGAGATCCCAGCACAACAGAGCCAACAAACAATCCCAGCACAACAGAATCAACAAGAGATCCCAGCACAACAGAGCCAACAAACAACCCCAGCACAACAGAGCCAACAAGTGATCCCAGCACAACAGAGCCAACAAGTAATGCAAGGACAACAGAATCAACAAGTAATGCAAGCACAACAGAGCCCTCAAGTGCTCCCAGCACAACAGAATCAACAAGTAATGCAAGCACAACAGAGCCAACAAACAATCCCAGCACAACAGAGCCAACAAGTAATGCAATCACAACAGAATCGACAAGTGATGCAAGCACAACAGAATCAACAAGAGATCCCAGCACAACAGAGCCAACAAACAATCCCAGCACAACAGAGCCAACAAGTGATCCCAGCACAACAGAGCCAACAAGTGATCCCAGCACAACAGAGCCAACAAACAATCCCAGCACAACAGAGCCAACAAGTGATCCCAGCACAACAGAGCCAACAAGTGACTCCAGCACAACAGAACCAACAAGTAATGCAAGCACAACAGAGCCCTCAAGTGCTCCCAGCACAACAGAATCAACAAGTGATGCAAGCACAACAGAGCCAACAAACAATCCCAGCACAACAGAGCCAACAAGTAATGCAATCACAACAGAATCGACAAGTGATGCAAGCACAACAGAATCAACAAGAGATCCCAGCACAACAGAGCCAACAAACAATCCCAGCACAACAGAGCCAACAAGTAATGCAAGCACAACAGAGCCAACAAGTAATGCAAGCACAACAGAGCCATCAAACAATCCCAGCACAACAGAGCCAACAAGTGATCCCAGCACAACAGAGCCAACAAGTGATCCCAGCACAACAGAGCCAACAAGTAATGCAAGCACAACAGAGCCAAAAAGTAATGCAAGCACAACAGAGCCATCAAACAATCCCAGCACAACAGAGCCAACAAGTGATCCCAGCACAACATAGCCAACAAGTAATGCAAGCACAACAGAGCCAAAAAGTAATGCAAGCACAACAGAGCCATCAAACAATCCCAGCACAACAGAGCCAACAAGTGATCCCAGCACAACATAGCCAACAAGTAATGCAAGCACAACAGAGCCAAAAAGTAATGCAAGCACAACAGAGCCATCAAACAATCCCAGCACAACAGAGCCAACAAGTGATCCCAGCACAACATAGCCAACAAGTAATGCAAGCACAACAGAGCCAAAAAGTAATGCCAGCACAACAGAGCCATCAAACAATCCCAGCACAACAGAGCCAACAAGTGATCCCAGCACAACATAGCCAACAAGTGCTCCAAGCACATCAGGGATAACAGGTATATTAACTGCTTTAGCAATCAACTATTCTTCAAACACACTTTCCAAGCACAAAACGACTAACAGGGGCACCAGCCTCAAAAGTATCAAACACATCCATAAAAAACTGACATAACAAACGCTTTTGGATAGACTGGATGCTCATCCAAAAGTGACAGAAATTTTATAAAAGACATAGATTTCTGTCATGGGTGGAAAACCACGGGGGTTTCCCAAAAATGCATGAAATTATTTTTTCCATAAACCTGATGAGTGCTTCTCAACCCAAAATCTGCCATTTACTAAAGAAACATGAAATCCTATTGGAAATCTCTTTTTCATATCTGAAACCATTATGGTCAAACAACAGTTAGTAATAGGCAAGATATTTTGAAACTATACAGAAGTGATAATTTGGAAATTATTTTTTATTCAGTTTTCATTAGATGTCAAATATCATTTTGGCACATTTTTGTGGAATAGTGCTTGTTTTTCTCATCAAACAATTTTTGATATATTTACAGTATAATATTCCATATATCTTCGAGCTGTTTATTATGTATTGGGAGCAGGAAATGATCCTCTGTATTTTGTTTTTTACAGTCTAACTTTTCCTTTGTTCAGAAAAAGAGAAAAAGAAGAAGCCTTACAGACCTTGTCCATTCTGCAAAAAGGACAAATCAAAGTTATCGTCACATCTGCGGCTAGTTCACAGTGAAGAACCCAGGGTAAAACATGCCCTGTCTTTACCTAAGCCAATGTGTAACAAAATTTTTGAGCAGTTAAGAAAAGAAGGTATGTTATTGAAAAATAGAGAAGTTTTTGCAGATGATACAGTTACAAACAAAGTCAAATACTTAAGGAAAGAGAGAGGAAATGTCACTTCTGAGGTTGTTATGTGTTCATCATGTAAAGGTTTTTATTCCAAAAGAACTATTGCCATTCACAAGTCACGTTGTCCCGGTGGTATGGAAAATTGTTCTATTCCAATAACTGTATTGATGTCCTCAATATCGTATAAGGATGAATCATTTGATAGTGAAGAAGAAAAATTGTTTGATGAGATGATTTTGTCCCATTTTAGAAATGATGAAGTTGGAAGAATTTGTCAGACAGACAATGTAATGAAAATTTATGGACTTTCAAAGTTCCCTCGAGTACTTACCAGAACCATCAAACTGCAGTCCATTAGAGAAAAACTGATGGGAGATATGAGACGCCTTGCTTCATTATTTGTTTGTACTAAACAAAAAGCATTTTTGAGAGGTGTGAGTATAGCTTCCTGTGATCAGATGTTACATATACAACATATGAGATATATACAAGATGCATTGATAGAACTTACCCTAAAAGAAGATGGGTCTCTGAAAGCAGGATTATGCTCAATTATTGGTTATGTTCTTAAGAATGTGTGCAAAGTGTTGAATGGATATTATCTGTCAAAAGATGATCACAATAAAGCAATGCAGTTTGACAAATTCCTATCAGTTTTAAGTTTGCATTGGGATCGCTGGTTTGGTGAAGCAGAATATGATAATAAAATGGTAAGACAATCAAAACTGAGGAAACCAAAAAGGCTGCCTAAAGAAAGTGATATTTTACGAATTAGGAAATATACAATTAATGAAATTAACAGGATGGTGTCTGATAAATATAAATTTACATCTTCAAGGGATTTTGTTACATTAAGAGATTTACTGGTCTGTCGCTTGACATTGTTCAATGCCAGAAGAGGAGGGGAGCCACCCAGGCTGTTACTGAGGGAATGGAATGATGCTGAAAACAATGAGTGGATAGGGGAAAATGTGTCAGCTGAGTCAATATTGGACCCAGAAGAAAGAAGGGCTTTCAAAAATGTCAAAATAGCATATCAGGCTGGAAAAAATCTAATGCATATGGTACCTTTATTGATTCCAAAAGATTGCTTGGATGGAATTAGAATAATTGCTGATCCTATTGTAAGACTAGATGAATATACATTTTTGAGGGCTGATCAATCCTGATAGCGACCGTATATCAAAGTCATTGATTGTTTTATTACATGAATAAAACCACCATCTCCCCTCGATCAGAAAAACAGAGGATGCCTTTTCTACTGGAGCCCCTGCTTACATTTTGTAATTGTTGTTACATTTTGTAATTGTAATAGACGATTTTTGGTAAAATTTGGGTATAAAAACATAGATAAGTCGAATTCGGTCCATAAGTCGAGGTATCCGTGGTAAGTATTCCAGCTCTAGAAAGATTCTATGTCACCAAACATATATTGGCAAGTTGTAAATATTTAGAATAAAATTGTTTAATAAATTTTGTTGAGGGGTAGATCGTTATAAAATGTGTACGAAACTTCGCTTTAAAATCTCATCGTCTGTACGTGAAAGAAAAAAAGGAGAGAAGTGCATGTTGATTGATGTCATTTGGGTTATTATCTCCTTAAAACAATAATTTCCTGTCATTTATTTTATTAATTAAAAGTATTATGCATACCTGGCTGAACACCTGTCACCTGAACAGATGATCGATCCACATAGCCCCAACCGACAGAGCGTCCCTAGCTAATTATCTCATTTTCAAATTTACACCTGGCTTCAATCAACGAGTCAAGATAATAATCAACGTTTGTTCCCTTTATTGCCCAATTCGACATTAATTCGAAACGAAAGACCCATATAAATGCACGAAAACCATGCCTTAATATATCCTGCCATTTTTGAAGAAATATAAACCAACGCGCATGTTTCGGATGTTTATTCGCATGTATCATAACTCCGTTCACAGGAACACTAAAATTCATGACAATCTGGAAAGTTTAATTGTTCTCGTTAGGTTTTCGTCGTCCTGTTTGTTGGAAGGTTTCTCTGATTATATCAAATTTTTGTTTTTAAACTACAATCAGAACGCTTAATTAACCAATTCATTCAATTTATAAATTTTAACGACATCCGGAAAATAGTTTCGCCGGTTTCGTTTCCCTTCTTTATAAAGTACAATACACTTCCTGCAACCAAAATCGCAGAAAAATAAAGTGAAAGATTAACAAAACATGTCTATGTATAATTTATTTCGTTTATTTATACAAAAATGAATGCAGTAACAGTGTCCTTTGAATCCTGCAAAAGAAAACTGAAATTATCTGTACACCAAAAAAAAATTTTCCACATCCGACTTTTTCTGATTCAAGCCTTCGATAAGTCGACTCTGACGATAGGTCGAGGGTAGGACTCCCAAGAAAAAAAATGTCGACTTATCGTCCGGAAATACGGTATTTTGTTCCTCAACAAATATTTATTATTTTAACAGCCCACCAGTTAATCTATTGTAGATATTGATTGTCATATATGTATCTATTATAGCTAAAGCAAAAGAAAGCCTTGACTCTGCTGTGGGAAAGGAAGATGGTAATGAACATCAATACTGTGAAGAGGAAGACAGCTGTAACAATGGTGTGTATTCATTTACTGCATACTAGCAAAACAGCTTCACTTCTATCATAATTGTTACCTTTTTGGACTGTCCACATGTGTCCAGGCTCAGCAATACTTACGATCCATGTGTACTTTTGCAACCATTTGGCTCCTTTAGTTGTCATTTGTACAATATTTCTGAAATATTTGTAAAAACCAAAGACCAAATTTCCTTCTATTTGGGTGAATTATATGCTAAAGATGAAATGTTGCAACAATTTGGTTCATTTTTCCTTAACATTTTTTTTTTATTTGATGTATTATATGATTTTAAACTCTCCACAGAATTTTGTTGTAGAAGGATAATTTTCATATACATTGTATCTATGTTATAATCATAAAACAAGTCATGTGCTAACCTTTACAAGATATGGACAATGAGTTTGTTCATCAACAGAAACATGTACATTTCCAAGGCTCGCCACACTGGGTAAAGTTAGCGACAAAGTCGCCGCCCTAAGGAGCCTCAGAAACGAAGTTCAAATTGCAGGCAGTGTTATTTCAGATATTCTCCCTTAAGTTGCCTGATGGTTAATAAGTGATAAACAAACACTTTTAATTGGTTTTAATGGTTCAAAAAGATACTTGTTTATTGTTTATTGGGTCCAACTAATTTGCCCAGACTACCCACCTTATTTTTTTACAATTGAAGATAATTAGTCATTATTGACCTCATGATAATTTCTGTAGATGGGTGTCCCATGGAGCAGTTTGGTATCAGCACAGCTGTATGCAAGTGGACATGAATAAAACCACCATCTCCCCTCGATCAGAAAAACAGAGGATGCCTTTTCTACTGGAGCCCCTGCTTACATTTTGTAATTGTTGTTACCTTCAATATTTTTATATTTAATACTGCATTTTGATATCAATTTGCTGGTAATCCTGAAATTCCAGTTTCAAATATTGAGAAGAATATAAATGAATAAACATATCGCAGAGCCGACATTTTTGCCATTTGTTGTCGTCACGCACGACGTACAAATAATACAATCGATTTAATTGGACGAATGAATTTGTTAAGACGGCTATTCTGATTGGCTTAAACCTAAAAACCAGGTCGATATCGTATTCTGCTTGACTACTATGCAGCGGAATCGTGCAGCGTACACACATTTTATGTAATTTTAGTACTGTTGCGATTTATCGTGACCCAAAATTTGTTTTTAGACCAATCAAAAACACGCAAAATTCCATTCATGTAATAAATATAATTACCTAATGACATGATTACCTAAATAAATTCGAAATACAATTTTTTTTATACATTGTAGTTGGTAATGAATTGTTTAATATTATTTTCTTCAAAGTACCATGAACAATAAATGTACTATTATTATATGTGCATGAAATATGTGATTGTTTGCTCTAAGATATTCCACACTCCTTTAAGGTCCTGTTAATATACATGTATACTGCATTAATATGAATTAAAATATCAAATGATTATAGCTGAAGCAGAAGAAAGTCTTAATCACATGTGGGAAATGAAGATGGCAATGAAATTCAACACCACGACGAGGAAAAAGACTGTAACAATGGTAAATATTTGCTTGTTATTACAATAGGCCTGTCACAGTTTTCCATGACGTATTCACACTCATTTTTACCAGAGGTACTACCATTTTGAGTTAAATATTTACAAATATTGTCTGAAATTAACAGACTACAATCAACCTTAATGTGCTTAATCTAACACTTGTATGGGGTATGCTTGCATGATTGCTTTTTCTATAACAGTGTGATGATTAATGTTTTCACTAATTATTATTTGACGTGGTCACTAGTCCTGAATAAAGCTGAAATATGACTCTCTGAACTTACAATTGAATCAATTATTCTGTAATTAAATATCCCTTAATATTAATACATGGCATAATAGTTTACATGCTAATAATAAAATTATTATAATGAACAGTATTTTCCGCACGTTTAGTCGATGTGGACGATGAGTCGAATAGACGATTTTTGGTAAAATTCGGGTATAAAAACATAGATAAGTCGAATTCGGTCCATAAGTCGAGGTATCCGTGACCATTAACTTTGGTAAGTATTCCAGCTCTAGAAAGATTCTATGTCACCAAACATATATTGGCAAGTTGTAAATATTTAGAATAAAATTGTTTAATAAATTTTGTTGAGGGGTAGATCGTTATAAAATGTGTACGAAACTTCGCTTTAAAATCTCATCGTCTGTACGTGAAAGAAAACTAGAGGCTCCCAGGAGCCTGTAATCGCTCACCTGGAATCCAAATGACTTAAACTATATTAAAATTTTTTAAATTAACAGTTTCAGTCTAGTTGTTATAGCTTTTAAGTTACTGTGCAAAAACTTAACATTTCTTCAAAAAATTTGTTAAATACAATAACTCCTATAAGGTGCCATCCACAATTTCTGAAAATTAAATGGTTTTTAGGCATTGTCCTTTAGGGTACTTTAGAAATTTACAGTTTTACTCTACTAATAGGTGTGTTATAGACTAATTTATAATTAAAAAACTGTTCATATGTCCAAATTCATAATGAAAGGGCAATAACTCCTATAAAGAGTCATCTTGCAATTTTTGGACTAAGCAATCATTTGTAGGGCTTCTATTGCTGATCATTTGTGCAATTTACAGTTTTAATCTAGCTACTATAGTTTTCAAGTTACAGGACAAAAATGGAAAATTTCTTAACAAAATTGTCATTTAAGGGCAATAACCCCTATAAGGAGTCATCTGACAATTTCAGACCAATTAAATGAATTGTAGGGCTTTTTTGCTGATCATTTTTGCAATTTATTATTTCACTCTAGCTGCTATGGTTTTTAAGTTACAGGACAAAAACGAAAAATTTCATAAAAAATTGCAATTTAAGGGCAATAACTCCTATAAGGAGTCATCTGACAATTTCAGACCAATCAAGTGAATTGTAGGGTCTTTATTGCTGATCATTTGTGCAATTTACAGTTTCAATCTAGCTGCTATAGTTTTCAAGTTACAGGACAAAAACGGAAAATTTCATAAAAAATTGCCATTTAAGGGCAATAACTCCTATAAGGAGTCATCTGACAATTACAGACTAATACAGTGAATTGTAGGGCTTGTATTGTTGATCATTTTTGCTATTTACAGTTTTACTCTAGCTGTTATAGTTTTAAAGTTACAGTACAAAAACGGAAAATTTCATAAAAAATTACCATTTAAGGGCAATAACTCATATAAGGAGTCATCTGACAATTTCAGACCAATCAAGTGAATTGTAGGGTCTTTATTGCTGATCATTTGTGCAATTTACAGTTTCAATCTAGCTGCTATAGTTTTCAAGTTACAGGACAAAAATGGAAAATTTCATAAAAAATTGCCATTTAAGGGCAATAACTCCTATAAGGAGTCATCTGACAATTTCAGACTAATACAGTGAATTGTAGGGCTTGTATTGTTGATCATTTTTGCTATTTACAGTTTTACTCTAGCTGTTATAGTTTTTAAGTTACAGGACAAAAACGGAAAATTTCATAAAAAATTACCTTTTAAGGGCAATAACTCATATAAGGAGTCATCTGACAATTTCAGACCAATCAAGTGAATTGTAGGGTCTTTATTGCTGATCATTTGTGCAATTTACAGTTTCAATCTAGCTTCTATAGTTTTCAAGTTACAGGACAAAAACGGAAAATTTCATAAAAAATTGCCATTTAAGGGCAATAACTCCTATAAGGAGTCATCTGACAATTTCAGACTAATACAGTGAATTGTAGGGCTTGTATTGTTGATCATTTTTGCTATTAACAGTTTTACTCTAGCTGTTATAGTTTTAAAGTTACAGGACAAAAACGGAAAATTTCATAAAAAATTACCATTTAAGGGCAATAACTCATATAAAGAGTCATCTGACAATTTCAGACCAATCAAGTGAATTGTAGGGCTTTTATTGCTGATCATTTTTGCCATTTACACTTTCACTCTACCTCGTATATTTTTCAGGTTATATTGTAAATACCAAAAAATTTGTCAAAAATCGTCAAAAAAGGGCAATAACTCCTACAAGAAGCCAATACACAACTTCGCACTAATAGCAACTATTGTAGACCTTAATGTGCTGATCAATTTGAAGTAACGGTTTTCTCTATAGCTATTATAGTTTTTTAGATAATGATCAAAAACCTGTGTTGACCCCCATGTTCTATTTTTAGTAACAGCGGCCATATTTGTCTGTTGATCAACACCCTGGGTACAAACTTGAAACTAGGAACCCTAAGGATGATTGTGGCCAAGTTTGAAAAAAATTGGCCCAGTGGTTTCAGAGGAGAAGATTTTTGAAAAAGTTTACGACGGACGACGGACGACGGACGACGGACGACGGACGACGGACGACAGACGACGGACGACGGACGACGGACGCCAAGTGATAGCAATAGCTCACATGGACCTTCGGTCCAGGTGAGCTAAAAAGGAGAGAAGTGCATGTTGATTGATGTCATTTGGGTTATTATCTCCTTAAAACAATAATTTCCTGTCATTTATTTTATTAATTAAAAGTATTATGCATACCTGGCTGAACACCTGTCACCTGAACAGATGATCGATCCACATAGCCCCAACCGACAGAGCGTCCCTAGCTAATTATCTCATTTTCAAATTTACACCTGGCTTCAATCAACGAGTCAAGATAATAATCAACGTTTGTTCCCTTTATTGCCCAATTCGACATTAATTCGAAACGAAAGACCCATATAAATGCACGAAAACCATGCCTTAATATATCCTGCCATTTTTGAAGAAATATAAACCAACGCGCATGTTTCGGATGTTTATTCGCATGTATCATAACTCCGTTCACAGGAACACTAAAATTCATGACAATCGGGAAAGTTTAATTGTTCTCGTTAGGTTTTCGTCGTCCTGTTTGTTGGAAGGTTTCTCTGATTATATCAAATTTTTGTTTTTAAACTACAATCAGAACGCTTAATTAACCAATTCATTCAATTTATAAATTTTAACGACATCCGGAACATAGTTTCGCCGGTTTCGTTTCCCTTCTTTATAAAGTACAATACACTTCCTGCAACCAAAATCGCAGAAAAATAAAGTGAAAGATTAACAAAACATGTCTATGTATAATTTATTTCGTTTATTTATACAAAAATGAATGCAGTAACAGTGTCCTTTGAATCCTGCAAAAGAAAACTGAAATTATCTGTACACCAAAAAAAAATTTTCCACATCCGACTTTTTCTGATTCAAGCCTTAGATAAGTCGACTCGGACGATAGGTCGAGGGTAGGACTCCCAAGAAAAAAAATGTCGACTTATCGTCCGGAAATACGGTATTTTGTTCCTCAACAAATATTTATTATTTTAACAGCCCACCAGTTAATCTATTGTAGATATTGATTGTCATATATGTATCTATTATAGCTAAAGCAAAAGAAAGCCTTGACTCTGCTGTGGGAAAGGAAGATGGTAATGAACATCAATACTGTGAAGAGGAAGACAGCTGTAACAATGGTGTGTATTCATTTACTGCATACTAGCAAAACAGCTTCACTTCTATCATAATTGTTACCTTTTTGGACTGTCCACATGTGTCCAGGCTCAGCAATACTTACGATCCATGTGTACTTTTGCAACCATTTGGCTCCTTTAGTTGTCATTTGTACAATATTTCTGAAATATTTGTAAAAACCAAAGACCAAATTTCCTTCTATTTGGGTGAATTATATGCTAAAGATGAAATGTTGCAACAATTTGGTTCATTTTTCCTTAACATTTTTTTTTTATTTGATGTATTATATAATTTTAAACTCTCCACAGAATTTTGTTGTAGAAGGATAATTTTCATATACATTGTATCTATGTTATAATCATAAAACAAGTCATGTGCTAACCTTTACAAGATATGGACAATGAGTTTGTTCATCAACAGAAACATGTACATTTCCAAGGCTCGCCACACTGGGTAAAGTTAGCGACAAAGTCGCCGCCCTAAGGAGCCTCAGAAACGAAGTTCAAATTGCAGGCAGTGTTATTTCAGATATTCTCCCTTAAGTTGCCTGATGGTTAATAAGTGATAAACAAACACTTTTAATTGGTTTTAATGGTTCAAAAAGATACTTGTTTATTGTTTATTGGGTCCAACTAATTTGCCCAGACTACCCACCTTATTTTTTTACAATTGAAGATAATTAGTCATTATTGACCTCATGATAATTTCTGTAGATGGGTGTCCCATGGAGCAGTTTGGTAACAGCACAGCTGTATGCAAGTGGACATGTGCTGATCAGAAGAATTATTTTTGAGATTAAATTTATATTGCCTAGATAAACATGGCTTGTTCATAACAAAGAAATGTTTTGGACATTATGATGTATACAGTAATGTTATGTATGATGTTTGTGTCTTCATCTATATAAATATTTTTTAGTTGATCTATTTTTATTTGTTATTACCTTTTATGGCTAATACTGAAGTAGATAGAAAAGGAGTTGCTATATCTGGTGCTTTTCTTATACCCCCCGCTTGAAAAGCGGGGGGTATATAGTGATTTTGGTGTCCGTCCGTCCGTCTGTCCGTCCGTTACACTTTCTCTTATTTGCAACTCCTCCTACACCACTGAATGGAATTTGATGAAACTTACGCAGAATCTTTGTCACATAGTTCCATTGTGCAGGAAATATTTAACATTTTGATCGGAATGATATTTGGGGTTTCCCATAGAAAAGCATGGACTTTGTCATTGACCAAATGGAGTCCCTATCTCTTATGTGCAACTCCTCCTACACCACTGAATGGAATTTAATGAAACTTACACAGAATCCTTGTCAGATAGTGCCATTGTGCAGGAGATATTAAACATTTTGATTGGAATGACATTTGGGGTTTCCCATAGAAAAACATGGACTTTGTCATTGACCTAATGGGGTCCTCATCTCTTATGTGCAACTCCTCCTACACCACTGAATGGAATTTGTTGAAACTTACATAGAATCCTTGTCACATAGTGCCATTGTGCAGGAGATATTTATCATTTTGATCGGAATGATATTTGGGGTTTGCCATAGAAAAACAGGGACTGTCATTGACATAAGGGGATACCCATTTCTTATGTGCGACTCCTCCTACACCACTGAATGGAATTTGATGAAACTTACACAGAATCCATGTCACATAGTGCCATTGTGCAGGAGATATTTAACATTTTGATCCGAATGATATTTGCTGTTTCCCATAGAAAAACATGGACTTTGTCATGGACATAAGGGGATACCCATCTTTTATTTGCAACTCCTCCTACACCACTGAATGGAATTTGTTGAAACTTACACAGAATCTTGGTCACATATTGCCATTGTGCACCGGATATAAAACATTTTGATCAGAATATTATTGGAGGTTTCCCATAGAAAAACATGGACTTTGTTATTGACAAAGGGGATGCCATTCTTTGGGGGATGGGGGAGGGTTACATGTTTTATCTGCAACTCCAACTTCATGTTTAACTAGATAAAGTTTCAAGTTCATAATTAAGAACACCTGAATTTTCAAAATAATTGTGAAGCAGGGGGTATCAATGGTGAGCATTGCTGACAGGTTTTTTAACTCTAGTTTAAAATTAATAGTAAATGTATGTACCAGGAATTTTCCTACCTTTTTAGCTTACCTGACCCCTATGGGAAAAATTTGTAAACGGCTACTTCTCATAAATCTCTTAACCAATGTAATGTAAACTTACTAGCAGTATTGTTAAGATAGTCCTCTATAATGTTATGTTTTTTAATGCCAATTGGAAATTCATAAAGGGCCACCAACACAGGACTGTGTTTAACATAGGACCCTATGGGGAAATTTTTTTAAAGGCTTCTTCTCTGAAACCACTAAACCAATTGAAACAAAACTAATCCCCAGTATTCATCGGATGATCCTCTATAAGGTTTTTGTTTATACCAATTGGAAATTTAAAATGACCCCTACCACGAGACTTAGTTTAACACAGGACCCTATGGGAAAAAGTTTTTAAAGGCCTCTTTATCTATAATCAGCTAACCCAACTTTCAGTGCCTATAAAATCAGGTGAGCGATACAGGCACTTAAGAGCCTCTGGTTAACATTTAATTTCACTTTAACTCTTGTTTGCTCTAGAGTCTTAATAAATGACTGGATAAGAACCAAATAAGATATACTAAACTATAAAATGTAAATTTCTTTGGCTTTTAGTAAACCCTGATTCATATGCTAATCTAATTACAAGGGTCAGTAACAAGTTCGGTTGAATGCTGATAATGGACAGGTTTAGGGGTGCAAGAAGACTCAGGATTTTATATTCATCAAGGCTTCAGTCAGTATTTAATTTCTTAAAAACAAAATTTCATAGTTTTCGATAAAATTTGCCATCTTTCCCCATCTATAGTATTCCCATTGAACGTTTCATGGTAGTTTATGTGTAATTTATTTAAGAAACAGATTATTGCAAGTGGGCTGTATGCACAATTACCTAATTTTTGTCTTATAACATGAAGACAAATATAAAGTCTAACCATGTACTAATTTGCAAAGACAATAATTTATTTCAATTCTATTATGTCTAACAAATGTTTAAAATTTCAAAGCAGCTCGAAGATGACACTTTCAATGGTAATATTAATATTGTTTTTAACCTAATAAGATACATGTATATCCCAAAACAGTATGGTTAAAGCAGAAACAATATGCTCATCATTTTAGTGAATATACATACCTTTGAAGCAAAAAAATATTGGGAAATCTTAACACAACTGCATTGTTTCAGTTTGAAATTTTCAGTTAAGGGTATAAATGACGTCAGAATTCTTATTTTGATGCCATAATGGGCTCTATGCTTATTGGAACAGTAATGTGTTCTCAAAATGTTTGAAGTACGCCATATTAGAATTTACATAAAGTTTTTACTGTTTTACACAGAAAGCGATGCATCGTATTGTACGGAAAACAGTGATGAAGATGAAACTGATGAATTCTCAGAAGATATCGAATTTTCTGAAATTAAATGTTTAAAAAGAGAAAAGAAAAGGGGTAAGAACAATATAATTTTTTTGTATTTTAAGTATTGCATGCACAAACATCTAGACATCAAGTGTAAAAACCTCCTATTCTAGTAAATGGATTGATTTACTTTATTTATTTAAATTACCATCTTTAATGCTAACTTATTACCTGTATTTACTAGTAGTATTCCATTATTCCTGTGTTAATAATGGATGGACTTCTGGTATATCAGCTGTCTTGCACAAGCAAACCTATGCGAGTAAATTTATTTCATGGAATTTATAAACATTACTTTTGTGTACAGCAGGATTGAGGTATATAATAATCTTAATGTCATTTTCGATTGAAGAGTAACTAAATGAATTGAATTTTAATTGGATGTTTATCATTTAAAACAGGCAAAGTGGATTTTCGTTGATTACATGTACAATTTGAGTGAACTACTTGTGTGTACAAGTTATTGATATGTACTAAGTTATTGCCAACATTCGCATAAGTGGGAAAAGAATGCACTCTTTAGCTGACCTTTAGACTTGTATGTGTCAGTCCATATTAAACTTTACAATTTAAATTCACAATACATTCAAATTGATATGTAATTGATCACTACTGTATGCATTTATATTTGCAAGAGTATTTACTTTAAGTTCTCTGAGGACAAAAGTGTACATCAACATTTATCTGTCAAGATAATGGAAGCAATTTTTGGTCTTCAAAATCCAAGGTTTTTTTCCATACATCAATATTTGTCTGAACAAAAAAACTGTAAATATAACTTAGTGGTGATAACTGGTACACATCACAAAAAACCCTCTAAAAATCAGAACTTCAATTCACATGGCATGTAAACTAGAATTGTTTACCCACAGTTATTATAGGTGTATCTTGGGACTATTTTTTTATTTTCTGAAGTCCTTCAGTGTACACATGGTGTAATTATATCACTAAGGAAAACATTTTAAAAAATGTGTCTCCGCAACACTTATGTCAAATTTGGCATATATTGGTATTCAACCCCTTTTTCTAAGTTCACACAAGAGTGAAATATTTGGCTCACCCGACAGAATTTTAGCAAGTAAAGGGATCTCATCATGATTTAACTGTGTACCAAGTTCACATCTTTGCACAAAGATGTGAAGTCATATTCATTAAAAGAGCTTAAACACAAAGGTAAACCTGAGTTGTTAAGTACTAATGACCAATAAACAAGTAGACTGGAAAGCTATTTCTCCCATTCATTGGCAGGACATGAAAAATAGCAATAGCTGGTATACAGCTAATCTGGGTCTTTTCTCTATTTTTCTGAAGAAATGTATTTTCCAGGTTATAAATGTTGCAATGAATTATTTTTTGTTTATTTGATATGCATAGGTGTTAAATTAAAAATTGTATGTGAAAAAGATATGTAGTATGAATTATTAATCTTTCAGAAGTTCGAGCAAATTGGACATCACACGAAGAAAAAGTTTTAATGGAGAAATTTAGGAATATTATATATGATTTTTCGTCACCTGGAAATAAAGGATCTCTTCCAGGTAATTTGTTTAGTTCAACTGTCCCAAAAAGCCATTTGATGTATTGCCAATTACTCTGTGTTTTATGTCATTATTCATGTTTTCTTAAAACAAACATTTAAGCTTTTTGCCAATCTGAAATTCAACATGTCTGCCAGCTCAAATTATTTTGGGGCCCGGTGGTCGAGTAGTTAAGGTAGTTCGTCTACTATTGATCACGTGGTCTATCAACATTGAGGTGTCAGGTTCGAGTCTCACTGCATGCAGGTGAACTCAACTCCAATGTTAATTGACAAGGATTGCCAGTTTTCCTAGTGAAGGTCCGGGGTTTTCTTCTGGTCTTCTGGTTGCCCCCTAATAAAAACTGAATGCCACGATATAGCTGAAAAATTGCTGAAAGTGGCATTAAACAATATCCAAATAAACAAAAAAATAGAACTATTTTATCATTGATTATGCATATGATTATTTTATGTTAATTTAATACTATTATTTATCTGTGAATTTCTTTACAATCTTCTTTGATCTTTACCACCAATTAAAATATCAATGCTCAGTAAAACACAGATTCATGATACAAGGAGTTATTAACTTTATGATGCAATAAATCAGACTTGTCCAAATATTAAAAAGTTTTGCAATATATACAGTTTAACACCACCACTCCACATTGATGATGTAATAAGTCAACTATGGGGGTAACTTATTACTTGGTTTTATGCAGGCAGAAATTTTTATATATTTACAGTTTATATAAGCATCATTTTCTCAATTGGTGCAGATTAATCTTTCAATATCTCTATTTGTAAAGCTGTATTAAAATTGGAAAACACAAAAAGATACACCTGTTTGCCTAAAGTGTTTTAATGGGTTTCTAAAAGATAACAATTGTGGTAATTTCCTTCGAAGTCTTTCAAACCTATAACAATTGGGAAATGCACATAAGACCATATTTTTGTGTAAGTAAATGTGCAAACCAGGGTTATATTTGACAAATTATTATTGCAGTATCTGGGACATTCTTGGTTTTTGTAATCATGTTTCTAATGTCTTAGACCCATAATGTCTGCAAAAGCAATGCAGCTGTACTTACTCTATACTTGTTATCAACATTTTGCAGAGGTTTTTCATAAAATTTGCCTTTACCTAAAAATAAGTACCCAGTAGGGCCCATATCAATGAAGACCACCACCCACCAAAACACATCATGTTGGTAAATAATTCCAGTGTACATTATATTAAAATCGTGCCAATGAAAAGTGCTGAATTTTGCAGGGTATTTAATAGTGATGTGTACCAGTTATGGCCACAAGGTGTTATCTCATTTTTTTTGTCAAAGAGATCACCAAGATCATGGTTTGCCAAGATTAAGTCATTATAAAACACTTCTCACACAAAGTTTTGTTGTTACTTAAAACTTTTTTTATTCTTTTTAATCAGTAGAAATAAAATGCTAATTTAGAGGCATGTTTACTGTGAATAAGAACTAAATGGGGGCTCAAAAGTGTTCATGTATTGCTCTGATATCGTTATATTTTATGATTTCGTGACAAACACATATAATTTGCTTCTGAATATATGGCTTTTAATCATAGTTAGAGGTCTAACAATGCATCCCGATATTTAGATGTATGATCTGGAAATTTGGTACCTGAACTGATCTGACAATTCTGATCCGATTCTTTAAAATCTTTACCTATAATCTGAATGTGTATAAAAATAAAAGATGATGGCCTGAGACCACAATTATTTAGGCATATTTTTTTTTTATAACACAGTCAGTTAAATAAAATTCCACCTTTGAATTTGGAATGGCATTTGGTGGTCTGAAAGTACCATGCCACTTCCAAAATATATCCAACAATTAGAGAAGGTGAACATATGTAACTCCAGTCTCTGGAGCCAAGGTCATATTCGCTACTTTCTATGCTCTGTAACACTACCCTAAGGATATCACCTTTGCAACACATGCTTGACTCTTTTTAAAGCTCTTGAAGCATCACTAATTTCAGGGATGAAATCAGAGAGATACCGAAAACAGGAAATTTACACTTTTTCCACCAGACCAAATTACTTGTAATCCATCATATTTCATCAAATGTTTAATTTAAAAAAATTTTTCTAAGATCCTCTTTCCCAAAAGCCCAAAAAGCACCACAAAAATCAGAAAAAAGAAGAAAACAAGAACAAAAAATACTCCGTTTTATTTGAACTAATTCAACAATGAGATGCAATGAGCATAAATTTTTGTTGACGTACCTGATGGCAGAAAAACTGATTGCTCCAACATCTGATTGGAAGTCTGTTGTGTGGAATCTCTTTACTTTTCAAGAAATTAAAAAGGATGGCTTAGATCTGTAATAAAAAATGTTGATACCATCTACAAGGAATGATTTTTGTTCATTTGTGATTACTGGTACATCACCAGTATAGTTTTAAATGAGTTGATCTCAGCCTTGTTATACAACAATTGCTTTTGACAAATTAGCAAATAAGTATAGTGGTATTTTTTTTTTTATTTGATTAACTTTTCTTGAAGGCTGTAACTGTTGATTTTCCAATAATTTTTGCAAAAAAGCAAACTTGGTAGGTAGTCACTGTAATAGACTTGACTGTTATCTGGAAACAGAAAAACGCTATATATTGCCAAGCCTTTAAAAAATTGCTACTTACTAACCTCCAGAGGTTTTGCCTTATTAAATGTATAAGATCTCAATTCTTACAAATATGTATTGGGTGTTAACAATTAAACTTTTTTTTCTTTCTAGGAAGAAAAGAGATCTGGGATTTTCTTGCAAGTCAACCAGATGAGTTTTTGCAACATATGACCATGAAACAAAAGGTCAATAAGATACACACTAAACTGTTTAATGAAAGGGCAAAGATTCGGAGAAAAACATTTAATTATGAAACAGAGCTAAAGGAATGATGAAGTACACTTTTCCTTGCATGATTGTCTGTTTCTTTTTTTACCAAGAAAAATATAGAACTGGTGCTTTGTATATTGATAGCTTTTTCTATATCAATAGATATTAAGTTCTAATTAGCTAAATAATGGAGCTCCCTTTTTTTTTATGGATGGAGCTACCAAGAGGTCCCATTACTCGTATTGTAGCTAAGTTCTAATAATAGTTATGATACCTTCAGTTACAAAATGCTTTACCTGGAAAGTAAGGAAAGTTGTCATTTTATTAGTTTTTAATTAAGTTTCCCAAGCAAAGTTTGGTGACTTATTGATTTTGTTGCGTTTCTTATTATTATTAATATGAATGTAGGCGCAGCCAAAATGCGAGCATCGCACATGCTTATGTCGTTACTTCAGAGCTCCTAACAGTGCCTCTACATTTCGTTGATGACGTGATGTCTTATCTAATGTGTTGGTGGCATCACAAAACTCAATTTCAAATACAGCGTTTCAGATTGAAAAAAATTTGTCTGGCATTTTTGTAGTAATTTAAAAAATAAACACTTCAATTTTATCGATGTCAAAATTATTTTTTGTCTACTTTTATATTATATATTTTTTCATTCATCTAACAATATTTTCTTCGGATAGCTCAGCTACCATCCAAAATGGATTTGTTCATATGGATCACGTGACTTTTTTTACACACACGCATGTAACCGTATAGCTCTCATCTGAGATGCTTGCTATTATTACTAGTATTATTATTCTTATTACTATTATTATTATTATTATTCTTTCTTGCGCCGCCAACATTGTCCGGGGCACTTTTGTACTTTATACTTCACAGATTTTGGTCAAATTTTGCACAATGATAGACCCATATGAGATGTGGGTCCTAACCATTTTTCAAGTGTAGGGCCCCCAGCTACGCCCCTCCAAATACCTCAAAAATTGATTTTTTTTATACCCCCGCTCGACAGAGTCAGTGTTATATAGTGGTCCTCATGTCCGTCCATCCGTCGGTCCGTCCTTCCGTCCGTCCGTTCGTCCGTCCACATTTGCTTTCCGTATGATAATTCTAAAAGTTTACATCCGTTTTGAATGAAACTTTGGGATATTGTTATATATCATATTGGTAAGAAGCCTATTGATTTTGGGGGAAATCCGTCAAATTTCAAGGTCACAGTCCACGAAAAACGTTGGAGATTTTAACAAAAAAGTTGTTTCCGGACAATAATTCAAAAAGTTTACATCTGATTTGAATGAAACTTTGGGATATTGTCATATATCAGGTTGGTAAGAAGCCTATTTGGGGGAAATACGTCAAATTTCAAGGTCACAGTCCACGAAAAACCTCACAAATTTTTACAAAAAAGTTGTACCGGACAATAACTCAAAAAGTTTGCATTCAATTTGAATGAAACTTTGGGATATTGTTATATATCTGGTTTGTAAAAAGCCTTTTGATTTTGGGGGAAATCGGTTAGATTTCAAGGTCACAGTCTACGAAAAACGTTAGAAATTTTTACAAAAAAGTTGTTTCCGGACGATAACTCAAAAAGTTTGCATGTGATTTGAATGAAACTTTGGGATATTGTTATATATCAGGTTGGTAAGAAGCCTATTGATTTTGGGGGAAATCAGTCAAATTTCAAGGTCACAGTCTACAAAAAACATTAGAAATTTTTACAAAAAAGTTGTTTCCGGACAATAACTCAAAAAGTTTGCATCCGATTTTAATGAAACTGTAAAATATTGTTATATATTTTGTTGGTAAGAAGCCTATTGATTTTGGTGGAAATCTATCAAATTTCAAGGTCACAGTCCACGAAAAACATTAGAAATTTTTACAAAATGCGGGGGTATTTAGTGATCGCTAGATCGACTTTGTCTAGTTAATGTGTCAAAAGTAGTAAACATTCCTACATTATAACCATATATATTATAACTCCTTATGATTAGACGAAACATTTTGTACCATAGGGAGGTCCGAGGGGGTCATGCCCCACCCCGTCAAATGACAAATTTCTTAATATCTTGAAAACCATTGTGATCCCCACCCTATAACCATATATATTCTTACTTCTTATGATAAGACGAATCATTTGGTATCATGGAAGGGTTGGAGGGGGCCATGCCCATTTAAAAAATTAATTAATATCTTGAAAACCCTTGAGATCTCAAACCAATAACCATATACCCTACTTGCCCTCAAATACCAAAAAATTTATCTTGAAAACTATTGAGATCCACCATCCCAAATGACAAAACCCTTGATAGGTCATAGACAACTGTATGATTTGTGTTTCAGTTTATCTTTAATATGTGGGAGTTACCTATTGGAAACTTTGCTTCGGAGACTTAGTAACAGTTCACTGTTACAATTATTTATATTTTTTTCAATTTAGGAATTGCTTTACCTTGAAAGAGAAGAAAGTTGACATTTTTGTAGTTGTTATGATATATTCAGTTTACGAAAACATTTAGGTAGACAATTTTGTTTCTTTTTTTGACAATTTTGTGTCTTTTTTTTGCTTTTTTTTGATACATTAAAATTTACAAAATATTTTACCAGAATAGCCAGGAAAGACAAAATTTAATAGTTTCAGTTATATACTCAGTAACAGAATATTTTACCAGTATACATTTTTTAGCTTTTTTGTACATTCAGTTTAAGAAATGCTTTTACCTGGAAATCCAGGAGAGTAGACATTTCAGTAGCTTTTGATGATAAATCAAAGTTTGCTGGTAGATATTACAATTTGTATGATGTCACCCATTTCTACACATGTACCAAGTCTAAATATAAATCTTTTAAATTAGTTATAACATACAATATAATACAGCTGGTTTTTTTTTTTTTTGTCATGTTTGTTAATTTTTGTCAAATATCAATGTTTTTTTTTAAAATGCATTCCATATCATGTGTGAGATGAACTTTTACATCATTAAATATTAATTCCTTAGATATCGTGAACAAAATGTAATCTGTAACAAGTAAAAAAAGTGTAATTGTCAAGCTGCTGGATTTCAAAATTGGTACAAAGTTTATATTCTGCTTCCGGTAAGTGTGCATATAGACATCTCAGATCTAATCCGTTAAAGGGTGATAAACTTTTTTCATTTCATGTTTGCCTAATAGGGCAAAATTTTAGAAAGAGAAAAAATAATTAAACATAAAAGGAATTTTTGTTTTAGTTGTACTTCATAAGATACCAGGCAAATAAAGCTTTGTTTATCAAGTAATGTTTCTCTAATTGCCTTTTTATCTGTGTTGAGTTTAAAAATCGAATGTGTATTCAGAGTTTAGTAAAAAAATTGATCAGATCAGATGTTCTTCAGCCTGACTGGCTTCAGTTTAAACTAGACATGTATTTTTATTGTTGAAAAAATGTCAATGTATATTGTTTTAAATTTCTGTTATTTAGGGTTTAATAATTATGGGGAAAAACACTTATTTTTGCAAACCAGGGTGCCGTTTCATAAAGCGATCATTAGCATAACGTGCACATTTTCCCATTTAAAATGCATGGGATAACGAGCACATTAATTAGCGATCGCTTTATGAAACAGCACCCTGACGTTTTAAAAACATTCACCCAAGTTTCTTTGAATATTGATCAGAAGTAAAGAAAATATTTACATCATAAGGGATTTAGCATTACCTTGCTTCAGTGTATGCTAGATTGTTTTAAGTATATTCAGTGCACACTGGTGTAGTAATAATAATATTAGATTATTCATATTGCTTTTTAGCTCACCTGGACCAAAGGTCCATGTGAGCTATTGCCATCACTTGGAGTCCGTCGTCTGTCATCCGTCATAAACTTTTTATAAAAAAATCTCTTCTGAAACCACTGGGTTAATTTTTTCATACTTGGCCAAAATCATCCTTAGGGTTCCTAGTTTTAAATTTTTACCCAGAGTGTTGATCAGCGGACAAAGATGGCCCCTGTTACTAAAAATAGAACATGGGTGTCAACACATGTTTTTGTTCAATATCTAAAAAATTATAAAAGCTATAGAGAAAGCCGTTACTTCAAATTGATCAGCACATTAATGTCTACAATAGTTGCTACTAGTGTGAAGTTGTGTAAGCGCTTTCTGTAACAGTTATTGCCCGTTAATAAGGGATTAAAAAATTTGCATTATTTATAATACAACTTGAAACCTATCAAACCTAAAGTGTAACAGTAAATTGCAAAAATGATCAGGAATACAAGTTCTACAATTCACTTAATTGGTCTGAAATTGTCAGATGACTTCTTATAGTAGTTATTGCCCTAAAATGGCATTTTTTAATGAAATGTTCCATTTTTGTCCTGTCACTTTGATTGTTTGTTTGTTTGATGGTGTTTAACGCCACTTTCAGCAATTTTTCAGCTATATCATGGCGTCCAGTTTTTTTTTGGGGGAGGAAGCCGGAGTACCCGGAGAAAACCCCCGACCTGCGGTAGGAAAACTGGCAATCCTTGTCAATTAAGATTGGAGTCGAATACACCCTGCCTGCAGTGAGAATCAAACCCGCAATCTCGGTGTTGACAGACCACGTGGTCAATAGTAGACGAACTACCTTGACCACTCAGCCACCGAGGCCCCCCTGTCACTTTGAGACTATTACAGCTAGACTGAAACTGTTTATTACCAAAATGATTAGCAATACAAGCCCTACAATTCATTTAATTGGGCAGATGACACCATTAGGAGGTATTGCCCTTTAATAAAAATTTTTGGTGAAATTTGTAGTTTTTGCCCTGTAACTTATATGCCATAACAGCTAGATAGAAACTGTAAATTGCACAAATGATCAGCTAAGCAAGGCCTACAAATCATTGCTTAGACCAAAATTGTTAGATGAATCTTTATAGGCATTATTGCCCTTTAATTACGAATTTGGACAAATTAATTGCTATAACAACTAGACTGAAACTGTAAATTGCAAGAATTTAAATATAGTTGAAGTCATTTGTGTTCCATGTGGGTGAATACATGCTCATGGGAGCCTCTAGTTTTTTTTTAACATTCTGTATTTTGTAAAACAAGCCCTAGGGAATACTATGTTGTAATATGGAAAATAATGCAGAAAACTTGTTTATTGATATTAAGATTACTATGACTTGATTAGGGTCTTTTATGAATTCTCCTTCGTTTAAATTCCTATATCTTCTGTATTGTTAAAATGGTTCTTTAATTGGTTGTATGTTTGATTTTGTTTGGGCAGAAATAATATTGTGGAAATCACTCAACCCTCATTTAAAATTTGTGATATTTTGTAGTACATGTAGATTCTTACTGTTGGTTAAAATGAAATCATTGAGTGTCGGACTTGCCCCTTTTGTAAAGCATGTTGGTTCTTTGACAATATTTTCTAAATAACAAATATCACACCTTTTGTCTGCTTTTAATAAATCATAATTTAAATCGCCTAAAAACATAATATGGTAATATCTTACAGAAATTGTATCATATGTTTTAATGAGAAAACATTGTCTGTGATAGTTTGTGGTCTGTACAGTCCACAGATCAGCCACTTTTTGTCATTTATAGAAATTTCAAATGATAAGGATTCAATTGTCTCACATTCAAGGTCTTTTTTTGGTCACAGGTTAGATCTGATTTTAAATACATGGCAAGACCGCCACCATTAGCTGTTCGATCTTTTCTCCATAGGTGGTAATTGTCGACTTTAAATTCCACATCAGGGAAAGAGTTGTCTGTCTTGGTTTCTGCTATAATAAGAAGGTCAACTACATATGCAAGTAACAGATCTATGACGGAGGAGAACTTGTATCTCAAACTGTTTATGTTTAAGTAAGCATATAGAAATTTGACGTTGTTCCTCAATTTCACGGATCAGTGACTACATTAAAATTTTTGGATTAAGGCAGTTCCTGATGAATAATACATGGCTGTCTAGTAGGTGTCACCTGACCTTGACCTCAATTTTACAGTCCAGTGACTACGTTACAGTTTTTGGTTTAAGGCATTTCCTATGTAAACATGAATGGTAGGATTACAATATTTTGGATATAGACGTGCCGGTGGCTGATGAATAGTACATGACTGTCTGGTAGGTGTCGATTTACCTTGACCTCAATTTTACGATCCAGTGACTAGGTCAAAAATTAGGATAAGGTCAATTCCTATACCCATGCATTGTATATTTTAAAAGACACTTGAATGTAATTTACATGTTGCTCATTAAGTAATATTTCAATACTGTTGCGGAATGCAGGTGAGCCATTTTTCTGTGTCCACACCCGTTACTAGTATTAAAAATTATCACAAGTGAAGTTTATCACATTCCAACTGACCATTAACTTATAGGGCTCTTAATGGTAATTTTGTTTAATTTACTTGGTTAATTGCATATTTGGCATTTTTAAAGTCATTATAAACCTTCATTTTTCTCAGTCTTTTTTCCATGTTTTTCATACAACAAATGTATGAAATACAGAGAATGGTCTCTGACTCAAATGATTAATGCTTTGAATAATAAATAATATTATTCTATATTTTATGTATACCAACAACCAAAAATATAATAATAATAATAAGTTTTATTTAAAGTCGGTAAATAAGTTACAACAAAGTGACAAACACGAGCTCCAAAGAGCTTTTGACCGACATATGTACCATATATATGTAAGTACGTGTGTGAACGTAACCAAATTGTATTTGTATTAATATATCCTGTAGATTTTGAATTCTTTGTATTTGTATTAATATATATCCTGTAGATTTTGAATTCTTTGAAATGTTAATTCATCTGTACCTACACATAATTATGTAACATAGAAGTATACAAATTAAATCAATATAAAAAAAGTTGATTTTCCAGTGTAATCCAATTTGTAGATTTCGACTTAGCCCAGTTATTTTTTTTGACTCCATACTTTTCCAGTGGCAGTCAAAATTGTATTTCCTGTGACCCATCCCACCCCCATTTTCCCTTGATTTATTGTTTGTTTACTTGTTCCCGTCCTTAATATAGCTGAAATACTGCTCGCTGGACAAATCAGACATCCAGTCGATCAATCAATCGATTGATTGATGTTTGCTTTACATAGAGGAGTATTTCGGCTAAATATGCTAAATACATGACGGAACAATTTAAAAAACAATTAAACAATTCGGGGAAGATGGATTTTGTTTGTTTGTTTGAATGTTGTTTAACGCCACTTTCAGCAACTTTTCAGCTATATCAAGGCGGCCAGTTTTTTTGGGGGGAGGAATCCTTGTCAGTTTAGATTAGAGTCATGTTCACCCTGCCCGCAGTGAGACTAGACCCGCAATCTCAGTGTTGACAGACCATGTGATCAAAAGTTGACGAACTACCTTAACCATTCGGCCACCGAGGTCTGCCCCTATAAAGGTATGGAGTAGCGGTGGTAAAGGAATCGATGGGATATGGAAGTAAAGCGATGGAGTCGCAGTAGTAAAGGGATGGAGTAATAATGGTAGTAAAGTAATAGAGAAACAGTATTAAAAGGAAGGAGCAATAATAGCAGTTTAGTGATGGATTAATAGTAGTAATGAGATGGAGTACCGGAAGTAAAGGGATGGAGTAATGTATTAGAAGGATGGAGTAACAGTATTAAAGGGATAGAGTATCAATACTAAAAGGATGTAGTAACGGTGGTAAAGGAATCGATGGATAATAGAAGTAAAGAGATGGAGTAACGGTAGTTAATGGAATAACAGTAGCCAAGGGATAGAGTAACGTATAGTAAAAGGATGTCGTAACAGTAGTGAAGGGATACTGAGTAACGCATTAAACGGATGTAATTACAGTTGCAAAGGCATGGGTATACAGTTACAAAAAGATGAAGCAACACTGTAAAAAGATGTGGTAAAGGGATAGAGTAACGTAGTAAAAGGATTTAGTAACAGTAATAAAGGGATGGAGGGACAATGGCAAAGGATAGAGTAATATAGTAAAGGGATGCAGCAACAGTAGTAAAGGTATGGAGTAACGTAGTAACAGGATGTTGTAAAAGTAGTAAATGGATGGATGAACAGTAGAAAGGAATGAAGTAATACGGTAAAGGGATGGAGTAACGGTAGTAAAGGGACGTAGAAACAGTAGTAAAGGGATAGAGTAGTGGTAGTAAAGTGATGATGGAAAAACGGTAGTAAAAGATTGAGATATTGTAGTATAGTGATGGATTAACAGAGCAATGGTAGTAAAAATGTAGTAACAGTAGTAAAGAGATGGAGTAAAAGGACTAAAGGGTTGGAGGATAAGTAGCAAAAGGAAACAGTAACACAGTAAAGGGATGGAGTAACAGTAGTAAAGGGGTGCGTCTTTTTACCACAGGCCACCACAGGCCACCACAGGCTACCACAGGCCACCACAGGCCACCTTTTTATAACATAATATGACATTGTATTATATATTTTATTGAAATATAGAAAAATTAATAGAAAAATACAGATTTAATAGCAATATTTGTGGTTAGATTTAATAATATCTACGTGAGACAATGTGCAGTTGCGTACCACAGGCCTGCTATAATTACACCACAGGCCTGCTATAATTATACCACAGGCCATCGTTTAAAGCCATAGAAACTTTGTTTATCAAATCTGGAGTTGATCTTGGCTTCCAGTTGGTGGATACTTTCATGACGCGGTTCATCGATTCTGCATTGTTATTAGTCCATAGTTTATCGCTGTCAATTCGCTGGTTAGGTTCAGTCCTTGATTCTGGGTTTGAGATGACGTTCGAAGTATTTGTATAACGCAACTTTCAGCAATTTTTCAGCTATATCATTTATAATAAAAAAACCTCGACCTCGGATTGGGAACGATTTGACTGATCTGACTGATTGATAACTGATTGCTGACGGATTTTAGAACGCTGACGGATCGCTGACGGATTGCTAAAAGTGTTTCGTTTTCAATCTCAAGTACTGTACTGATATAATATGCTTAATATACAGACATAAAAAAAAATAAAAAATAAATACAGATTTACAATTACAATTCTTCACTTATGAACAAATTTTAACTTTTTTTAATTATAAAAATAAATTGTTCAATAGCATAAAAAAGCAAAAATACACAACATATTCAGCTTGATGGTAAACATGTAAAGTTTAGATATATATATATCAAACTGCTAGTTAATAATTAAACAAATCACATAAAATTATTAATGAATTAGTTTTACCTTATAAACATTTGTGACACACGTGTTATTTAGAACAAAGAAAAGGTATTGAAATTTAACCTATTCTGTGTCATTCTGATAAAGCGTGTACTGTCATAAACTTGTATTCTCTGTACAGGATGTTTATTGAACAGCTTATTCATTAAAACTTGACATGAAAACAATATTTTGTGTAAAAATACACATTGCAAGATGAGAAATTTTTTTTATGAGCAGCTATATTATTTTCATAGAGAGACACTCGAAATTTTCGACATGTAGGCACATCGAAGAAATTATTTTAGTGCTCCATTGCTTTAAAACGGGTCCATAGAAATACCGCAAACTACTAGTTAGTGCACTAACAATATGAAGGATAAAAATAATAACCACAAACAACATATAATATCAAAGAATAATGCATAAATATAGTTTTTACCAAATTTGGTATTTTTTTATTATGTAGTTTCAGAGAGAAAGTTTTGAATCGTGAAAAATGTAATTCCATTAACACATTAACTAGAACTTATAAACTATAAATATATAAATTATAAAACTTAGCCACAAATTGTCATTTAAAATAAATCAATGATGAAACAACCGCCACACGCCCCGACTTCAAAGGATTATGCAGCGCGTGCCAATTGAATCACAATACACATTCAAACCGTCCCAGTAAAAAAAAATACATATTGCACTTTTTTTAAAACAAATGTATATGACACATTTTGGTATAAAACTATTCTCATGTTAATTTTGTAGTTAATTAATAAGGTAATCTTGGGTATTTTGGGGTATGTTTGGGTATTCTTAAGTTATTTCTATGGACCGGAATAATTTGTCGAAAAAAAAGAAATCAACAACTTATCTTAGACATACAAAAATGAATTTTACTTACCACTCTTAGTCTTTGGAGGGAGGAGGCATACGTGTAAACACCGACTTCCTTGTTGAAGCATTCATTACAGATATACGGATTTTGTGGCATGCACACATACTCGATGTCGGCTAGTGTAAGATTCTGGCATCTATAGTGGTACCATCCATTACATGCTTCACACTTAACGGAATCTTGGACACAGTTGCCCCTACAGTCTCTACATGGCCAGAAAACTGACCTCGAACTGTATTTGATACGACGTTTAGGCATGGTAGAATATAATGAATTTATAGCAATCGAATTGAAATAGCAGAAGAAGTTGTGTCCTTGTGCATTTCGTTTTATATTCTAGTAAAACAATAGATTTCATAATCAACCTATAATATGTTTAATATCTGTTAGCAAAACACAATGATTACAACCAATAGAAGTGATTTTTTTTTTGTTTTCTTATGAGTAACATTGGTCCAATAAATTCGAATTTCAGTAATTTATGGCTTCAAAATTATTAGAATAAGAAACAAACATACATGTTTTATCTCAAAGGTCTTCACTTAAAATGTATTGTTTTAGAGACAAGCTCTGGCAAACCATTGAAAGTGCTAAAACTACACTGGACAGAATAGAGACAGTTAGATTCAATCAACGTAGATACTTCAAAAACAGTTACTAAACAATAGAAGGACAAAGACTACTTATTATTGTGTGATTTTAATTTGTATGTTGTTTTAACATTTATCAAATGTACCTGTACATGGTAGTTTAGACAACTAAAGGACATAAATAAATAAATAAATAAATAAATAAATAAATAAATAAATAAATAAATAAATAAATAAATAAATAAATAAATAAATAAATAAATAAATAAATAAATAAATAAATAAATAAATAAATAAATAAATAAATAAATAAATAAATAAATAAATAAACGGTGGCCTGTGGTACAATTAGCTGGCCTGTGGTACGCAAACATGTCTCACCTTTGACCTAGATCTAATTAAATCAAAGCACAAATATTGATATTAAATCTTTATTTTTTTAATATATTTTTCTATATTTCAATAAAATATATAATACAATGTCATATTATGTTATAAAAAGGTGGCCTGTGGTAGGCCTGTGGTGGCCTGTGGTAGCCTGTGGTGGCCTGTGGTAAAAAGACGCACCGGTAGTAAAGGGATAGAGTAAAGGTAGTAAAGAGCAGGAGAAATGGTAGTAGAAGGTTGAGATATCGGTGGATTAACAGTAGTAACGGGATGAAGTAACGGTAGTAAAGGAATGGATTAACAGTAGAAAGGATTGAAGTAATATAGTTAAGGGATATAGTTACAGTAGTAAAGGGATAGAGTAACACGGTAAAGGGACGCAGAAACTGTAGCAAAGGCATAGAGTAGTGGTAGTAAAGTGATGATGAAGAAACGGAAGTAAAAGGTTGAGATATGGTAGTATAGTGATGGATTACCAGTAGTAATGGGGTGGAGTCAGGTAGTATAAAAATGTAGCGACAGTAGTAAAGGGTTGGAGGAAAAGAAGCAAAGGAATGTAGTAACATAGTAAAAGGATGCAGTAACAGTAGTACAGGTATGGAGTAACATATAAAAAGATGGAGTAACAGTAGTAACGGGATGGAGTAACGGTAGTAAAGGGATGGAGTAACAGTAGTACAGTAGTAAAGGGATGGAGTAACGGCAGTAAAGGGATGGAGTAACAGTAGTAACAGGATGGAGTGACAAAAGTTAAGGAACGTAGTAACAGTTGTAAATGGATGGAGTAACGGTAGTAAACGGATGTAGTTACAGTAGTAAAGGGATGGAGTAACGGTAGTAAAGGGATGGAGTAACAGTTGTAACAGGATGGAGTAACGGTAGTAAAGGGATGGAGTAACAGAAGTAAAGGAATGTAGTAACAGTAGTAAAGGGATGGAGCAACGGTAGTAAAGGGATGTGGTAACAGTAGTAAAAGAATGGGGTAACGGTAGTAAAGGGATGGAATAACGGTAGTAAAGGGATGGAGTAACAGTAGTAAAGGGATGGAGTAACGGTAGTAAAGGATGTAGTAACAGTAGTAACGCTAGTAAAGAAATGGAGTAACAGTAGTAAAGAAATGGAGTAACAGTAGTAAAGGAATGGAGTAACGGTAGTAAAGGCATGTAGTAACAGTGGTAAAGGGATGGAGTTACAGTAGTAAAGGGATGGAGTAACAGTAGTAAATGGATGGATGAACAGTAGAAAGGAATGAAGTTACATGGTAAAGAGATGCAGTAACAAGAGTAAGGGATGGATTACAAGTAGTAACGGAATATAGTAAAGGAAGTAAAGGAATGTAGTAACTGTAGTAAAGGGATGGATTAATGGTAGTAAAGGGATGTAGTAACAGTAGTAAAGGGATGGAGTAACAGTAGTAACGGGATGGAGTAACGGTAGTAGGACGTTGAGATATCGGTAAATTAACAGTAGAAATAGGATGCAGAAACGATAGTAAAGAAATGGAGTAACAGTAGTAAAGGAATGGAGTAACGGTAGTAAAGGGATGTAGTAACATATAAAGGGATGGAGTAACATATAAAGAGATAGAGTAACGGTAGTAAAAGGATGCAATAACAGTAGTAAAGATATGGAGTAACATATACAAGGATGGAGTAACAGAAGTAAAGGGATAGAAGAGCCATTGTAGTAAAGAGATAAAGAAATGGTAGTAGAAGGTTGAGATATAGGTGGATTAAGAGTAGTAACGGAAGGGAGTAAAGGTAGTAAAGGGATGGAGTAACAGTAGTAAAGGTATGTAGTCACAGTAGTAAAGGAATGGAGTAACGGTAGTAAAGGGATAGAGCAATGGTAGTAAAAGAATGGAGTAACAGTAGTAACGGGATGGAGTAACGGTAGTAAAAGGATGCAATAACAGTAGTAAAGTTATGGAGTACTAGTAACATATAAAGGGATGGAGTAACAGTAGTAAAGAGATAGAGTAATGGTAGTAAAGAGATGGAGAAATGGTAGTAAAAGGTTGAGATATCGGTGGATTAACAGTAGAAACAGAATGGAATAACGGTAGTTAAGGGATGGAGTAACAGTAGTAAAGGTAGGTAGTAAAGAGATGTAGTCACAGTAGTAAAGGGATGGAGTAACGGTAATAAAGGGATAGAGTAATGTTAGTAAGAGGATGTAGTAACAGTAGTAACGGGATGGAGTAACGGTAGTGAAAGGATGGAGTAACAGTAGTAACGGGATGGAGTAACGGTAGAAAAGGGATTGAGTAACAGTAGTAAGGGGATGTAGTAACAGTAGTAACGGGATGGAGTAAAGGTAGTAAACGGATGGAGTAACAGTAGTAAAGGGATGGAGTAACAGTAGTAAAGGGATGTAGTAACAGTAGTAAAGGGATGGAGTAACAGTAGTAACAGGATGGAGTAACAGTAGTAAAAGAATGTAGTAACAGTAGTAAAGGGATGGAGTAACAGTAGTAACAGGATGGAGCAACGGTAGTAAAAGAATGTAGTAACAGTAGTAAAGGGATGGAGTAACGGTAGTTAAGGGATGTGGTAACAGTAGAAAAGGGATGGAGTAACGGTAGCAAAGGGATGGAGTAACGGTAGTAAAGGGATGGAGTAACAGTAGTAACAGGATGGAGTAACGGTTGTAAAGGGAAAGAGTAACAGTAGTAACAGGATGGAGTAACAGTAGTAACAGGATGGAGTAACGGTTGTAAAGGGAAAGAGTAACAGTAGTAACGGGATGGAGAAACGTAGTAAAGGATGGAGTAACAGTAGTAACGGTAGTAAAGGGATGGAGTTACGGTAGTAAAGGAATGTAGAAACAGAAGTAAAGGGATGGAGTAACAATAGTAACGGGATGGAGTAACGGTAGTAAAGGAATGTAGAAACAGAAGTAAAGGGATGGAGTAACAATAGTAACGGGATGGAGTAACGGTAGTAAAGGATGGAGTAACAGTAGTAACGGGATGGAGTAACGGCAGGAAAGGGATGGAGTAACAGTAGTAAATGGTTGGAGGAAAAGTAGCGAAATGGAAGTAGTAACATAGTAAAAGGATGCAGTAACAGTAGTAAAGGGATAGAGTAGTGGTAGCAAAATGATGATGGAAAAACGATAGTAAAAGGTTGAGATATGGTAGTATAGTGATGGATTAACAGTAGTAAAGGGATAGAGTAACGTAGTAACAGGATGTTGTAACAATAGTAAATGGATGTAGTAACAGTAGTAAATGGATGGATGAACAGTAGAAAGGAATGATTGTTTGTTTGTTTGTATGTTCGATGGTGTTGAACGCCACTTTCAGCAATTTTCAGCTATATCATTGCGTCCAGTTTTTATTGGGGGAGGAAGCCGGGGTACCCGAAGAAAACCCCGACCTGCGGTAGGAAAACTGGCAATCCTTGTCAATTAAGATTGAAGTCGAGTAAACCCTGTCTGCAGTGAGAATCGAACCCGCAATCTCAGTGTTGACAGACCCGTGATCAATAGTAGACGAACTACCTTTACCACTCGGCCACCGAGGCCCCAGAAAGGAATGAAGTAACATGGTAAACGGATGTAGTAACAAGAGTAAGGGATGTATAAAAGTAGTAACGGGATAGAGTTATGTAGTAAAGGGATGTAGTAACAGTAGTAACGGGATAGAGTAAAGGTAGTAAAGGGATGTAGTACTAGTAGTAACGAGATGGAGTAACAGTAGTAACGGGATGTAGTAACAGTAGTAAAGGGATGGAGTAACAGTAGTAACGGGATGTAGTAACAGTAGTAAAGGGATGGAGTAACGGTAGTAAAAGGATGCAGTAACGGTAGTAAAGGAATTTAGTAACAGTAATAAAGGGATGGAGCAACGGTAGTAAAGGGATGTAGTAACAGTAGTAAAGGGATGGAATAACGGTAGTAGAAGGTTGTGATATCGGAGGATTAACAGTAGTAACGGGATGGAGTAACGATAGTAAAGAAATGGAGTAACAGAAGTAAAGAAATGGAGTAACAGTAGTAAAGGAATGGAGTAACGGTAGTAAAGGGATGTAGTAACAGTGGTAAAGGGATGGAGTAACAGTAGTAAAGGGATGGAGTAACGGTAGTAAAGGGATGTAGTTACAGTAGTAAAGGGATGTAATAACAGTAGTAACGGGATGAAGTAACAGTAGTAACAGGATGGAGTAACGGTAGTAAACGGATGGAGTAACAGTAGTAAAGGGATGGAGTAACAGTAGTAACAGGATGGAGTAACGGTAGTAAAGGGATGGAGTAACAGTAGTAACATGATGGAGTAACGGTAGTAAAGGGATGGAGTAACAGTAGTAAAGGGATGGAGTAACAGTAGTAACAGGATGGAGTAACAGTAGTAAAGGGATGGAGTAACAGTAGTAACAGGCTGGAGTAACGGTAGTAAACGGATGTAGTTACAGTAGTAAAGGGATGGAGTAACGGTAGTAAAGGGATGTAGTTACAGTAGTAAAGGGATGTAATAACAGTAGTAACGGGATGGAGTAACAGTAGTAACAGGATTGAGTAACGGTAGTAAACGGATGGAGTAACAGTAGTAAAGGGATGGAGTAACAGTAGTAACAGGATGGAGTAACGGTAGTAAAGGGATGGAGTAACAGTAGTAACAGGATTGAGTAACGGTAGTAAACGGATGGAGTAACAGTAGTAAAGGGATGGAGTAACAGTAGTAACAGGATGGAGTAACAGTAGTAAAGTGATGGAGTAAAAGTAGTTACAGGATGGAGTAACGGTAGTAAAGGGATGGAGTAACGGTAGTAAAGGGATGGAGTAACAGTAGTAACAGGATGGAATAACGGTAGTAAAGGGATGGAGTAACGGTAGTAAAAGGATGCAGTAACGGTAGTAAAGGAATTTAGTAACAGTAATAAAGGGATGGAGTAACAGTAGTAAGGGGATGGAGTAACAGTAGTAAATGGATGGATGAACAGTAGAAAGGAATGAAGTAACATGGTAAAGAGATGTAGTAACAAGAGTAAGGGATGGATTAAAAGTAGTAACGGCATATAGTAACGGTAGTAAAGGAATGTAGTAACAGTAGTAAAGGGATGGAGTAACGGTAGTAAATGGATAGAGCAATGGTAGTAAAAGAATGGAGTAACAGTAGTAACGGGAAATAGTAACGGTAGTAAAGGAATGTAGTAACAGTAGTAAAGGGATGGAGTAACGGTAGTAAAGGGATGTAGTAACAGTAGTAAAGGGATGGAGTAACGGTAGTAAAGGGATGTAGTAACAGTAGTAAAGGGATTCAGTAATGGTAGGAAAGGGATAGAGCAACGGTAGTAAAAGAATGGAGTAACAGTAGTAACGGGATGGAGTAACGGTAGTAAAGAGATGGAGAAACAGTAGTAACGGGATGTAGTAACAGTAGTAACGGGATGGAGTAACGGTAGTAAAGGGATGGAGTAACAGTAGTAACGGGATGGAGTAACAGTAGTAACGGGATGTAGTAACAGTAGCAAAGGGATGGAGTAAAAGTAGCGGGATGTAGTAACAGTAGTAAAGGGATGGAGTAACGGTAGTAAAAGGATGTAGTAACAGTAGTAAAGGTATGGTGTAACATATAAAGGAATGGAGTAATATTAGTAAAGAGATGGCGAAATGGTAGTAGAAGGTTGATATATCGGTGGATTAACAGTCGAAACGGGATGGAGTAACGGTAATAAAGGGATGGAGTAACAGTAGTGAATGATGGAGTAACGGTAGTAAAGGGATGTAGTAACAATAGTAAAGGAATGGAGTAACGGTAGTAAAAGGATGCAATAACAGTAGTAAAGTTATGGAGTACTAGTAACATATAAAAGGATGGAGTAACAGTAGTAAAGAGATAGAGTAATGGTAGTAAAGAGATGGAGAAATGGTAGTAGAAGGTTGAGATATCGGTGGATTAACAGTAGTAACAGAATGGAATAACGGTAGTTAAGGGATGGAATAATAGTAGTAAAGGTAGGTAAAAAAGAGATGTAGTCACACTAGTTAAGGGATGGAGTAACGGTAATAAAGGGATAGAGTAATGTTAGTAAAAGGATGTAGTAACAGTAGTAACGGGATGGAGTAACGGTAGTGAAGGGATGGAGTAACAGTAGTAAAGGGATGGAGTAACGGTAGTAACGGGATGGAGTAACGGTAGTAACGGGATGTAGTAACAGTAGTAACGGGATGGAGTAAAGGTAGTAAAGGGATGGAGTAACAGCAGTAGTGTGATGGAGTAACAGTAGTAACATGATGGAGTAACAAAAGTAAAGTAATGTAGTAACAGTAGTAAATGGATGGAGTAACGGTAGTAAAGGGATATAGTTACAGTAGTAAAGGGATGTAGTAACGGTAGTAAAGTGAAGGAGTAACAGTAGTAAAAGGATGGAGTAACGGTAGTAAAGGGATGTAGTTACAGTAGAAAAGGGATGGAGTAACGGCAGTAAAGGAATGTAGTAACAGTAGTAAAGGGATGTAGTAACGGTAGTAAAGGGATGTGGTAACAGTAGTAAAGGGATGGAGTAACGGTAGCAAAGGGATGGAGAAACGGCAGTAAAGGGATGGAGTAACAGTAGTAAAGGAATGGAGTAACGGTAGTAAAGGGATGTAGTAACATATAAAGGGATGGAGTAACATATAAAGAGATAGAGTAACGGTAGTAAAAGGATGCAATAACAGTAGTAAAGATATGGAGTAACATATACAGGGATGGAGTAACAGAAGTAAAGGGATAGAAGAGCCATGGTAGTAAAGAGATAAAGAAATGGTAGTAGAAGGTTGAGATATAGGTGGATTAAGAGTAGTAACGGAAGGGAGTAAAGGTAGTAAAGGGATGGAGTAACAGTAGTAAAGGTATGTAGTCACAGTAGTAAAGGAATGGAGTAACGGTAGTAAAGGGATAGAGCAATGGTAGTAAAAGAATGGAGTAACAGTAGTAACGGGATGGAGTAACGGTAGTAAAAGGATGGAGTAACAGTAGTAACGGGATGAAGTAACGGTAGTAAAGGGATGGAGTAACAGTAGTTACGGGATGTAATAACAGTAGTAACGGGATGGAGTAACGGTAGTAAAGGGATGGAGTAACAGTAGTAACGGATGTAGTAACAATAGTAAAGGAATGGAGTAACGGTAGTAAAAGGATGCAATAACAGTAGTGAAGTTATGTAGTACTAGTAACATATAAAGGGATGTAGTAACAGTAGTAAAGAGATAGAGTAATGGTAGTAAAGAGATGGAGAAATGGTAGTAAAAGGTTGAGATATCGGTGGATTAACAGTAGTTACAGAATGGAATAACGGTAGTTTAATGATGGAGTAACAGTAGTAAAGGTAGGTAGTAAAGAGATTTAGTCACAGTAGTAAAGGGATGGAGTAACGGTAATAAAGGGATAGAGTAATATTAGTAAGAGGATGTAGTAACAGTAGTAACGGGATGGAGTAACGGTAGTGAAAGGATGGAGTAACAGTAGTAACGGGATGGAGTAACGGTAGAAAAGGGATTGAGTAACAGTAGTAAGGGGATGTAGTAACAGTAGTAACGGGATGGAGTAAAGGTAGTAAACGGATGGACTAACAGTAGTAAATGGATGGAGTAACAGTAGTAAAGGGATGTAGTAACAGTAGTAAAGGGATGGAGTAACAGTAGTAACAGGATGGAGTAACAGTAGTAAAAGAATGTAGTAACAGTAGTAAAGGGATAGAGTAACAGTAGTAACAGGATGGAGTAACGGTAGTAAAAGAATGTAGTAACAGTAGTAAAGGGATGGAGTAACGGTAGTTAAGGGATGTGGTAACAGTAGAAAAGGGATGGAGTAACGGTAGCAAAGGGATGGAGTAACGGTAGTAAAGGGATGGAGTAACAGTAGTAACAGGATGGAGTAACGGTTGTAAAGGGAAAGAGTAACAGTAGTAACGGGATGGAAAAACGTAGTAAAGGATGGAGTAACAGTAGTAACGGTAGTAAAGGGATGGAGTAACGGTAGTAAAGGAATGTAGAAACAGAAGTAAAGGGATGGAGTAACAGTAGTAACGGGATGGAGTAACAATAGTAACGGGATGGAGTAACGGTAGTAAAGGATGGAGTAACAGTAGTAACGGGATGGAGTAACGGCAGGAAAGGGATGGAGTAACAGTAGTAAATGGTTGGAGGAAAAGTAGCGAAATGGAAGTAGTAACATAGTAAAAGGATGCAGTAACAGTAGTAAAAGTATGGAGTAACATTTAAAGGGATGGAGTAAACCGTAGTAAATGGACGTAGAAACATTAGTAAAGGGATAGAGTAGTGGTAGCAAAATGATGATGGAAAAACGATAGTAAAAGGTTGAGATATGGTAGTATAGTGATGGATTAACAGTAGTAAAGGGATAGAGTAACGTAGTAACAGGATGTTGTAACAATAGTAAATGGATGTAGTAACAGTAGTAAATGGATGGATGAACAGTAGAAAGGAATGATTGTTTGTTTGTTTGTATGTTCGATGGTGTTGAACGCCACTTTCAGCAATTTTCAGCTATATCATGGCGTCCAGTTTTTATTGGGGGAGGAAGCCGGGGTACCCGAAGAAAACCCCGACCTGCGGTAGGAAAACTGGCAATCCTTGTCAATTAAGATTGAAGTCGAGTAAACCCTGTCTGCAGTGAGGATCGAACCCGCAATCTCAGTGTTGACAGACCCGTGATCAATAGTAGACGAACTACCTTTACCACTCGGCCACCGAGGCCCCAGAAAGGAATGAAGTAACATGGTAAACGGATGTAGTAACAAGAGTAAGGGATGGATAAAAGTAGTAACGGGATAGAGTTATGTAGTAAAGGGATGTAGTAACAGTAGTAACGGGATAGAGTAAAGGTAGTAAAGGGATGTAGTACTAGTAGTAACGAGATGGAGTAACAGTAGTAACGGGATGTAGTAACAGTAGTAAAGGGATGGAGTAACAGTAGTAACGGGATGTAGTAACAGTAGTAAAGGGATGGAGTAACGGTAGTAAAAGGATGCAGTAACGGTAGTAAAGGAATTTAGTAACAGTAATAAAGGGATGGAGCAACGGTAGTAAAGGGATGTAGTAACAGTAGTAAGGGGATGTAGTAACAGTAGTAACGGGATGGAGTAAAGGTAGTAAACGGATGGAGTAACAGTAGTAAATGGATGGAGTAACAGTAGTAAAGGGATGTAGTAACAGTAGTAAAGGGATGGAGTAACAGTAGTAACAGGATGGAGTAACAGTAGTAAAAGAATGTAGTAACAGTAGTAAAGGGATAGAGTAACAGTAGTTAAGGGATGTGGTAACAGTAGAAAAGGGATGGAGTAACGGTAGCAAAGGGATGGAGTAACGGTAGTAAAGGGATGGAGTAACAGTAGTAACAGGATGGAGTAACGGTTGTAAAGGGAAAGAGTAACAGTAGTAACGGGATGGAGAAACGTAGTAAAGGATGGAGTAACAGTAGTAACGGTAGTAAAGGGATGGAGTAACGGTAGTAAAGGAATGTAGAAACAGAAGTAAAGGGATGGAGTAACAGTAGTAACGGGATGGAGTAACAATAGTAACGGGATGGAGTAACGGTAGTAAAGGATGGAGTAACAGTAGTAACGGGATGGAGTAACGGCAGGAAAGGGATGGAGTAACAGTAGTAAATGGTTGGAGGAAAAGTAGCGAAATGGAAGTAGTAACATAGTAAAAGGATGCAGTAACAGTAGTAAAAGTATGGAGTAACATTTAAAGGGATGGAGTAAACCGTAGTAAATGGACGTAGAAACAGTAGTAAAGGGATAGAGTAGTGGTAGCAAAATGATGATGGAAAAACGATAGTAAAAGGTTGAGATATGGTAGTATAGTGATGGATTAACAGTAGTAAAGGGATAGAGTAACGTAGTAACAGGATGTTGTAACAATAGTAAATGGATGTAGTAACAGTAGTAAATGGATGGATGAACAGTAGAAAGGAATGATTGTTTGTTTGTTTGTATGTTCGATGGTGTTGAACGCCACTTTCAGCAATTTTCAGCTATATCATGGCGTCCAGTTTTTATTGGGGGAGGAAGCCGGGGTACCCGAAGAAAACCCTGACCTGCGGTAGGAAAACTGGCAATCCTTGTCAATTAAGATTGAAGTCGAGTAAACCCTGTCTGCAGTGAGGATCGAACCAGCAATCTCAGTGTTGACAGACCCGTGATCAATAGTAGACGAACTACCTTTACCACTCGGCCACCGAGGCCCCAGAAAGGAATGAAGTAACATGGTAAACGGATGTAGTAACAAGAGTAAGGGATGGATAAAAGTAGTAACGGGATAGAGTTATGTAGTAAAGGGATGTAGAAACAGTAGTAACGGGATAGAGTAAAGGTAGTAAAGGGATGTAGTACTAGTAGTAACGAGATGGAGTAACAGTAGTAACGGGATGTAGTAACAGTAGTAAAGGGATGGAGTAACAGTAGTAACGGGATGTAGTAACAGTAGTAAAGGGATGGAGTAACGGTAGTAAAAGGATGCAGTAACGGTAGTAAAGGAATTTAGTAACAGTAATAAAGGGATGGAGCAACGGTAGTAAAGGGATGTAGTAACAGTAGTAAAGGGATGGAATAACGGTAGTAGAAGGTTGTGATATCGGAGGATTAACAGTAGTAACGGGATGGAGTAACGATAGTAAAGAAATGGAGTAACAGTAGTAAAGAAATGGAGTAACAGTAGTAAAAGAATGGAGTAACGGTAGTAAAGGGATGTAGTAACAGTGGTAAAGGGATGGAGTAACAGTAGTAAAGGGATGGAGTAACGGTAGTAAAGGGATGTAGTTACAGTAGTAAAGGGATGTAGTAACAGTAGTAAGGGGATGTAGTAACAGTAGTAACGGGATGGAGTAAAGGTAGTAAACGGATGGAGTAACAGTAGTAAATGGATGGAGTAACAGTAGTAAAGGGATGTAGTAACAGTAGTAAAGGGATGGAGTAACAGTAGTAACAGGATGGAGTAACAGTAGTAAAAGAATGTAGTAACAGTAGTAAAGGGATAGAGTAACAGTAGTTAAGGGATGTGGTAACAGTAGAAAAGGGATGGAGTAACGGTAGCAAAGGGATGGAGTAACGGTAGTAAAGGGATGGAGTAACAGTAGTAACAGGATGGAGTAACGGTTGTAAAGGGAAAGAGTAACAGTAGTAACGGGATGGAGAAACGTAGTAAAGGATGGAGTAACAGTAGTAACGGTAGTAAAGGGATGGAGTAACGGTAGTAAAGGAATGTAGAAACAGAAGTAAAGGGATGGAGTAACAGTAGTAACGGGATGGAGTAACAATAGTAACGGGATGGAGTAACGGTAGTAAAGGATGGAGTAACAGTAGTAACGGGATGGAGTAACGGCAGGAAAGGGATGGAGTAACAGTAGTAAATGGTTGGAGGAAAAGTAGCGAAATGGAAGTAGTAACATAGTAAAAGGATGCAGTAACAGTAGTAAAAGTATGGAGTAACATTTAAAGGGATGGAGTAAACCGTAGTAAATGGACGTAGAAACAGTAGTAAAGGGATAGAGTAGTGGTAGCAAAATGATGATGGAAAAACGATAGTAAAAGGTTGAGATATGGTAGTATAGTGATGGATTAACAGTAGTAAAGGGATAGAGTAACGTAGTAACAGGATGTTGTAACAATAGTAAATGGATGTAGTAACAGTAGTAAATGGATGGATGAACAGTAGAAAGGAATGATTGTTTGTTTGTTTGTATGTTCGATGGTGTTGAACGCCACTTTCAGCAATTTTCAGCTATATCATGGCGTCCAGTTTTTATTGGGGGAGGAAGCCGGGGTACCCGAAGAAAACCCTGACCTGCGGTAGGAAAACTGGCAATCCTTGTCAATTAAGATTGAAGTCGAGTAAACCCTGTCTGCAGTGAGGATCGAACCAGCAATCTCAGTGTTGACAGACCCGTGATCAATAGTAGACGAACTACCTTTACCACTCGGCCACCGAGGCCCCAGAAAGGAATGAAGTAACATGGTAAACGGATGTAGTAACAAGAGTAAGGGATGGATAAAAGTAGTAACGGGATAGAGTTATGTAGTAAAGGGATGTAGTAACAGTAGTAACGGGATAGAGTAACGGTAGTAAAGGGATGTAGTACTAGTAGTAACGAGATGGAGTAACAGTAGTAACGGGATGTAGTAACAGTAGTAAAGGGATGGAGTAACAGTAGTAACGGGATGTAGTAACAGTAGTAAAGGGATGGAGTAACGGTAGTAAAAGGATGCAGTAACGGTAGTAAAGGAATTTAGTAACAGTAATAAAGGGATGGAGCAACGGTAGTAAAGGGATGTAGTAACAGTAGTAAAGGGATGGAATAACGGTAGTAGAAGGTTGTGATATCGGAGGATTAACAGTAGTAACGGGATGGAGTAACGATAGTAAAGAAATGGAGTAACAGTAGTAAAGAAATGGAGTAACAGTAGTAAAAGAATGGAGTAACGGTAGTAAAGGGATGTAGTAACAGTGGTAAAGGGATGGAGTAACAGTAGTAAAGGGATGGAGTAACGGTAGTAAAGGGATGTAGTTACAGTAGTAAAGGGATGTAATAACAGTAGTAACGGGATGAAGTAACAGTAGTAACAGGATGGAGTAACTGTAGTAAAGGGATGGAGTAACAGTAGTAACATGATGGAGTAACGGTAGTAAAGGGATGGAGTAACAGTAGTAAAGGGATGGAGTAACAGTAGTAACAGGATGGAGTAACAGTAGTAAAGGGATGGAGTAACAGTAGTAACAGGATGGAGTAACGGTAGTAAACGGATGTAGTTACAGTAGTAAAGGGATGGAGTAACGGTAGTAAAGGGATGTAGTTACAGTAGTAAAGGGATGTAATAACAGTAGTAACGGGATGGAGTAACAGTAGTAACAGGATTGAGTAACGGTAGTAAACGGATGCAGTAACAGTAGTAAAGGGATGGAGTAACAGTAGTAACAGGATGGAGTAACGGTAGTAAAGGGATGGAGTAACAGTAGTAACAGGATGGAGTAACGGTAGTAAAGTGATGGAGTAACAGTAGTAAAGGGATGGAGTAACAGTAGTAACAGGATGGAGTAACAGTAGTAAAGGGATGGAGTAACAGTAGTAACAGGATGGAGTAACGGTAGTAAAGGGATGGAGTAACGGTAGTAAAGGGATGGAGTAACAGTAGTAACAGGATGGAATAACGGTAGTAAAGGGATGGAGTAACGGTAGTAAAAGGATGCAGTAACGGTAGTAAAGGAATTTAGTAACAGTAATAAAGGGATGGAGCAACAGTAGTAAGGGGATGGAATAACAGTAGTAAATGGATGGATGAACAGTAGAAAGGAATGAAGTAACATGGTAAAGAGATGTAGTAACAAGAGTAAGGGATGGATTAAAAGTAGTAACGGGATATAGTAACGGTAGTAAAGGAATGTAGTAACAGTAGTAAAGGGATGGAGTAACGGTAGTAAATGGATAGAGCAATGGTAGTAAAAGAATGGAGTAACAGTAGTAACGGGAAATAGTAACGGTAGTAAAGGAATGTAGTAACAGTAGTAAAGGGATGGAGTAACGGTAGTAAAGGGATGTAGTAACAGTAGTAAAGGGATGGAGTAACGGTAGTAAAGGGATGTAGTAACAGTAGTAAAGGGATTGAGTAATGGTAGGAAAGGGATAGAGCAACGGTAGTAAAAGAATGGAGTAACAGTAGTAACGGGATGGAGTAACGGTAGTAAAGGGATGGAGAAACAGTAGTAACGGGATGTAGTAACAGTAGTAACGGGATGGAGTAACGGTAGTAAAGGGATGGAGTAACAGTAGTAACGGGATGGAGTAACAGTAGTAACGGGATGTAGTAACAGTAGCAAAGGGATGGAGTAACAGTAGTAACGGGATGTAGTAACAGTAGTAAAGGGATGGAGTAACGGTAGTAAAAGGATGCAGTAACAGTAGTAAAGGTATGGTGTAACATATAAAGGAATGGAGTAATATTAGTAAAGAGATGGCGAAATGGTAGTAGAAGGTTGATATATCGGTGGATTAACAGTCGAAACAGGATGGAGTAACAGTAGTGAAGGATGGAGTAACGGTAGTAAAGGGATGTAGTAACAATAGTAAAGGAATGGAGTAACGGTAGTAAAAGGATGCAATAACAGTAGTAAAGTTATGGAGTACTAGTAACATATAAAGGGATGGAGTAACAGTAGTAAAGAGATAGAGTAATGGTAGTAAAGAGATGGAGAAATGGTAGTAGAAGGTTGAGATATCGGTGGATTAACAGTAGTAACAGAATGGAATAACGGTAGTTAAGGGATGGAGTAATAGTAGTAAAGGTAGGTAAAAAAGAGATGTAGTAACAGTAGTAAAGGGATGGAGTAACGGTAATAAAGGGATAGAGTAATGTTAGTAAAAGGATGTAGTAACAGTAGTAACGGGATGGAGTAACGGTAGTGAAGGGATGGAGTAACAGTAGTAAAGGGATGGAGTAACGGTAGTAACGGGATGAAGTAACGGTAGTAACGGGATGTAGTAACAGTAGTAACGGGATGGAGTAAAGGTAGTAAAGGGATGGAGTAACAGCAGTAGTGTGATGGAGTAACAGTAGTAACATGATGGAGTAACAAAAGTAAAGTAATGTAGTAACAGTAGTAAATGGATGGAGTAACGGTAGTAAAGGGATATAGTTACAGTAGTAAAGGGATGTAGTAACGGTAGTAAAGTGAAGGACTAACAGTAGTAAAAGGATGGAGTAACGGTAGTAAAGGGATGTAGTTACAGTAGAAAAGGGATGGAGTAACGGCAGTAAAGGAATGTAGTAACAGTAGTAAAGGGATGGAGTAACGGTAGTAAAGGGATGTGGTAACAGTAGTAAAGGGATGGAGTAACGGTAGCAAAGGGATGGAGTAACGGCAGTAAAGGGATGGAGTAACAGTAGTAACGGGATGGAATAACGGTTGTAAAGGGATAGAGAAACAGTAGTAACGGGATGGAGTTACGGTAGTAAAGGATGTAGCAACAGTAGTAACGGCAGTAAAGGGATGTAGTAACAGTAGTAACGGGATGGAGTTACGGTAGTAAAGGATGTAGTAACAGTAGTAACGGTAGTAAAGGGATGTAGTAACAGTAGTTAAGGGATGGAGTAACGGTAGTAAAAGGATGTAGTAACAGTAGTAACGGTAGTAAAGGGATGTAGTAACAGTAGTAAAGGGATGTAGTAACAGTAGTAAAGGGATGGAGTAACGCTAGTAAAGGGATGGAGTAACAGTAGTAACGGGACGGAGTAACGGTAGTAAAGGGATGTATTAACTGTAGTAACGGGATGGAGTAACGGTAGTAAAGGAATTTAGTAACAGTAGTACAGGGATGGAGTAACGGTAGTAAAGGGATGTAGTAACAGTTGTAAAGGGATGGAGTAACAGTAGTAAAGGGATGGAGTAACGGTAGTAGAAGGTTGAGATATCGGTGGATTAACAGTAGAAACGGGATGGAGTAACGATAGTAAAGAAATGGAGTAACAGTAGTAAAGAAATGGAGTAACAGTAGTAAAGGAATGGAGCAACGGTAGTAAAGGGATGTAGTAACAGTGGTAAAGGGATGGAGTAACATTAGTAAAGGGATGGAGTAACAGTAGAAAATGGATGGATGAACAGTAGAAAGGAATGAAGTTACATGGTAAAGAGATGTAGTAACAAGAGTAAGGGATGGATTAAAAGTAGAAACGGGATAGAGTAACGGTAGTAAAGGAATGTAAGAACAGTAGTAAAGGGATGGAGTAACGGTAGTAAAGGGATGTAGTAACAGTAGTAAAGGGATGGAGTAACGGTAGTAAAGAAATGTAGTAACAGTAGTAACGGGATGGAATAACGGTAGCAAAGGGATGGAGTAACAGTAGTAACGGGATGGAGGAACGGAAGTAAAAGGATTTAGTAACGGTAGTAAAGGAATGGAGTAACGGTAGTAAAGGGATGGATGAACAGTAGAAAGGAATGAAGTAACATGGTAAAGAGATGTAGTAACAAGAGTAAGGGATGGATTAAAAGTAGTAACGGGATATAGTAACGGTAGTAAAGGAATGTAGTAACAGTAGTAAAGGGATGGAGTAACGGTACTAAAGGGATGTAGTAACAGTAGTAAAGGGATGGAGTAACGGTAGTAAAGGGATGTAGTAACAGTAGTAAAGGGATTGAGTAATGGTAGGAAAGGGATAGAGCAACGGTAGTAAAAGAATGGAGTAACAGTAGTAACGGGATGGAGTAACGGTAGTAAAGGGATGGAGAAACAGAAGTAACGGGATGTAGTAACAGTAGTAACGGGATGGAGTAACGGTAGTAAAGGGATGTAGTTACAGTAGTAAAGGGATGTAATAACAGTAGTAACGGGATGGAGTAACAGTAGTAACAGGATTGAGTAACGGTAGTAAACGGATGGAGTAACAGTAGTAAAGGGATGGAGTAACAGTAGTAACAGGATGGAGTAACGGTAGTAAAGGGATGGAGTAACAGTAGTAACAGGATGGAGTAACGGTAGTAAAGTGATGGAGTAACAGTAGTAAAGGGATGGAGTAACAGTAGTAACAGGATGGAGTAACAGTAGTAAAGGGATGGAGTAACAGTAGTAACAGGATGGAGTAACGGTAGTAAAGGGATGGAGTAACGGTAGTAAAGGGATGGAGTAACAGTAGTAACAGGATGGAATAACGGTAGTAAAGGGATGGAGTAACGGTAGTAAAAGGATGCAGTAACGGTAGTAAAGGAATTTAGTAACAGTAATAAAGGGATGGAGTAACAGTAGTAAGGGGATGGAATAACAGTAGTAAATGGATGGATGAACAGTAGAAAGGAATGAAGTAACATGGTAAAGAGATGTAGTAACAAGAGTAAGGGATGGATTAAAAGTAGTAACGGGATATAGTAACGGTAGTAAAGGAATGTAGTAACAGTAGTAAAGGGATGGAGTAACGGTAGTAAATGGATAGAGCAATGGTAGTAAAAGAATGGAGTAACAGTAGTAACGGGAAATAGTAACGGTAGTAAAGGAATGTAGTAAAAGTAGTAAAGGGATGGAGTAACGGTAGTAAAGGGATGTAGTAACAGTAGTAAAGGGATGGAGTAACGGTAGTAAAGGGATGTAGTAACAGTAGTAAAGGGATTGAGTAATGGTAGGAAAGGGATAGAGCAACGGTAGTAAAAGAATGGAGTAACAGTAGTAACGGGATGGAGTAACGGTAGTAAAGGGATGGAGAAACAGTAGTAACGGGATGTAGTAACAGTAGTAACGGGATGGAGTAACGGTAGTAAAGGGATGGAGTAACAGTAGTAGCGGGATGGAGTAACAGTAGTAACGGGATGTAGTAACAGTAGCAAAGGGATGGAGTAACAGTAGTAACGGGATGTAGTAACAGTAGTAAAGGGATGGAGTAACGGTAGTAAAAGGATGCAGTAACAGTAGTAAAGGTATGGTGTAACATATAAAGGAATGGAGTAATATTAGTAAAGAGATGGCGAAATGGTAGTAGAAGGTTGATATATCGGTGGATTAACAGTCGAAACAGGATGGAGTAACAGTAGTGAAGGATGGAGTAACGGTAGTAAAGGGATGTAGTAACAATAGTAAAGGAATGGAGTAACGGTAGTAAAAGGATGCAATAACAGTAGTAAAGTTATGGAGTACTAGTAACATATAAAGGGATGGAGTAACAGTAGTAAAGAGATAGAGTAATGGTAGTAAAGAGATGGAGAAATGGTAGTAGAAGGTTGAGATATCGGTGGATTAACAGTAGTAACAGAATGGAATAACGGTAGTTAAGGGATGGAGTAATAGTAGTAAAGGTAGGTAAAAAAGAGATGTAGTAACAGTAGTAAAGGGATGGAGTAACGGTAATAAAGGGATAGAGTAATGTTAGTAAAAGGATGTAGTAACAGTAGTAACGGGATGGAGTAACGGTAGTGAAGGGATGGAGTAACAGTAGTAAAGGGATGGAGTAACGGTAGTAACGGGATGAAGTAACGGTAGTAACGGGATGTAGTAACAGTAGTAACGGGATGGAGTAAAGGTAGTAAAGGGATGGAGTAACAGCAGTAGTGTGATGGAGTAACAGTAGTAACATGATGGAGTAACAAAAGTAAAGTAATGTAGTAACAGTAGTAAATGGATGGAGTAACGGTAGTAAAGGGATATAGTTACAGTAGTAAAGGGATGTAGTAACGGTAGTAAAGTGAAGGAGTAACAGTAGTAAAAGGATGGAGTAACGGTAGTAAAGGGATGTAGTTACAGTAGAAAAGGGATGGAGTAACGGCAGTAAAGGAATGTAGTAACAGTAGTAAAGGGATGGAGTAACGGTAGTAAAGGGATGTGGTAACAGTAGTAAAGGGATGGAGTAACGGTAGCAAAGGGATGGAGTAACGGCAGTAAAGGGATGGAGTAACAGTAGTAACGGGATGGAATAACGGTTGTAAAGGGATAGAGTAACAGTAGTAACGGGATGGAGTTACGGTAGTAAAGGATGTAGCAACAGTAGTAACGGCAGTAAAGGGATGTAGTAACAGTAGTAACGGGATGGAGTTACGGTAGTAAAGGATGTAGTAACAGTAGTAACGGTAGTAAAGGGATGTAGTAACAGTAGTTAAGGGATGGAGTAACGGTAGTAAAAGGATGTAGTAACAGTAGTAACGGTAGTAAAGGGATGTAGTAACAGTAGTAAAGGGATGTAGTAACAGTAGTAAAGGGATGGAGTAACGCTAGTAAAGGGATGGAGTAACAGTAGTAACGGGACGGAGTAACGGTAGTAAAGGGATGTATTAACTGTAGTAACGGGATGGAGTAACGGTAGTAAAGGAATTTAGTAACAGTAGTGCAGGGATGGAGTAACGGTAGTAAAGGGATGTAGTAACAGTTGTAAAGGGATGGAGTAACAGTAGTAAAGGGATGGAGTAACGGTAGTAGAAGGTTGAGATATCGGTGGATTAACAGTAGAAACGGGATGGAGTAACGATAGTAAAGAAATGGAGTAACAGTAGTAAAGAAATGGAGTAACAGTAGTAAAGGAATGGAGCAACGGTAGTAAAGGGATGTAGTAACAGTGGTAAAGGGATGGAGTAACATTAGTAAAGGGATGGAGTAACAGTAGAAAATGGATGGATGAACAGTAGAAAGGAATGAAGTTACATGGTAAAGAGATGTAGTAACAAGAGTAAGGGATGGATTAAAAGTAGAAACGGGATAGAGTAACGGTAGTAAAGGAATGTAAGAACAGTAGTAAAGGGATGGAGTAACGGTAGTAAAGGGATGTAGTAACAGTAGTAAAGGGATGGAGTAACGGTTGTAAAGAAATGTAGTAACAGTAGTAACGGGATGGAATAACGGTAGCAAAGGGATGGAGTAACAGTAGTAACGGGATGGAGGAACGGAAGTAAAAGGATTTAGTAACGGTAGTAAAGGAATGGAGTAACGGTAGTAAAGGGATGGATGAACAGTAGAAAGGAATGAAGTAACATGGTAAAGAGATGTAGTAACAAGAGTAAGGGATGGATTAAAAGTAGTAACGGGATATAGTAACGGTAGTAAAGGAATGTAGTAACAGTATTAAAGGGATGGAGTAACGGTAGTAAAGGGATGTAGTAACAGTAGTAAAGGGATGGAGTAACGGTAGTAAAGGGATGTAGTAACAGTAGTAAAGGATTGAGTAATGGTAGGAAAGGGATAGAGTAACGGTAGTAAAAGAATGGAGTAACAGTAGTAACGGGATGGAGTAACGGTAGTAAAGGGATGGAGAAACAGAAGTAACGGGATGTAGTAACAGTAGTAACGGGATGGAGTAACAGTAGTAAAGGGATGGAGTAACAGTAGTAACGGGATGGAGTAACAGTAGTAACGGGATGTAGTAACAGTAGCAAAGGGATGGAGTAACAGTAGTAACGGGATGTAGTAACAGTAGTAAAGGGATGGAGTAACGGTAGTAAAAGGATGCAGTAACAGTAGTAAAGGTATGGTGTAACATATAAAGGAATGGAGTAATATTAGTAAAGAGATGGCGAAATGGTAGTAGAAGGTTGATATATCGGTGGATTAACAGTCGAAACGGGATGGAGTAACGGTAATAAAGGGATGGAGTAATAGTAGTGAAGGATGGAGTAACGGTAGTAAAGGGATGTAGTAACAATAGTAAAGGAATGGAGTAACGGTAGTAAAAGGATGCAATAACAGTAGTAAAGTTATGGAGTACTAGTAACATATAAAGGGATGGAGTAACAGTAGTAAAGAGATAGAGTAATGGTAGTAAAGAGATGGAGAAATGGTAGTAGAAGGTTGAGATATCGGTGGATTAACAGTAGTAACAGAATGGAATAACGGTAGTTAAGGGATGGAGTAATAGTAGTAAAGGTAGGTAAAAAAGAGATGTAGTCACACTAGTTAAGGGATGGAGTAACGGTAATAAAGGGATAGAGTAATGTTAGTAAAAGGATGTAGTAACAGTTGTAACGGGATGGAGTAACGGTAGTGAAGGGATGGAGTAACAGTAGTAAAGGGATGGAGCAACGGTAGTAACGGGATGGAGTAACGGTAGTAACGGGATGTAGTAACAGTAGTAACGGATGGAGTAAAGGTAGTAAAGGGATGGAGTAACAGCAGTAGTGTGATGGAGTAACAGTAGTAACATGATGGAGTAACAAAAGTAAAGTAATGTAGTAACAGTAGTAAATGGATGGAGTAACGGTAGTAAAGGGATATAGTTACAGTAGTAAAGGGATGTAGTAACGGTAGTAAAGTGAAGGAGTAACAGTAGTAAAGGGATGGAGTAACGGTAGTAAAGGGATGTAGTTACAGTAGAAAAGGGATGGAGTAACGGCAGTAAAGGAATGTAGTAACAGTAGTAAAGGGATGGAGTAACGGTAGTAAAGGGATGTGGTAACAGTAGTAAAGGGATGGAGTAACGGTAGCAAAGGGATGGAGTAACGGCAGTAAAGGGATGGAGTAACAGTAGTAACGGGATGGAATAACGGTTGTAAAGGGATAGAGTAACAGTAGTAACGGGATGGAGTTACGGTAGTAAAGGATGTAGTAACAGTAGTAACCGTAGTAAAGGGATGTAGTAACAGTAGTAAAGGGATGGAGTAACGCTAGTAAAGGGATGGAGTAACAGTAGTAACGGGACGGAGAAACGGTAGTAAAGGGATGTGTTAACAGTAGTAACGGGATGGAGTAACGGTAGTAAAGGAATTTAGTAACAGTAGTACAGGGATGGAGTAACGGTAGTAAAGGGATGTAGTAACAGTTGTAAAGGGATGGAGTAACAGTAGTAAAGGGATGGAGTAACGGTAGTAGAAGGTTGAGATATCGGTGGATTAACAGTAGAAACGGGATGGAGTAACGATAGTAAAGAAATGGAGTAACAGTAGTAAAGAAATGGAGTAACAGTAGTAAAGGAATGGAGCAACGGTAGTAAAGGGATGTAGTAACAGTGGTAAAGGGATGGAGTAACATTAGTAAAGGGATGGAGTAACAGTAGAAAATGGATGGATGAACAGTAGAAAGGAATGAAGTTACATGGTAAAGAGATGTAGTAACAAGAGTAAGGGATGGATTAAAAGTAGAAACGGGATAGAGTAACGGTAGTAAAGGAATGTAAGAACAGTAGTAAAGGGATGGAGTAACGGTAGTAAAGGGATGTAGTAACAGTAGTAAAGGGATGGAGTAACGGTTGTAAAGAAATGTAGTAACAGTAGTAACGGGATGGAGTAACGGTAGCAAAGGGATGGAGTAACAGTAGTAACGGGATGGAGGAACGGAAGTAAAAGGATTTAGTAACGGTAGTAAAGGAATGGAGTAACGGTAGTAAAGGGATGGAGCAATTGTAGTAACGGGACGGAGTAACGGTAGTAAAGAAATGTAGTAACAGTAGTAACGGGATGGAGTAACGGCAGTAAAGGGATGGAGTAACAGTAGTAACGGGATGGAGAAACGGTAGTAAAGGGATTTAGTAACAGTATTAAAGGGATGTAGTAACAGTAGTTAAGGGATAGAATAACGGTAGTCAAAGGATGGAGTAAGAGTAGTAAAAAGATAGAGAAATGGTAGTAGAAGGTTGAGATATCGGTGGATTAACAGTAGTAACGGGATGGAGTAATTCCAGCCGATTGGTGGCCTAAGTAAGTAATCTTTGGAAGTTGTCAAATTTAGTCACTTGAGTTCAAGTTGTCGTTATGGACAGGGACGTGTAGGATCCTTGAAAGTAATATGGCATAGTGTGAGACGGGGCTTTGGGGTTCTAGTTGCTAGGTATAAATGAAGAGTGTCTGTAGGCTTACCCAAGGTTTTAGCCGATTGTTGTCCTACATGATGACATCTATACAATATGATTCTACTGTGTTATAGCAATAACTCCTATAAGGCGTCATCTAACAATCTCGAACCAATGAGTTTTTTGTAAGCCTTGACTTGATCATTTTTTGCAATTTAGTTTAACTCTAGCTGTTAAAGCTTTTAATTTACTGGTTTCATAAAAGGAGTCATTAGACCATTTTTTTTGACAATATAACAATTTGCAGGCCTTCCCCTGTGATTATTTTAGCAACTTAGTTTGACTGTTATAGTTTTGTAATTTAAACAAAAACCTTACTTTTTTCTGAAATCGTCTTTAAAGGGCAATAATTCCTATAAAAAGTTCTCTGAAAATTGTGGACCAAATAAGTGATTTGTAGGTCTTGTCTTGCTGATCCGTTTAGCAAATTTACAGTTTCACTTTCACTCTAGCTGTCAACGCTTTTAAGTTCAGTGGCAATTCAATGCCATTAAAGGACAATAATTTCTATAGGAGTCATCAGACAACTTTCATACATTGTTTGCTGTTTTCTATTTTACACTAGGTACTATAGCTTTTGATTTCTATGGTAACAAGCTAAGTTCGTTCAAGCATGAAGTATTGGGCGCAGCCCTACATAATTTTGCCAGTGAAGAGATCATGTTATAACTGTTTAAAAAATATGATGAAGATGTTATCTTCATAAAAAAGCTTCAGAGCAAAGGTAAACCCGAGGTTGAACGGACGAACGGACGAAAATCTACAAGTCCCCCAACTTGCGTTGACCCAATGTTCCATGTTAGGCAACAGCGGGCATAGATCAACGGCCCAGATACAAATCCGAAACTAGGTATCATAGGGTGATTGTGGAAAAAAATTGCTCTAGTGGTTCCAGAGGAGATTATTGAAAAAAATCGCGTCTGAAATGGCCGCGTTGCAAAGCAATTACTTTAATAAATAAGTTATGGATTACAATTTGTTGGAAGAAGGTTTTTGGTCTGTGTAAAAACATGTAGGAGTTGATTACACAAAATAGGTGCCGTCTTCTGCAATTGTTCTGAAAAATGACTAAGTTCTCAAATCTGGAAAATTAGGAACAATTCCATAATAGCAAGTGCACAACTTCAATACATGTGTTATCTTTCTGTGAAGTTTCAGAGATCTGGGTTTAAAAGTGTAGGAGTTGATTACACAAAATATATACACCAATTTCCCCGCCCGCCCACCTGACTTCACTATACTAAAACCCGGGTTTGCACTTCGCGCAACTCGGCCAAAAACGAATGGACGATGGTCGCCGCCATAGTGTTCTCCTCAAGCCTTTTTAGCACCGCTGTACCGCGGCGCCTTTATTTTTTTTTTACCGCGGTGCTATAATTTCATGCCGCCGTTCTATCCAAAACACTAACACTTGGTCACTATTTCCTTTTGTATTGTTTATTTAACGGATTAAAGCTTCACCTAGTAACATAATGCCAAATGGCTGAATAGGCCAAATTGCCTGTTACCGTTAGATTCATTAAATAGCTAGGATTAGTTTATCATCTCTACACTTCACGGATGTGAATAAAATGTGACAAAATAACTAAAAATTGTAATAGTTTCCTACATTTTATGTGGGAAATGTAACTGAAAACTTGCACTTAAAATTTCCCCCACCAAAAATTGCATGCAAATATGGAGGTAACTGCAATTTATGAATTCCAGAAGATATCTTAGTAAATTTTAATTGTTTATTCTATTATTTTAGCAGAAACTAGTAATAAAAATATTCCAATTAGTCCACTGTTTGAATTTTAATTGAGGTCCATCTGAAAAATGGGTGCTAGTGACTTTTGTCAACCTGAAGAGACATTTCAGAACCAAAAGTGGATGGCTTTGTAGAGGAAATTTGTCCTAGTCATACACATATGGTTGCTAGGGACTTTTGTTAACCGAAAGTGACTTTAAGAACGGAAGTTTCTAACCAAAATGGAAGTTTATGCCGTTTCAAGGTCAAGTCTTCAGATGATTATTTTCGATAATATGCAATAAATTTGTCTCAACAGTTGCATTACGTTTACCATTCATCAGTTTTCATCTATCTGTTATAGTTGCGGAGATTATTCGATAACAAAGTTTTTGATGTTTGGGGAGATAACTCTGTAAAGAATGACGTTTTAGTTTCACTGTAGTGACTATAAATAGTCATTGGGTACACAATACTTGTCGTTTTGGTAGTACCAAAATGGTATGTCACGTACTTTTTCTACAGTGTGATTTGGAAAATTGGCAGAAAAGAACCATAATAATAATAATAATCCAAAGAAAATCAATAAGATCTTCCAATTGAAAATGGGAAAGACTAACAGTTTTACTCCACCATATTACTTACTACCTTATCACTTTAATGACTTTACTGCTTATTATTCCATGCCGCTACTACCATACTACATCACTTTACCACCCACTTTTTCATTCAGTTGCTACAGTTACTCTTTCACTATACTACCTACTATTCCATTCCTTTACTACTGTTACTCCATCACTTTACTACCCATTTTTTCATTCAGTTACTACAGTTACTCTTTCACTATACTACCTACTATTCCATTCCGTTACTACTGTTACTCCATCACTTTACTACCTACTATTGCATTCCGTTACTACTGTTCATCATCATTTTACCACCTACTTTCTATTCCGTTATTACCGTTCTTCAATCACTTTACTACCTACTTTGTCATTCCGTTACAACCGTTACTCCATCACTTTACTACCCAATTTTCATTCCGTTACTACCGTTTCTCTATCATTTTACTACCTATAACCCATCACTTTACTCTCTATTATTCAATTAAATTACTACTCTTTACTACCTACTTTTTCATTCGATTACTACTGTTAATCATTTCACTACCTTTCCTCCATCAGTTGCTACGCACTTTTACATTACGTCACTACTGTTACCCCATCACTTTACTACCTGCACTTCATCACGTTAATGCCATTACACAATCACTTAAATGCCATAACTCCATCATATTACTACCTTATCACTTTCATGACTTTACTGCTTATTATTCCATGCCGTTACTACCATTACTACATCACTTTACTACCCACTTTTTCATTCAATTTCTGCCGTTTATCTTTCATTTTACTACCATTACTCCATCACTTTACTACCAACTTTTCCATGCCGTTACTACGATTACCCCGTCACTTTACTACCTTTACTCAATCACTTTACCTCTTACTATTCCATTCCGTTACTAATGTCACTCCATCACTTTTCTACACACTTTTCTATTCAATTACTACCGTTTATCTTTCATTTTACTACCATTTCTCCATCACTTTACTTCCAACTGTGTCATTCCGTTACTACCGTTGCTCCATCTCTTTATTACTTGTACTGCATCACTTTACTACCTATTATTCTATTAAATTACTACTTTATTCCATCACTTTACTAACCATTTTTTCATTCCGATACTACCATTACTGCATCATTTTACTACCCTTACTCCATCACTTTCCTACTTACTATTCCATTCTGTTACTACCGTTATTCCATGCTTTAACTACCATTACTCCATCACTTTACTACCCACTTTTTCATTCCTTTATTACCATTACCCAGTCATCTTATTACCATAACTCCATCACTTTATCATCTACTGTTGAATTCCGTTGCTAATGTTACTCCATCACTTTACTACCAATTTTTTCATTCCGTTACAACCGATACTCCATATTTTACTACCATTACTACATTACTTTACTACCCACTTTTTGTGCGGTTAATACCGTAACCCCTTTATTTTACTACAATTAATCCAACACTTTACTAACTTCTATTCATTTCCGTTACTACAATTACTCCCTCTCTTTACTACCTACTATTCCATTCCGTTACTACCTTTAGCCCATGACTTTACTACCTACTATTCCAATCCGTTACTCCCATTTCTGCATCACTTTACTACCTACTATTCCATTCCGTTACTACCATTTCTTCATCCCTTTATTACCTACTATTCCATTCCGTTACTAGTATTAGTCCATCACTTTACTAACTAAATTCCATTCCGTTACTACCTTTACCACATGACTTTATTACCTACTGTTACATGCCCTTACTACAATCAACCTGATATTTACTTCATCATTTTACTTGCCATTTTTTCATTCCCTTACTACTGTTACTCCATCACTTTACTACCTACTATTCCATGCCTTTACTACCATTACTCCATCACTTTACTACCTTTGCTCCATTTCTTTACTACCTACTATTTCGTTCCGTTACTACCATTAGTGTATCACTTTACTACCTCCTATTCCATTCCGTTACTACCATTACTCCATCACTTTACTACCTACTATTCCATTCCGTTACTACCATTACTCCATCACTTTACTAACTATTATTCCAATCCGTTACTACCATTACTTTATCACTTTACTACCTACTATTCCATTCCGTTACTACCATTACTTTATCACTTAACTACCTACTATTCCAATCCGTTACTACCATTACTCCATTACTTTACTACCTACTATTCCATTCCCATTCCGTTACTACCATTACTCCATCACTTTACTACCAACTATTCCATTCGTAACTACCATTACTATATCACTTTACTACCTACTATTTCATTCCGTTACTACCATTACTTTATCACTCTACTACCTACTATTCCAATCCGTTACTACCATTACTCCATCACTTTACTACCTACTATTCCATTCCGTTACTACCATTACTTTATCACTTTACTACCCACTATTCCAATCAGTTACTACCATTATTTTATCACTTTACGACCTACTATTCCATTCCGTTACTACCATTACTTTATCACTTTACTACCCACTATTCCATTCCGTTAGTACCATTACTCCATCACTTGACAACCTACTATTCCATTCCGTTAGTACCATTACTCCATCACTTTACTACCTACTATTCCATTCCGTTACTACCATTACTTTATCACTTTACTACCTACTATTCCATTCCGTTACTACCATTACTCTATCACTTCACTACCTACTATTCCATTCCGTTACTACCATTACTCCATCACTTTACTACCTACTATTCCATTCCATTACTACCATTACTTTATCACTCTACTACCTACTATTCCAATCCGTTACTACCATTACTCCATCACTTTACTACCTACTATTCCATTCCGTTACTACCATTACTCCATCACTTTACTACCTACTATTCCATTCCGTTACTACCATTACTTTATCACTTTACCACCTACTATTCCATTCCGTTACTACCATTTCTGCTTCACTTTACTACCTACTATTCCATTCCGTTACTACCATTTCTTCATCACTTTACTACCTACTATTCCATTCCGTTACTAGTATTAGTCCATCACTTCACTAACTATATTCCATTCCGTTACTACCTTTACCACATGACTTTATTACCTACTGTTACATGCCCTTAGTACAATCAACCTGACATTTACTACATCATTTTACTTGCCATTTTTTCATTCCCTTACTACTGTTACTCCATCACTTTACTACCTAGTATTCCATGCCGTTACTACCATTACACCATCACTTTACTACCTTTGCTCTATTTCTTTACTACCTACTATTTCGTTACGTTACTACCATTTCTCCATCACTTTACTACCTACAATTCCATTCAGTTACTACCATTACTCCATCACTTTACTACCTACTATTCCAATCCGTTACTACCATTACTGCATGACTTTACTACCTACTATTCCATTCCGTTACTATTACTGCATGACTTTACTACCTACTATTCCATTCCGTTACTACCATTACTCCATTACTTTACTACCTACTATTCCATTCCGTTACTACCATTACTCCATCACTTTACTACCTACTATTTCATTCCGTTACTACCATTACTTTATCACTTTACTACCTACTATTCCATTCCGTTACTACCATTACTTTATCACTTTACTACCTACTATTCCATTCCGTTACTACCATTACTTTATCACTTTACTACCTACTATTCCAATCCGTTACTACTATTACTCCATTACTTTACTACCTACTATTCCATTCCGTTACTACTATTACTCCATTACTTTACTACCTTCTATTCCATTCCGTCACTAACATTACTCCATCACTTTACTACCTACTATTCCATTCCGTTACTACCATTACTCCATTACTATACAACCTACTATTCCATTCCGTCACTACCATTACTCCATCACTTTACAACCTACTGTTTCATTCCGCTACTACGATTACGCCATCACTTTACTACCTTCTATTCAATTCGTTACTACCATTACTGTATCACTTTACTACCTACTACTCCATTCCGTTACTACCATTACTTTATCACTTAACTACCTACTATTCCAATCCGTTACTACCATTACTATATGGCTTTACTACCTACTATTCAAATCCGTTACTACCATTACTCCATCACTTTACTACCTACTTTTCCATTCCGTTACTACCATTACTCCATCACATTACTACCTACTATTCCATTCCGTTACTACCATTACGCCATCACTTTACTACCTTCTATTCCATTCCTTTACAAGCATTACTTTATCACTTTACTACCTACTATTCCAATCCGTTACTACCATTACTATATCACTTTACTACAGTCAAACCTCGATAAGTCGAAGTTTGCGGGACCGTAAAAAATATATCGAGTTATCCGAAGTTCGAGTCAACCGAGTTTGGGGTGTAAGATCATTTTTATTATATGATTTTTAAACAATCTAACGGTATTTATTTCATGTATATTGGTTTTGAACCTCTGCAGTGCTTGTTTTGTCCAGGGACAGTCTATACTAACTGTTAGTATAGACTGTCCCTGTTTTGTCACGGTATTTGTAGCGTGCGATATATGAAGTATTTTATCCATTCAAATAAATCGACAATAATTAATAAATAGTGTAATAATATTTTATAAACTTTATTACAAAATCATGGAAAAACATTTCAAGAAAACACTTATCAACTTACAGTTCGACAGAACTAATGAAACAATACATATTGTTGTTTACGTAATTGACAACACACAAGTCAACAAACATAACAAAATGTCTTTAACGAAACGAAACTCGACCACATACATCATTGATCAGATCAAAAGAAATTTTCAATAATTATCATTTTTAAACAAACATGACAAAAAAATTCGGACAGTAATTAGCGGATCATCAATTAACCTTAATAATTCATGTCCTGCGCTTGGATTACCAATTCGTTTTATTAAATTGCCCATTCAAATTGTAATAGCCAATCAAAAACCTGTTTACTCAATGACAGGTGTTTAAAATAAACATACGCGTGTTAAGTAACGATACAAAATACAAATGAAATTGTTAGTTTCGACATCGATACGGAGAGCAAAATTAACTTCGAGACAACGCGGTTAAAATTACACTTATTAATATTGTCCGGACTGCAAAAATCCATCGAGTTAAGCGAAATATCGAAAGAACCGAGATCGATACATCCGAGGAAGAAATGCATTGTTGATATGGGAAAAATGCCGGAACTTAAAAATTATATCGACATAACCGAGGTATCGAGTCAACGTGGTTCGAGACAACGAGGTTCGACTGTACCTACTGTTCAAATCCGTTACTACCATTACGCCATCACTTAACTACCTACTATTCCAATCCGTTACTACCATTACTCCATCACTTTACTACCTACTTTTCCAATCCGTTACAACCATTACTACATCACTTTACCACCTACTATTCCAATCCGTTACTACCATTACTCCATCACTTTACTATCTACTATTCCAATCCGTTACTACCATTACTCCATCACTTTACTACCTACTATTCCAATCCGTTACTACCATTACTTTATCACTTACTACCTCCTATTACATGATCTTATTACAATCAGCCTGACAATTACTACATCATTTTACTACACACATTTTAATTCCTTTACTAGTTTTACTCCATCACTTTACTTTCTACTATTACATGCCGTTTCAGCTATTACTCCATCACGTTACTACCTTCACTTCATTACTTTACTACCTACTATTCCATTCCGTTACTACCATTACTCCATCACTTTACTACCTACTATTCCATTCCGTTACCACCATTACTTTATCACTTTACTACCTACTATTCCAATCCGTTACTACCATTTCTTTATCACTTTACTACCTACTATTCCAATCCGTTACTACCATTACTATATCACTTTACTACCTACTATTCCAATACGTTACTACCATTACTATATCACTTTAATACATAGTATTCCATTCCGTAAGTACCATAACTTTATCACTTTACTACCTACTATTCCAATCCGTTACTACCATTACTCCATTACTTTACTACCTACTATTCCATTCCGTTACTACCATTACTCCATCACTTTACTACCAACTATTCCATTCGTAACTACCATTACTATATCACTTTACTACCTACTATTTCATTCCGTTACTACCATTACTTTATCACTCTACTACCTACTATTCCAATCCGTTACTACCATTACTCCATCACTTTACTACCTACTATTCCATTCCGTTACTACCATTACTTTATCACTTTACTACCCACTATTCCAATCAGTTACTACCATTATTTTATCACTTTACGACCTACTATTCCATTCCGTTACTACCATTACTTTATCACTTTACTACCCACTATTCCATTCCGTTAGTACCATTACTCCATCACTTGACAACCTACTATTCCATTCCGTTAGTACCATTACTCCATCACTTTACTACCTACTATTCCATTCCGTTACTACCATTACTTTATCACTTTACTACCTACTATTCCATTCCGTTACTACCATTACTTTATCACTTCACTACCTACTATTCCATTCCGTTACTACCATTACTCCATCACTTTACTACCTACTATTCCATTCCATTACTACCATTACTTTATCACTCTACTACCTACTATTCCAATCCGTTACTACCATTACTCCATCACTTTACTACCTACTATTCCATTCCGTTACTACCATTACTCCATCACTTTACTACCTACTATTCCATTCCGTTACTACCATTACTTTATCACTCTAGCACCTACTATTCCATTCCGTTACTACCATTTCTGCTTCACTTTACTACCTACTATTCCATTCCGTTACTACCATTTCTTCATCACTTTACTACCTACTATTCCATTCCGTTACTACCATTTCTTCATCACTTTACTACCTACTATTCCATTCCGTTACTACCATTTCTTCATCACTTTACTACCTACTATTCCATTCCGTTACTACCATTACTTTATCACTCTACCACCTACTATTCCATTCCGTTACTACCATTTCTGCTTCACTTTACTACCTACTATTCCATTCCGTTACTACCATTTCTGCTTCACTTTACTACCTACTATTCCATTCCGTTACTACCATTTCTTCATCACTTTATTACCTACTATTCCATTCCGTTACTAGTATTAGTCCATCACTTCACTAACTATATTCCATTCCGTTACTACCTTTACCACATGACTTTATTACCTACTGTTACATGACCTTACTACAATCAACCTGACATTTACTACATCATTTTACTTGCCATTTTTTCATTCCCTTACTACTGTTACTCCATCACTTTACTACCTAGTATTCCATGCCGTTACTACCATTACACCATCACTTTACTACCTTTGCTCCATTTCTTTACTACCTACTATTTCGTTACGTTACTACCATTTCTCCATCACTTTACTACCTACAATTCCATTCAGTTACTACCATTACTCCATCACTTTACTACCTACTATTCCAATCCGTTACTACCATTACTGCATGACTTTACTACCTACTATTCCATTCCGTTACTATTACTGCATGACTTTACTACCTACTCTTCCATTCCGTTACTACCATTACTCCATTACTTTACTACCTACTATTCCATTCCGTTACTACCATTACTCCATCACTTTACTACCTACTATTTCATTCCGTTACTACCATTACTTTATCACTTTACTACCTACTATTCCATTCCGTTACTACCATTACTTTATCACTTTACTACCTACTATTCCATTCCGTTACTACCATTACTTTATCACTTTACTACCTACTATTCCAATCCGTTACTACTATTACTCCATTACATTACTACCTACTATTCCATTCCGTTACTACTATTACTCCATTACTTTACTACCTTCTTTTCCATTCCGTCACTAACATTACTCCATCACTTTACTACCTACTATTCCATTCCGTTACTACCATTACTCCATTACTATACAATCTACTATTCCATTCCGTCACTACCATTACTCCATCACTTTACAACCTACTGTTTCATTCCGTTACTACGATTACGCCATCACTTTACTACCTTCTATTCAATTCGTTACTACCATTACTGTATCACTTTACTACCTACTACTCCATTCCGTTACTACCATTACTTTATCACTTAACTACCTACTATTCCAATCCGTTACTACCATTACTATATGGCTTTACTACCTACTATTCAAATCCGTTACTACCATTACTCCATCACTTTACTACCTACTTTTCCATTCCGTTACTACCATTACTCCATCACATTACTACCTACTATTCCATTCCGTTACTACCATTACGCCATCACTTTACTACCTTCTATTCCATTCCTTTACAAGCATTACTTTATCACTTTACTACCTACTATTCCAATCCGTTACTACCATTACTATATCACTTTACTACAGTCAAACCTCGATAAGTCGAAGTTTGCGGGACCGTAAAAAATATATCGAGTTATCCGAAGTTCGAGTCAACCGAGTTTGGGGTGTAAGATCATTTTTATTATATGATTTTTAAACAATCTAACGGTATTTATTTCATGTATATTGGTTTTGAACCTCTGCAGTGCTTGTTTTGTCCAGGGACAGTCTATACTAACTGTTAGTATAGACTGTCCCTGTTTTATCACGGTATTTGTAGCGTGCGATATATGAAGTATTTTATCCATTCAAATAAATCGACAATAATTAATAAATAGCGTAATAATATTTTATAAACTTTATTACAAAATCATGGAAAAACATTTCAAGAAAACACTTATCAACTTACAGTTCGACAGAACTAATGAAACAATACATATTGTTGTTTACGTAATTGACAACACACAAGTCAACAAACATAACAAAATGTCTTTAACGAAACGAAACTCGACCACATACATCATTGATCAGATCAAAAGAAATTTTCAATAATTATCATTTTTAAACAAACATGACAAAAAAATTCGGACAGTAATTAGCGGATCATCAATTAACCTTAATAATTCATGTCCTGCGCTTGGATTACCAATTCGTTTTATTAAATTGCCCATTCAAATTGTAATAGCCAATCAAAAACCTGTTTACTCAATGACAGGTGTTTAAAATAAACATACGCGTGTTAAGTAACGATACAAAATACAAATGAAATTGTTAGTTTCGACATCGATACGGAGAGCAAAATTAACTTCGAGACAACGCGGTTAAAATTACACTTATTAATATTGTCCGGACTGCAAAAATCCATCGAGTTAAGCGAAATATCGAAAGAACCGAGATCGATACATCCGAGGAAGAAATGCATTGTTGATATGGGAAAAATGCCGGAACTTAAAAATTATATCGACATAACCGAGGTATCGAGTCAACGTGGTTCGAGACAACGAGGTTCGACTGTACCTACTGTTCAAATCCGTTACTACCATTACGCCATCACTTAACTACCTACTATTCCAATCCGTTACTACCATTACTCCATCACTTTACTACCTACTTTTCCAATCCGTTACAACCATTACTACATCACTTTACCACCTACTATTCCAATCCGTTACTACCATTACTCCATCACTTTACTATCTACTATTCCAATCCGTTACTACCATTACTCCATCACTTTACTACCTACTATTCCAATCCGTTACTACCATTACTTTATCACTTACTACCTCCTATTACATGCTCTTATTACAATCAGCCTGACAATTACTACATCATTTTACTACACACATTTTAATTCCTTTACTAGTTTTACTCCATCACTTTACTTTCTACTATTACATGCCGTTTCAGCTATTACTCCATCACGTTACTACCTTCACTTCATTACTTTACTACCTACTATTCCATTCCGTTACTACCATTACTCCATCACTTTACTACCTACTATTCCATTCCGTTACCACCATTACTTTATCACTTTACTACCTACTATTCCAATCCGTTACTACCATTTCTTTATCACTTTACTACCTACTATTCCAATCCGTTACTACCATTACTATATCACTTTACTACCTACTATTCCAATACGTTACTACCATTACTATATCACTTTAATACATAGTATTCCATTCCGTAAGTACCATAACTTTATCACTTTACTACCTACTATTCCAATCCGTTACTAACATTACTATATCACTTTACTACCTACTATTCCAATACGTTACTACCATTACTACATCACTTTACTACCTTGTATTCCATTCCGTATCTACCATAACTTTATCACTTTACTAGCTACTATTCCAATCCGTTACTATCATTACTTTATCACTTGACTACCTACTATTCCAACCCATTACTATCATTACTATATCACTTTACTACCTACTATTCTAATCCGTTACTACCATTACTCCTTTACTTTACTACCTACTATTCCATTCCGTTACTACCATTACTCCATCACTTTACTACCTACTATTCTATTCCGTTAGTACCATTTCTGAATCACTTTACTACCTACTATTGCAATCCGTTACTACCATTACTTCATCACTTTATTACCTACTATTCCAATCCGTTACTACCATTACTCCATCACTTTACTACCTACTATTCCAACCCGTTACTACCATTACTCCATCACTTTACTACCTACTATTCCATTCCGTTACTACCATTATTTTATCACTTTACTATCTACTATTCCATTCCGTTACTACCATTACTATATCACTTTACTATGTAGTATTCCATTCCGTTACTACCATAACTTTATCACTTTACTACCTACTATTCCAATCCGTTGCAACCATCACTATATCACTTTACTACCTACTATTCCAATCCGTTACTACCATAACTCCATTACTTTACTACCTACTATTCCATTCCGTTACTACCATTACTCAATCACTTTACTACCTACTATTCCATTCCGTTAATACCATTTCTGAATCACTTTACTACCTACTATTCCATTCCGTTACTACCATTACGTTATCACTTTACTACCTACTATTTCAATCCGTTACTACCATTACTATATCACTTTACTACCTACTATTCAAATCCGTTAATACCAATACTCCATTACTTTACTATCTACTATTTCATTCCGTTACTACCATTACTCCATCACTTTACAACCTACTGTTTCATTCCGTTACTACGATTACGCCATTACTTTACTACCTTCTATTCCATTCGTTACTACCACTACTGCATCACTTTACTACCTACTACTCCATTCCGTTACTACCATTACTTTATCACTTAACTACCTACTATTCCATTCCGTTACTACCATTACTATATGATTTTACTACCTACTGTTCAAATCCGTTACTACCATTACTCCATCACTTTACTACCTACTTTTCCATTCCGTTACTACCATTACTCCATCACATTACTACCTACTATTCCATTCCGTTACTACCATTACGCCATCACTTTACTATCTTCTATTCCATTCCATTACTAGCATTACTTTATCACTTTACTACCTACTATTCCAATCCGTTACTACCATTACTTTATCACTTTACTACCTACTATTCAAATCCGTTACTACCATTACGCAATCACTTAACTACCTACTATTCCAATCCGGTACTACCATTACTCCATCACTTTACTACCTACTTTTCCAATCCGTTACTACCATTACTACATCACTTTACTACCTACTATTCCAATCCGTTACTACCATTACTCCATCACTTTACTACCTACTATTCCAATCCGTTACTACCACTACTCCATCACTTTACTACCTACTATTCCAATCCGTTACTACCATTACTTTATATCACTTCCTACCTCCTATTACATGCTCTTACAACAATCAACCTGACAATTACTACATCATTTTACTACACACTTTTTAATTCCTTTACTACTTTTAATCCATCACTTACTATCTCCTATTACTTGCCGTTTTTACCATTACTCCATCACTTTACCACCTTTACTCCATTACTTTACTACCTACTATTCCATTCCGCTACTACCATTACTTCATTACTTTACTAGCTACTATTTCATTCCGTTATTACTATTACTACATTACTTTACAACCTACTGTTTCATTCCGTTACTACCATTACGCCATCACTTTATTACCTTCTATTCCATGCTGTTACTAGCATTACTTCATCACTTAACTAACTAAATTACATTCCGTTACTACCATTACTCCATCACTTTACTACCTTTGCTGCATTTCTTTACTACCTACTATTCCGTCCCGTTCCAACAATTACTCCAGCACTTTACTAACTGCGATTCCATTCCGTTACTACCATAACTGCATCACTTTTCTAGCTACTATTCCATACCTTTACTACCATTACTCCATAACTTTACTACCTTTGCTCCATTTCTTTACTACCTACTATTTCGTTCCGTTCCTACAATTGCTCCCGCACTTTACTAACTCCGATTCGATTCCGTTACTACCATTACTGCATCAGTTGACTACCTCCTATTCCATTCCGGTACTACCATTACTGCATCATTTTACCACCTACTATTCCATTCCGTTACTACCATTACTTTATCACTTTACTACCTACTATTCCAATCTGTTACTACCATTGCTCCATCACTTTACTACCAACTATTCCATACCTTTACTACCATTACTTTATCACTTTACTACCTACTATTCCAGTCCGTTACTACCATTACTCCTCACTTTACTACCTACTATTCCATTCCGTTACTACCATTACTTTATCCCTTTACTACCTACTATTCCAATCCGTTACTACCATTACTATATCACTTTACTACCTACTATTCCTTTCGTTACTACCATTACTTTATGACTTTGCTACCTACTATTCCATTCCGGTACTACCATTACTTTATCCCTTTAGTACCTGCTATTCCAATCCGTTGCTACCATTACTACATCACGTTACTACCTACTATTCCAATCCGTTACTACCATTACTCCATCACTTTACTACTTACTATTCCAATCCGTTACTACGATTACTCCATCACTTTACTACCTACTATTCCATTCCGTTACTACCATTACATTATCACTTTACTACCTACCATTCCATTCCGTTACTACCATAACTATATCACTTTACTACCTACTATTCCAATCCGTTACTACCATTACTATATCACTTTACTACCTACTATTCCATTCCGTTACTACCATTACTATATCACTTTACTACCTACTATTCCAATCCGTTACTACGATTACTCCATTACTTTACTACCTACTATTCCATTCCGTTACTACCATTACTCCATCACTTTACTACCTACTTTTCCATTCCGTTAATACCATTTCTGAATCACTTCACTACCTACTATTCCATTCCGTTACTACCATTACTTTATCACTTTACTACCTACTATTTCAATCCGTTACTACCATTACTATATCACTTTACTATATACTATTCAAATCCGTTACTACCATTACTCCATCACTTTACTACCTACTTTTCCATTCCGTTACTACCATTACGCAATCACTTTACCACCTTCTATTCCATTCCGTTACTAGCATTACTTTAACACTTTACTACATACTATTCCAATCCGTTATTACCATTACTTTATCACTTTTCTACCTTCTATTCCAATCCGTTACTACCATTACTCCATCACTTTACTATCTACTATTCCATTGCGTTACTACCATCACTCCATCACTTTACTACCTACTATTCCAATCCGTTACCACCATTACTCCATCACTTTACTACCTATTATTCCAATCCGTTACTACCATTACTTTGTCATTTACTACCTCCTATTACATGCTCTTACTACAATCAACCTGACAATTACTACATCATTTTGCTACACACTTTAATTCCTTTACTACTATTACATGCCGTTTCTACCATTACTCCATCAATTTACTACCTCTACTCCATTACTTTACTACCTACTATTCCATTCCGTTACTACCATTACTCCATCAGTTTACACCCTACTATTTCATTCCGTTACTAACATTACGCCATCACTTTACTACCTACTATTCCATTCCGTTACCAGGATTACTTCATCACTTAACTAACTAAATTACATTCTGTTACTACCATTACTCCATCACTTTACAACCTACTGTTTCATTCCGTTACTACTATTACGCCATCACTTTACTACCTTCTATTCCATTCTGGTACTAGCATTACTTCATCACTTAACTAACTAAATTACATTCCGTTACTACCATTACTCCATCGCTTTACTACCTTTGCTCCATTTATTTACTACCTACTATTTCGTTCCGTTACAACAATTACTCCAGCACTTTACTAACTCCGATTCCATTCCGTTACTACCATTACTGCATCACTCTACTACCTCCTATTCCATTCCGTTACTACCATTACTGAATCACTTTTCTAGCTACTATTCCATTCCTTTACTACCATTACTCCATCACTTTACTACCTTTGCTCCATTTCTTTACTACCTACTGTTTCATTCCGTTCCTACAATTGCTCCCGCACTTTACAAACTCCGATTTGATTCCGTTACTACCATTACTGCATCAGTTGACTACCTCCTATTCCATTCCGGTACTACCATTACTGCATCATTTTACCACCTACTATTCCATTCCGTTACTACCATTACTTTATCACTTTACTACCTACTATTCCAATCTGTTACTACCATTGCTCCATCACTTTACTACCAACTATTCCATACCTTTACTACCATTACTTTATCACTTTACTACCTACTATTCCAGTCCGTTACTACCATTACTCCTCACTTTACTACCTACTATTCCATTCCGTTACTACCATTACTTTATCACTTTACTACCTACTATTCCAATCCGTTACTACCATTACTATATCACTTTACTACCTACTATTCCTTTCGTTACTACCATTACTTTATGACTTTGCTACCTACTATTCCATTCCGGTACTACCATTACTTTATCCCTTTAGTACCTGCTATTCCAATCCGTTGCTACCATTACTACATCACGTTACTACCTACTATTCCAATCCGTTACTACCATTACTCCATCACTTTACTACTTACTATTCCAATCCGTTACTACGATTACTCCATCACTTTACTACCTACTATTCCATTCCGTTACTACCATTACATTATCACTTTACTACCTACCATTCCATTCCGTTACTACCATAACTATATCACTTTACTACCTACTATTCCAATCCGTTACTACCATAACTATATCACTTTACTACCTACTATTCCGTTCCGTTACTACCATTACTATATCACTTTACTACCTACTATTCCAATTCGTTACTACGATTACTCCATTACTTTACTACCTACTATTCCATTCCGTTACTACCATTACTCCATCACTTTACTACCTACTTTTCCATTCCGTTAATACCATTTCTGAATCACTTCACTACCTACTATTCCATTCCGTTACTACCATTACTTTATCACTTTACTACCTACTATTTCAATCCGTTACTACCATTACTATATCACTTTACTATATACTATTCAAATCCGTTACTACCATTACTCCATCACTTTACTACCTACTTTTCCATTCCGTTACTACCATTACGCAATCACTTTACCACCTTCTATTCCATTCCGTTACTAGCATTACTTTAACACTTTACTACATACTATTCCAATCCGTTATTACCATTACTTTATCACTTTACTACCTTCTATTCCAATCCGTTACTACCATTACTCCATCACTTTACTATCTACTATTCCATTGCGTTACTACCATCACTCCATCACTTTACTACCTACTATTCCAATCCGTTACCACCATTACTCCATCACTTTACTACCTATTATTCCAATCCGTTACTACCATTACTTTGTCATTTACTACCTCCTATTACATGCTCTTACTACAATCAACCTGACAATTACTACATCATTTTGCTACACACTTTAATTCCTTTACTACTATTACATGCCGTTTCTACCATTACTCCATCAATTTACTACCTCTACTCCATTACTTTACTACCTACTATTCCATTCCGTTACTACCATTACTCCATCAGTTTACACCCTACTATTTCATTCCGTTACTAACATTACGCCATCACTTTACTACCTACTATTCCATTCCGTTACCAGGATTACTTCATCACTTAACTAACTAAATTACATTCTGTTACTACCATTACTCCATCACTTTACAACCTACTGTTTCATTCCGTTACTACTATTACGCCATCACTTTACTACCTTCTATTCCATTCTGGTACTAGCATTACTTCATCACTTAACTAACTAAATTACATTCCGTTACTACCATTACTCCATCGCTTTACTACCTTTGCTCCATTTATTTACTACCTACTATTTCGTTCCGTTCCAACAATTACTCCAGCACTTTACTAACTCCGATTCCATTCCGTTACTACCATTACTGCATCACTCTACTACCTCCTATTCCATTCCGTTACTACCATTACTGAATCACTTTTCTAGCTACTATTCCATTCCTTTACTACCATTACTCCATCACTTTACTACCTTTGCTCCATTTCTTTACTACCTACTGTTTCATTCCGCTCCTACAATTGCTCCCGCACTTTACTAACTCCGATCCCATTCCGTTACTACCATTACTGCATCACTTTACTACCTCCTATTCCATTCCGGTACTACCATTACTGTATCACTTTACTACCTACTATTCCATTCCGTTACTACCATTACTTTATCACTTTACTACCTACTATTCCAATCCGTTACTACCATTACTCCATCACTTTACTATCTACTATTCCATTCCGTTACTACCATTACTATATCACTTTACTACCTACTATTCCAATCGTTACTATCATTACTATATTACTTTACTACCTACTATTCCATTCCGTTACTGTCATTACTTTATCACTTTACTACCTACTATTCCATTCCGTTACTACCATTATTTTATCACTTTACTACCTGCTATTCCAATCCGTTACTATCATTACTACATCACTTTACTACCTACTATTCCAATCCGTTACTAGCATTACTCCATCACTTTACTACCTACTATTCCAATCCGTTACTACCATTACTTCATCACTTTACTACCTACTATTCCATTCCGTTACTACCATTACTTTATCACTTTACTACCTACCAGTCCATTCCGTTACTACCATTACTATATCACTTTACTACCTACTTTTCCAATCCGTTACTACCATTACTATATCACTTTACTACCTACTATTCCATTCCGTTACTACCATTAGTATATCACTTTACTACCTACTATCCCAATCCGTTACTACGATTACTCCATTACATTACTACCTACTATTCCATTCAGCTACTACCATTACTCCATCACTTTACTACCTACTATTCCATTCCGTTAATACCATTTCTGAATCACTTTATTACCTACTATTCCATTCCGTTACTACCATTACTTTATCACTTTACTACCTACTATTTCAATCCGTTACTATCATTACTATATCACTTTACTACCTACTATTCAAATCCGTTACTACCATTACTCCATCACTTTACTACCTACTATTCCATTCCGTTACTACCATTACTCCATCACTTTACTACCTACTTTTCCATTCCGTTACTACCATTACGCCATCACTTTACTACCTTCTATTCCATTCCGTTACTAGCATTACTTTATCACTTTACTACCTACTATTCCAATACGTTACTACCATTACTTTATCACTTTACTTCCTACTATTCCAATCCGTTACTACCATTTCTCCATCACTTTACTACCTACTATTCCATTCCTTTACTACCATTACGCCATCACTTTACTACCTTCTATTCCATTCCGTTTCTACCATTACTTTATCACTTTACTACCTACTATTCCAATCCGTTACTACCATTACTCCATCACTTTACTACCTACTATTCCATTCCGTTAGTACCATTACTTTATCACTTTACTACCTACTATTCCAATCCGTTTCTACGATTACTACATCACTTTACTACCGACTATTCCATTCCGTTACTACCATTACTCCATCACTTTACTACCTACTATTCCATTCCTTTACTACCATTACTCCATCACTTTACTACCTACTATTCCATTCCGTTACTACCATTACGCCATCACTTTACAACCTACTGTTCCATTCCGTTACTACCATTACTTTATCACTTTACTACCTACTATTCCAATCCGTTACTACCATTACTCCATCACTTTACTACAAACTATTCCATTCCGTTACTATCATTACTCCATCACTTTACTACCTACTTTTCCAATCCGTTACTACCATTACTATATCACTTTACTACCTACTATTCCATTCCGTTACTACCATTAGTATATCACTTTACTACCTACTATCCCAATCGTTACTACGATTACTCCATTACATTACTACCTACTATTCCATTCAGCTACTACCATTACTCCATCACTTTACTACCTACTATTCCATTCCGTTAATACCATTTCTGAATCACTTTATTACCTACTATTCCATTCCGTTACTACCATTACTTAATCACTTTACTACCTACTATTTCAATCCGTTACTATCATTACTATATCACTTTACTACCTACTATTCAAATCCGTTACTACCATTACTCCATCACTTTACTACCTACTATTCCATTCCGTTACTACCATTACTCCATCACTTTACTACCTACTTTTCCATTCCGTTACTACCATTACGCCATCACTTTACTACCTTCTATTCCATTCCGTTACTAGCATTACTTTATCACTTTACTACCTACTATTCCAATACGTTACTACCATTACTTTATCACTTTACTTCCTACTATTCCAATCCGTTACTACCATTTCTCCATCACTTTACTACCTACTATTCCATTCCTTTACTACCATTACGCCATCACTTTACTACCTTCTATTCCATTCCGTTTCTACCATTACTTTATCACTTTACTACCTACTATTCCAATCCGTTACTACCATTACTCCATCACTTTACTACCTACTATTCCATTCCGTTACTACCATTACTTTATCACTTTACTACCTACTATTCCAATCCGTTTCTACGATTACTACATCACTTTACTACCGACTATTCCATTCCGTTACTACCATTACTCCATCACTTTACTACCTACTATTCCATTCCTTTACTACCATTACTCCATCACTTTACTACCTACTATTCCATTCCGTTACTACCATTACGCCATCACTTTACAACCTACTGTTCCATTCCGTTACTACCATTACTTTATCACTTTACTACCTACTATTCCAATCCGTTACTACCATTACTCCATCACTTTACTACAAACTATTCCATTCCGTTACTATCATTACTCCATCACTTTACTACCTACTATTCCATTCCGTTACTACCATTACGCCATCACTTTACTACCTAGTATTCCATTCCGTTACTACCATTACGCCATCACTTTACTACCTACTATTCCAATCAGTTACGACCATTACTCCATCACTTTACTACCTACTATTCCAATCCGTTACTACCATTACTATATCACTTTACTACCTACTATTCCAATCCGTTACTACCATTACTCTGTCACTTTACTACCTACTATTCCAATCCGTTACTACCATTACTCCATCACTTTACTACCTACTATTCCAATCCGTTACTACCATTACTATATCACTTTACTACCTACTATTCCATTCCGTTAGTACCATTACTGCATCACTTTACTACCTACTATTCCATTCCGTTACTACCCTAACTATATCACTTTACTACCTACTCTTCCAATCCGTTACTACCACTACACCATCACTTTACTACCTACTATTCGATTCCGTTACTACCATTACTTAATCACTTTACTAACTACTATTCCAATCCGTTACTACCATTACTATATCACTTTACTACCTACTATTCCAAACCGTTACTACCATTACTCCATCACTTTACTACCTACTATTCCAATCCGTTACTACCATTACTTTGTCATTTACTACCTCCTATTACATGCTCTTACTACAATCAACCTGACAATTACTACATCATTTTACTATACACTTTTTAATTCCTTTACTACTATTACATGCCGTTTCTACCGTTACTCCATCACTTTACTACCTCTTCTCCATTACTTTACTACCTACTATTGCATTCCGTTACTACCAGTACTCCATCAGTTTACACCCTACTATTTAATTCGGTTACTACCATTACGCCATCACTTTACTACATACTATTCCATTCCGTTACTACCATTACTATATCACTTTACTACCTACTATTCCATTCCGTTACTACCATTACTATATCACTTTACTACCTACTATTCCAATCCGTTACCATGATTACTCCATTACATTACTACCTACTATTCCATTCAGCTACTACCATTCCTCCATCACTTTACTACCTACTATTCCATTCCGTTAATACCATTTCTGAATCACTTTATTACCTACTATTCCATTCCGTTACTACCATTACTTTATCACTTTACTACCTACTATTTCAATCCGTTACTATCATTACTATATCACTTTACTACCTACTATTCAAATCCGTTACTACCATTACTCCATCACTTTACTACCTACTATTCCATTCCGTTACTACCATTACTCCATCACTTTACTACCCACTTTTCCATTCCGTTACTACCATTACCCCATCACTTTACTACCTTCTATTCCATTCCGTTACTAGCATTACTTTATCACTTTACTACCTACTATTCCAATCTGTTACTACCATTACTTTATCACTTTACTTCCTACTATTCCAATCCGTTACTACCATTTCTCCATCACTTTACTACCTACTATTCCATTCCTTTACTACCATTACGCCATCACTTTACTACCTTCTATTCCATTCCGTTTCTACCATTACTTTATCACTTTACTACCTACTATTCCAATCCGTTACTACCATTACTCCATCACTTTACTACCTACTATTCCATTCCGTTACTACCATTACTTTATCACTTTACTACCTACTATTCCAATCCGTTTCTACGATTACTACCGACTATTCCATTCCGTTACTACCATTACTCCATCACTTTACTACCTACTATTCCAATCCGTTACTACCATTACTTTATCACTTTACTACCTACTATTCCAATCCGTTACTACCATTACTCCATCACTTTACTACCTACTATTCCATTCCTTTACTACCATTACTCCATCACTTTACTACCTACTATTCCATTCCGTTACTACCATTACGCCATCACTTTACAACCTACTGTTCCATTCCGTTACTACCATTACTTTATCACTTTACTACCTACTATTCCAATCAGTTACGACCATTACTCCATCACTTTACTACCTACTATTCCAATCCGTTACTACCATTACTCCATCACTTTACTACCTACTATTCCAATCCGTTACTACCATTACTATATCACTTTACTACCTACTATTCCATTCCGTTAGTACCATTACTGCATCACTTTACTACCTACTATTCCATTCCGTTACTACCCTAACTATATCACTTTACTACCTACTATTCCAATCCGTTACTACCACTACACCATCACTTTACTACCTACTATTCCATTCCGTTACTACCATTACTTAATCACTTTACTAACTACTATTCCAATCCGTTACTACCATTACTATATCACTTTACTACCTACTATTCCAAACCGTTACTACCATTACTCCATCACTTTACTACCTACTATTCCAATCCGTTACTACCATTACTTTGTCATTTACTACCTCCTATTACATGCTCTTACTACAATCAACCTGACAATTACTACATCATTTTACTATACACTTTTTAATTCCTTTACTACTATTACATGCCGTTTCTACCGTTACTCCATCACTTTACTACCTCTTCTCCATTACTTTACTACCTACTATTCCATTCCGTTACTACCAGTACTCCATCAGTTTACACCCTACTATTTAATTCCGTTACTACCATTACGCCATCACTTTACTACATACTATTCCATTCCGTTACTACCATTACTATATCACTTTACTACCTACTATTCCATTCCGTTACTACCATTACTATATCACTTTACTACCTACTATTCCAATCCGTTACTACGATTACTCCATTACATTACTACCTATAATTCCATTCAGCTACTACCATTCCTCCATCACTTTACTACCTACTATTCCATTCCGTTAATACCATTTCTGAATCACTTTATTACCTACTATTCCATTCCGTTACTACCATTACTTTATCACTTTACTACCTACTATTTCAATCCGTTACTATCATTACTATATCACTCTACTACCTACTATTCAAATCCGTTACTACCATTACTCCATCACTTTACTACCTACTATTCCATTCCGTTACTACCATTACTCCATCACTTTACTACCCACTTTTCCATTCCGTTACTACCATTACGCCATCACTTTACTACCTTCTATTCCATTCCGTTACTAGCATTACTTTATCACTTTACTACCTACTATTCCAATCTGTTACTACCATTACTTTATCACTTTACTTCCTACTATTCCAATCCGTTACTACCATTTCTCCATCACTTTACTACCTACTATTCCATTCCTTTACTACCATTACGCCATCACTTTACTACCTTCTATTCCATTCCGTTTCTACCATTACTTTATCACTTTACTACCTACTATTCCAATCCGTTACTACCATTACTCCATCACTTTACTACCTACTATTCCATTCCGTTACTACCATTACTTTATCACTTTACTACCTACTATTCCATTCCGTAAGTACCATAACTTTATCACTTTACTACCTACTATTCCAATCCGTTACTAACATTACTATATCACTTTACTACCTACTATTCCAATATGTTACTACCATTACTATATCACTTTACTACCTAGTATTCCATTCCGTTACTACCATTACGCCATCACTTTACAACCTACTGTTCCATTCCGTTACTACCATTACTTTATCACTTTACTACCTACTATTCAAATCCGTTACTACCATTACTCCATCACTTTACTACCTTCTATTCCATTCCGTTACTATCATTACTCCATCACTTTACTACCTACTATTCCATTCCGTTACTACCATTACGCCATCACTTTACTACCTAGTATTCCATTCCGTTACTACCATTACTTTATCACTTTACTACCTACTATTCCAATCAGTTACGACCATTTCTCCATCACTTTACTACCTACTATTCCAATCCGTTACTACCATTACTATATCACTTTACTACCTACTATTCCAATCCGTTACTACCATTACTCTGTCACTTTACTACCTACTATTCCAATCCGTTACTGCCATTACTCCATCACTTTACTACCTACTATTCCAATCCGTTACTGCCATTACTATATCACTTTACTACCTACTATTCCATTCCGTTAGTACCATTACTGCATCACTTTACTACCTACTATTCCATTCCGTTACTACGCTAACTATATCACTTTACTACCTACTATTCCAATCCATTACTACCACTACTCCATCACTTTACTACCTACTATTCCATTCCGTTACTACCATTACTTAATCACTTTACTAACTACTATTCCAATCCGTTACTACTATTACTATATCACTTTACTACCTACTATTCCAATCCGTTACTACCATTACTCCATCACTTTACTACCTACTATTTCAATCCGTTACCAATATTACTCCATCACTTTACTACCTACTATTCCAATCCGTTACTACCATTACTTTGTCATTTACTACCTCCTATTAGATGCTCTTACTACAATCAACCTGACAATTACTACATCATTTTACTACACACTTTTTAATTCCTTTACTACTATTACATGCCGTTTCTACCGTTACTCCATCACTTTACTACCTCTTCTCCATTACTTTACTACCTACTATTCCATTCCGTTACTACCATTACTCCATCAGTTTACACCCTACTATTTAATTCCGTTACTACCATTCCATTCCGTTACTAGGATTACTTCATCACTTAACTTAATTACATTCCGTTACTAGCATCACTCCATCACGTTACTAACTAAATTCCTACCTTTAGCCCATGACTTTACTACATACTATTACATGCCCTACTACAACCAACCTGGAAATTACTACATTATTTTACTACCACTTTTTAATTCCGTTATTACTGTTACTCCATCACTTTGCTACGTACTAATCAATTCCGTTTCTACCATTACTCCATCACTGTACTACAATTTCTCCGTTACTTTTACTACTTACTATTCCATGCCGTTGCTACTATTGCTTCATCACTTTACTCCCCATTTTTTCATTCCGTTACTACCGTTTCTCCATAATTTTACTACCATTACTCCATCACTTTAATACCCTCTGTTCCCTTCCGTTACTCCGTTAATTGACTTCGGTTACTCCATCACTAACACTCTCTTCAGTTATTTCATCACTTTTCTACCGCTTTAAAATGGTTTTCTAAATTGATAGTTTTTTGTCACAATATTTGACCTCAATTTTTAAGACTCCAATTATAACATTTTCAAAAGAATCAGTGACAGAACACTTGCGTTGTAGTATGCAAATAAAGGTGTCTTCAGACGAATGACAAGACATACTGATAATTTTAAACACTGTCTTTCATACTGGTGTTTGAATATCTTCCTAAAATGTACAAACATTCTCTTATATTGCAATCGTTAAATTTCTCCTTAAATGTATTAAAGTTTGTTTTTGACTGCAATAACGAATGTCTCCCCCCCCCCTTGTACCCCAAATTGTCCATGGAGGGTAAATGTATGTGAACAATGAAAGTAATATTGTGCCCTCAATCCCAACTAAGTTTAATAAAATTCTGTTTAGTACCTTCAGAAGAGTTGCGTTCACAATCTGATTTGGTGGTATATATTGTAAAATTTCTAAGTTCAAAAGAAGATCACTTCTACAAATTTCTCCGGTTAAAAAAATTGCCATAATATACACAACTAGATATTGGAGCCTCAATCCATATGGAGTTTTATAAAATTGTATTCAGTAATTGCAGAGAAGTTAGGCTGACAAACTATCAGTAGTTTCCTGTAAAGGCAGCAAAAATTATGGTGTTTAATTTCTCCCAAAGTGTAATTGTTTTATATAAAATAATTGTTAAATTTCTCCCAATATGTATAAAACACTGTCTTTTATACCAATCCTAAAGATTCTCCAGAAAATGTATAATCACTCTCTTATTTTTTAATTGTTAAATTTCTCAGCTGTTTAATATAAACTATACATGTAAAGACACAAGTAGTTTCATATAATTTGCCTCCAAGAATCTATGACTACTCATATTGTTAAATTTCTCCCAAAATGTATAAAACACTGTCTTTAATGCTCATCATTAAAGTCCACTATAAAATGTATTAACACCCTATGCCTTTATATCCCAATATTTAAATTTGTCTTACAATGTTTATATACATGTAAAAATATCAGCAGTTTCATATAATGTGCCCCCAAAATGTATAACTTCTCATATTTTTAAATTTCTCCCAGAAGTGTAATTGATTTATATAAAAAAATTGTTCAGTTTCTTCTAATATGTATAAAACATGGTCTTTTCTATTAATCCTAAAGAATCTTCAGAAAATGTATAATCACACTCTTATATTCGAATTGTTAAATTTATCAGCTGTTTTATATAAACTATACATGTGAAGATATCAGCACATTCATATAATGTGTCCCATAAATAAAGAACTTCTCATATTGTTATATTTTCACCAAAGAGTAATTGTTTTATATGAAATAATTGTTAAATATCCCCCAATATGTATAAAACACTGTCTTTTATACCAATCCTAAAGATTCTTCAGAAAATATATAATCACTCTCTTATATTCTTATTGTTAATTTCATCAGCTGTTTTATATAAACTTTACATGTAATTATATTAGCAGTGTCATGTAATTTGGCCCAAAGAAGTATAACTTCTCATATTGTTAAATTTCTTCCAAAGTGTAATTGTTTGATAAAAAGTAATTCTTTAATTTATCCCAAAATGTATAAAACACTCTTATACTGATCCTTAAAGTCCACTATAAAATGTATTATTGTTTCTAGGCCTTAATATACCAATATCTTAATTTGCCTTACAGTGTTCATATATATGTAAAGATATCAGTAGTTTCCTGTAAAGGCAGCCAAAAATGATAGTGTTCAATTTCTCCCGAAGTGTAATTGTTTTATAAAAAATAATTGTTAAATTTCTCCCAATATGTATAAAACACTGTCTTTTATACCAATCCTAAAGATTCTTCGGAAAATATATAATCACTCTCTTATATTCTTATTGTTAATTTCATCAGCTGTTTAATATAAACTTTACATGTAATTATATCAGCAGTGTGATGTAATTTGGCCCAAAGAAGTATAACTTCTCATATTGTTAAATTTCTTCCAAAGTGTAATTGTTTGATAAAGAGTTTTTCTTAAATTTCTCCCAAAATGTATAAAACACTTTTATACTGATCCTTAAAGTCCACTATAAAATGTATTATTGCCCTAGGCCTTAATATACCAATATTTAAATTTGTCTTACAATGTTTACATACATTTAAAAATATCAGCAGTTTCATATAATGTGCCCCCAAATGTATAACTTCTCATATTTTTAAATTTCTCCCAAAAGTGTAATTGCTTTATATAAAAAAATTGTTCAATTTCTTCTAATATGTATAAAACATGGTCTTTTCTATTAATCCTAAAGAATCTTCAGAAAATGTATAATCACACTCTTATATTCGAATTGTTAAATTTATCAGCTGTTTTATATAAACTATACATGTGAAGATATCAGCACTTTCATATAATGTGTCCCATAAATAAAGAACTTCTCATATTGTTATATTTTCACCAAAGAGTAATTGTTTTATATGAAATAATTGTTAAATATCCCCCAATATGTATAAAACACTGTCTTTTATACCAATCCTAAAGATTCTTCAGAAAATATATAATCACTCTCTTATCTTCTTATTGTTAATTTCATCAGCTGTTTTATATAAACTTTACATGTAATTATATCAGCAGTGTCATGTAATTTGGCCCAAAGAAGTATAACTTCTCATATTGTTAAATTTCTTCCAAAGTGTAATTGTTTGATAAAAAGTTTTTCTTTAATTTCTCCCAAAATGTATAAAACACTCTTATACTGATCCTTAAAGCCCACTATAAAATGTATTATTGTTCTAGGCCTTAATATACCAATATTTTAATTTGTCTTGCAATTTTGATATATATGTAAAGATATCAGTAGTTTCCTGTAAAGGCAGCCAAAAATGATAGTGTTCAATTTCTCCCAAAGTGTAATTATTTTATATAAAATAATTGTTAAATTTCTCCCAATATGTATAAAACACTGTCTTTTATACCAATCCTAAAGATTCTTTAGAAAATGTATAATCAATCTCTTATTTTTTAATTGTTAAATTTCTCAGCTGTTTTATATAAACTATACATGTAAAGACATCAGTAGTTTCATATAATTTGCATCAAAGAATGTATGACTTCTCATATTGTTAAATTTCTCCCAAAATGTATAAAACACTGTCTTTTATCTCATCATTTAAGTCCACTATAAAATGTATTAGCACCCTATGCCTTTATATCCCAATATTTAAATTTGTCTTACAATGTTTACATACATGTAAAAATATCAGCAGTTTCATATAATGTGCCCTAAAAATGTATAACTTCCCATATTTTTAAATTTCTCCCAAAAGTGTAATTGCTTTATATAAAAACATTGTTCAGTTTCTTCTAATATGTATAAAACATGGTCTTTTCTATTAATCCTAAAGAATATTCAGAAAATGTATAATCACACTCTTATATTCGAATTGTTAAATTTATCAGCTGTTTTATATAAACTATACATGTGAAGATATCAGCACTTTCATATAATGTGTCCCATAAATAAAGAACTTCTCATATTGTTATATTTCCACCAAAAAGTAATTGTTTTATATGAAATAATTGTTAAATATCCACCAATATGTATAAAACACTGTCTTTTATACCAATCCTAAAGATTCTTCAGAAAATATATAATCACTCTCTTATATTCTTATTGTTAATTTCATCAGCTGTTTTATATAAACTTTACATGTAATTATATCAGCAATGTCATGTAATTTGGCCCAAAGAAGTATAACTTCTCATATTGTTAAATTTCTTCCAAAGTGTAATTGTTTGATAAAAAGTTATTCTTTAATTTCTCCCAAAATGTATAAAACACTCTTATACTGATCCTTAAAGTCCACTATAAAATGTATTATTGTTCTAGGCCTTACTATACCAATATTTTAATTTGTCTTAAAATGTTGATATATATGTAAAGATATCAGTAGTTTCCTGTAAAGGCAGCCAAAAATGAAAGTGTTCAATTTCTCCCGAAGTGTAATTGTTTTATAAAAAATAATTGTTAAATTTCTCCCAATATGTATAAAACACTGTCTTTTATACCAATCCTAAAGATTCTTTGGAAAATATATAATCACTCTCTTATATTCTTATTGTTAATTTTATCAGCTGTTTTATATAAACTTTACATGTAATTATATCAGCAGTGTCATGTAATTTGGCCCAAAGAAGTATAACTTCTCATATTGTTAAATTTCTTCCAAAGTGTAATTGTTTGATAAAAAGTTATTCTTAAATTTCTCCCAAAATGTATAAAACACTGTCTTTATACCAATCCTAAAGATTCTTCAGAAAATGTATAATCACGCTCTTATTTTTTAATTGTTAAATTTCTCAGCTGTTTTATATAAACTATACATGTAAAGACATCTGTAGTTTCATATAATTTGCATCAAAGAATGTATGACTTCTCATATTGTTAAATTTCTCCCAAAATGTATAAAACACTGTCTTTTATACTCATCATTAAAATCCACTATAAAATGTATTAACACCCTATGCCTTTATATCCCAATATTTAAATTTGTCTTACAATGTTTATATACATGTAAAGATATCAGCAGTTTCATATAATGTGCCCCCAAAATGTAATTGCTTTATATAAAAATTGTTCAATCTCTTCTAATATGTATAAAACATGGTCCTTTCTATTAATCCTAAAAGTTTTTGAGAAAATGTATTATCACTCTGTTATATTCGAATTGTTAAATTTATCAGCTGTTTTATATAAACTTTACATGTGAAGATATCAGAACTTTCATATAATCTGCCCTATAAACGAAGACATGAAATAATTGTTAAATATCCACCAATATGTATAAAACACTGTCTTTTATACCAATCCTTAAGATTCTTCAGAAAATGTATAATCACTCTCTTATATTCTAATTGTTAATTTCATCATCTGTTTTATATAAACAATACATGTAAATATATCAGCAGTGTCATGTAATTTGGCCAAAGAAGTATAACTTCTCATATTGTTAAATTTCTCCCAAAGTGTAATTTTTTGATAAAAAGTTATTCTTAAATTTCTCCCGAAATGTATAAAACACTCTTATACTGATCCTTAAAGTCCACTATAAAATGTATTATTTTTTACTGATCTATAAAATGTATTAATGCCCTAGGCCTTAATATCCCATTACTTTAATTTGTCTTACAATGTTCATATATATGTAAAAATATCAGCAGTTTCATATAATTTGCTTCCAAGGATGTATGACTTCTCTTATTGTTTAATTTCACCCAAAGTGTAATTGTTTTATATAAAGTTATCCTTATATTTCTCCCAAAATGTATAAAACACTGTCTTTTATACTGATCCTTAAAGTCCACTATAAAATGTATTAACACCCTAGGCCTTAATATCCCAATATTTAAATTCTCCATACATATTCATTTATATGTAAAAATATCAGCAGTCTCATGTAAAGGAGACCAAAAATGAATAACTTCTGATAGTGTTAAATTTCTCCCAATATGTATAAAACACTGTCTTTTATACCAATCCTAAAGATTCTTCAGAAAATGTATAATCACTGTCTTATTTTTAATTGTTAAATTTCTCAGCTGTTTTATATAAACTATACATGTAAAGACATCAGTAGTTTCATATAATTTGCCTCCAAGAATGTATGACTTCTCATATTGTTTAATTTCTCCCAAAGTGTAATTGCTTTATATAAAATTATTCCTAAATTTCTTCCAAAATGTTTCAAAACAGATCCTTAAAGTCCCACTATAAAATATATAAACACCCTAGGCCTTAATATCCCAATAATAAAATTCTCTATACATATTCATTTATATGACGAATTTTAGCAGTTTCATGTAAAGTGGACCAAAAATGAATCACTTCTGATATTGTTTAATTTCTCCCAAAGTTTATTTGTTTTATATAAAATAATTGTTTAATTTCACCCATTATGTATACAACACTGTCTTTTATACTAATCCTAAAGATTCTTCAGAAAATGTATAATCAATCTCTTATATTCTACTTGTTAAATTTCACAGCTGTTTTATATAAACTATACAAATGATGATATCAGCAGTTTCATATAATTTGACCCAAATATTTATAACTTCTCATATTGTTTAATTTCTCCCAAAGTGTTATTGTTGATATAAATGTATTAACACCATAGGCCTTTATATCCCAATATTCAAATTTGTCATACATTTAAGGATTGTTTTCAATTGCTAGTTAGATTATTGGATATAAACAACTTTGGGGCGATTTACACTGAAGAAACTGCGAAGTGATTTATGTTGCAGCGTAAATTGATCCAAAGTCGTTTATATCCAATAATCTAACCAACAATTGGAAACAAACCTTATATTTTAAATTCTGTAGTAAAAATGAAGTAACAAGAGCTTAAATAATATTTGCAATTCACAATTTTAGTTTCGTCACTTTTTGTTAGCGGAAGAATTCATATATAGTCAAGATCATCAATACATCTGATGTCACAATCAGTCAGGTGCTGAAAAACCAAGTTATATGAAATAAACAACTTTGCTCATGTATTGAGTATTTAAACGAAATTAAAAAATATTCAATATATATGTAAAGATTTAGGCAGTTTCATGTAATGTGGCCAAATGTGTAACTTCCCATCTTGTTCAATTTCTCCCAAAGTGTAATTGTTTCATATAAAAAAATTGTTAAATTTCTTCCAATACGTATAAAACACTGTCTATTATACCAATCCTAAAGAATCTTCAGAAAAATGTGTAATAACTATCTTATTTTCTAAATGTTAAATTTCTCAGCTGTTAATATAAACTATACATGTAAAGATATCAACAGTTTCATATAATTTGTATAAAACATTGTCTTTTATACTAATAGTTAAAGTTCCCTATAAAATCTATTAACACCCTTGGCCTTTATATACGAATATTCAAATTTTGTCATACATATTAATGTATATGTAAAGATATTACAGTTTCATTTAATGCAGCCCAAAAATGTATAACTTTTCATATTGTTAAATTTCTCCCAAAGTATAATTGTTTCATATAAAATACTTAAATTTCTCCCAATATGCATAAAACTGTCTATTACAGCAATCCTAAAGATTCTTCAGAAAATGTATAATCACTCTCATATATTCTAAGTGTTCAATTTCTCAGCTGTTTTATATCAACTAATTACTTTACCTAAAAAGATATCAACAGTTTCATATAATTTGACCCTAAGATAAGTAACTTCTCATATTGTAAAATTTCTCCCAAAGTGTAATTGTTTCATATAAAGTTATTCTTAAATTTCTCCCAAAATGAACATAACACTGCCTTCTATACTGATCCTTAAAGTCCCCTATAAAATGTATTAATACCCTATGCCTTTATATTCCAATATTTAAATGTGTCATACATTGTTCATGTATATATAAAAATATCAGAAATTTCATGTAATTTGCCCCAAAAATGTATAATTTTCATATTGTTAAATTTCCCCATATTGTCATTGTTTCATACAAAATAATTGTTAAATTTCTCACAAAATGTATAAAACACCATGTTTTAAACCAATCCTTAAGATTCTAAATAAAATGTGTAATCACTATCCTATATACTAATTGTTCAATTTATCAGCTATTTTATAAAAACTGATGTTATAGATATCGGCAGTTTTATACAATTTGCCCCAAAAATATTTTACTTCTCATACTGTTAAATTTCTCCCAAAGTGTAATTGTTTTACATTTAATAACTGTTTGATTTCTCCCAAAATGTATAAAAAATTGTCTTTTATTCCTATTTTTCCTGAAAATGTATAAATACTCTTTGTATTCCAATTGGTAAATTTCTCTCTAAAATTATAAGTTGTTTGATTTCAATGTATCCTTCAATTTCGACATAAAATGTATAATCACTGTCTAGCTTTTAACAATTTCTCACAAAATGTATAAAACATTCTTTTAAACTGATCCTTAAATATTTATCTAGATCATAAAATTTTACGCACATATTCTTGTCTTTAAATTCTCCCTAAACTTAAGCTGTTACTGATTCTGAAATTTCATTTAAGGTATATACATGTAAAACAGTGTCTGTTATACTAGTCCTTAAAAGTCCCAATATATTTACAAATACTTCCTTTTTTTGAATATCAAATTTCTCCCAAAACTTATACTGAATATTAAATATCCACCAAGAACTATTTCACAAAGCTTCCGGAAACTTCCGCAAACATGTAAAGTTTCCATAATTTTACCAAAAGTGATCCGAAACATTTAGATGTTATTCCTAAAGGTTCCAGAAACTTTGCCGTTCTTAATTGGGTTTCTTCAGTCTTTCTGCAATAACATCACTATTAGTGCACATGTTGGTCAATAACCCAAGTAATTATATACAAATATATGAAAAAAAATTTTTAATTGTGTGTAACAAAACATTGTCATTTCCTTGCAAATATTTCAAAATTATAAGTTATCCTTCATTCCTTTTTTTGGGAGGAATTAAAAATCCTTATAACTACATGTACTAGTATAAAATATGGTTTGTTACTTTAGCAAAAAAGTATCCAAGACTCTTTTTTAAATACATTTTGAGCTGACTTCTAAGAAAATTATTAAATTTGAACATCATGTGATACTTGTTCAGTGGAATAGTTTAGATTATTTATCCAGTTTATTATGTTTTATGATATTTTATTCATTGACATAAGGGTCCTTGAGATCTAATTAATGTCACGTTTACAATAACAAAGTTGAATAAAAAGGAACGTTTTTCTTTCTTTCTTTCTTTTTTTCCTTCCTTCCCCTCTGTTCTTATACTCCACATGTCAGACAACATCATGTGACATCTCTTAATGTGTCATATTTCATTAACCATGGAAGCTGCTGTCTCACTTTTGGAAGTTGTTCAGTTGATTGTTGCGTGCCAGTTAAATAGCCATGCTGTAATACAAACCTGCTATTATTCATAAAGAAATGACGTCATTTAGGAGAATTATGACACAGACAGAGAAAAGACTAGTTAGAGCTTCAAAGAAGTCAAATTTGACCTTGGCTTTAATTTTGTAACAAAGTACAGGAAGGTTATAATTTATTTAAGAAATTAACCTTTTTTCCTAGACCTTTATGTATTTCATATGGAAACAAATGAAAATGTCCAATGTAATTTTTACATACATTTAGTTACAATTTAACATACAATAAACGTTAACAGAGTTTTGATTGATTGGATGTTTGCTTTGCACCCAGATATATTTAGGATGAGAATAAGTTATCAAACAATTAAGCAACAGAAAAAGGGGCTGAGATAGGACACAGGGGACATGATTTAGACTGCTTACTGGAAAGGTATGGAGTTTTAGGTAGGGACGGAGAACTTAGCCTTTTGCAGTGGCTACAATGAGCCTACTCTTTATAGAAATCTACAAAACAAAACTCTCAAAACATGTTACTCACTATGGCCCACAGCCAGGCTTCAGTATCATGACCTGACAACATCCAAACGAGAGGGTCTCCCCAGCTCTGTAGGTCAAGCATAGGGAACCCTCCCTGGGTATGGTCCCAATTAACAAGGGGAATGAACATAAAATTACATAAAATATCCTTCAAATAGTTTTAAAAGAAGTTGAATTGCTACAAAATACTTTCCTGTCCATAATTATGTTGAACAATTTTTTTTTTTGGTTAAAATTACTAGTATTCCAGCCATTTTATTGAACAACCAAACTAAAGGATAGAACAGCCGCATAGATAAAACCTTGACCTATTATTTCACACAGCTGGTACCAAAGGATTCTGTAAACCGCGAGATTTATGGATATACTAGAAAGTAGTAAATATCTTTATTCTTATTTTTAATAATCTTTATACAACTGTTTGTTTCAAACTCAAATCCTTGTAAAATTCACCAAACATAGTCAATGAAACATTTATAAAAATGGTTATACAGAAATTTTTTTTTACAAATATGAAATACTAGATGTGGAACGAATTTGAACGTGCATGAAACAACCATTCAACCAAATACTTCATCTCATAAAGAGAACAACCAGCAGTTTTTAACATGGACCTCATTGAATAAAAACCTAACTAGAAGGAGTACACCCCTATGAAAGACAGGCAATTGTTTTCCTGCGTGTTTTGTTTATCAAAGACCATCAAAGGCACTTTACTAGAATACCAATCATTGTAATTTCAAGTCAACAAATATATAAATAGTGAAATATATCAGATAAAATGTAATGGTTAATGTTGATTTCGTCAAGGCTATTTTCAGCTTTATCATGGCGTCTAGTTATATTATGAAAGGAAGCATATCACATGACTATGTCATAAAAAGTAACGACGAGGTCGAAAACAAGAGGATCTTAAGAGCCTGTATCGCTCACATGACTAACAAAAAAACTTTTTAAGAGACATAAATTTTCTTGCAAATTTTAATATTTAATGTAACAGAGTTTATGCAAATATGCTGTTTCTAAGAAGAAGCTGTTTTTATGCTTTATCCATACAGTCCTATGTTACATAATGGCATCCGTGTTGGATTATGAATCCCGGTGTTCCATGGTGGCAGCAATCTTGTATTTTGGATCGTCACAAAAAAAATTAGTAGAGGACCATCTGAGGTACATTTCTACAATATCACAATTCTTTCTGCATAGCGGTTTGTGAGAAAACAAATTTTGAGCCAATCAGAATGAATTTGCAGCTCTGGCAGCCATGTTGAATTTCCTATCAGCTTGAAAAAAATCTCTTAAAACTATCTAATAAGATAGCTATCCAAGATTCACTTTTGCATTAATTGGTTTAATGGTGTGAAACAGTTTCAGAGGAGAAACTGTTTGTATGGTTTTCTTATAGGGTCTTATGTAAAAGTAATGCAGGACACCATCTGCCATATTTTGTGAAAATTTCACAATCACATTTATGGTAAATTTAATAATAATTTCTGTCATTATTAACTCTTAATTTCCAAAAATTTTAAGTAATAATGAAAGACTTATACCTATAGTATTACTTCAAGTTATTAATAGTTGAAATAAAAGGTTTTCGCATAAATGAATTCAGTATTGGCAAAAATAATGAAAATGAAATTTTTAAAAAGGGAGATAATTTTGTAAAAAAAACCCCATTTTTTAGCACTTTTTGACCAGTTTTGTCCCACAAAACAAAAATTTAACTTGAATTATGATTACTTGTATATGGCAAATTTAAACAAAATTCATCTACACATTATTTTCAGTGAAAGTGTCCTGCATCCCCTTAAGCTGTGTTCCAAAGTGGTGGCCATATTGGATTTGGGATCGGTACAAAAAACAAAAACTTTGTATATGACCATGACCATCTAAAGCATATTGCTACAATATTTCAAATTAATCTGCAATGCGGTTTGTGAGAAGAATGTTTAAATTCAGCCAATTAGAACATGCTAATGGCCCTGGAAGCCATGTTGAATTTCTTATTGGCCTAAAAAATATTAAAATAACTATCCAAGCTTCATTTCTGTATAATTTGGTTTCGCTGTGTGGATCAGTTCCAGAAAAGAAGCTGTTTGTATGATTTTCCCATAGGGACCTATGTTAAACAAAATTTAAGATGTTTGCCATCTTGGATTTTCGATAGGTACAAAAAATTTAAACTTTGTAGAGTACCATTTAAGGTACATTTCTGCAATATTACAAATCAATCTGCCAAGAGGTCTGTGAAAAGAAGAATTTTGAAATTCAGCCAATCAGAACACATTAATGGCCCTTGCAGCCATGTTGAATTTCCAACTGGCTCAAAAAACTCTAAATAATAAGATAACAATCCAAGCTTCATTTTTGCATAATTTGGTTTCATTGTGTGGATCAGTTTTGGCGAAGAAGTTGTTTGTATATTTTCCCATAGGGGCCTATGTTAAACCAAGTCCTCAATAGCGGCCATCTTGGATATTGGATCGGCACAAATAACTCAAACTTTGTAAAGAACCGCCCAATACACAATTATATTCCTGGCAAGTTTGGTAATTATTGGCCAAGTGGTTTTCGATATTGTTAATTAAACTGAAGTCATAGGCTGGTGTTATGCCGCCCAGGAGTATTGCTATATATATCTGGCAAAAGATGGGTCAATCAATCAATCAAACTGTCATTTGCTTTCTATTTACCAATCATTGATAATCAACCTCAATTTGTATATTTTATTATTCTTATGTCTTTTATTAATGCAATTTTACTTACTGCCTCATGTGGGTAGCCTGATTGGCAAATAAACAATTTGTTGTTGTTGGTTTTGGAGAAGAAGATACAAATGTAAAAAGTTAAAAAAAAGGCGTCCTCTTCAACAAATTTCAGTTACTGCAAAGTTTATGTCAGGTCTAGATTCCCAGCCATTTTTTCTACTAGTACCTTTCCGAAATCTTTTTGCAACTTTTACTGATGTGGAACTTTCAGGGTGCTTTGTTAACAGCATTTTCAACTTTTTCAAGTCTGACTTTGCAATGTTTCTGGATGCTTTGTTAATAAGCTCCCTGAAGATTATTTTCTCTTGATATATTATAATTCTTTATTCCAAATTCTTCTGTTAAACAAAATGGTTAATTTATTCTGTTGCTATGAATAAGGTTCACACTGAGGGTACCGTTTTTTTGTTCTATTACTCATAACATATTTATTACTGCATAAAAATCAAGAAAAAAAGTAGATGTTTATAAATGTACATACCTTCTGCAAGGCAAAACTAACCAATCTGCTGAAAAATATGTGCCCTATCCAGCTACTGAGAAGCACTTCAATTGAATATTACGTAGCGCATAAGCAGTAACCAGAAAGATCAGCAACTTTCCAACTTTTTATGAACCATTTCTTCTTTGTGTATAAATATTAAACACTCTGACTTACCAAACCTTTTAAGTACTTTCATTATATCTTTTTGACATTGTTTGTTTAACTGAACAAAAACTATGTTTTCTACAGTAAGCATTTTATTAAAACCAGATCTTGTTAACCTCTGAACACATTCATGACAAATTTGCCAATCCATACTAGCATGACTAGTAGGTTTACCTTTACATTGTTGCCATATTTGAATTACATACATGTACATAAATAAACATCAGCTAAAAACAATTTAAAAATTAGTCTCAAAAAAAATATTTGCACATGATGATACATACTATACTGTATATGATTTGGTCTTTTGGCAACTTTAATGCTCAGAAACATTTTGTTTTGAGACTTAGACAATTTGTTTGTTATTTCTATCCTTAAATGGTGTCTATTTCTAATGCAGGTCGTGTACAAAAGTACCTATGTGTCTTCATAAATACAACCTTTAAAACCCTCAAACATATCTGTAATGTTACACGGAAGGCTTACAAAAAGATTAGTGGCTGAATTAATTAGGTAGATGACTTGCCTGTCAACACCGAAGTTGCAGGTTCGAGTCTCACTACAGCCAAGTTGTTCTTGACTCTATTCTTAAGTGACAAGTATAGAACATGCATAAACAAGGAATGTTGACTCAACCTTATTTGACAAGCATTGCCAGGTTTTCTGCAGATTTTCAAAGGTCTTCTACCCTCCCACCCCCAAACCCACAAAAAAGTAGGTGCCATGACAATGTCCCATCTAGCTATAGGGTAAAATGGAAAGAGGCTGCCTTTGACCATTAATTTACTGTGCCTCCGTGCACCTTTGAGCCCTGTATCACTTTATAGTGCCCTTATAATTTTCTCCTAGTGTGTCCCACTGACATTTTGATTATTTCCACTTTCTGTTGTAAAGTTTTCTTCAACCAACTAAAGCTGCTATTGCAATTAATTTTATCAGGATAGTGATGATCAGCTGATAATGGAAAATCATTTTTCCATTTATCTGACATTTCTACAATGTACCATGTCTAATTAATTAATTTTAACCCTTTTGTGTAATCATGGCATTGTTGACAAAATTAAAATTTCATAGGGTATTATTTCAGAATCATATCAGTTTTTTATTCCTAAATTATGCACTTCAGGAATTCCAATTTTGTCATAAATGAAATTATTAGGAAAAAAAGTGTTAAAACTCATGAATGAGTTGTCGTAGAAATATCAATTCCTGTGCTGTTCCATAACAAGTAATGGGAGCTCCATGTAGCTCTGCCAAGATTAAGCTAGAAAAATTCGCAAAAGTCTGACATGGCCGGGTTGCAAAGAAAGTACCTTAATAAATAGGGAATAGTTTACAATTTGTTGGAAGAAGATTTTGGTTACCTAGTCTGAAAAATAAGGAAAAAATTTCTCCAACAATTCTCCAATTGCAGGTGCACAACTTCAATACATGTGCAGTCTTTCTGTGAAGATTCAGAGATTTTTGTTTAAAACTGTAAGAGGAGTTGATTACACAATATAAATACCATCTTCTGCAAATGTTTTGAAAAATGACTAAGTTCCCAAGTCTGGAAAATTAGGAAAAAAATCCTTGAACACTGTAAGAGAAGTTGATTGCACAAAATAGATACCCTATTTTCTCTGCCCGCCTTCACCATACTATAACCTGGGTTTGCACTTTGTGCAACCCGGCCAGAAATTGATCTAGCTATCACTGATACCCCTGCTTAAGTGTTACTTATGTTGTAATAATTTTAAGGTTTTTTTGTAAACTGGTGAACTTGGTCTCTAATGTAATTCCTACAGCATCAACAGGCTTCTTAGCTACATGTTATGTAATAATATTCTAAAGTTTCACTGAATTCAAATACATACTTTTTGAGTTATTGTATGGAAACCTCTAGTTTGGTAAAAAGTATAACATTTTTTGGCAACTATGACCTTGAAATTTGATAGAATTCTACAAAAATTAATAGGCTTCGGATCCACTTAATGCGAAACTATATCCCAAAGTTTCATTGAAATCAAATGCAAACTCTTTGATTTATTATCGGGAAACATCTTTTTTGTAAAATTTCTAACGTGTGACCACAAAGTTCCATTCAAATCTCATCTGATGCCAAAAAATTTCTAACATTTTTTGTAGACTGTGATCTTGAAATTTGATGAATTTCCACCAAGAAATTTGATGGATTTCCACCAAAATCGATAGGCTTCTAACCAACCTGATATGTAACAATATTCCAGAGCAAGCTTTTTGAGTTTTTGTCCAGAAACATCTTTCATGTCTTTAATAGAATGGAAGAAGATTCACTGGATGTGCAATTTTCAGGGAAAAAAGTATACCATTGCATTGCTTTTTGACCTCAAAATTGAAGTTGTCAAGAACTCATGCCAATCCCGCAGAAAAATGTCTAAATAAAATGCACTGCAACACATCTCTTAAAAAAAATTCTCCTATATCTTCATTTGCACATTCTTTATTTTAAGTTTAACAGATAGAATATTGAAAAAGCTTTCCAATAAAAAAATATCATTATATTGCAACCAATCACCAGCAGACCAGGACTTTAGTACTCTATTAAATGTTCTGCTCATAAAATGGTGGCGGATATGAATTTTCATTAGTATATTGAATCCTACCTGTTACAAATAAAATCAGAATCTAGCAAATTTGATATTATTTAAACGAGAGTGAAAAAAACTGTGAGCAATGCTCACCATTGATTACCACCCCCCTCCTTTCACAATTTCTTTGAAAATTCATGTGTTCTTAATTATGAACTAATATTGACAATCTAGTGTAGGCAGAGTTGCAGATAAAACATGTGTCCATTTTTTTTTCTATGGAAAACACCAAATATCATTCCTATCAAAATGTTTTGCATCAGGTGCACAATGGCACTATATGTGACAATTAAAGATTCTGTTTCATCAAATTCCATTCAGTGGTGTAGGAGAAGTTGCAAATAACAGAAAGTGTAACGGACGGACAGACATGCGATGGACGGACACCCCCATCAGAATATACCACTGTGTAACAAGAAACCTGTATGGAAAAATTTTTAAGCATATCTTAGTTGTACTAGAATGTTACAAAACTTAAGTGTATATGCATGTTGATGGCAAAGGCTATTGAGAGAATTTTCTTCAATAAAAATACAACTTTTTTCACCCAAGTTGAGAAGAAATCTTTACAAATGAATTTTTTTCAAACAAGTAGACAAAGAACTCTTTTTCATGTACCTTGTTACATTTCAATGTGTTCCAAACAGATTCTACCCATAACATTAAAAAAGCAGAAACAATCACTTTTTTGTTAAATTTCTTGACATAAAAGTGTCTTTTTTCATATTTTTTTTACAATTTAAACATGTCAAATGAGACAAGGCACCAAATTTTCCAGCTTATCATGTTTACTGATAACTAAGGAAGATGCAGAAATGGACATATAAAATCTGTCATACATGTAAATGTCCAGGAAAATTAAGCTGAAATATCTTATCTAGTTCTGTTGTAAAGAAGAATATATGGGGAGGCCTGTGATAAAAATTTAACTACTAATTACACTTGTGACCTTACCAAACCCTATAAAAACACTGGGACGTATTAAAACTTTACACTCACAACAATTTCATACAAACTATTTCTATTTTACATCAACAAGTATTCCTAAAAATATGACTAAGTTAAAAAAACAACATAAATTTGGATTTATAAAGGGATGTATTCCTCATAACAAGAAAGAAAAATGGAACCATTAGTTAAAAGTGACATTAAACAAGCTGTTTATAAAAGACTTACCAGGAAAATGACAAATCTTGTGCAAAATGTGCCGTACAATGAGGATAAAACTGCCACTGTTGACAGCCACACCAGCTAAACTGTTACGTCCACAGTCAAGTGTCACCAAACAGTCTCAATCAGTATCCTATGCTGTGAAGACTAAAGAAAATATATTTCAATTAATCAGAAGTAAAACTAATGATATACACAACATAAATACTAGCACAGGGTGTATTACTGTAGATGTACAAACTGGAAGATATAACAGTATGAATAAAACTGTGCAAATTTTGCTTAAAAAATTTAGTAAATTCTACTTCTGTGACGGCGGCCGAGTACAAATGACTTTAAACGGACAGACGGATGCAGTGATGCTGGCTTTAGTCCTCAAAATCACATAAACACTAATTGTACTAATCTAGAGTTTATTAAATATATATACATCTCAATTATCTACAGTCAATTTTACAACATAGTAGGAGGAATTCCTCACGACCAAACAACATAACATTCAGGATATTCTAAATCCTATCGGCCAAACGCACATGAGGTAATGGTTGAATATAATTCAACATAGTGGAATAACTAACAAATAATCCACCACAAAACACGCCATAAATCCCATAACACAGAACACAGACTTATACAAAGTCACAGGTTAATCCATTAACCATTAAGTAAATCCAAAATTCTAATATGACGTGCTTTAAAGGCTTAGAGACCACAACTGTGGTAAAAAAAATGATTTATCTATGAGCAACATGTGCTGAGAAGGGCTTGTTTTAAATGGCTGTTCCAATTACCAAACTGTAACTCACACCGGAAAGCTATTGCATATGACATATAAATCTTATAAATAGCGACGCACGCTATAATTATCCGCTGCTACATATTGTGTGTTACATTGACGGAACAGCCAGTTTATGCAGAGTTGCCAAAAATGCTCGGAGGTCTGCCAGACAGTAGGACTGACAGACCTCAATGTTTTGTCAGTCCTACCAAGTATTTGTCAGACCCATATTTTTTTATCATGTTTATAGATTGAAAAGGGAAAAACTATATACAGCACGGGGCACCACACTAATAGAGTTGAGTCACTTCTCCCTGGCAAATCAACAGGGAGAAGTGAGGCCCTAATAGGTAAATGCTAGAGACAAATCAGGGAAATCATATATACTTAACTTTGCAGTCATTACATAATTTTTTTCTTTTATTTATTTCAAATTGTTAATAATTGTGGTATTTCTGGATGATTTTTTTGCTTTTTTAACCATAACACAATAGATTCAGTTTTTTTCATTATTATTCATGGTAAGCAATAACATCAACTGCACATACGTTTACCATTAATAATTGAAAAAGCGCCAGATAAAATAAAAACATATCAACTTGTATAGATGTAGAAGTAACCATCATAAGTAATTGTATACATCATAATTTTCCAATCAGTTTGTCATGTACATGCCATGTTTATCTGGACAAAATGTCCAAAGAATATAAACTAAATGACATTTTATTAAACCCATAAATAATGCTTCTGGTCAGCACACAGCTACATGCTGAAACAAACTGATTCATGAGACAGTTAACTTTATTCTTTCAATTGCAGCTTATATATATTAATCAGAGACAATGATTTAATGAAATATATTTTATTTTCAAAGAACTTTAATTTTAAAACCAATTTAAATGTGTTTGTTTACCAATTGGTTTACGATTTTTCTCATTAAGGGCCATTGTACTCTGCTTTCTTGTTGTTTAATTTCTATTTTTAGACGTATCACGTAAATAAACAAATGGCGCGTAATCTATCTGCAAGACGTAGACACATTTTGAAAATTGTTAAATACGCAAAATATTTGATCAAGATTTGGAAGTCAGGGAAAATAAGTATGACCTGACGATGAAACATCGAGGCGACATTGAACTGCTTTATCAAGGTACGATTGGAGACTATGGCACGCCGTTCTCGTCAAAAGTATGATTCAAATATAAACTAGCATTACACACTCAAAATTTTAAATAACACACTCAAAATTTTACATCACACTCAAAATTTTAAATAACACACTCAAAATTTTTCATCACACTCAAAATTAAACAAAATACACACTCGAAAGAATGAAGAAAAAAACACTCAAAATAAGAAATAAATTCCGCACTCAAACTGACTGTGTTGGCACTCAAAATTATGCGCATTGTCCTCGCGCAGAAATCATAAATATTCATTAGATTGATTTGAATAATCGATCTTGGTTTTTCTGAAGTTTGAGTTGCATTCGGAACCCTTTGAATCATCGTTTCCGAATGTTTTGGCGCGATTTTTTGTAGTGTAAATCGACCCGTATCATGGCTGAAAATCAGAAGTCTGGTGAAGAGTTTCGCAGACTTATATCAGAAATTACAAATGAACAGCAGCTGATTTCGTTGGCCAGAAGCCTGAGTAGGCCCACTTCTACCACATCTACCCCCGGTCTGCAAACTCAAGCCAACCAAGTCCATGCCCATGGCCAAACTCCTCAGAGCTTTGCTTTTCATACATCTGGCAACATTGGCGGCAATATAAAAAGAAAAAGGCCGTTTGAGAATTTCAGGTATCACAACTTTGTCATCCTTGCTTTGCTGCACCATGACTCGCAGTTAATGCATGAATATTGAACCCCCCCCCCTTTTCTTGACAATCTTAAATTGTCAAGAAATACTACCGTCAGAGCATATGTTTTCGTCCGTCATATGAATTCGTACTATACATGTATTTTCAATGGAAGAGATGATGTCACAATCGTTCGCTAGTAGTACGAAAACCGGTCATCCGAGGCTACTATGTCTATGGAGTGTTTTACGTCATTTTTTTATTATTTAGTATTTAGGCCTCAAACGGTCGCCAGGATTTTTTTTTGAGGAAAGCCTGAAGTTCCAAGCTGGAAAATTGGTAGGACAGCTGTAGGTTCCTGGATACCTTGACATGTGGGCTCGAACCCAAAGTGGTGTCAAGACTCATGATTTGAAATCCAGTCAAGAAATAGCCTTGGTTTACTTATTTATATTATGGACTGATACTACATGTATGTACCTCCTCTACTTATGGAGAAATACCCATGTATACCAAATAAATCATTAAATGTGACTTTTTTTTATCATGCATAATTAAAGGCTTTAAAAAGACTTACATGTATGCTATGAGTTGGTGAAGGTACGAATTTTCCTGCAGTCATTTTGCTCCGTTCCGTCATTGACATTGTTTTTACCATGTTTAGGAGGGTGTACATTCCAATAATTCGGTGATTGTCATGGAAATTAGCACAGGACCGACAACCCACAACCTGTAAAAATCTGTTTGGTCCAGTAAATTTTTAAATTAAATTTTTTTTTATCATGGATTCTGTCCTGAAGATAAAAAATCCTAAATTCAACACAACAACAACAATGTTGTCGCTTCCATCATCACTGTGCAGGACTAGAACATCAAGAAAATGGGTTAACCCATATCCAGTGACACTCAACACTGTCAACAGTTATAAATTTTATAAATATCAAGTACACTGTACAACATTGTCTTCACTATTGTAAGTCTGTGCACCTTATAAGTCTACACATCAATTTACATTGATTTCAGGTCAGAAAAATATGGTGATATGTTAATTGACAAATATTCTACTGCGACCGATTTTGTCATCAGGTCAAAATAAATTTTGACTACTAACTATTTTAAATAGAGAGGTTTGTCTGAGCTAATGCTATTAAAATTAGTGGCTGTGTATTTGCTTGTACTACATATTGTAGGGCAAAGAAGCAAAAGCTGGCATCAACAGGTGCTGTGTTTTTAAAAGAGGTGGTATTGTTGGAGGGCCCAAAAGCTTCCCATGTTCCTAAACAAGGGAAGAGGGAGGAATATCACCAAAGAGGCCACATCATGGCCATGGTTTTCCAGAAGGATTGGGATCTGGAGGAGATCAAAAAAGCAATTAAAGATGCCTTTAAACTGCCAGACTCCATAAGGTATTTGCTTATTTAATAAAAGGTTAAATTACATGTCTCTGTATATATATTGTAATTTTGTATTTTTATAATAACGACGATTTTGATTGGTTAAGAGTACTCGTGTAATGAAGTTTTATTACTCGATAAAATTCCCAAGCTTGTGGGGCCTTGACAATGAGTTATGCTGAGAAATTTGAAAAAAAAAATCATGCATTCTGCGCAATTTTTATTTTTACCTGTGCATAAATTTTAAATATTTTAATGGAATGTAATCATATACAATGAATGCAATATTTTGTAGTTTTATTGGTGTATAAAAGCATGGACCCAATCACATTTTTAATGATTGAAGCATGGTATGCATTCATTGTGTAAATAAATAAATGTACCAGTTTTTTTTTTAGTTTAGACAAAAAAAAGAGAGGACAATTTATTCTAAGTCTGTACCAAAAACTGATACTTTTCTGGGTACAAGCCCAAACCATGAAAATCTGGCATTTGGTTACAATTTTACTACATGTTCAACCAAAAATACGTTATTGTTCACTGGCCCCCACTAACCTAGAAATTTTTAGTAGACCATTGAGACCAAGGTGTCGGGCTAGTGGCTAAAAGCACAGAATGCTGAATACAGTTGGGAGGCAACTTTTATAATCAGCTATAATAGATTCCAGGTCCCCACCCATCATAAAACAGGAAGTAGATGTCAAACAGATTTGAAAAATGAATCTCAACTTTGAACTTAATTGACCCCTACTTTAGACTGCATACAGAGTCTATGATTAACAGTTTCTGAGAAAACTTGTTACAAAAAAAAAGCTTGACAGTATTTCTATGTCATGTATGTCCCTGCTCCGCATTGCAGAAAGGGACTAAAAAGTATTTTAAATCATTTTAATGGCGCTAATTTGCTAACTTATCTGCTTATATTTTTAGAATTGAAATATTGATGCCTTGCGGAAAATCGCTGGTACCACCAACTATAAGTGGTTCACTCCAGTTTAATGGGAACATTCTTTATCAGATATTTACTAGAAAATCCATATATATCAGACCATCAGAAACGATTTTACAGGTAAGCTATTATCAGCTATAATTGAATAACATTAATAAATGAAATAATTAGGGCCTATTCATTATAAGTTTATGACAAATTTAGGATCGGATTTGAATAGTATGCATGTTACTTTGTTCCAGGGCCAATAGCAAGACAGCGAGCAGCCCCCAGAGGTGACATTTAGGCTGCTGGCTGATTTCTGTTGTGGAGTTTGTATTTTTAGCTCACCTAGACATGGACTAAAGGTCTGGTGAGCTATTGTCATCACTTGGCGTTCGTTGTCTGTCATCGTAAAGAATTTAGAAAAATCTTCTCTTCTGGCACTACTGGGCCAGTAGGAACAAAACTTGGTCAGAAGCATCTATGGGGTTTCTACTTTAAAGATTGTTAAAATAAAGTGTGTCGGATAAAAAAACATACCTGCTGATGCAAAAAATAGAACATATGGGGGTAAGACCACCTTTAGAGCATTATAACTTAAAAACTATTATAGATAGGAAAAATCTGAAGTCACCTTCCATGTACAGAATCAAAAGCTCTACAAAACTTAAAGTTGTCAGATGACTCCTTGTATGAATTATCTCTCTTAAAATGCCAAAAATAGTGATTTTTGTGGTTTTTTTTTCCTATAATTTGAGAACGATAGTACATAAAGAAAAACTTCCAATTGCTGACATATTTAGCTCAACAAAAGTCTTAATTGGGACTGATCACTCCTTGTACGAGTTATCGCTCTTGAAAGTTAAAAAAAGCGATTTTTGTGGTTTTTTGCCTATAACTTGAGAACTATAGTAGATAGAGAAAACTTCCAATTGCTGACATGTTTAGCTCATTTAGCTCTACAAAAGTCTCCATTTGGTTGAAGTCGTCAGATCACTACTTTAAATGATACTTTCTCTTTAAATGTCCAAAATATAGATTTTTGTTGTCTTTTGCCTATAACTTGAGAATGATAGTAGATAGAGAAAAACTTTGAATTGCTGAAATGTTCAGCTCATTAACCTCTACAAAAGTATCTATTGGGTCGAAATCATCAGATCACTACTTGTAGGAATTATCTCTCTTGAAAGGTCAAAAATTTTTGTGTTTTTTTTCCTAAAACTTGAGAATGACTTTCAATTGCTGAAATGTTCAGCTCATTTAGCTCTACAAAAGTCTCCATTGGGACGAAGTCGTCAGATCACTCCTTTGTAGGAGTTATCGCTCTTGAAAGGTAAAAAATAGTGATTTTTGTGGGTTTTTGCCTAAGACATGAGAATGATAGTAGATAGAGAAAAAGTTCACTTGATGAAATGTTTAGCTGAATTTTTCTCTACATTAATCCCTATTGGATCAAAAGTGTTAGACCACTCCTACCTAGTAGAAGCTGCTACATATCTTATGGATTTTTTTTAAAACTGTATACACCGAAAGATTATCATCTTGTCATGTACATATATTACAACATTATAACATTTTTTTCACAAAATGTAGTTGTTTAATATGTGTTTTTGTTTCATATATGTGTTTCAGTGTGAGTTATTAGATGATGATGATGATGATGATGATAATTTACCACAGTTAGAGGATTTAAGGACCAAAAGATCTTACAAGTTAGTATTACAGAAAAGGGTTCTCATTTTTGTGCCCTGTTATTGCTGCTGACTTTGTTGTGGTCATATAGATTTTTCTGTCCTGTTTTTTTTTGGTCCTTACTAGGGTTGTACCTATATTTGATGAAGAGGACTGACAATAATATTATTATAGTAAATTAATGCTGCAAATTTACAAAGGCTGTTTGATTCTTATTTAGTATAACTTGGAATTTTTGAAATTAAATTCAGCAAAGAATCATAGGCCAAGAATCCTGATGTGTATTGGATCATGGGAAAGTGGTAACATTATACCCCTATTCCTTACATTTAAACTTCAATGGTAACCTTAAACTTATGTTTGCTTTTACATTTGACGATTCCTTGAAAATGAACAGTTAAAGCTTTTCGTACTCACTTGAGTGGTTGGACGTTGTTAACCTCTGGTGACATCAAAATAAAGACAAAATATAATGAAATGAAACAGAAATAATGTCTTTGAAGTTTTCATGTATTTTATATATATATATATATTTGTCACATTGGTAGATTAATCTTATGATCCATATTGCATACGACACACTTTATGCATGTGCCTGTATAAGGGATGGTAGATCAGCAAAAAAAAAACTAAGACAAAGAGGGTAGTGTATCTGTGACAATAATTAGAAATCGTAATAATTGTATAAGGGATGGTAGATCAGCAAAAAAAAAAAAATAAGACAAAGAGGGTAGTGTATCTGTGACAATAATTAGAAATCGTAATAATTGTTTCAATACCTTAAACTTCTGACAATAAATAATAACTAATTTATTAATGTAAAAGGAAATTCCTATACCTGCTGTAAAGGGAGGTAACTGTGTAAATGGGAAATAACTCACGTCTACTGAAAAGAGGGAATAACCTCTTCTGATAACTTTTAATTAATAGCACTCCTGCTGCCACAGTCAACCATACACATAATGCAGCCACCCATACAGTGAGCACACCAAGGAACTCTGACAGGTAACAAGCATGTCAAAAGATATCTCAAAAATATAAATTGATGTCAAATAAAAAATTAAAATCTTCTCCTCTTGGCCAAATGCAACCCCCCTTAGTTTGATTTTTCCATATGGTATCCTACACAGAACTGATGTGGGGATTTTTTATTCATCAATAAATATGGCCACAGTTACTAAAAAATAAAACAGGAGTCATATGCAGTATGAAATTAAAATTGATGAAATTGAGCACATACTTTAAAGGTTTACATGGTAACATTTCATTTTTAGTTTTTAAGATTTCATATACACAACAGAGTTACTATAAGCCTAGTAAACCAGATGAGCCATTCAGGTAGCTTCTAATTTAATAGTTAAAATGAATTTCTTAAGAATTCTCATAAGACCAGCTGAGAGATTCAGGCTCCTAGAAGCCTCTAGTTCTCTGGCCTATTGATTAACTAAAGCCAGTTCACAGAGATAATATCTATTGAAATTCACATGACTTGTAAACCATACATAAATTTTAAAGTTCACCTAAATTACATGTGATTAAAATTTCATTTGAAAATTTGCATATTAGACAGATTAATTTACTTTAAAATTTCTCATTAAGGTCAACTTCAAATGAGGTGGTGATGTCAAATAATATGTTAGTCCAAAGTTCTATGTCTGAAGTCCCAAGTACTAACAGATTCACATCAGTCAACAGTAGTACCTCATCTGAAGTCCCAAGTACCAGTAGATTCACATCAAGCAACCAGAGCACCAATAGACCTACAACAAACAGCAACTCATTGGATGAATTATACATGAGCATGGTGTATGTGCACTTGTTTCCGGAAACAAAGTTTGGGTTATATAGGAATCCCCTTTGTTTGCAGGATTATCAATTTAATAGTTAATAATTGATCAGAATGGAAAGGCAACCAATAGAATTTTGGCATAGCAACCAATTGAATTTTTGCATTTCAACACTATTTATACATGTAGTATATATCTTACTGAAGCAATGTTTGTTATAACTGATGGAAAACTTTAAACAACCAATAGTTATTTAGGCAATCTGTTAATAATGACAACCCTATGTCTTTATGTGTATCCATTTTATTTTGATAAAACAGCTTTAACAAACTTACAGCAGATGCGGTTGGTAATAGAAGACATTGTTGAAGATTTTTATAGAGAGCAACTGAAGGAGGTACATACTAACATAAACATATTTCTAATGAAAGGAAAACCCTTATTGTGAACTTACTAGTAATTGATTATTGATTGAAATCTTGAGATCTTAAGCCACTAGTCCGATACGCCCGACTAGTTAAAATTCATTCACCTGGGGCACACAATTCAGTTGCTATGTTCACTAAGCAGTCTGGCATGACAGCCAGGTTTCTGATAGCTCTTAAGTCGCCTCCTATGACAAGCTTAGCACCCGGGACCTGCATGTGTCTCAAGGGTTTGATTATTATACCCCCCGTTTATACTAATAAGTTTTTTATGCCCCCCCCCTCCCGACATGTCGTCGCGGGGGCATAAAAAACTTATTAGTATAAACAGGGGGTATAATAATCAAACCCTTGAGACACATGCAGGTCCCGGGTGCTAAGCTTGTCATACCGTGCTAACCGTAAATGGGAATGACTTGAAACTTGGTAGGATGGTTCAGTATGACAAACTATACGTCCTAAGCTAATTTTAGACCTGTCGGACATCTACTTCCTGTTTGGCGCTGGATAGATACCAAAATCAACATGAAAATTTCCGTCAAGCTTTTCTCAGAAACCGTACATGGGAATGATTTGAAACTTGGTAGGATGGGTCAGTACGATTAACTATGCGTCCTAAGCGACTTTCAGACCTGTCGGACTTAAACTTTTTAGGCCAGCGGGGGCATCCGTGTCCCATGGACACATTCTTTCTTTATTCTACATTAAAGTTCAGTATTCCTCGTAAGCGGAATTCCTCCTAAAACACTTGAAGGATTTTGATGAAACTTTATCTGAAGTAAGTACATCATATGGAGATGTGCACGATGAAATTTCATTGCTCTTAGATATCATTTAGGGAAGATAATTGCACTTTAATTTTTTCCAGCATTGAGTTTACTATGAAAAGGGGGTTTCGTTTTGTGAGCTTGCTCACAGTACTCCTTGTTTGTGATGGTAATGTTCTTTTTAAAATTTGGTGGAAAACCCAAACTACTTGATTTTACCCGACTTTAACAGTGCATCATATTTGGCCTTTACAACTATGAAGTTATTATATCAAGAATTATATGAAATTTTATATACTGATATTTTATTGTCTTTGTCATAAAAAGTGGGGGTCAGTGTGCAAAATATCTCTTCATTATTTAATGGCTATATCTAGAGGAGTTCCAAAATTTGACTAAAATTTGAAAGGATGAAGAGTGACTATCCTTAACCACAGACTAATGATTAAAAACTCAGTTTAAAATTTTACCAGTTTTTCATTTTTCTACATGTACATGATATATACAAGATGTCTGTATGGCAGCACATGTTCTGTGCTGAGTGCCTTAGTGCAAATGTCTATTGCTAGCAGAGGTTTTATAAATAATGACTATATATATATCAATTTTTTCACGAACAGATTGAACTTGCTGACAATGAGGAAATGCTATCAATTGCTGTGAATAAAAGTAGATGGTGGGAAGAAATTGATGGAATTATGCCCAAAGTCCAGTTAACAAACAGAAATGACTTTATAAACATTGCAGCGTCGTATCTCACGACCTTGCGATGCAGTCAAATGATAGAAGATTTAAAAAAGGGACTCCAAACATACAGTGTAAGTAAATCCCTCTAAATATTTCTAATTGAATAACCCCAATACATCTTGTTAGTGTTGTTGATTTTCATTGCTCATCTACAGTGAACAAGTTGTAACTAAGGAATAAAACTTTTGAGGAACTTTTCCCAAATAACCAAAAATTTTATGCAGTTATCATTACGACTTTGTCTAAAAACTTTCAATTTCTTTAAAGTAAATACTGAGTTTAATTGTTTAAAAATTACTTGCAATTTGGATCTTTTCCATTAAAATCCATGTACCAAGGTCTGAAGGCAAGTTGTATATTTTTTCTCTTGCTCATTGGTCATATTGGTCAATATTTTTGTTAATATTATGTATAGAGCATGAGTCAAGTTTGAATTTAATGTTTGTGATTTATGAATTTTAAAATGCCTTCCAACCTGGTACATTTATTTCAATGGAAAGGCCCTTATAAATTGGTTTCTCCCATTAAGTACTTAAAATATTGACCTTATTTTATCTGTGTAAATGATGAATACACTACATTCACTGACTTATTTACATTCCACCCATCCGCAGTGGGCAAGTGTTCACCCAAATATGCAAATTTTTAAAATTTAAATTTAGAGAAAATGATTTTAAAAAAGATTACATTATTTTTTTATGGCCCCGCGACGACATGTCTGGGGGCATTAAGTTTTACTCATGTCCGTCCGTACGAAAATTTCTGTCGAGCTTTTCTCAGAAACCGTACATGGGAATGATTTGAAACTTGGTAGGATGGTTCAGTATGATAAACTATGCGTCCTAAGCGACTTTCAGACCCGTCGGACTTACACTTTTTAGGCCAGCCGGGGCATCCGTGTCCCATGGACACATTCTTTTTTTTTACAAGTTTTTTTTTTAATTCGGTCCTTTTTCCATTAAGATAAATACAATGAGCTGTTCCTCAGGAACTTAACTAAGAGCATGTTTCATAATGTGCCCACCTTTGCCCTGGCCCCACTAAATGTCCACGTCCACCATGGGCAAATTGGCATGTACAAAAAGTCACTGAATGTAGTATATTTTAAACAAGTACACACAAATATGTACAAATGTACATGTAACATTTTAAACTTCATCAAATGTTAATCTTTTGAAACTTGATGCTTCCCCAATTTAGTTTCTGATATTTTCATTATCACCTTCATTGAATCTTTAATAACAGTAGCTGTTGTCTTAGATTCAGTGAAGGGGATGATGTTGAATTAGTTATTACCAATGTTTCTTATTACAGGTCTTGCAGTTAGCTGCAAAAGAAAACTTAAGAGAACTGTTTGAGTACAAGAAGAATAATGCCAATTCATCTGAAATATTAGCAGTACTAAAACCAAGATTTTCGCATGATCCCAAAAAGCGTGAGAAGGAAGAGCTGATTTTAGTAAATTTTCACCATTTCATTACATCAGTTCATGGTATGTACTACAAATGTATTTGCTCACCTGGCTTTATAATGTTAATGGTCGTGTAAGGTAATGTTACCTTTGATAAGCCATAATCCGTTTTCTGTTGTCTATGTTAACTTTTAAAGCAGTTTGACATACATTTTTTAGCTCACCTGGACCATAGGTCCAGGTGAGCTTATGCTATCACTTTTCGTCATCTGTAAACTTTTATTTCAAAAATTTCTCCTCTGAAACCACTTAATAAAATGCAACCAAGACTTGGTGTGGTTGTTCCTTAGGTTGTCCTTTACAAAACTAATTTGCGGATTTTTGATCCATCGAATAACATGGCGGCTGTTGCTAAAAATTGAACATAGGGGTACGACAACCTTATAACTCAAAAACTATATTTGATCGGAGAAATCTGAAGTCACCTGCCTTGTTCAGGATGAAGAGCTCTACGAAAGTCTCAAATGAGTCAAAGTTGTCAGATGACTCCATGTAGGAGTTATCTCTCTTGATAGGTCATAAATAACGATTTTTGTTTTTTTTTCCTACAACTTGAGAACGATAGTAGATAGAGAAAAACTTACAATTGCTGAAATGTTCAGCTCATTCAGCTCTACAAAAGTCTCCATTGGGTCAAAAGACGACTCCTTGTAGGAGGTATCTCTCTTGAAATGTCAAAATAACAACTTTGTCGTTTTTGGTCAATTCTATCGTATGATTGTAGATTGTGAAAAACTTTCAGTTGCTGAAATATTTACCTCATTTAGCTCTATAAAACTCCTCATTTTTTAAATAATGTTGCCATTGGTTTGAATTGATGACTTTTAAAGGAACTATTTCTCCTGAATGGACACAAATTCCAGGTGAGCGATACAGGCTCCTTGGGGCCTCTTGTTTGAACATTTAAAAAAAAAATTGTTAAAACAGGTACTTTAGCAATGAATCATACCCAAGGAAAGCAAACTTTTTACTATGAATCACCTATAGAAGTTTTTTTTTAATTCCTATTGAAAACCTATTAGCAATTTGTCAGCCTGGCATAGAAGTGATTTCTTTTGCCTTCCTGGGGTAGAATTAGGTTTAACTGGATTAGCCCTTAAAACTGTTGTAACAGTTTTTTCAACTACTATAAATCAAAGCCACTTGAAATTTGGTTCGAGGTTCTGGTTAGCAGGTGTAGCTTTGATGATTACAGGTAGATTACAAATTGGGGTGTTTTCATAGCCCCACAAGGCCTGTCTGTCTCAGCATGTAGTTTTTAGCTCACCTGACCTGAATTTTTATTTTCCTTTTTATAGATAAAGAACTTCAAACAGTCTTGAAAGATGGAAAAGTTCAATTGACAGAAGTTATGAGTGAATTCATTGAAGAGTTAGAACCAAAGCATATTCTGATCTTTGCAACAGGTGCGGGCACAATACCAACCACAGGTTTTCACCCAAAACCTGCTGTAACATTTCACCATGATGAAACTCAAAACTTTCCATGTGCTGTTACGTGTTCTAATGAACTACAACTATTTGTTAATGCTCAAAATATGGATCTTTATGCATTTTCATCCAATTTTTTAATTGGATTGATGAATGGACGTAGTTTTAGCAAGTGTTAAAAGAGTACAAAAGTTCCTGTCGAAATAATCGCAGAAACTTGAAAAAATGTTACTCTTAAATTCAATCTGCATGATGTTGCAGTAAGTCATGTAAAAACTGAATCAAGAACAGTATGAAATTCATAATAACTCAACAAGAAATCTTTTTGACCTTTAATGACCTATACGATGGCATAGGAAGACCATATTACCAATTTAATGCACAGATTGTGCAGTTATGTGAATGACTGAAAAAAATGTTTGTATTTCCCAGTTATTGAACTTGTGAAATCAGCTGGAATTTGTCGGTCAATTTATATTAACTTCGCATATTTTAGTACAAATTCTACAAAACAATTAAGCATCACTAAAGGAAGTTCCCTTTCAATTTTAAGCATTTTATATTTACATTTTGAGTTATTTAACTTAAAGATCATCTGGCCATTGTCTATCAACATTACCTATGTATGTCATACATTGATAACTTATGTTTTACTGATTTAAATAATGTTTATACACAACATTTAGCATCATAGAATGCTGAGTTTGATTTTTATGCCCCCGCGAGGACATGTCGGGGGGCATTAAGTTTTACTCATGTCCATCCGTACGAAAATTTCCGTCAAGCTTTTCTCAGAAACCGTAAATGGGAATGACTTGAAACTTGGTAGGATGGTTCAGTATGACAAACTATACGTCCTTAGCGAATTTTAGACCTGTCGGACATCTACTTCCTGTTTGGCGCTGGATAGATACCAAAATCAACATGAAAATTTCCGTCAAGCTTTTCTCAGAAACCGTACATGGGAATGATTTGAAACTTGGTAGGATGGTTCAATATGATAAACTATGCGTCCTAAGCAACTTTCAGACCTGTCGGACTTAAACTTTTTAGGCCAGCGGGGGCATCCGTGTCCCATGGACACATTCTTTCTTTATTTTTTTACAATTGAAGCATTTTTATTTCAACAATCACACTGGATGGCAGGGGTCTTTTGAACAGTGGCATTGGTCTAGTTATTTTATTACTGTTTTACTTATTTTTTAAGCATTTTTAATCTAGTCAAATACTAGTACAGGTAGTTTGTTTTGATTGTGTATATATTTACCTTGTTAATTCTGTTGCTTTTTTTACTAATAGAATGAATTTTGATATTTTTGTCTCGTCTGCGCCGAAAGTCACTGAAGGCGAGACATAGGTATAACTTTCCGGTGACGGCGGCGTAAACTTTTTTGTAAGACTTCTGTGTAAAATGAATTTCTTGAAAAGTATTACACCTAGGCATTTGATATTTGGTATATAGACAACTTGAGTTGTGGGCTACCCAACTGTCACCATGCCGTTTGACCCTGAACCCATTTTCACAGTTCAGTGACTCTGTAAATGTGGGGGTTGTAAACCTTTTTGTAAGACTTCTGTGGAAAATTAATTCCTTAAAAAGTATGATACCTAGGCTAAGGCTTAGGTAGATGAGTTCAGTGATGGTGCGGGGCAGGCGAGACATACTTTTAGTGGCCACACTTGTTTCATCTAGTCATTATTTTGATTGGGTTTATATTTGCCTTATTATTTTTGTAGCTTTTTATTGCCATCACGTGTCATCCGTCGCCCAACTGTCTTCTATCTGTTAACTTATCATTGAAAATCTCTAATACTGCTTAAGGGATTGCTTTGAAACTTATTACATATCATCTCTGGGATGTCTTCTACCAAGATTGCACAAATCATGGCCACTGTGGCAAACAATAGAACAGGGGGATCAGTTGGATCTACATATAATTAATTTTTATATGACCACAAAAAATTGCGATTGTATTATTTATCAGACTGCACAGTAAGACTATCAAAGTTGATACTGTATTTGTGTGTCGCCTGAAGTTACTGCAAGTTAACACATTTGGATCACTGTTGCCTTGCACCTGTTAATCTGTATTTTTTTACATTTTCTTTTCTCTTCCTAAATGCTACACATGTAGATATACAACCCGCCAAAATTTCAGCAACACCTATTTAAATTTTACATACCTTTTGTTAAAGTTGTGATGATAGTACGAAGGATGAAAAAATCAAAGTTATTTTATGAAAGACCATACCCCTAATTTACATATTATGAAATAAAGAAAAACTGTCAATTGGTAACAGTCATGTTGTGTCTAAAACTGCAGGACCATAATTCTTTAAAATTGGTATCTAGCAAAGATCATATGTAGTTGTGCATACATGTATTGTCAGGAAATTTTTATTAAAAAAATATTGTGAGAGTTGTGCCCATTAGAACTTATGATATTTCTAAATCAAAATTTCAAAACTCGGTATGTAGTGTATGAGCCATCTAAATTATGACCGTATTTAACAGTTTTTTTTTTAATTTAAAGACCTGATGAATACATCCGATTATACACACTTAGTTGAAAAGCAAAATCGTCATTGTAACCTTTTTATAGTCATGTGCCAAATCATGCAATCAATTTGAACTGCATATCACACATCAGTATTCATGGTATATCTTTATGTACTGTATTGTTCTAACAAATATTTTTTATACATACATGTATATTGTTTGTAAATATGTTGTATCAATTACTGTTTTGTTTCGAAATAAAATGTGTTGAAGTCTTAATGTATTTTGTGGTAAGTAACAAATATGTTCTCCATTGAGAATGCTTGCAGAATTTTACAATTTCTGAAGCCACCATCTGGAAAATCAAAGTCAGTATTTTATTAGGAGCAAGACTGAAAGCCAATAAAAAAGACATTGTCTTTTGTTATTCCTACTTAGAAACAAGAGGCCCCTGCGGGTCCTGTATCACTCATCTGGAATTTCTTCATTTTAGGAGCACTAGCTCCTACAAGTTATGTAACAATTCAAACCAATGGGGACATTACTAATAAATATCAGAGACAACTTCTATTAATAGTCATTGGACAACTTTGACCCAATGGAGACTTTGTAGAGCAAAATGAGTTGAAGATTTCAGCAAATGAAAGTTTTTTTCCTATCTACTATTGTTCTAAAGTTATAGGCAAACATCGCTATTTTTTACCTTTCATGAGAGATAACTCCTATGAGGAGTCATCTGACAACTTCAGTTAAATGGAGACTTTTGTAGAGCTTTTGATTTTGAACATGGAAGTTCTCAAGTTTTTTCCTATCTATTATAGATTTTAGCAATGACGACCATGTTTTTCGACGAATCAAAGTTCCAATGCCAACTTTTAGCACAATACCATTAAGAACATTCATTCCTCTTTGTGGTTTTAGAGAAGATATTTGAAAAAGCTAAAAAAATTGCTGTTGCCTTACTTTTCAAGAGAGATAACTCCTATAAGGGGTAATCTGACCACTTCGATCCAATGGAGAAATTTGTAGAGCTTAATGAGCTGAACATTTCAGCAATTGAGAGTTTTTCTCCATCTACTATCCATCTCAAGTTAAAGGCCAAAAAGAACAAAAATCACTATTTTTGACTTTCATGAGAGATAACTACTACAAGGAGTCTTCGGACAACTTCGACCCAATGGAGACTTTTGTAGAGCTTTTGATTCTGAACATGGACGATCTCAGATTTATCCTATCTGTTATAGTTTTTGAGTTATGATGCTCTAAAGGGGAGAATTCCATGAAACTTGGATACTTGATACCTTATAAGGAAGTTCTCCATTGCTTTTTTGAGTGGTTAGTTTAACACAGTCCAAGGTCATACAGACTTTAATGAGTTTTGAAAATGAGGTAAAAATGGGTTTTAAATTGCATAATGTTTTTAGAGGTTCAATAGAATTTAATGAAACTTGAATAGGTGATAGCTAATGAGGTAAGAAATACCCCTATAAATTTTGGGGTTCAAGTTCAAAGCCACAAAGACCTTGTGAAATTTTTCTGAGTGTCGGCATGGGGACCTTTAACTCTTGTCATGTTTTTGACATATTATAAATCCCTAAGGTAATGTACAGGATACCCCAAGAAACAAGAGCAGTGGTCAAGGTCCTTTTGCTTTCTCACAGCAAGTAAGGTATTTGGCATCCAAACACAATTATTACTATAATTTTTGATATTCTTCTAAGCTTTCAAATACAGTTCTTCATTTACAAGCTTTCAAGATATCTAACAACAACTGTAAAATGATTTATGCCATGATTGCCATCATCAGATAAAGGCTGCACAAGATTCTCAAGTTCAGTCGTATCCTCTTGAGACAGATTAAAAGAAGAAGAAGGAACAATGATGCTATTTTCTTCATTTAAAGATAAAAGAGGTCCTTCTTCTTCTATTCCATACTGCATTTCATCAATTTGTTGTGGTGCTGTTTCAAGAAAGTTAACTCCACCTAACATACAGAATTCAGAATTCCAAATTTGTAATGGTGACATATTATTTTCAGTTCTAATGGAATGGTTATTCCACTGATTAGTAAACTCTAAACAAGAATTTTCTATTCTTGGTCTATATACAAAATGCAATGCATATAAGTGTAGTTCTATTGTGCTATCTAGTAGTTCTAACTGTTCCATATGCCTAAAAAGCTGTTGATAATACATCGATACTGCCCTATTTAAATCAGACCACAATCTTTCGATCCTCTGGTTATGTACACTTCTTCCTCTTATGAAACTTCCTCTTTCAAAACCATTCTGTTCATTCATAAATCTAGCAATGTCTGCATTTTCAACACCGCAATCTCCCCGTACTCTAGAAGGCAACACCAGTTTGAAAAAAGGCCAAAGCTGTGTCTTTTCTGTTGTTGTCAGATACATTTAGATGAGTAATAAGACGACTTTTCCCATCTATACAGCCATGAAAAACAAATCTCCATGCAATCAATTTATGGTTGGTATCAACATGCCTACAAAAAATGAGAATATGCATTAATGTCTTACTATATCAAATTGGATATTTGGTCTTATTTTGTTGTAGTTTAACCTAAATTAAAAATCTCAGGTGAATTCAACAGCAATAGAAGGTTTTTAATTTCTTATTATGCCATAGCTATGGGCCTGATTCTATTAGAAAATTAACAGCTACAGCAATCTACCTAGAATCACTCTTACTTTGACCAGCTCAACATTTTCAATCAAGGCTGTTCCAGAAAATACTATGCCCCCAGGAAGGCACTTTTATTTTATTTATGTAGGTGGTGGAGGTAAATATAAAATAAAACTTTAAAGTATATGTTAATTTTTTTTCTATAGGTGGTGGGGGTTGAAAAAATGTGCTGCCCTGGGTGGGGGACATAGTATTTTCTGGAACAGCCCTCAGTTGATACTGTGTAGTGCAATCAAATAAAAACTTGTTTCCACTATATTATTCAATAGGTGATATTATGCTAATTGTTAATACCCTGGTTTAGCAAAGAAATTTCATTGCTAAGAGAAGCTATTTTCACCTTAAATTAGTATTTGATTTGAATTATAACACATCCACTCATGAAATCCCCATAGATAAAATGGTATAGCTCTAGGAATCTTCATTTAATGAAAGGTCAAGTTCACTAACAAATCAACACAAAAGGTGTACATGTAAATATAGTTTTTTTAAAGTTTTTTTTAATTTAAATTTAAGTTGGTCATGAACTGACAAATTCTCAGTCTGACATAGTAATAAAACATGTCATGTCAAAGAAAGTCTTGTCATTCTACAAAAAAAAAATAGCCTAGTCTAAAACTATTAAATTGCAAAAAGAGATATTTTGATTTATTTACACAGAGAAATCTACATAAGAATAATATTATGACAAAAAAATAGAGCCAGAAGAAATTTCCAAGGAAATTTGTATTGGAGTGATATAACTTTCAAAAGCTGATCAAATTCTATGAATATGTGTCTATCAAATGGATAATATACTTGAACAAATTTGAAATTGAATTTTGAAAGTGTTCTACAGTGTTTTGGTTTGTTTTGTGTATTCAAAGGAACCTATGTTACGATACAGTTAGAACAAAAAAAAATTTTCTGGCTTTTTTTTGTCAAGGTAAAAATGTATTGTTACTAGACTAGGTGACATAATTTCATATAGATGCTGCTAAATTACCAGGTATGTATCCAGATGTCGTTAATCTCTATCTGAACAGGAAGCGAGAGATGGTTCTACCAATAAAATTGTTTGCATGATACATTTTGTATCTATGGGACATGCACCTACCACAGCTGATTTATATGTTCCACATGGTATTCACGTCTTCTTATTGTCCTTCTCTTTCTTAAAGCTCTGCCAACAGGATCAATTACATTCAGTCTCTCTCTAACACGCCATCTAGGCACTTTTATTCCTATTGTAAAAGTTATGTTATTTACATTTTGTATTAGATTGTCAGAAGCATTAAATATACTATAACCAAATATTTAATAAATAAACCTAATAATTTAGGAATTAATTCCTTTACTGAAGTTCAGATAAAAATCAGAAATTTTGCTCCAATCATCAGTCAATTCGGGTCGGGTGAGCTAATAAACATTAAAAAATTATTACAATTATTAGCATACATTGAATCTAGTCGGTAACTTCACATGATAAAAATAGACTGGAATATGTCCAAGGTATATCAAAATTCGCATACACAAAACAGTTACTTCTTCCGTGAAATAAATTTCTGAAAACACATCCAGCGACCACTGAAGTTTTTCCATACCTTCGGCTCTTCAAGTTCAAGCCACGAAAATTTACCTACGCCAAAACAACCATCTATAAGGTACATGTGTAGTGATAGTTTAAAAATACCTCTTCCACTTAGACTTCCTAGCACTAGAGTTTCACCGGCATTAGGTGTTTGCTGTAATACATTGATTACTTCTCCATCCAAGTCATTGTCACTGATTACAGAAAACCTATTGACAGATGATGGATCTAAGCCAAGTTCATCTCTCCTCCTCCGAATTGTAGACAGAGAAACATGCAAGCATCTGTAAAAAAATAAATCAAACAAAAGTTTTTATTAGTAAAATATGTTTCCAAATGTAATATGTAATATAAACTAGAGGGCATATCCTGACTTGTTAACTAGATTACCCAGCATTTCCATGTTTGAATTGGGGTTTCATCCAGTAACAGTTCCTGCTGCTTGTGTGCTGAGTAACAATAAGATAAATTAAGAAATACAGTAACCATGGTAACTGTAGCCACAACATTTTATTATATAATATGAAATAGGCACTGCCTAAATGTGAGTATAGCATCTAATTGCCTTCCCATCATCTTTGAGACTGGCCTTCTTAAAAGGAATAATGCACAAAAATTAAATTCAGAAAAATGCTTTTAAAATATTAGTAAGTAGTAAACAGTTGTTATTTGAATATTTTTCACACAGTATTCAAATACATATTTAAAAGATATTCCTATTTTTAAAAAGATACCATAAGCATTTTGAATTCACGCCGAACCTGTAAAATTAAAAATCAAAATCAATCAATATCAGCATAAATTGCGGCAATACTGTAGAACTCCACGCTCTGCGTGAGCACTAGGAGCTGTGCTCGCTATTACTTTTCAACTGTTTAAAGCCATGGCCCACGATACAAAAATGCTGCAATTCGAGAGGTATTTGGACTAAACTTAGACCAAAAATACATTTTGATAGATTTGTGCTTCGATTTCTACATGTACATAAAATTTCTGAAATTTTTTACAAGCCCAAACCAATTTTTTGTCAATCATTTATGTTGGTCTGATGACATTCGGAATCACTGAAAAATATATATTTCAAATCAAATCTTAGGACATGCCACAGGCTCTGGTTGAATATATAACAGAAATTTGTGGTACATGTACTTGTTTCTATCAATCAGGGAAAATATAAAGGCAAATATGGTCCCTGTATGAATATAAAAGGGGGGTCGACAGAAAGAACAAGTGCCTGTGGGACATGAATATAGTGCCCTTTATGCATGTTTAAAGCATCCTTTGTAAATTTTACAGAAAAATAACAATATAATTAAGATAACCTTGCAATGCGGCTCCATGATAGTCCACATTCATATAACTGAACAATCTGTGCATTCAGTTGGAACTTAGGTCTTCCGATGCCGTCTGTGTCCTTGTCATTGTAACCAAGTCCAAGGCTTCTTGTTAAATTTTGATCATGGTTCAGAGTCTCTAGACGATTAACTGCTTGGTCATGTAGAGCGTGTGTTAGGTTATACATGCGCTCAAGTAAATGAGTCCGAGGCTAATCAGTATGAACAGGAACTCTTGTAACCATTATATACAAGACTTCCAAACAGCTAAAAAGCCTTCTGGTACTGAGTTCCAAAGCGTTTATGTCTTGTGTTAATAGGTGTAAAAGTTGCACGGTGTTTTCATAAACGTTCAACAGAGATTGGAAAAAATCAAGTAAATCCTCTGTGTCGTGGATAGACATTTTGGGTTTGTTTGTTTTTTTTCATCACTTCCGGTTCATATTTCAAAACGCATAAAACACCCAGATAATATAAATATTTATGAGATCTGCGCGAAAAAAATGCGCATAATTTTGAGTGCTAACACAGTCAGTTTGAGTGCGGAATTTATCTTTTATTTTGAGTGCGTTTTTTTCATTCTTTTGAGTGTGTATTTTATTTAATTTTGAGTGTGATTAAAAATTTTGAGTGTGTTATTTAAAAATTTTGAGTGTGTAATGCTAGTTTATATTTGAATCATACTTTTGACGAGAACGGCGTGCCATAGGAGACAGCTTTGTCAAGTCAAGTCGCCCAGTGTAGTTACCGTTGCAGTACAGATACAATTTGAGGAATTTTTTTTTTAAGTTTAATACCAAGCTTTGATATTAAAGAGAACCTTATGATGTACTTGACAGGCCAACGCGTCCCCCATCAATGGGAGAAGCCATGCCACTGTGCATGCGCGATGTTACGTATTATTTGGGGAATTCCGGGATCTTTATTTTTAGTTTGACTCACGGCGGAAGGTTTTATTTTTTATCAGTCAAAAAAATTTATTTTGCCGGACCTTGCTATGAAATTTTTGGATCGGACAGTGGGTCCTACGCGATAATCAAATCATCCGGTCCTTGGAATAATTTGCCGGTCTGGACCGAAGGTCCGACGGTTTTTGGCAACTCTGTTTATGGAGTAATTGATGTTTTCTATAGGTACGAAAATATTATAAATGTACTCTAATTGTCTTATTAGAATAGAAATAATTCACGGAGCGATAGAGAGCTATTGCTCGGGATAAAATAATACGACATAAATGGTCACTCCGTGGTAAAACAATGATAAACCACAGCCTCCGTGAATTATTTCTTAAACATCTCATGGCTCATATCATAATAACACCAAAGAACCTACTCTAACATTGCCACATCTCCCTCTAAACAAAACAAACAACTTGGTACTTATATACCCAAGCCTTAACACCTGACCTCTATCATCTCCTAAATTTCTCCTAAAATTCTCCTAACTTCCTCCTAAAATGCTCCTAACTAAATAACAGAATCCTCCTAATTTTCTCCTAACACTTACATAACAACAGGGAGAGATGGGGGCTAGGAAAAAGTAAAACACCTAAATATGACTCATGCAAGTACATTTCAGAAAAGTTTAAACTATATGACGAAGTTAAAACAGAAAAATTTTGTTGGAAAGCTGCAAAAATGAATGTAGCTTTACGAGCCACCATGAGTCAACTTTCCTATATCCATCACAAGCTTTCGCAAAATAATTCTGTGAACATATACTCCTGCTCCATCAATAAAGGGCCTGCAAAACAGGGCAATGCCATGATACCACAAATTGTAGATATAAACAAAAAGGACATGAGTCGATGCAAACAGCTAGTGGAGGTAAACCAACTCATGGCAGAGAAAATTCATGTACAGTTATTTTACAAGGTGAAGGTGCCTATAATAATTCCATCTACTCCGGAATTGGGCACACTCCATTTCAGCGGGTTACTAAAGTTGTTTATACAGTGGTTGAAAATGAATATGAAGACAAAAGTATAATTGCTGTGGTAGCAAAATATAAGCTGCATTATTCCATGCATCCAGTTAATGCTCAAAATAAACAGAATAAACAGTGTACACCCCAATGCAGCTCAAACATAACATTTATGAAAAGTATTGGTGATGAATATTCCTGGGCCAATGAAGCATTGACTGAGCTAAAAACAGATGGACTTGCAATTGAAGCAAAGCACTTATCAACAGATTCCGATAGTTCAGCATTTAAAGCCGCACAGGATTTATACAATGAAAATATTACAACCACGTAACCCTGAACATTTCCTAGATACCAGACACATAGCAAACAATCACAGAAAAAGACTAAAGTATAGAGCATCCTGATATAGTTAAATATATGCCAGGCAAAACAAAGGCTGCCAAGGAAAAGATACTCAACATTTTTGCAGTAGATTTACATGTACATGTATCAGAAAGGTGTCGAGCAGAGTATCAACAGGCTATTGACAAATGTGGAGGAAATTTTTAGAAAATTCTAAATAAAATTTCATACATTTGCGATGCAATACCCTAATGTTACATTTATTTTGGACAACATGAACTGTGTCAGCGTCATTCACTGGTATTACAGGCAGAAAGAAGAATGGCTATCCAACCAGAATTTATTAAACCAGAATTTGTTAATCCTAAATTCAGATGAAAATGCAAGTGCTATTAGACGGTGCATGATTTATCGACTGGGACTTAACAACTTAAATCAGACAAAAATTTAAATACATCCACTGTAGAAATGTTAAGGATTCAACAGAAGTTTATGTCGGTCATTTCCAAAAAATGTAACATTTAACAAAAAACTTTGAAGGCAGAGTCCATACATACATGTACATGTGCATATGCAGCTATTTACAGCTAATTTAGGTCCAGTTAAATCTCTTTTTCTCATATGTCAAAGTCTTGGAATACCTATGACCATGGGATCTACTTTTGAACAATCTCTATAATCAATACAAACAAGTGTGGACACAGAAAAACGTCTCGCCTGCATTCCGCATCAGTAACAAAAATAAATTTTGTCATAAGCATTATGTAAATAGCATTAAATATCAGCAGCGGCCTGTATACGAAATATTGTCACCATACCATGCATAGTTACAGGGGAACAGCCGTAACCCAAAAACTTTAATGTAGTCGCTGGACCGTGAAATTAAGGTCAAGGTCAGGTGGCACCTACCAGACAGTCATGTACTAGTCATCAGCAACCTATATACCAAATATTGTCATCCTACCATGTGTGGTTATAGAGGAACTGTCGTAACCCAAAAACTTTAACGTAGTCACTGGACCGTGAAATTGAGGTCAAGGTCAGGTGACGCCTACCAGACAGTCATGTACTAGTCATCAGCAACCAATATACCAAATATTGTCATCCTACCATGCGTGGTTACAGAGGAACTGTCGTAACCCAAAAACTTTAACGTAGTCGCTGGACCGTGAAATTGAGGTCAAGGTCAGGTGACACCTACCAGACAGTCAAGTACTAGTCATCAGCAACCTATACACCAAATATTGTCATCCTACCATGCGTGGTAACAGAGTAACTGCCGTAACCCCAAAAACTTTAACGTAGTCACTGGACCGTGAAATTGAGGTCAAGGTCAGGTGACGCCTACCAGACAGTCATGTACTAGTCATCAGCAACCTATATACCAAATATTGTCATCCTACCATGTGTGGTTACAGAGGAACTGTCGTAACCCAAAAACTTTAACGTAGTCGCTGGACCGTGAAATTGAGGTCAAGGTCAGGTGACACCTACCAGACAGTCATGTACTAGTCATCAGCAACCTTTACACCAAATATTGTCATCCTACCATGCGTGGTTACAGAGGAACTGTCGTAACCCAAAAACTTTAACGTAGTCGCTGGACCGTGAAATTGAGGTCAAGGTCAGGTGACACCTACCAGACAGTCATGTACTAGTCATCAGCAACCTATACACCAAATATTGTCATCCTACTATGCGTAGTTACAGAGGAACTGTCGTAACCCAAAAACTTTAACGTAGTCGCTGGACCGTGAAATTGAGGTCAAGGTCAGGTGACACCTACCAGACAGTCATGTACTAGTCATCAGCAACCTATACACCAAATATTGTCATCCTACCATGCGTGGTAACAGAGTAACTGCCGTAACCCAAAAACTTTAACGTAGTCACTGGACCGTGAAATTGAGGTCAAGGTCAGGTGACGCCTACCAGACAGTCATGTACTAGTCATCAGCAACCTATATACCAAATATTGTCATCCTACCATGCGTGGTTACAGAGGAACTGTCGTAACCCAAAAACTTTAACGTAGTCGCTGGACCGTGAAATTGAGGTCAAGGTCAGGTGACACCTACCAGACAGTCATGTACTAGTCATCAGCAACCTTTACACCAAATATTGTCATCCTACCATGCGTGGTTACAGAGGAACTGTCGTAACCCAAAAACTTTAACGTAGTCGCTGGACCGTGAAATTGAGGTCAAGGTCAGGTGACAGGTGACTGACTGGCAAGTACTCATCATAAGCTACCTATAGACCAAATTTGATGGACCTAGGGCTTGGGCTTACAAATATATGAAGCAAGATGTCAAGTGTTTACGCCGCCGCCGCCGGATTCCCATACATATGTCTCGCCTCCAGCGACTTTCGTCGCAGGCGAGACAAAAATTGATAGGTTGCAAAAGGAGTATAAAAAGATACTGCATATAAAATAGCTGCTTCAAATAAAAATAAACCAGTTTCAAAATGGTGTCTATTCATTGAATAATTTATTTGTTTTACATAATATAAATAGTTAAACATAATATAAAGATATCGATTTTAAATACATGCATTTTACAGAACCTATCATCTCCGTCTGCGTTTTGTCTTGAAATTAACAAGGGAGATAACCGATAACTTGAAGTCTTCAAAATGGCAAACAAAGGCATTTGCATCGCACTTCGAAAGTGAAATTTATCATTAAAAGTTTACCTGGGAATAAAAAGTCATAAAAAAATAAAGGTTATAAAATTTTTAATGCCATAAAAAGTTTCGTTGGAAGATTTAATGTGTTGAATGGTAGGTTCTCTGATAGTCGGGTGTTCCAAACTAAAGCATGAGAAATGTCTAATCTAATTATATACTTTAGAATATAAGTACAAGAAGACTTCAACAGAATATAATTGTTATTTGGGCTTCACATAGGATACAGGTTCATATTCCCTGTCTGTATTCTATATTCCTTTCGCCTACGGCTCAGGGAATATAAAACACAGACAGGGAATATGAACCCGTATCCCCTGTGAAGATCCCGAATAACGTATAATTTCCTCTCCCTCAGTCAAAGGTCATTTACAGAGCCGTTGTCAAATTGAAAACAAAATTTTCAATTTTCACTTTTTACTGTATTTTATTTTTGTTCCCCACTTGATTTAAAAAAAAAATCCACAATTTTCATGTGTCATTATATCTATAGCTGGATGATAAGTTTTCGCTTTCGTAACCTATATATACTAGTATGTCATAATAAACCATAGGAAGGCTATATCTTTAAATAATATCAATACTGAATTCCAAAGTTATAAAAATTTTACCTTTTTAAGAAGAAAAATGGGCACATTACTTATCTTTCAGAACAAATTTTTACATTTACTTTCTAATTTTTGTATTAATTGCACAATCAAACATTCTTAAACAGTACTCAATATATAAATCAAAAATGGGTGTACATTTGTATTTACTAAAATTTAACTGATTATTAATAGGTTAATAGCAATATTTCCAAAGAAGTTTCTTAAAAAAGAGATTTACACAGCCAGGAGTTTTGAAGTACCTTTTATGACATTATGCAAACTGTGACGTCATAATGCTATGATGTTGTAACCATATATTGTAAACAAGTAAACATCAATACAAGAATTTGAAATAAATGGTGAAAGCAAAAAAAACCATGTTTTTAAAATTAGTAACCGAGTGCATTTATTGTGTACAAGGTCCATGGTTACCAAATGAAACCACTCCACCTACTTATATGTCACTTTTATATATCCTGGCTTATTCCATCTACATGTGCACCCCCCCCCCCCCTCCCCACAAACAATGTTTAAGCTATCTTTGTAATCTCAGGAAGACATTTTTGTGATTGTATTTCTAAAATAGGAATCAGATTATTATCTTCTAATTTTGTTCTTTAAATATGGATCAATTTTAATAAAAGCTTCATTTTATAGTTTGTTTACATTCTTCAGTGCCTACAATTATCTCCCTTGGTTGACAAGGTTTTAACTTTATTAGTGTCTATTTTGTTAATTGCTAAAAGGTAGAAATATGAATGTTGATTACAAGTGTTTCCCCTTGGTAAAATGAAGCATTTGAGGAAAAATGCTGGATTTAAATACATCTTGTAGAAATGGTCATGCAATCATACATAATTTGTTTGGGGGGAAAAGTGCGTGCTAGATTATGACCCGACTCTATCTGTTGCTACTGGATCAGTTTTTCAGACAAAAATTAATGACATAAATAAAATAAAAACCATATTTTACGGGCTTTGCATGCTTTTTTGGTAAACAGTATCATGGATTTGGTTGAAAGGCATTTGTGAGCAATATCATATAGAACCTTATCTCGCAGATCTCCAAGGTGAATGCATACATGCGCTATGTTTTGCTGTTCTAAATGGTTGAAGTGCACATATGTATTTTTTTTTGTTTTGTTCAAAGTAAAATTTATTTACATGTAGTTGCAATAGTGTTTAACCTTACTCAATTAATTTTGCTTCTGTTTTCCAATAATTTAGTTTTTAAATTCTCGCCAGTTTTGTAAAAGTGTCGCCATATTAGAAATCATTAGATCACCATATGACATGGCGAAATTCATGAATCCGATTTTATTTTTTCTATCCAATCAGAATGCTCAGTTATAATTAGCCGATGTGTAAACAAAGCTTCCGCCATCTTTGTCCCACAAGCACACTATTTGTACAGTTGTGGGAACGGCATAATTTTCAATCGTTTTAAGAAAATGGTTCTTAGTTGTGAATGTGGTACATAATATTCCGATGAAAGGTACCCAGATCGAATGCAAGGATACATATTTATACCATTTCCAAATATTAAAAGAGATTTAGAGAAATGTCTATGCTTGAAAACGTGTGTAAGTCCCAATGATCAGCTCAATATTAACAGAATAAATAAACATAAAGCAGCTGCAATCCTTGTAGAGATTTGAGCAACCCTACTATGTGAGAACAATGCCCGCTTAGTCTAAAAAAGAATAAATGATTACGTGATGGTGTGCACGTCTTCAATTTCAAATGGATTTTATTAAAATTTTAAGTCTCGGTTTAGTGAATCTACCCTAATTCAATTATGATATACAAGAAATGGGACAGGAACAATGCTCTTTTTTATGTTTTCCCATTTAAAAAACTATTGAATTTATATATAATTATATAATGGACTTAATTAATGAACATTACTTATATAACGTTACATGTATTTCAGATTTATGTTCTTTTTTCGGCTATGAAATTTGCCGATTTGAAAACATGGGGAGTACTTTAAAAACAGATAAAAAATTCTTTATTTATTATATTGATACATCTTTATCCAATTAATTAGCAGTTATCGATTTCCCAGTTCTCTGTAGATGTCTAGGAAATACTCTCTGACAGCGTATGTAAATACGTGTGCACACACGGCCAGTGAAGACAGATTATATAAATATAAAATTTAACCGCAATTTCAGAATAGAAAAACATACCCAGCTTTACATGTGCAATAGAATTCAGAAAGTTTCGGTTCAGTTCTAATTTCAATACGAAGACTGTGAGGCGATTAACTTTTTCTCATAGATCGCCAGCATTTTGTATCAACGGCAACGCGGACGGTACAATTTATTTCAGATATTCTGTTATCGTGAATATAACCCTGGGTGAAATAATTCATCCCTTTTTCTAAAGCTCTTTGGATAAGAAATTACTTTCTTGTAGGTACGAAATATCTATATTTTCGGGAATATTGTCGAGACAATCGGTAGTAATATTGGCATCACGATGATGCTGAGCCATCATTTTGAAGAAGCTTGTGGCGCATAGAAACAATAACTAAGGAGGCGGGGCTTATCTTCTTATCTCGGAGCCATGAATTGTTTAACATTATGTGTGACATTTGGTCCGACAACCTGAAATTGAAAAAATTCTGTAACGTCGGGAGAAGTTTGCCGGACTCTTTATTCAATTTTTCTAAGTTTGGTCTCGAGCAGCTCGTACACTAATTTAATTTAAATCATGAAAAGATGTGCGAGTGATTTCTTGTTGGCAGAAAACCAAAATTTTACAGTAATTTATTAGAAACATCTATTCCCGTGAATGAACATAAAACCAGAAATATTGAAAATAGAACTACGCACGTGTAAGAATTTTCTAATTACAAAATTAAGACGGACATCTGGTCCAGAAATCACTCAACAACGACGTCAGTTTTCATACCTGTATTTTATTAATTACATTATTAAAAAAAAAAATACTACAAAAAAAGTTTGTTCTGTTATTTTTATAAATTAATTAACAGCATCAATTGTTTTATTACACGTCTATTCAAATCTGATGCAGGTAAAGCCACTTTTCATCAGACAACTTTGTTGATTAAATAATTGCCGATTTTCATTTAATAACTCAAAATAATACACATGTCTGGGGATACTACACAATACACGTGTATTTACAACCAAAAAAGCCGACAAAGGATCTTTAATGATGCAATCGCATCGTTTAACACTATAAAACCTAGGCGCCGAAAAAATCGCCAGACGCAATATTTTGTCGCCAAATGAAAAAAAAATCGCAATTGGCGACATTGGTGAAGCCCAGCGCTGCCCCTAGCATAGAATTATGCAACACTGGTATAATTTTTTTGGAATTGTTATGATATACCCAGAAAATAATTTCATAAATTCTTAAATTTAATCATTATATTGGCAGGTACACAATATACAACAGTATATTCTATTGCCAGTAATATTGTGTTATGTAAAGGCTGGCTCAATTTAAGTTATGATATACCAAGAAAATTGGTAACAGATATACTAGAACATATAATCTAATTCTATAATTTTAATAATCACGCATGTCATAATGTTCAAATTATGTAAATAATCTGCAATTAAATCATGTGTAAATTACAGGTATAACACAGAATCAGTACTGTGAGATGGTAAAGCATGGCGTTACAAAATTCTTCTGTATTTCTTTTTTTATTGTACTACAAACATCATTTCAAAATGTGACTTATTAATTCTAAATGTGATTCAAGGGAAGTGAATATATTAAAATGCAAATCTGGTTTCTTTTGTACAAGTAAAATGAAACAATCAATCGGCAACTCATCTTTAAATAACATTAACATTGGAAGCTGAATTGGCAAAGGTCCAAATATGAAATGGTCTGAATTTGTGTAGTCCAAATTGACCCATTTCCAGTTTTACATGATTTATCTCCCCTTTTACTTCAGGTTAAAAAAACTACGGCTATCATTATTAAAAGACTATGATATTGAAATAAAGATTTGTATTGTTTGTCTATTCCAATTAAATTTTCATCTAATTAACCTTATTAGTGGATGTTACATGTACTATAGCCAGGGATACTCGCAACGCGTCTAGATGCGTATTGTACGCGCCTTTCAGTTCTGGACGCACTTTTAAACATCTAACGCGTCCCAGTACGCGTCCGTGTCGTTGTCAGACGCGTACGAATTTCCGTCATGTCAGTTCCGTCTCCGATGCGTGATTACATATTCTTACAAATGGCGATCGATTTTTACCTGTTTCGTCCGATTCTCAGCAGGTAGCAATTACTCGGGCGGCAAATATGCTTTAATTAAGATGTTTATTGAACAATAAACGTGCAGTGTTGATGGACACTTTTTATGGTTAAAATTAAGCGTTGACAATACACTCGTTTCAAATTGTAATACACGGTCGGAACCTTGCAGTTGCACTCCTTATGATTTTTTTTTAAAAGTAAGAATTCTTGAACGTACAAAGATATCTTCAATATTAACATTAATTAGTTATCTAATAAACTTTTATTTTTTGTATATATCAATAAGATCTGCTATAGACTAGGATCTGAAAAAAGGGGGGTGGGTGGGAAATAGTTGTTTGGAAGAAATATTATATCCAGGTAAGACAAAATTTAAGTCTTTCTTTAATGGGCAAACATCAGCATGTTTCAAGTAATGAGTGCAGTTCAATCATACTCCAAAGGACTTATAAACTCAGCTACTAATGATATAAAATAGCATGGGATAAACATTCTACAAGCCATATTATATCTTTTTATGAAAAGACATTTAATGGGTCAGTCATCAAAGAAAACGGTTGTATGCAAGCACTTAGCTGGACTCATCTGAGATATGTGGGACTCATGAACATTTTTTGGGACTCACCACTTTCAAAAGTGATGAGTCCAGGACTCACCATAAAAAAATCCAACAAGTATCACTGCTATAGCCATAGGCAAAAGGTCAGTTAGAACACAGATGTCACTGGTAAGAAGCTATAAAACATCTGGGGTTCTACCTCAGATAAGCATCAGTAAATGGGGGAATTAACATTGGTTAATAAATTTACGATCACGTTTACACAACAGAGGGTTTTAATATAAACATCAATCAGATATTGACACCTGTCATACACCTGAAGCATGAAAATTACCAAAGACAATTGCCCATTTCAAATGTTTCCAACAGGACAAACTGTGACTAAAGCAGTTTTTAGTACAAGAAGTTGACACTAGGTGGCGTTTTTTTAAATTGGAAAGTCGTCAATTGGTTATTGTCAGAGTTGTCATGCATTATATGTAATTATTTCATATATGTATAATGCATGACAAATCGGACAATACAGATTTCCATATTGGGGACCCATTGACCAAAAAAGTGGGGACCAGTGGGGGCAGTTGACTTAGATAGAAATTCCTTCTTAAACTCTTTTAACATCATATTACACCAAAAAACCTATTTTATAATGCACGATGGCAGGCGTACACTTTATTACTGCAGGCGTAGTTAAGTAGGACCTGTTAAAAACTGCATGAATTGGTTACCTTAATCACTCGTGGCCATGCACTAAAACTGGTCACCTGTGCTGTGGCTGTACTGGCTGTAGTCTGTATCTAGGAAGCCATACGGAACTGTGACATAGTAGTATATAATTCAATTATCCGTCGTTTTTTAATTATGAGCATTGTCACACCACACATTTATATACGTATATTCGTTGACGCTTCATTAAAATCACTTTCATCTTTAAGATCTTACTTCCCGATGTTCATATTACACTGGTTTCCTATCATAGTACTATCCATCTAGCAAGCACCGACTGTCGCTGGCACCCAGTCTATTATATGAATAGTCTAGAGGAGTTACAAGGCATCCGGTATATGTATACGCCTTAAAATTTTTCGGGGTATGTAAAAAGGAAAATACTATTTCAATTCGCTTTTCCTGGCATATGTTTGAATAATCCGTATTTTCATAATAAAGTTTGTTATAATTTTAGTCATCTGAACTTTTATTAAAGAAAAAACATAAAGTTTCGCAGAGAGGCATGTTTCACAAAATTGTAAAATCCCCGAAGAGCCATTCTTCAAATACCGGCATTTTCGGATAGTACGTTTTTTTAAAAACTGTATATTCACTTAGGCGAATCTTACTTCGAAGAACTTTTTTATTTCAAATCCAAATAATTTGTCCTAAGAATTGAATCTCATTTGGAAAATTCTGGTATCGGTATAGATGAAATTGCCCCCATTTGAAATTCCGATTTATATTTTTGTAAGGCAACATTCCAGCAGCACCAGCATATGGAGTATACATTCATCAGGTGCTATGGGATATCTGTGTTACAAATAAGCATTGATTTGTTTCCTCCTCATTACTGGTAAAGACTACCCTCAGTGATAGCTAATTACAAGATTTTAACCTGAGTGATACAACATATTTTTCATGTGTAGCAGTTTTTTGTGTGTTGCTCGTTACTGATTTTTTGTGTTGTGTTGCGTGTCTGTTTGTTTTGTTGTTGTCCCCTCTTTTTGTTGACAATGCACTCCTAGTAATCGCAATATATCATAGGAAACACAAGAAGCTGTACTGCTCAGTTGGTTAACATGGACGTTTACTTTTCAATCATTGTCATAAGTGCTGTGATGATGAAATCAGTTCAAATATGTAAACATTTACAAAACATTTGTTATAGTTCAATAGAATTTTTTAATTGAAATTTGGAACAAGGATTTCTCGTGGTGATCGTTATGAATATTTGTGTTTGTATTTTTTTTTTTTCATTTCGAACAACCGGAAACAATGGTTAATCAAGGCACTAAAGTTTGATATCAAATAGAGTAATGTTGGTAAAGGAGCCATAAACTTGAATTCTTGCAAAGTTTTAATAGCCTTGATTTTTCAAAGAATTACTTTTCTAGTGTTTAAACTGTTTGATGTTCTATTATGTACACCGTTGATAACAGAAGACCAGTACAGTACATTAAAGTATAATATAGGGGTAAATGACAATATACTGATAATCGTGATATGTCAAGTTCCAGTTACCATACTAGGATGTTTCCCATTGCTCAATCCAGAGCTTTCGTGCACGTCCCAAAGAAAACCTCCCTCTCACATTGGGGTAGGGGTGAGGGGTCGGGTTTGTCATGATATATGAAAAGTTAATTGATTCAGTAAGTCACAAGTTATTATGCAATTATGCAAACAAGAAAAATATACTAATGCAGATAACAATTATCGCAAGTCAGTTAATACTTCTTGCGCACTACACTTCTTAACACGATCTATCTTACCTTCTTAAAAATCAATATGTCCAATGGTTTTGCAAATATATGATGGAAGGACAGACAGACAACGAACTTGCATGCGGACATACGTAGCGGTGAAAATAATAAAATATCAGGCCGTAAGAAGAATTGCCCAAGCAGGACAATAAAGATTCATTCTAAGGAATTTCATAATCATCATTTCTACAGTTGTTCAAGTTGTCTGTCAGGTTTAACAATATGAAAATGTAAAATGTTTAGACGGGCGTTGTTGGTTTATTTACCAGTTGCGTATATCCCTTTCATATCATAAATTGTTAAAATCTTTTCTCCTCTTTGTGAATGTCTTGATTAAAATCACCAACAATTATGATTTTGTTTGACAATTTTGACACTTCTAATAAAACTACAGCAAGATTTTCCATAAATTTCTCTAAGAGGTATTTTTGTGTAACGTCTATAGCAGGAATCATTTTTTACAATTAGTTCAATCTTTTCAAATTTGGACTTGAAAAAAACCAACTCCACCATGCTACATTACTTTTAATGAAGTATAAAGATCATTACTTGTATCAAATGCTGTAGACCGGGTAAATGTTGGAACTATGAATTTGGTAGTTCCACGTATTCAGAGCACGACTTTATCCAAGTTTCAACTAAACAAATGTAATCTGCATTTAGGAAATCTGAATTGTGAGCCAAATCTTTAAAATGACAATTTAAACCTTGAATATTGTGATACATTATTTTGACTGCATTGGAATCAATAGATTGTTACGACTGCTCTGGTAAATAATTTTGCATATTCTTTAATCCTGTTTTTAATTCTGGGTCGCAAAAACAACTTTTTTATTCAAGGTTTTCAAATCAATGTTGGCAAGATACAATCCATTTTTTGAAGTCACTCTACTCAATGCAACGTAAGCCTGACCACTTGCAAAAGATTTACGACACATTCCTACACTGTGAGACGCTGACCTTTATGAATAGTGCATGCCCATGCTAACTGCAGAGGAAATTGTTTTCTTGTTCCATTGTTTTTCAAAATATTCTCTTTAGAAGGTTCTATGCATATAGATCTTTCCTGGCCAAATACTATGTGTTTTTGTGAATTTCTTCCAACTTTGTCATTTTCAAAGTGAATATAAATGACATCTGGAAGAGAGTGTGGTATATAATTAGAAATACTGACAACTGTTCCCATTACGCCATTGACAAGTCCATCTTTAATATCCTCATTTTTTATTAACATTACTCTTAACTCCTTCACCTATAAAGACTGAAGTTGGAAGACAAATATCATTTGTTGTAAAATGTGCTTTTCTTCTTCGGAGCTTTCCTGTTGTTTCATCTTTTTCATAATCTTCTGCTTCAATTAATATGGGTTCAGAACACTTTTTCATTACCATCTAATTATTGTATGCATAAACTAATGCATTTGTTGAATACACATGCAACATCTCGTTTCTTGACGCACACATTGAAGCAAGGCCTGAGAATCAGATTCCTACACATGTTCATGCTTTTCTTTTTCTCGTAGTCTGTTTAACAGGTGAGTGAATAAATCATCTTCCCTTTGTCTCTTGACCTCGTCTAATACAACAACAGAAAATAAACCATTCCATAAATGATTCAAAGGGATTAACAAATCATTTATTTACAGTTTGTTTACTTTATTTGTTTTAACTGGTGGTATTTGGAAGAAGTCCCTACAACAGAAACACCTCCAAATACGCAATTTTCTGGAATTTTCTTTATCCGTCGCAATCTTTCGTGTGCAAAAAATAGCAAACGTTTGTTAAATATGTAGGAAAATATGTTAAAACTTCATCAATGATGAGAATCTGTAAATTTTCTAGTTTCGACCTCGATGTCTTGATCTTATCTTCACTAAGTGTTGCATGATCCATTGATAGTTTTGAATATAACTTTGTGAATAGTCATTCTATTGATATTAAATGCAGCAAAATTACTGTCAAATCATCTGGTTTATTAGACATGTGAGCAATAAGACTAGTAGCTTCATAATGCAAACACTTAATCAAATGCCTCTTGCCAGTACCTGCTCCACCAGTAATAAATACATAAAATGGGTCAGGATTTTCTCCATGTATTTTACTGATGCACCAGTCTCTTACTCGGTAAAAGATTCTCTTTTGTTGACTGTTGCGAGTCTGTAACAAAGGAATACTATCTTTTCTTTGATAACAGGTTGATACCAAATATTCAGGTGAAGTATAGGTAGAAGAGGCATCTGAACGGTTAATATCGGGTATTGCTATTTTTGCTTTATCCTCTTCAATTACTGTGGCTAAATTGCCTTCCGTCATGCTTTCAAGTCTTTCCGTTTCAGTTTCAGGACACAATTCTCCCCATGCATCTTATTGTGGACCTTGTTGCTCAAATCGCTGTTGGGCTGTTTCTAATGCTTTCAAATTTTTAACAAAAATGTTGCTGTCAACAGCGTCTTTGACACTATCAAGCGATCCACTGTCTTCATATTTGATAAAACCGCTGTGAAAAAATTGTTAGTATGTTTCAACCTGCGGTGGCTTCAACTGTTCATCAAAACGATAAGGTAAGTACAACTACAATATGCTCTGGTAATATTTTTCAGGCGATGTTTCAACAGAAAACTTTGGATATCTCATCACAGCTGAGGAAGTTCTTGTACGTTTTCTAATATATCCCAAGCCATCTTTAAGTAAAAATGTAGTGTTTTCATTAACTTTCTTTGGTACTTGAGACTCTACTAGCACACATAAGTCAGATACAAATCTTGCCAAACACATTTTTTTAAATACCTCCAGTTCCGGTCGAGCTTTTTATCTGTCAACACTACTGTTTAACCAAATGTCTTCATCTCACCATTAACACAGGTTTGCTTCTTTTGTAGTTTTTAAAATGGTTTACTCATTTTACAAGGATTACAACCTATAGGAATGAATTCTACCTTTCTAGAACATTCTTTCAAACTTAAACCAGTAACTCTACATACAGCCTCCTGTGCACTTATTTCTCTATGATGAAGATAGGCTGTGCCAATTTTTTCATAGTTTGATGTGCATTAAGATTTCCTTCAGCAGTCTCATTTTTTGTTTGCTGAAGTAATAAACCAAGTCCCCTTTCAGACTTGCTATTAAATATAACTAATAATATATACTACACACGAGTAAGCATCCAACACAAACTGAATATCTGTATTTGCATTCCAAGCTTTTAAAAGATGTGGATTGTACTGATTTGTATAAATTTCATTAGGCTTATTTCGTTTTGCAATAAATCTGAAACACTGTTCGAATTCTTCTTGAGAAAGATTTGCTTTTCAAAAAGATCCCTTTTAGTTAAGCTGTCAACCTCCATGTTGTTGATTTCATATCATAATTTCGATAGCTTTTCTTTTGCTATTTTCTCTTCGGATTCGTTTTCGGTTTCATTTTCTTTATCTTGTAACCGGGATATGAATATTCTTTCCGAAGGAGGCATAGGGAAATTAAATCGACAAAGCGTCCCCTTTTTCTTGCATGTCTTAGAATGATTTTTACTGTGTTAATGTACACCTGTTGCAATGCCGTGAAGCGGATCAGCTTCATCTGCAATGTGGCAAGTAATATATTTATTAGTAAATTCTGTAACTTTTTCATCGTCTTCTTCATCAAATTTTGTAGCATCATCTATCCAAAACAAGCAATGCGTGTGTGGAGACCCTCTTTGTTGGAATTCAACTCGGAAAAAGTAGTCTTTAACAGGACCTATTGGTTCTGCCTTGGAGAGAATTACATCCTTTAAAAAAAGTATGAAATCTGATTAAACCTTCTAGCTACTGTTACAGGATTACTGCAAAGGACTTGACATTGTTCGTTTCAAGAAAGTTCATCCACTTTTCTATTGTCTCCTTACTGTTTTATTATAGTAGATGTAATTTCTGTCCATCTGAAGTCAGCAGATGAAAGGAACAAAAGAATGTTGGTATTCCTAATTGACGAATCATGACGAAAATCTCTTTCCGAGTGGACTGCCAGTAAATAGGAGTTCTTCTGACTGGTTTCAGATATTTTAAAGCATTGTCCTTGAATAAATCTCTAAGATTATTTTTATCACACAACACTTGACTTGTTATTGTTTTACCATCGAATGTAAGGTGAACTTTTCTGTAATGATATCTGTACAGTCCCTGGAACGTACAAGTTAACGGAATGCACTATGAACGGACGATATACGAACGTTGTACTCACGATATACGAACGATGTACGCACGATGCAAGAAACGATATACGATAGAAAGGTGAGACATCGTTTATCGTTTTGATAGATCGTTTCGTCTATCGTATGGTATATCGCATCGTGCAGCGTTTCGTTTATCAAATGGTATATCGTACGTTTCCTATACCGCCAATACATGGTTTAATGATGATTAGTTGTATAAACGGTTTATTTTTCAGTATTTGACTTCAGTATTGAAATTATTTATTTGTTTCCTTGATTCATAATAATTTGAAAGGTACTTAATTGATAGCGGAGCACAATCATTTGCGTAAATTTTAGCACATATTTCTTAATAAAAGCGTTTGTAGTCATGCGATTAAAAAAGCCGAAAGTTAAACAATTATGTCTACGTATGCGCCAATCATTTAGTTCATATGCAGCAGGAATTCCTATACATTGCATCAAGTTCCTACCTCTTTAAATCTCCCAGTCATTTACAAATGGTAACATTGTTGCGGTTTAAAAAAAAATACTGTCATTCAACTTTTTCTGTCGCCGTATGGTGTACCTGAAAATTGCCTATTTAACCTATCATTAAATGAGTATTTTGTTTATATGTAAATTCAAATATTCATAAGTCCCGAATATAAGCTAACATATTGCTTGGTGGACGTCACGCGATCCATCAATCAATCAAATATACATATATACAGCAATAGTAGTACATTCTTTAAACTATATTTTTATGCAATAATATTTCCGACACTGCTTTCTAAAACTTCAAAAGATTGTTAACTAAATTCAGAGACGCGGTTTTTTTTCAACACTAAGTGTTAAACCACAAAATTGTAATTATTTTGTTTTTAGATAAAATTAGTTTTTGTTTTCTTATGATTGTCTATATGTATTAGGTGGTAAATAAGTGTGCGTCGCTGATGCGGGAAGTTACCTATCGTAAACAATGACAAATGTGTATATTAAATGACAGGTAACTTTGCGCGATCTTCCAAGACAACGATTCAGATTCATCAACTTTCGTCCATTTTCAGTCATTAATATAAGGGAAGTATTTTTAACAATACGTTCTTTCGTCCCTTTTGTAAAAATCGGAAAACTGTAGCGTTGTTTAGATTAAATTCTTCTTTCATGTCGAAAGTATACCAAAACTAGCTTTAAAATCAAACGCTTTAAATCTTTACATAGGACGACAAAGAGAATCATCGACACTGGACAAGTACCTAACAAACATGAATTCAAATCGAGTGCGCCATTTGTTTTCACCGTACAATGTCGCGCACGAAAGAATGCGTAAGCTTTTATTCCCTACTTGCGGTAAACAATATTTATCTCCCATTTGCAAGAGTTACTTCCCATTTGTATATATTCCCTATTTTCGGAATACAAAGAGTTACTTCTCATTTGCAAGAGTTGTCTTTCATAACAGCAGGTATCAAGTGTTGAAAATTCACGTTTTTATTTTTTTTACAGGATAAAGTAAGATAACACCACCGGTAATCAATGAACCTTAAAAAAATAACAGTAATATGATTTAAGTGAGACGAAAATTACATTTTTTTAAGATTATAATTAGCTCTGGATCAATAAAACCCAAGACGTATTTCCAAACAATTCCAATCGCCACAATGTATTTTAACAGTTTTTGCGTTGTTAATATATTTAAAACTAAACATATTTTCACTAATGCACCGTGAGTTAAGGGTTTTGATTATCTGAAAAATAATTTTATTTATTGTTTAAAATTATAAGCCACTTTCAGCACTTTTCAGCAAGGGTGGGGACAAGTCAAATTTTTAATGGAGAAATAATCGCGAGAACCTGGTGGAAGCCCCCCACTTATCGACAAGGAAGGAGGGATAAAGTCGAGCACACACTTTTAGGTAGTTGCACAGTATTTGAATATTTCTTCACAGCACTTATATAATACAAGACTATAGATGCATTTTGTCTACACTTCCATCCCCTATATGCAGCTTAAAACCAGGCTTAAAGATTTTATTAAACGCTGATTTATTAAGAGAAAAACAATGAGACCACATAAATACCCGGTAATTAACCATGACAGAAGGTACTTCGTCTTCAACGAATCTTAATTGAATAATAGGTTTGCCCAAATCTGTCAAATGTTAGATTTTCTGATCGACAACATATTTCTCGTGTTCAGAGTATCCAACCATAAGCTGTTTATTTTAAATTTCAATATATAAAAAAATTTAAAGCAAGAGACGCGTGAATTCTAATGCACTATAATGTTAGTTGAAAATACGAAAACGTAATTTTATTCTAATAATTGTTACTATGTATAAAATGTGTTCTTTATTTTATGTATACGTTTCATTTAATACGTGTAGCTACCTGGGGTGTAAAGGTGCACTAGTAAAAGACGTTAATTGTTAATATGTTAATTGCAATCACCACAGGTAATAGATGATAACGTGTCCCTTTGAAGTGAGTTTATTACAGTGTAATTTTTATAACAACTTGATTATCTTTTGATAATTACTCTAATTTCGAATAACGATGTCATACTGCCAGCATCATATTTAGTTTAATGAAAAGGCGCAGTCGGTATTATATTCACTTTTTACCCTTTGACCTCGTGACACTTCACATCTCTAAAAAGCAAGTCACGTGATCCTAATTCTGTTTCTTGATTAGTCAAAAACCTTTGGACGGATGTTCGGAAACAGGGTAACAAATTGGACAGGGGTTCGGAACAGGGTGGTAAATTGGCAATTCACCTTTTAAATTGCGTACTATTATTATTAGATTTTGCCGTCTGTTTGTTTATAAAATTATTTCATAGTGCAATTTAAGTATTAAGAACGATAGAGATGAGCTGCAGTTTGTAAAATTTTATATCAAACAATTTGTACAAAAATGTTAAATAATTTTTATTTGAAGTACAGGGCAAATTAAAACGCTGGATTTTTTGCGGGATTTTATGGAGTGTAAAAAAAAACGAAGAGAAGAAATTTTAATTAATTTCTTTAATAAATACAAATTAACCATCATTTCATATTCATGTTGATAGTAAATCAAATGTATTGTTCTTGTGCGTCCGTCGTAGTACACACATAGATGGAGAGTTGTGGCTCTAATTGTAAAGTATACTTTGCTTAATCAGTAAATTTTAAACTATAAACATTTTATTAAAAAAATTCTAATATTCAATTTGTTTACATTATTGTATAACTACTTTGCCGCTCGCAGAAAAACTTCATTTTTTTATCTTAGGCAGTGGGTTTCAATACATAATAGCAATAAACTTTCTGCAATACATTACATGTACAACAAAGTACATGTAGTTGTATGTAAATTATCAATTTTGATTTATCTGTATGCTTGGTAAATCTCAGAAATCTATTAATATCGAAAACACGTAAATAAAAAAGGGGGGCGCACACATGTATAAATTAATAATTTCAAACTCGTTTCACCTGGGACTAATGTTAATAGGTTCATTATTTCTTTCACGTAGTAATAATCGCGTCCGTCAGTACTTCCCCAAAAACAATTCCATCAAACATTTCAGGTCTATTGATACGGGAAATTTGTATGACAATAATGGCGATTCGTAGTTCAATGCAAAACTCACTCTTTACTGCGTCGGTTATCTTTTTTAAAAAATAGTACTTGTTTAGATATATCATAAGCTATCTGTTAGTGAAGACAAAGAAAAACATCTTTATTGCTGGTATTTATATTTCATCGTTTTGATAAAATGTTAGTCTTACGAGTTTAAAGTGTGGATGAATGTTAAAATTTTAAATGAATTCGGGTGCAAACGGTCATATTTAAAGTTCGAATAAATACCTCAAGTTGTCGTTTAATTACTTACTAACATAGGTACTTATGAAAAAAAACCTTATTTTTAAACAAACATAATATACTAGTCCCGCTTGTTGTTCATGCGTATGCAAAACCCGCGTTCCAAAATATATGTACAAATACTCGTACATTAGACCTGGGATTAGTATAACTTATAGGTTCCTGATTAGACATCTCAAAATCAAATATATATATTACATATAAAAAAGGTATAAAATAAATTTGAAATAGGAATATCTCGTACATGCAATTACGCACAAAAGCTACATTAATGTAACTCATCTGAATATTGTTTTGTCTCGGCGGATCTAAATTACTTAAGTTATTGTACACAAGTGCAGCGGTTACTTTTACTGTAGAAAACGATGCACGATATACTTTACGTTATACGTACTGTATACGAACGATATACGGACGTTGTACGAACGATAAAATCGTTAACTTATACGTTTCAGGGACTGTACATTAGAGATTACCCTATCAAGTTCAGACATGTATTGACTGACAAATATGTATGACGTGTCTTGGGCAAATCTATTGTCAACACTCACAAGTCCTAGATTGAAATATCTAAGCAGTGAAAGCTTCTTATCTCCTTCTTCATTAACTGTGTTTTTTCCAGATGAATAATGCACATGAAACGTTTTTGACATAAACAACTGAACTATGAACACCTTTCTGGTCCCCTTTTGGTAAACCCAATACTTTTATGAATGGGATATATAAAGCAATTAAATGTTGCTCAAGGCTGTTTAAACACTTTAATTCTTTTGGAATATCAATAAGGCTTCACTTATACACATCTCGGTTAAATCTGATTTTGACATGTTTGTTGTATTCTCCATCTCCATCCATTCCAAAAGATCGTGGTTTTTGTTCAGAGTTTTACATTGCTGGTATAAATTCCAGATCTGTATGTTTGACAATTCGTCTATAGTGGAAGCTTCAAAGTTCATTTTAAAATGATTCAGCAGGCATCTGACCATTCTGTATTTTTCTATGACAGGTGTATCAAATCTACCAATCCTTTATGTACGAGTCTAAATGAGAACACTCCACCAAACGTTCCCCTCCACATTTGTGCAAATACTTATCAGATTTTCAAGTTTCAGCAACAAATTGTATGTGGTTACCATTTTTTGCATATGTTTACTTATTGCTTGGTATTACCTGATTTTCAAACAACAACCTAAAACACGCACAAGCAAATTCAGACCCCTTTGTAACATCTTTAATTTTTTGATAACTTTTTAATATGTTTTTTTTTCGTCTTTGGAAGTAACTCTTCTTAAAGTGACCCGTTCCTTAACTTTAATTTTTTGTTCTTCTGCACATTTTTGTTTACTGGCTTGTTTTACACGAACAATAAATTCTGTATGATTCGCATATTTCTCATGCTCAACTTTTTAGCAGCACGTTTGTGTTCATTATTTGCATATTTTTCTATGCTTAATTTGTTCACAACGTTTCTGTGTTCTTCATACGTTGCATATTTCTCAATGCTTAATTTTTCACAACATTTCTGTATTCTTCATCGTTTGTATATTTCTTAATGCTTGCACATATTTTATTTGTTTTATGAACTTGATTTGAATATGCTTTATTAGTAGCATACCTTTCAATGCTAAACTTTTTCAGATTTTTTCTGTATACAAAATTATTTGCATATTTATCCTTACCCATTTGTCCACGGTTTTAGCTTTATCTTTGTCATATTTTGATATTTTGATTTTTGTTTCTAAATTCTGGACATAACTAATACTTAATTCTTTCCTTTTCTTTTTTTGTCAATTTCATCCTAGCTTCATCATCCTCATCATGAGGCAATTGACAGTATAATCTTTTTTGTGGCATTTTTATTTGGTTATTCTCAAACTTTGACAATTGTTGATATTTTTCATTGTCAGTTTTAATTTTTTTTCAGATTTGTCTCTTCATTTTCCCTCATTTTTCTTTTGTTCTCAATTGCCAAATTATGTTCCTCATTCTCTTCATTATTTTGAACTGACAAAAGAACTTCCTAATGATTGCTGCTACTAATATGCTTTAAATAAGTAGCTTCTTCCATTATAATAGCAGTTTCAGTTACCTGTCTTGAGGTGTATTTAATCCACGATCCATTTAAGAAAGTATAAATATAAGTTTTCATCAAGTCTGCTGATGCTATTATTTCCAGCTCAGTTCCCCCATTATCTTAGGTCATTTTACTACTTTCCATGTGTTCTTGAACAGTTTGTGTTGCAACAAAGGAGTTCAACCTTTCAGCATTACATAAACTATGGTTTACTATTGCTTTTCATACCTTGGGATAATTTTCTCGTCTTTGCGAAATTGATCGAAAAAGGCAATTGCCATCTCCGTTGAATGTCCTTGATTCCAATGGATATCCCATGTTAAATACCTGTGCAATACATTTTTAGATACAAATTTGAAAGGAATTTTTAATATTGAGCATAACTGGCGTTTTGATTGAGCATTAAGTGGTTTGAAATTAAACCTTGCAAGGGGTCAAATGAGACTACCTCAACATTTGACAACTCTTCTAAATTATATTGATCTGATGAGAAAATAATTTGACATTTTTCATTTGCAGTCTTATCAACAGAGGTATCAAGATTCTTAAGGGTTAAAGCAGAAATTTCATCACTTGGTGACCACTATCTTTACGTCCATGAACCAAGTTCAGACAATGCTGATATACAGTCATTAGTTGCATAACAATACTATGATTTTCAGGGATTGGTAGACCAGATTTATTTCTAGAATCAGTCAAACAAATGCAATTTTCCATTTTGTTTTATTACTATAAAAGTATTGCCCAATACACATACAAAACATCCATTTGAATCTATCAATGCTTCTTTTAAAGCTTGATCTAATGGTAAGGCATTAAAAGTGTCCATGTCCTCCAGTGTATCTATTACTGCTATAATGGATTCCTTTCTGTAACAATGTGCTTAAATAGGAGACATTTCAATCTAATCTGGAAGTTCTGTTACTAACAAATAGTCATTATTACCGTGTATTAAGGAATACAACTTGAGTATATTGTCAAGAATTGATTCCAATCGTCAACCTTTTTCAACTTACTATGAACAACAGAAAAGAATGAGTTAGCAACACATTGTTCCCATGTTTCCCACCATTATTTCTGTACCGATTATCACCCTGGTGAAAGATCAAAAACGATTCAGATTCATTCCTCTCTGTTTGTGGGTTGCTTAAATTTCTTTCACATTGCTCAATTTCTCCTTTGTATTTGTGATTGTGTTTAAAGAGTCGATCATATTTGTGTCAATCTTTGAATTGCTTAAAATACTTGTATTGCTTTTCTTCATACAAACATATGATCCTGAATTTCTATTCTCCTCCACAATGACTGACCTTTTTAAATATTCATCATGAATCTATATTGTTTGTCTTCACGTCAACTAAATTTCTTGCAATAATGGTGTTCAAATCAATAGAAGTTTTTACAGAGGTTCTTTCCTCTCCTCTATACTAGAAGCTTTTAAAGAGGTTCTTTCTTCTATTCTTTGAAGTTTTTTAAAGAGGCTCTATACTTCGAAGTTTTTAAAGAGGTTCTTGCCTCTAAACTAGAAGTTTTAAAGGGGTTCTTTCCTCTATTCTTGAAGTTTTTAAAGAGATTCCTGCCTCTGGGCTAGAAGTTTTTAAAGAGGTTCTTGCCTCTATACTAGAAGTTTTTAAAGGGGTTCTTTCCTCCATTATTGAAGTTTTTAAAAAGTTTCCTGCCTCTGGGCTAAAAGTTTTTATAGAGGTTCTTTCCTCTAGGAAATCATGACATGCATTTTTTGAAATATTTTTAGCCGAGTTGCAACGAACTTGGCTATTGTTATGTTGATGGCGGGCGGGCGGGCGTCAACAATTGGTTTCCGGACATTAACTCAAAAAGTTGTGAACCGATTTTTATGAAACTTTATGATATTGTTACATACCATAAGAGGAGGAATCCTATTGATTTTGGGGTAAATCCCTTCAAGGTCAAGGTCACAGCGACACAAAAAGTTAGAAAATTTCTTGAATTAATGGTTTCCGGACCATAACGCAAAAAGTTCTCAACCAATTTTATGGAAACTTTAAGATATTGTTACATACCATGAGAGGAGGAACCCTATTGATTTTGGGGTAAATCCGTTCAAGGCCAAGGTCACAGCGACAGAAAAACGTTCAAAAATTTCTTGAATTAGTGGTTTCCGGACCATAACTCAAAAAGTTCTCAACCGATTTTAATGAAACTTTGGTATATTGTTACGTACCATAAGAGGAAGAACCTCATTGATTTTGGGGTAAATCCGTTAAGGTCAAGGTCACAGTGACAGAAAAAATGTTAGAAAATTTCTTGAATTAGTGGTTTCCGGACCATAACTCAAAAACTACATCAAGTACATATCTGAAATTTTACACAATGGTTCAGTTCTGTTAAAGGATTCACATATTCATATTTTATGCAACTTTGAAAATTTGTTGATAAAGCTTACATTTCTCCTGCTGAAACCCTTCCTCAATTTTTCTCCAGTTTACACATAATGCCTGTAATAACCAATTAGGTTAAATCTTAAAATGAAGACAAGGAAAGTTTTGGTTAATAAAATACGGCAACTCGGCTTTTGCACCCCTGTGCATATCGATTTTTATCTATATTGTTTGTCTTCATATCAACTAAATTTCTTGCAATAATAATGTTCAAATCAATAGAAGTTTTAAAAGAGGTTCTTTCCTCTATACTTGACGTTTTTTTATAGAGGTTCTTTCTCTTCTTTGATGGCCCCAAGCATTTGACGCCACTCTGCCTGTCTTTTTTTGTTTTGGAGCCTTCTAGTCGTTTTACTTTTTCATCGCTTAGGCATTTCTGAAGAAAATAGGCAATTCATAAATTTACTTGAACAAGTCTTTTCCTATTTGTCAGGAGATCGAGATTTTCAAGAAATCCTAAACTCAGCTTTCATGCAAACTGGATTATGCATGTTTAAATCTGGAAACATAAACAATAATGCTGAGAACCAGTCCTTGGAAATTTTCATCCCATCAAAACGAATCTTATAAGAGTATTCAGACTTGTTCTAATAACATGTATATGGGTTGGAGTCGAACGGCTTCAAATCTTTAGGAGACTTGTCAGTAGCATGCTTAGGCATTGTCGCATGGTAATTCACGCTCATATGGTCATACTGGTTTTGGTTTATTGAAGACATAAGATTATGTAAGATTGATAAACTGCATGTCTATGTAAAATTTGCACTCTGTTCTGTTTGTTGCATTCATATTTTAAGGGTGTACGACATAAAAGGCCGACTCTTTAAAGCTTTTGTATCAACACCGAAAAATTGTTTATTAACTGTATAATTATGAAACAAATTTATTATGAAAATTGTAACATATGTGTTATTTATTATATAGATAGAGATGAAATATCTAATTTTCCGAGTGACAGAAATCACGGTAAATCACATTTAAAATTTATCGTTTATTTTCACTCTCGGGTTTTTTCCCGCCAAAAGGGTCTTTTCGATGATCAAAACACAAAAGCTAAAATAATTGTTCACTTATTAATCGAACCTGCTAGAACAATATCCTATAACATATCATTTAGCGTGACAATATCCTTATTTGTTTTTTTCAGAACGAAATATTAGTTAGCTGGCGTCCTGATCCAGATAAGGGCGGCCATGTTGCAGTTGGTTTTGTACTATACAGATATTCATCTGCCATTCATAAAATTAAGGATTAAGCATTAAAATTTTACGAAAACAATTTTGATCTATATAATAAATATGATAATCAATTATCCGCGCACTCGTTTAATCAGATGCGTTATGCGGCACTCGTGACCATATTTTGGATATTCACCCCGCCAAATTAATCATCCTATAACGATTAATAAATTCATAAAATATTATGTTCAAATCCTTTGTCCGTTGTAGTGTAAAAATAGTAAGTAGACCATCACAATATTGACAATTTTTGGAAAGTGCATCAAAGAGAGGTTATTGTGTTGCAGTCTCTTTAAATTACATATTCCTAAGAAAGTGCATGTAAAATATCTACTGAATTATGGTACCAAGATAAAATGTAATAATTCTGCAAAATTTTAACATTGTTCAATTTTTTCTATTTTTATTAACATTTTTGCATACAGAATTAAAAGCAAGCAAATAGTAGTTATTAAATCAAATATTGACATCTATTCATTGGGGTACACCCCAAGCTGCTTTAGCATGGAGGGCTGTCAAACATTTTTTTACTGCCACTCTACATTTCCAAGCACCTCTTAAAAATCAATGTCTGTCATGATTTGGTAAATGTAATCAGAAAAAAAGTGACAAGAAAAATGTGAAACTTTAAACTGTGGGTCAACATCTTGGTTCATACTTAAACAACGAGTGTATTGCCAACATTTTCAACAAAGAAGCTTTGCACTTTAATACAAATTTACTAATAAACAATACATCCCTCACTGTGGGAAGGGTGTACTCAACTACAATCTAAATTGACAAGGATGGTCCATTTTCCTACTTATGTCTGGCATTTTCTGCAGGTACTCGGGCTACCTACTTTGACAAAAACTGCATGCTCGAATATAGCTAAAAAATTGTTGAAAGTTGCAATTCTTTCCACAGAATTGATTGTGCATTCTTAAAAGATGCATTGTTGCAAGAAATTAACTATAAATAATTTTAGTCAACCAGAGATTGAATGAACAATCCTTTTATAGCAGAGATGTAAACAAAATGCTTACCTTAAATTATGATTTTTGTCTGCTAAGTACTTCACAACTTGATTTCAATTTTCAGGCGTCAATATTCAAAAAATTGGAATAACATGCATAGCATCAGGTATTAACATACAAATTAGGAAATATTTTGTTGCAATTCTTTATTGGGCCAGTAACAAAAGGGGGAAGAAATGACACATTTTAATTAAATGGATTTTTAGTTCACCTGGACCGAAGGTCCATGTGAGCTTTTGCCATCACTTGGCGTCCGTCGTCCGTAGTAAACTTTTTCAAAAATCTTATCCTCTGAAACCACTGGGCCAATTTTTTCAAACTTGGCTACAATCATCCTTACTTGATTGGTCGAAATTGTCAGATGACTCCTTATATGAGTTATTGCCCTTAAATAACAATAGTTTATGAAATTTTCCCTATTTGTCCCGTAACTTTAAAACGATAACTGCTAGAGTAAAACTGTCAAAAGCAAAAATGATCAGCAATACAAGCCCTACAATTCACTGTATTAGTCTGAAATTGTCAGACGACCCCTTATAGGAGTTAATTCCCTTAAATGGCAATTTTTTTATGAAATTTTCCGTTTTCGTCCTGCAACTTAAAAACTATAGCAGCTAGATTGAAACTGAAAATTGCACAAATGATCAGCAATAAAAGCCCTACAAGTCACTTGATTGGTCTTAAATTGTCAGACAACTGCTTATATTAGTTATTGCCCATAAATGGCAATTTTTTATGAAATTTTCCGTTTTTGTCCTGTAACTTAAAAATTGTAACAGCTAGAGTGAAACTGTATTAACAAAAATGATCAGCAATACAAGCCCTACAATTTACCATGTATGTCTGAAATTGTCAGATGACTCCTTATAAGGTGTTATTGCCCTTATATTGCAATGTTTTATGAAAATTTTCGTTTTTGTCCTGTAACTTAAAAACCATAACAGCTAGAGTAAAATTATAATACATAGCAAAAATTATCAGCAATAAAAGCCCTACAATTCACTTAATTGGTATGAAATTGTCAGATGACTCCTAATAAGGGTTATTGCCCTTAAATGACAATTTTTTTTATGAAATTTTCCATTTTTGTCCTGTTACTTGAAAACTATAGCAGCTAGATTGAAACTGTAAATTGCACAAATGATCAGCAATAAAAGCTCTACAAATGATTGCTTAGTCCGAAATTGCAAGATGACTCTTTATAGGAGTTATTGCCCTTTAGTTATGAATTTGGACAAATGAACAGTTTTTGTATTATAAATTAGTCTACAACACACTTCGATCAAAACTGTAAATTTCTAAATTACCCTAAAGGAAAAGGCCTACAAACCATTTAATTTTCAGAAATTGTCTGATGGCACCTTATAGGAGTTATTGTACTTAACTAAACATTTTGAAGAAATGTTTAGTTTTTGCACTGCAACTTAAAAGCTATAACAACTAGACTGAAACTGTTAATTTCAAAAATTTAAATATATAGTTGAAGTCATTTGGGTTCCAGGGGAGCGATTACAGGCTCCTGGGAGCCTCTAGTTTACATTGGAAAGAATGTATAAGCTGTTGGCTAGTTCTCAACTAGCATGGTATTAAATACTATAGGATTGAACGCTTATCTTTGGTATTTCATCGATGATAAGTTTGTGAGTGAGTCGACATCTTTCATACATCGATAAAGTAGCAAAAATATGCTTTTAATCCTCATAGTTCTTAAAATTGTTTTTAAATATTTCCCTTCTTTCAGCAATATGAACAATGAATCCAAAGCGAAGTTTACAGTTAAAATATTTTCTTGTATGTATTTCTCTAAACAAATGATTCCATAATAATAATATGCAGATGTTTCAACTAAACAACTTTACATTTAAGCGATACATCGCTCAAGAGAGTGTACTAGATTAATTTATTGTCTGAAGCGTACACGATACATGGCCACCATATTTGTTTACGTTTAGCTACAAAAAAGAAGTTTTCCAACACTCGTTCATCAAATTATGAACGTATTTGGGAATTATTGGTTTTAGGCCTTTTGACCAATCAAAAATGACTATACACTAAACGAATGCAAGATTAGAATTATTTGCTGATACAAAAGAAAAAAAGTAATCTCACAATATTAGGCGAGATATGAACTTGGTATCAGAAATTAATAACAACTTTGCACATCATTATATGCCCATCCGATTAGTGTTTTCATTTTTGAAGTCCAAGGGCTATCACTTCGTAAAAAATTATTAGACAGAAATGCTATTCAAACTTGATCTGTAACTCATCTTTGTCGACTCGTATACCAAATATCGGCTAAATATCTGCAAATGTTTAAAACCAAAGTTCAGAAAACTTATTTTTCAGAAAATTTTCATTTGGAAGTGCAAGTGCTATGATTTCGTCAAGAATCATTGACCGGAATGATATTCAAACTTGATCTATAACTTGTCTTGGTTGACTCGCTTACAAAATATCAGCTCAATATCTGCAAATGTGTACAGTAAAAGGTCAGAAAAAAATTTGTCAAAGTCAAAGGGTCATATTTCATTAAAAATCATTGGAACGGTACATACATGTATACATATAATGTAACTCATCTTGGTTGACTCGCACATAAAATAGCAACTCAGTTTCTTCAAGCAGTTAGAAAAAACTCGGTAGTTCCTCTACTATTGATCATGTGATCTGTCAACACTAAGATTGCAGGTTCCAGTCTGACTGCAGAGAGTGTGATATGCCGAAGGTCAGGGCTTCCTCGCCCAATACTAACTGGACGCCATGATATAGCTGAAAATTGCTGAAAGTGGCGTTTAAAATCATTCAAACAAAAATAAATCAAATTTATCCCCATCATCAGAAAGAAAATGAACATCTTGCAGCTTTGACCGATCGTGATAAACAATACTTTCTTCAAATTATGCTCTTCTTCCTATTAAACATTCAATTTACATGAAACATCAAGTTTACAATTCATTAAAAAAATTTATTATCATCTTAATTGAATTTTAATCAAATAAAATATTGCCACAATAACCAGGTGCAATATATTTTAACATTCTATCTAACATTTGCTTCAAACAAAAAAATCCAATCCCAACATTTCAAAATAACTGCTGCTCGGGCGTTAAACACCATCAATCAATCAATCAATCAATCAGGTGAAAATAATATTTATTTAATTTAATTATGTTCCATTTTTTTGCTGTATTAATTCAGGATATGTAATATGCTTGATACAGAAGAGGTAAATCAGTTTAGAATAAAGCGTGTTGAAGACCCGTTTTAACTATGTTTTTTCCGCGTTTGGCAGTGGTTAGAATTAATTATAGTTGGAAACATAGATGAAAACATGGCCCAGACATTCGTGAAATTTTTTCGGAGTCATGTCAATAATGCGGTCATAAATGGTGATGAAATTCCATTTTAGTTAATTTCAATAATTTTATTGTTTTTTTTCTATTATTTTAGCAGAAATCAGTAATTAAGTACTGAAATTGATTACAGGTCTAAACATAGTTAGCTGAAAGAAAAGAAAACATTTGTAAGCAGTGCTTATGAATAGTTTAAACATGTATTTAATTTGTTGATGATAAATTATGATTTAATGTGCCCGTAAACTTTAAGATCGGAAATTTGTTCAACCGGATGCAGGATGTTATGCATTAAATAACACCCTGAAGAAGTTATCCGGATCTGAATTATCACATTACGTTTATAGTGAAGAACAACGTATAACGTCTTGTTCTTAAGTTGTACGCGCGCTATTTAATCAATAATGTTTGTTTGTTTGAATGATGTTTAATGCATTTCCATCAATTTTTCAGCTTTATTGTGCCGTCAAGTTTTTATTAGATGAGGAAGCCGGAGGAAACCCCTGACCTGCGGTAGGAAAACTGGCAGTCCTGGTCAATTAAGATTGGGGTCGTGTACTCCCTGCCCGCAGTGAGAATCTAACCTGCAATCTCGGTGTTCACAGACCACGTGATCAATAGTAGAAGAACTGCATTGACCACTAGACACCGAGGCGCCTAAATCAATTATGAATCCTTTTGGACCGAAAACATGTAGTCAAGCGGCGATCCTTTCCTTTGTTCGGTATTTAAAACCAGAGTTATTTGAACAGGTTGGGATCCAACAATAAATTTTTTAAATATAAATTATAAATTAATAATAAATTATCATTTTATATTATTATTCCAGTCTCACTGCGCAGAGTGCGCTTGACTTCGATCTTAATTGACAAGGATTGTCCGTTTTACTACCGAAGGTAGGGGCTTTTCTTCAACCTCCTCGTCTATTTAAATTGTACGCCATGATATAGCTGTAACTTTGCTGCAAGTGATATTTAACAAAAATTCAAACAAAAACATATCAAACTTCTTCACAACATCTTCTGAAAGAGAATGTGTTTCTCCAGGTCGTTTTGACCTTTCGTGATAAACGATGCTTACTTCAAATTATTTCAACACAAACTACAAAACTAAAAAAAACAAACATACAATCTACATTAAGCATCAACTTTAGAGAAGCCAACTTCTACGCAATCATTTCATGAATTGCCAGAAATGTTGGTTTCAATAAAATGGATGACAAATACTAGCATGAAGTGAATATATACAACTTGAAAAAAGTTGAGCACCCCAAGTTTTTTACCATCTTCGACCACATGTTGAATCACTCTATCATTCGTGAAGGATACCACCGATTATCTACAAAAGATGGCAGCTCTGAATCCCCTTCCACCGGTAACCACTCTGTCACTATGGATGTCACCTCTCTTTACACTAACATACCTCATGATGATGGCATAGAAGAATGCAGAGAGGTCTAGGAAAGTCGTTCAAAAAAAGATCCTTCGACTGAATGCTTAGTCACAATGCTGACATTGGTGCTGAAAAAAGAACAACTTCACTTTTAATGGAGACAATTTCTTGCAAATAAATGGAACAGCTATGGGAACTAAAATGTCTCCATCATATGCCAACATATATATGGGCAAATTGGAAAAAGAACTCCAATCGTCTATTGAAAACCACTATCTTGGTACAGGTTTATTGATGTGTTGTTGATATAAAGTGGATACATACTGATGAGGGATTACAAAACTTTATCACAAGTGCCAATAACATCCATCCGTCTCAAATTTACTTATGAAATCTCACAATCTCGTTTATCTTTCCTCGATACTTCCAGCTCCTTGTCCGCAAATGGTGAGTTGTCCACTGACCTGTATTCCAAACCAACAGACACTAACCAATACATTATACCTAGTAGCTGTCATCCTCCTCATGTGACAAAAAGCATTCCTTATAGTCAAGCTCTTAGACTCCGACGAATCTGTCCCACCGATGATTCGTTTAGAAGGAGACTAGGGAAATTAAAAGGTCACCTTAGAATAAGGGGTTACAGAAATAATAACATCAAAAAGAATTTCCAAAAAGCACAGCAGACATCGAGGAGTACTCTAGATCTTCTTCAATATAAAGAAAAAAAGAAATGTAATAGAGTTCCCTGTGTACTAACTTACCACCATTGTTTACCACCCTCGATTAGCACCATTCGTGAACATTGGAAATCTATTGAAACAAAAATCCCAGGGTGTCCAGAACCTTTCCAGAGGCCCCCCTCCCATGGTTTCGTTAAAAAAACACAAGAGTCTCCGCAACTTATTGGTACAAGCAGAGATTGCAAAGCACTGCCTCTGGCAGAAGTCAGTCTTGTGTCTTGTGGAGACAAACGCTGCATATGGAACCCTTTTTTACATTTAACAGCAAAGTCACAGATAAACAGTACAAAATGTTCACTACTGTTAACTGCAAAAGCTCGAATGTCATTTACATTCTTGAGTGTCCCATATGTGGCTTACAATATGTTAGGGAGTCCAAACAGCCATTCCACAAACGACTGAATAGTCATAGAAGTGACCTCACTAAGAAATAGTTTCTGCCCGTAAGCCAACACTTCAGACTGCCCGACCACACTCGAAAAAGGATTTTTATCACACAAAAAGCCTAATTATCGAGTAGAACTGCAAGTGGCAGGACTCGGAACGGGAGGCCGAGAGATCCTGGATTAAAGAGCTATGCTCTGTACACCCAATGGAATAAACAAAAACCAATAAATAGCATTCTAAAAATAATATATTCATGAATATCAAGAAGTTCGAGATTAGATGGTTGATACAACTCACAACTGTACATTACCCCCTTATGTAATGACTTATAGCTGTGGTCTGAGAAAGTTCAAGATCAATAAAATCGGACCCGATTTTTAATATCATGGCTCAAGGTAAAAATTTCAGCACAGACTTTTGGCCAACCTGAAGAGTGTTTTGCATGAGGCAGAACAAGGGAGATGAAAAACCAGTATTCAGGTAAGTGCATCCACTAATCCTCTTTCTAGTTTATGCTTACAGGAAGAGAAGGTAAAGTTTCAAAAACTTGCAGAAGAAGAAAGACGGAAGAGATCCAAAGCGACATTCTTCCCAGAGCAAGAATGTTCCTGAAATTTCAGAACCTGAAGAGTTGGTTGGTAAGAGAGTTCAACACCTCATAGATGAGCTAGTTGGATCGAGTAAGTTATGACTGGACTGAAAGTAAGGAGAGGTAAGTATATGTAATCATTAGTGTATGATGGAGAGAACGAGACCTACAACTTTCCATTGTTTAGAGGACATGGAAAGTAGAGAGCTGAGGATTGTCCCCTTGGATCCCGAATTAATTGTAGGTGGACGTTTAGACCACAGATTTCAGAGAGAAGTAGATGGAGAGGCGATTTGGTATACTGGCAGAGTTTCGAGCTATGATGCTTCAACTTCCTTGTATACTTTTATCTACGATTACGAGAATGAGGATGACGACGATGACGATGAACCAGCTAACGTGTTCGAGGAACCTCTCCTTGAGGAGTACCTGAATGGTGATGTTCGAATTCTCTTGTAGTTTCTTTTTTATTTCAGTTCATTTTATTTCGGCATTTAAACTGAATGTTTCTTGGGTTTTTGAAGGTTCTTTATTAATTATTGATTCTTTTTTTTTTCAGATTAACATTAACTTATATTTTATGTTTATTTTAGATGATTCTCTCTATCATATAAAAATGAACACTTGCTGTCATGCTGCAAGATATATTAACATTAAGGTTCTCTCTTATTTGAAATATATGTTCTTTCCAGCAGGAAGAATTTGTTATGCTTCATACATTTTATTGTTTTAATTATCTTTTTTATCTGTATATACTCTCATATTATTGTATGAGATCATGTTTTAATCCTAAGGATTGGAAGTTCTAATAATGAAATTATGATTCTTTTCACGTCCTGAATATAGCTGAAATATTGCTAGCTGGACGTTAAACAACAATCAATCAATCAATCTTTCCAGCAGGTAGCTTTTGGAATTATATTTACATTTAGGCAAACCTTTTATTCAACTGATTACACTTTTTTTCTGATTAAAATATTTCTATACAATTGATAAATGCTTTCTAAAAAATGGGAAATAACTCTTTCATATGCGAACATAGTTGAACATATATATTGCAAAGAGAGGGAGTAGCATGTGCTTGTGTATACTTACAATGCCTGAAAGTGTTTATAAGAAAAATCTACATAACAGAGTGTCCTTATTCTATTTTTTCACACTTGTTTTGTAATAAAGAAGAATTTTGACATACAAAACACACATGTTGTGTGTAAATAAAACCTGTATACTGTAAGGACACGTTGATTAAGAAGTACATGATGAGTCATAAAATATTTATTAAACTCAATATTTATATAATAAGTGTAATAAAAATTGTACAATACATTTATCTAAACACGTTTGTCTAGTAATATTAGTCGTGTCTTATAAACATTATTGTATGTAAAATCGCAGTTATACGCGTCGAAAGTCAATGCCAACGACTTCACTATCGCGGGTTTTACATTGAATACATATATTAAAATCTATTATATTAATATAACGTTACATATATTACAGAGCACTTTCCATGGTTTTAAGGTAGCACAACAGCAGCCAATTTTTTATTTTTAGGCTTTCCATGTTTTTAAGGTAGCACAAAAGAAGAAGGTTTGAAATATGTGTATTTTACACATGTTTAATTGGTTAATGACTCATTATGACAGATAAATGGCAATAATTTGAATTTTTTTTTAAGAACTTCGTACCTTCGTGCAGGGCAAGAATACATCGAGTATATGGGTATTTATTTTTTGTTTGCAAAAATAAGTACACGTTTAAGTTTTTATTATCATGATTATGTGTTATATTTCTGTGATGAAAATGATATCATACTTTTGATACTTCTGATATGTAATCATTTGTCAACTTTCAATATTAAGGATTTTTCTGGTATTGTCATGAATGTTTCAAAAATGCAGCAAAACACCAATTTATGGTAATTTGGCAGCTATTAATAATAATAAATATATTAACAGTGATATTTCATTGGGTAATTAAAAAATATATTATATGAACCAATGTGTTGATGGTCAATATCTTATTTGACATAATGAGGAAAGTACAAAAACGTTGTGTGCACATAAGCAATACCTATGATTGAAGAAACAGGTTTATTAGTTAAATATGAAATATTGCCCTACCATTCACTTTTTTTCCAATTGGCGCCCCTTGAATTATTTAATTCTTACATACACATAAATTAAAATATTTCCTAAAAAAAATGTATTCACATAATTACAAGCATAACTTTTAAACAAATAGTCTTCTAGTAAAAAATTCAGTCATTAAAAAAAATTAATGATTTTTTTGGGTAATTTTATAAGGAAAAAATCGATTTTGTTTCAAAAATGTTGCGCTATTAATTTGAGGACTTAAATGATAAAAATTTATTCAAAATATTGTAAAATGATAATTTAAAATATTTTCTATCAAAAAGACTTATTATGTTAACAAGTATTCAAATTATCAGACATTCTGGTTTAACCCTTACTGAGATTTCTGCACCAGAACTTGCTAGTTCGGACATGGGGATGGCTAACACACAAACATTCTGGTTTAACCCTTACTGAGATTTCTGCACCAGAACTTGCTAGTTCGGACATGGGGATGGCTAACACACAAATGAAAAAAACTAAGTCCGAAGTCATTTTTTAATTTTGACTGTTCATAATTTTTTTTTAAGTTATGACCTGCATGCATGAGTTGCCACTCATTTTAAAGTATAAATAGAACAGAAAAATAATATAACACTCCTTTTATAAGTCAACAAAATAATTTGACTCCAAATATGGGCAAAAATCAGAAAATAGCCAATTTTCAGCCCCTTAAAAAGGTCATAACTTTTTAACCGCTCAACCGATTTCCAAAATTTTTGCAGCTAAATTCATTTCATTTTTTAAGGTCTTTAAAGTTAACAAAACAAGACATATTCCATGATGTTTATTTTTGACTTACCTCCCCTTCCCTACTCTAGACTTATATAATCAAGTAACTTTTTCGGAAGTCTTTAACAATGAGTGAAAAAGTAAGTAATTTATTTCTTCCAGATTATTGTCACTTCATTCTTCAAATTTAATATCAAATTTGAACTGATAATTTGTGCATAATCATTGTTCCTTTGCAAATAATTATTCCTCAGGATAGAATTTATTATTATTAATTGAATACTATTCCACTTTGTGTTTTTCTAAAATATTGTTTCTTAAATTACGATAAGCTTGAAGCATGAATTAAAGAACTAAACTTAATGTACAATAGTAACTTTGATTCATGGTAAAACATTTAACTTGTTCTTCTAGAAAGGCAATAGCAATGTTTACTTGCCCCCACTAAAAACAATTCATCTCTTCTTGGTAAATTATAGACTAAAATATATGCGTATGACAAATTTGCAAGAATTTGTGTATGACAAAATTCGTGCACAAAATTTATTGTAATGTTACTAAATAACATCTTAAATGAAGGTAGTAATATTAACTAAAATTAAACATTTCATCTCTTGTTCGTGAATTTTGAACTTAAATATAAAATAAGAAATTTCACATTATAGGTGCAGTTTCAGGACAGAAATAAAACTAGACAAATTCACCAATGATAATTGATTACACAAGTACCCCTTATGTAAAAAAATGGAAGTCAATGTTTTTCTATGGGAAACCCCAAATATCATTCACATCAAAATGTTAAATATAAATATTAGTTGCACAATGGCACTATGTAACAAAGACTATGTGTTACGTCCCATCAGTATATCACTAAAGCAGGGTTGTATACATATGCTCTTTAAAAAAAATTGTCAACAAAAAGCATTTCTGAATTTCTTCTTGGTCATTTTACATTACATCAAAGAAAAATAAAACAAAACCAAAATATTATTGAAGTTGTCATAAATAATTGTTAAAGTAACAAATCATCAGTGTTAAATTTGTGCTCGTTTAGGAAGGCAATAGTAATGTTAACTTGCCTCACTAAAAGAGAACCGTTTCCCAATCTTTTTGTTAGAAAATTAGTAAAAAAACACTAAAATATATAATTTTTACATAAACAAGCACATACAAAAATATAAAACATCAATCACAAAATAATTTAAACACTTAACATGTGTGCTCTTATAACCTAGAAAGCAACATCAATCACTTAATAATTTTATACAGTATTGCTTGGATAAATTGCTTATTCTGCAAGTTCTTGAACAGTATAGTATTGTCAGTTTGCTATCATCCAACATAAATTAAACATACAGTTTTGATTAATGTTTCCCCTGTGTGAGCCAAACCTTTAATTTCTTACTTGCGATTTTATCACGCTTGGTATCTTTCATTTCAATTCCACTATGTTGTAGATTCTCTATATGCAACAGTTGGAGTCGTGTATGGAAAGCCATCGGGGTCAAAATTCGTAATGCTTCATTCATCATTATTCATCCTTCATTCATCATTTGTCATGCTTATTTCATTATTCTTCATCCTTCATTCATCATTCGTCATGCTTACTTCATTATTCTTCATCCTTCATTCATCATTCTTTATCCTTCATTCATCATTCGTCATGCTTAATTCATTATTCTTCATCCTTCATTCATCATTCGTCATGCTTAATTCGTTATCCTTCATCCATAATTCCTCTTTTGTCATTCTTAATTCATTATTGTTAATTCTATATTCTTAGTTCTATATTCTTTATTGTAAATTCGTTATCCCATTTTATAATTCTTATTTTCACATTGTAACTACTGGGCATAATGATAAACTACTACACATAATGACAAACTACTACAAATAACCAAATACGAATGACGACAAAAAAATCTCGCACTGCATCCATGTGCATCCAAGCGTTTAATTGTCGTGCATTTGAATGTTTTATTCCCCAATCTCCAAGACGCATTTTTGTATTAAGATGGAGGAAGCCAATCGGATATCGATGGAAAGGGCAGACATTTTACTTACAAGGTATGCACTTTAATTTTATAAATCATTAAGACTATATCTTCAAATCTAATAAAATCATTCTTTGGAAACCGTGAAGGAATAGCTGTGGGAAGCCACAAGTTCTCAGACAGGACCCCCCTATTCTTGTTAGAAATCTTTTACAAGTCTTAAATTATATTTTTCTCTTTGTTTTATTCATTTCTAACGAAATAATAAAACTTTCCACTTAAAAACTATGTTTCTGACAGTCGTCCTGCATTTTTTTATTTTTTTTTTTTTGGGGGGGTCCATAGAAATACCTTAGTATACCCAAGAACACCCAAGAATACCTTATAAAACAACAAAATTAATATGAAAACAATATTTTTGTAAAAAAAAAATACATATTGCAAGATGTGAAATATTTTTTATGAGCAACTATATTATTTTAATATAGAAAAACTCTAAATTGTTGTCATGTAGACACATACAGGTTAAAATGTTTCGCAGTCTAAGACTGTTTAAAAGTTGTATGTTCTCTATTTATGGTAAAAGATTTTACAAAATAGTCAGCAAAGTATGCTATGACATAAAATGCTGTAACAAAGAAACACATTGTACATGTGGGAACATTTTAGTTTTTGTATTATTTCAGTCAAGACATCAATGGAGTGCAGCTGGTGATAATATGTTCTATCTTTAATTATTTTGGGATTATTTTGTTTTAAAATCGCTATGTCTAATAAATATTCATTTTCAAATGAATTTTCATGTTTACTATATGTTGTTTAATAACTACCAAAAATGTTATTTTAACAAGTGTTTGGGGACACTCACAGTTTGGGTTTTACACGAGCCATCATAAAGATAATGAGATTGACCTATGGTACACACATATGGCACCTATTTAAAAAAAATTAATGGTTTTAATGTATATAACACAATTTGGTTGGGGGGAGGGGGGAAGGGGGTGTCAAAATATCTTTTTCATTATTTTTGCCTATACAAAATTCTTTTAAGCAAAAACGTTGTATTTTCAAGATTTTTTACAAAAAGTAGCAGATGGCGTCCTGCATCCCCATAAGGGCGGTTTCAAAAAAAAATGACCCCAAAAGGTTATGGTCCTCTAATTATGTCAAATTAATAAATATATTATTTCTAAATATTTGAAAATGTATGTCTTTTTCTTAGAAATTAATTGTTACAATAGCAGTTTATGAGCTTAAAATTCGATAAAAATTCATATTTTGTGTACAATTTAGTTGTCTCTCATATTGATACCAACTGTTTTTTTATAATCTAGAGACATATTCCAAGAGCTAATTGTGTTTTATATGTTCATTTTTCAATTGGCATTAAAAAAATTTACTGTTGAAAAACATATCTGTTCATTTATCTAAGATGTCCTGTTTTGAATGTCATCCATGTAAATGTTGCACTCCTGACACAATATTTAAATGATGGAGATGATTGCAACTATACTCAACATTATGGATCTCCATATGGATGGAACAAAGACTACAATAGGGAATGGTGTCTTTCGATTATAAAAACAGTTGGTATCAATATGAGAGCCAACTAACTTGTACACAATATATGATTTTTTTTTAATCTGAAGCGCACTGCTACACTCCTGACATAAAAAAATTAATGTGAAAGGTATTATCATCCATATGAAATATTTATTCAATGCTTCTGTGTAGTTTCTGCTGAAAAATAAAGAGAAAACACAAATAAGTCAAATTATCAAGAAAACATATCTAAGAACATGTCATTTGTTGCACTCCTGACAGTTGAGGGTGCTCTGTTTTATTTGGTGTACCTGATCAGATTACCAGTTTTAGGATATCTTGCAGTGACTGCTTTGATGCAGCAAAAGAATAATAAAAATTTTATTTTGGTTTAATCATTGAAAATAAAAGGAAACAAATTTCTACATAGAACTTGATGCAACATTGCTTAAATTTGTGTTGAACTCATGACAGGGTAGTTTTTTTCAAAACAATGTTTTCATACTTTTTAAAATGCAACATAATTTCTTGTACCTCTCAATAAGTTAACACATGAAACTTTGTAATAAAAAAAGAATTATGCACATATTTCTAGATTTGACAATTTTGTGACCTTTTGAAAAATGACATTTTTAGGTGTGAAAGAAAAGCGTTGCACTCCTGACAATTTTAGCATGTTTCTTTTTTTGGCATAACTTGTTTGTTTTCTGAGATATCTTCAAGATTTTTTGCAGACATGTTCCCATCAACTAGACATAGATTTTCAACTATTTAGAAATTATATATCTATTAATTTGACAAAATCAGAGGACCATAACCTGTTGGGATCATTTTTTTAAACAGCTCATATATATTAATTTTGTTCTTTCTCAAATATCCTATTGAAAATGTTAAGATATATGAAATTGTTCTAAACAATATCACAAAATTACCTCGGTACTTTTTAAAGAATGTATTTCCTTCTTTTTATTTATTTTAACATGGACTGTCAGGAGTGCAACAAAATCGGGCTAAACATAGTACTTTTTCTACAACCTATCATTTTCAAGTGGTTTAACTTTATCATGAAATTTTTTTTCTCCAGACATGACTTATAATTACAATTTAATAATTTTGTTGCTATATGCAAAAATACATACTACTTTTGACTAAATAAAAATTTTAAGAGGTAGATAACAAAAGAATGTTCAAAAAATTCTTGAAAAAAATTATTTTTTGAAAAAGTACAATTGCATATTGTTCAAAATCTTGCACAGGAAGTCATTAGTATTTGTTACTTTGTTTAAGAAAACAGCAACAAGTTATATGAAGCACAACATTGTTAAACTGAAGTAAAATGTATAAATGTTAAAGTTTTTTTATATTTCAAAATTTGTTCAATAAAATATTATTTAAACTTTATTTCTTACCTTTTCATTAATTTCATTTTTGATTTAAAAACTTCAATGTATGCACATTTGGAAAATATGAACAAAAACTTGATATCCCCATGTTTAAATTTGACATTTTTTTCACATCTTGGGGTCATTATTTTTTAAACAGCCCATAAGTCATATAGTTGTATAAAAAAAGTAGTGAAATATGCCATAAATCTGACCACTAGAAAGGGATAACATACTAAAACATTGGATTAGGTATAGATGGGTCTTGCCATTGGTATACTAAGTAGGGTGACTGGGTCCTTTCTGCAGGTACCAGTGTCATGAACAAGCCATATATATTTGGTACTGTTGTTATTTTCCTTAGTTATCAATTAATATAAATAAATTACATTTTCTGTAAGTGTTGTCATTGATTCACATACATGTATGAGCCATAAAGACCTTGCTGCCTATCAGACACCTTCACATCTTTACATATTTTGTCCTAATGCTTCTTATTATCAGTCTGTACCAACTATTTGTGCAATATGAACTGCATGAGATAATAAAAAAAGACAATAAATATGACATGGATTTTTAAGAAGATATGTAATTAATCCATTAAAATCAATAAGTGTAAGAATAAATCAATATGCATCAGCAGCATGTACACTACACACACAATTCAGTTGTGGTTTTTTAGTTCCCTTCCCCACTTATTACACCATAATGCCCTATAGTTCAGTCTTCTCATGCTGCTGGTCCTTTCCAAACTAATTGTGTTGGGGCTATAACTTTTTTTATCCCTTGAGGTAGGCTTTTGATATTTGGTATGTGGGTAAATATTTCTAATATCAAGGCGATGCGTCACATACCATGGTTGATGACCTTTGACTTTGACGTTGGTGGGCCCACAGAGCTGGATGCCATCTCACTTACATTTATTACAGTATTGCAGGGTTACATAATAATGTAGTATGCACCGCAATGGAATTTTTAATGCTTTTCTGAAGACAGCTTGTTTGTTGATATAATTGTATTTTTTCACAGGTACATGAACATATGAATGGGCTCATTTAATAGTCTAATACACAGAAGAGTCAGATGATTTCTTGATGACATCATGACTGTTTTGAGAAGGTATGGTATAAATACATTTAATTTACTGATTACATCAGTGCTACTGTTTTGTTCAGTTTATACATGTAGTGTATTATACATGGTATGACATGCATATTGTAGTGTGACAGAAATTCAATTTCATATTTTCAAACCAGTTAGTTTTATCAATTATTTTATTCCCATATAAAATTGTATATATCCATTTATCATATATATTTAGTAAATATATGTTTAGTTATGCATATATGATACTAATAGAGGGGCCTCGGTGGCCGAGTGGTCAAGATAGTTCGTCTACTATTGATCATGTGGTCTGTCAACACTGAGATTGCGGGTTCAATTCTCACTGCAGGCAGGGTGTACTCGACTCTAATCTTAATTGACAAGGATTGCCAGTTTTCCTACCGCAGGTCAGGGGTTCTCTCCGGGTACTCTGGCTTCCTCCCCCAATAAAAACTGGACGCCATGAAATAGCTGAAAAATTGCTGAAAGAAGCGTTAAAACACCATTCAAACATCAAACTTCAAACATGATACTAATAGAGGTTGTAGAACCGTATTGCATAGGGATGTAATACACTCCTCCAGGGCAGATATGGATTTCCTATATTTTTGCAATGTAGATCCATATCTGCCATGCAGGGCAGCCAAGATATGGATTTATTTGAAACTTGCAATTTAAAGTATTTGATAAAAATGTTATGATTTGGAGATATCCATATCACATCCCCTATAAACCCTCAACCCATATCTACCCTCTGGCCTAAAAGCCCTCATGGAGATATGGATGTCTCAGATTGATAATTAGGGATGTGATATGGATAATGCCATATAATAATCTCTAATTATCAACACTTCATGTTGCATGTTTAAACATATTGCATCATTTGTTAGTATGAAGTTGTTTGTTTGCATTTATGAAACATTTAATTTGTTATTTGGCAAAGAATTAATTAATATGGGGTAGAATTAATATCGGGTGAGTTGTAGGTGTTGTACTTCGTCCAGTGTTGTACGTGTTGTATGTAGCATAAATTGGTGACAACTCCCTTGTTGTATGGCAGAAAGAATTCATTGCAACACAAGACTGTTCATACTTCTTGGTATACACGACACATGGTATTCTGAATTGCTTGATAAAATCCCAAGATACTGATGCTGGTCTGAGATATATAAGCACCCCAGTCAGTGTCATGTTACAGAAGTGTTCATTTATGAATATGTGATAATTATTGGTTTCATAATGATTTACAGTTGAAAATCACAAAATGTCAAATTGAGTGTTCGAATTTCCATATTATATCAAATGAGACTCTGGCAAGCTTGTTTTTACATTGAAATTATAGAAGAGAGTTGATATAAAGCGATTCTCAACTATCATGAGTTTTGAAGCCATTTCCTCATATGATTCTGTTTTCAAGCGATAGAACAACATTGGCTTGTGCAGAAATTTTCCTTGAATTTCACTATGATGTCATTGGTGAAAAACCTTGCAACGTCACACATACACCAACACAACCAATCAGAATGCGCTAAAAGTGATACACAATGGACGATCATACAATCAAACAAGTCTTATTTTTTATAGCACTTTTTCATATCTTCCAGACTGTGATATCTTAAAATACACAGTCTTTTTGGAAATTTGACAAAACAGCCCAATTGTAAGAGGATATTTATCATATACTAGCACTTAGACAAGATATGTTTGTTTCTGCATAATGTAATACTGATAGAGGTTGTAGAGCCATATCACAAAGGGGTGTACTGTAATACAAATGCAATATCACACACCCACCAGGGCAATTATGGGTAACCCTAAATATTTTCAAAGGAGATACATATCTGGCCTACAGAGCAAGATATGGATATAATGTAAGACGTGATTTTAAGTATATGATAAAAAGATAATGTCCATGTCACATCCTGTATCAACCCTAAACCCATATCTGCCCTCCCTAGAAGTCTCAGATTGATTACCATATAATAACCTGGCTCTTATTGGTGTATAAATTCTTACATTTATTTGTTTACAACCAACCAGCTGAAATAAAGAAATAAAAGGTATAAATGCAAGTGGTACAATTATATGCCATTGATTGCTAGCTATCAGTCAGTACCAGAAAATCTGACCACGAAGAAAATTAAATATATTAATTAAACTATAGGGTAAATATTAGAATAATACTTTTTAAGTTTAGAAAATTAAGGTTGGCCAATTGAAACCAAACTTGGTCAGTATGTTCATTGGATGTACCTTTAATAAGTTTTGTGATTTTATTCTTATTGTCTGATTGGTTAACTAATATGGCCACCACCGCCTAATTTAACATAATACCCTATGGGAAAATGTTTTAAAAGGCCTTTTCTCTAAAATTGGTAAACAATTGAAACAAAACTTATGACAAGTATTCATCCAATGGTCCTCTATAAGGTTTATGTTTTTAATACCTATTGGAAATTTAGAATGACCGCCACCACAGGACTTGCATGCAGTTTAACACAGTTAACTAATCAAAACACAAGTTTTAAGAGGACTCTAATTTCAAATGCCATATCTTTTCTAAAACTGCAAAGCTGATTCAAGCCATATTGTATGTGAATGTTTATCGGATGGTCCTCTTAAAATTTTGTGATTATTAAATTTGATCAAAAATCCATAATGGCCGAAATTGTAGGGATTAATTGAACATAGAAACCCACATGATAAGGCTTAAAATACTAGTATAGCTTTCTACTGGTATTTGAAACTATTGAACCAGTTGAAACGAAACAGCGAGATTCATAGGTTGTCTCAACAAAGATAAGTCATAAAGACATATTTATGCCAGTAGAAAATTACAGGACTTTGATTAACGTTGATGTGAAATGCCATCTTCTTTGCCTATAAAATCAAGTAGGCTCTAAGAGCCTCTGGTTAAAACTGATAGACATCCTTGTATAGAAAAATAAAACCTCAGTCTTGTCCTAGTGCTAGTATTTTACACATATGAATACAAGAATATAGGTACTATTGTGGTACAGGTTAATAAATTACTGATAAATTTTTGTACCAACGAGTTGTATAATATTTTTCATTGTTGGAAGTGAATGAGTGCATTATTTTACATTTATTTGTAGATTGATGGTGGAGCAAATGATCCTTTGCAACATCTATACAACTCTGTGAAGAAAGAAGAAAACATTCCTTTAATTACAGCTAAATGATGTACATGAATTTGCATTCAAGTTGTTCGATAAGGCCAAAATATATATAAATTTGTGTTTCCTATTACTTCAACTACCACGGTCATTTGAGCTCAAGCACTGGTAAAGTGCTAATGAAACATACATAAACTTTATTTTGGCCTAGTAATGACCTACTTGTGCTAAACTTAATAATCTCATAAAAATTAATTCTTTCACATGCTCACGAGCAAGTGAAAGATTTATATTAATTAGTTTGTTGACTTCAGGGTTCCCTTGAAAACTGGCAAAGACCGGGAGTTTTTTTTCTTTTCCTAGGAATTTAATAAAAATGTTTTGAAAATCCAGGAAATTTTTTATATTGCAAAGGGATCTGGATTTTACGTTACCTTACCCAATATATTACAAAGTTTTGCTGTCCCATTATTACTTTTAAATGGGAAGATAATTTGTAAGCTTTGAATCTGGATAAATAAATATTTAAGACTTGTGAAATAACTTGAGCACTTTAATTAACAGTATTTCAAATTAATTAATATTTCATTTTGGTTGTTGAAACTGGCAATGTCATACATTTCAAAGGACATTGAACATGATTAAATCCTTAAGATTTAATAAAAAATCTGTTTGGGAACCCTGTAACTTTGATGTACAATTAAACTTGCTTGTGTAAGCACATTTTGTTGAACTGTTTCACCATTGTTGTCCATTTGGCATAACAAATTATATATTGATAGATATGAGGGTATACTTTTTTTTTATTAAAATGACATAGCATTAGCTGAGTTACAGTTTTGTTTCTTCCCCGCCACTTTGCGTCGGAGGGACATTATTTTGCTCATCATTCGTCCGACTGTCTGCAGCACATTTTGGACACATCTCCACTGAAACCGCTTGATGGATTACTTTGATATTTGGTAGGATTAGTCATAGTGATGTGTAGATGTGGAGACTCTACTGTCATTTTGATTCGTCAAATTTTGAAGGAGTTATGAGACTTAGACCATTTTAGCAATAAAATACAATGGTAGATCTTGTGGACACGTTTTCTCTTATACCATTCAGTGGGTTGCTTTGATTGGATTAAGTGTTGTGATGTGTAGATGTACATACTCTTAACTTAACCACCATTTTGATTCGTCAAATGTTATAGAAGTTATGCGACTTGGACACTATTACTATTTTAGTAATAGTAAACAATATTGAAAGCAAATTTTATCAAGTGCTCTACTAATTGTGCACATTTTGTTGCTTAGCTCTTTCCCAAATGATTATAATATGACATGTTTATTATTTGTTCACATATTTTTAGTTTCTCGAATCTCGTGGGCAATTTGATACTGCAGTGGTGGAGGATATTTGGCTATGTGTTGCAATCTGTATTAATTTTCTTGCTTTGAAATTGAATGTACTTGGAGCAGTTGAGACTCCAATTTTGCAAATTATTCCAATATTATAATATTTGGTAAATAGGTTATTAATTAATAATGAATGACAGTCTAGTATGTGCCACCTAATTTTGACCTCAATTTCATGTCAAAATTTTGATGTCAGCAGTCAGGCGAAATATGGTGTCTTTATAACTTGACAGCAAGATTGCAATAGACATGATAGAATTTATGAATTGTTTGAAAATTTTTTTCTTATTTTCCAGACATTTTAACAAAGTGGGTAAATATTTGTGTAATGAACTTCCCGTCAGCTTTCAACACAGCTGCCTGAACTTAAAAATAATTAATTTCTCTTGATTATACTACAACATAATAAAGAGAAATTGGTATAATAAAAAGAAATTTATTATTTTTCTTAGGACAATGTTTCGCAATGAGACATGTCAAACTAGTTACCAAACAAGTGAATATACACTGTAAACTGTTTATTGGCGTTTTATTCCATAAAAAAATAATCCTGACCCCAAGTGCATGTGATCCGGAATCTATTAATCAACTATACTAGTCCCGCTGTGATTTGGAAAAAATCGTCCAAGATCCTTTTTTCAGGAATACCAAGAATACTGTACATTCTTCTCTGCTAGACGGTAAGACTTCCAACTCACTGAACCCCCAATAAAAAAATATGCAATGCATTAGACTATCACAAGATACATGGAGTTCACACGGCTCGCACTTGCCCAATTGGCAATGCATGACTCTGTCTACTGTGGGGTTCACTAGTGTCTGCCACCCAGCACCTAGCTAATACATTTTTAGTGGTGGGTTCAAATGGCAGCCTTCCCCGTTAGACCACAAAAAACAATCATTGAATTATGAGCTAAAGTTTCTAAAATAAATATTTAAGTGGAAATGGGTATGACCTTCAGGTATTCCCACTGTCACTAGTGTCTGAAATTTTTTACCACGTATATGGGTACAAACATTTCTGAGAGAAGTGGGCATTCCAGATTTTCGGCTGGTAGGTCATGTGATTGCCTACTCTGTTACCTGTGAAATTGTTTTACATTGGCAATAAACAGTTAACATTTTTCATCACAGACACATTCACAATATAATACGAATACGAAAACTTTACTTTGATTCGGTACATTTATATAATAAGTAGCGTAGGCTCTATTTTTAACCGAATACAGTTCCATGCAATCAACACACTCGTCAATAGCAGCAAGTAATGACAACAGATGTACACAATTTTGTCGGGTATTTTAATTATTCAGAAGTAGGGTCCTAGCGCATCTAGTACTAAATATTTTTAATAAAATGAAAATGCTCGAGAGAATCCGAACGACTCTTTCGGAACAAAAAATTAAACGCTTGGATGCAGTGCGAGATTTTTTTTTTCGTCATTCGTATTTGGTTATTTGTAGTAGTTTGTCATAATGTGTAGTAGTTTATCATTATGCCTAGTAGTTACAATGTGAAAATAAGAATTATAAAATGGGATAACGAATTTACAATAAAGAATTAACAATAAAGAATATAGAACTAAGAATATAGAATTAACAATAATGAATTAAGAATGACAAAAGAGGAATGAAGGATAACGAATTAAGCATGACGAATGATGAATGAAGGATGAAGGATGAAGAATAATGAATTACGCATGACGAATGATGAATGAAGGATAAAGAATGATGAATGAAGGATGAAGAATAATGAAGTAAGCATGACGAATGATGAATGAAGGATGAAGAATAATGAAATAAGCATGACAAATGATGAATGAAGCATTACGAATTTTGACCCGGATGGCTTTCCATAGTCATGTGCCCTTGTAACATGTATGCAATTTGACCGTTTAAATATAAACTATAGAATAAATATTTGTTTATCGAAACATCAACAGTTGTCCATAAGATTAAAATATGACAAGTAAAAGAACCTTTGTACTTAAAAATACACTTTAATTTAAATGGAAAATTTCAAGATTAATAGTTTCTATTTTTCATAGAGACTTTTACATTTGTCGGTTAGTTGCATTTATGCAAATTATCTTTTAAAGAATGTTAGAACGATAATCATACTCTCGCTTCTTGGCGAGGGAACGAATTTAGTCTCATTACTTGCAATATAACAGAACAGGAATAAATCGCTCCCGGCACTTTGATGTCCACATGTAGTTGAATACATAATCAACCATGGTCAATCTTGATATCTTTAGACTTTGTCGTCCCGCATTTATTCATCGCTTTCATGTTCAGATCGATCATTATTAATACATGATAATTATTAGTGTTTTTAATAATTGGTGTGTTGCGTATTAATTAACATTCGAATGTCTGTTAATTTACGTTTAATATAAGGAAAACATTGGGAACCCGAAAATTGTGTGCTGCGTATTGGGAATGTGTGGAATATGTAAATTACTGGATTCTTCAGAAAAGTTGTTACAGTATGCACAATATTCAAAAAAATAATCAACATACCATTATCCATGAGCATGTTTAAAGAATTTTCTTCAATAAAGATTGTTTACCGTTTATTTCTCAATGTCTGAAAATTTAAAAGAGATGTTTCAATTTGTAAAAATAGATCGAAGTTAAGAATTTTTCATTCTTTTTTTATTTGCTACATTACCCATAATGGGACTAAATTCTGTGGTTAGCCTGACAAATCGCATACGGCAGTTAAATTATTCCTACTAAGAATGTATGGTTGAATATTGGTCTTTATTGAATTAAAATATTACTTGCAATTCTTTTCACCGTTTTATTTTGCAACAAAACTAAGATGCTATTACTACTCACTTTAGTTGAATGTTAATTCCTTTTTGCAAATTCTTCATTCTTGCAGATTATTTCAATGCCACAGGAAAGTAAAATTGTGGGTTTGACACAATCTGTAAATTTTGAAGAGAAGGTATATTCATACATTTTTACTTGTCAAAGTAAATCTATTGATTGGATGTTTACTTAACGTCCAGTGAGCAGTATTTCAGCTATATTCAGAGGAAACCCCCGCCATTCGGTAGTAAATTTATCTGCATCGATAATTCAACATTAGTACTACTGGAAATTGTTTTTAAATGTTATTCATTACAATATTTGCATTACTGATTATGAAATAATTAAAAAATTTGAAATCAGTTATTTTTTTTACATTTTTATTTTACATCTACATTATTATTACAAAAATTAGTATACAATTTTGGAAAATAATTAACCGGGCATTTCAATTATAGTATGAAATTTACCAATTTTGTACATTTCATTTCCATGAACTTGCTCGAAATAGCGGACACAATTTATATATGTCCAGATGGTATACTGGCATAAATCTTCCCCTTAAACATATTTTAACAAATAAGGGTTGAAGTTATCACCAAAAATGGAGAAATTGTGTAAGTATTCTTCCTGATTATTGGTGCTGGGAAATTTACAATCTTTTCTGCAGAATTTTTTAATCCAACTACAACAAATAAAAAAATAACTATAGAAATCGCATTAGCTTCAGTAACAGGATGACATAGGCATTGCCAATGTTGCTATTTGCGTTTTTTTGCAATACTAAAATTTAAATGCAAACTAAACAAAATGCCTGGAAATAATACCACAAATCAGTTAAAGGGATTCTTCTAAATCACTCGCACACATAAGGGTAACAGTTGTACACAATTTGGATAGTTTATGGCAAGTAACAATTATTACCACAGCAGGTGTCATTAGTATTGAGGACAAAATGTTGTAACAAATATCTAAAAACAAATTAAACAATGCAATTACTTTCCTTCTTTTTCAGTGAAATAACCAAATTTAAACAAATGCACCCGACAGACTTTTCTGAATTTGTATTACAAATAATGACTAAAAAATCGCATTTAAACAATATTTTTGTATAAATTTGGTTACTGTAGTTTTAAATTAAAAAAAAAATATTTATTATATTACCTTAAGTGCTATTGTTACTGGAATTCAAAATCTCAGTGGAGAAGTGTGACACTCCACAATGTTACAACTAAAGTGTGGTATTGAAATTGAAAGTAAAATATTAGGACTTTTTCAGAAAATATTATCTCCCTCCATCAACCCAGGACGGCAATTATATACGTAGCGGGTCTAATGTGAATCTTGATTACCGTGGTAATCGATATGATGAATAAAAAGTAAATATGATTGATATGGGTATTATCTTGGGTTTTATTTCTATTAGGAATTTCATTACGATACATTTTATATTTTTATTGTGTTCTATTTATTTTCGTGTCAGATATAATTAGTTTCTAGTTGAGTAGTGTCCCTTGCCACAGTTTCGGAGAAACGAATTAATACATGGTAAATAAAACAAAACGAAACTATTAAGTTATTCGATGATTGATTAATTATTCAAATTTACAGTTTAACGCCAACTGTTATAAAAAAACAATTTTAAAACCGAAGATTTTCATAAAAACAATTATATGAATTCAAGTTCGTTGAATTGTTGGGTTCATTTCTCCTAAAAATCTTTATGTAAAGAGAATCCACTCAATCAGAAGCTCTTTATATCTAAATCTTTTTAGAACATACAGTAAGCCCTCAGTAAATTTAATTTATATCATGCATATGTTGAACATGTAATAGTAGTCAGAACTTGTTGAATAGTATTCAAACAAATAAAAGACCGATGATGAGTTTGTGAGTGAGTCGACCTCGTTCATACATCGATGAATTACCGAAAATAGGCGTTTAATCCTTATAATTCTTCCAAAATAGTTTTTAAATATTTACTATCGTTTCCCAACATACAATTCCATTACAAGTGTGTGACGGGTAGGAATACACACAACGAAGACGAAGACGTGGTCGGTTTGGAGGGAATAACTGGCATTGACAACAGATATGTTTTACGATTTGCAAAAAGATCATTTGTGAAAAATAAAAGAACAACAAACAATTTTTCCGTGAATTCCGTATAATAATGTTCCTGATTTCAAACGCAACGTCAAATTAGCTAGACGTTTTTTCTTTAATACGCACAGGAAAAACAGTTGTCATTATTCGATGGATTTATCAGTAAAAATGGAAGGAGCAGTGCTGAAACATGGAGTTGGTGGCAAAGCCGTGCATCTTGTTAATTTCGTTGATTGTTGACTGAGAAAGTAGAAGGTAGTTTTACCGTAACGGCTATTGTGTGTATTGAAATGATTTTTTTAAATTAAAATTACTAGAAACGCAATTTTAAAGTATCATCTATATATGATTTCACACTCGCATTTCGTCCACATTGAATTCTGCTATTTCCTTTCATTCAGCAATGTGAAAATGAATCTAAAGCAAAGTGCACTGTTAAATAATATCTTTTATGCATTTCTCTAAAGAAATGATTCTATCATAAAAATGTACAGCAGCTTCAACTAAATAACTTTCCGTTTAAGTGATACATCTCTCAAGATATTTTTATCGCCAAAATTCGAGTGTAATGGCTCGAATTTATTTTCTGAAGCGTACACGATACATAGCCGCCATATTTGTTTACGTTTAGCAACAAAAAAGGTAGTTCCCAAAAGTCGGTCATCGAAGTATGAACGGATCTGGGAATTACTGGTTTAAGGCTTTTTTACCAATCAAAAATGACTATAAAGGTAAACGAATGTAAGATAAGAATTATATTAATAAATATATTAACACACACAGGTCGAGTTCAGCTTAAAAGATAATGCATTAAATAGTTTAATGCAATTCCGCAAGAAGGTGGTAAAATCCTCTTACAATACAGTTTCAAGCTGATTTCTTTTAGGCATATATAATAATACTAGTTTAGATCCTCACTAAACGAAATTATCCGAAGACTAACAAGGCGTGTCGTCACTGTCATCAGTTCTAGTGCTTGCTTCGATGCTATTTATGTCTTCCAAACGAAGTTTGGAGACACATTGTTTTTACTGTTTTCTTATTATTTTTTTCTTCTTTCTCAGCCTCATTAACTTGTCCCAGTACTTTTCTCGGAAACACCTCAACAGATTAGTACGAAACTTTGTATTATGGTAGATGGGTTATTGAAGGTGAGCACAAGCTATTCGGAAATTTCAAGATGGCCGTCATTTTCAAAATGGCAACTATCACATTAGGGTACCCTAATATTATCTGGGGGACTTCTGGACGGATTTCAACTAAAATTTGGACTGATTTTGACAAAAGCGGAGTGGACTTAATAGGTAAAAAAAATTTCAAGATAGCCGCAATTTTCAAAATGGCCGCCACCGAAAATTGGAAAAATTGAAAAAGTTAACCGATTTGCACAAAACTTGGTATATTTATGGAATAGCATAAGGCGACCTCAAATCTGTGTTAGTTTGATAGACATTTTTGTGTTGGGGATGCCCAAAACAGTCAGCACTAGTTTCTATTTGCTTTAATTTAGTTGTTGTATCTGTATCGATGAAAAACATGTATTTGATGTGAGGGTGCAGGACACGGTTCTTTGTATTAAAATATCAAGATTGATTGATTGATTGATTAATGGTGTTTAACGCCTGAGCAGCAATATTTCAGCTATATTCAGGCGATTAAAAAAATAATTGATTGGATGTTTGCTTAACTCTGTGGGCCGAACACTGGGAACTCTCACAGTCTAGTCCCAGAAAGTATAAAGCAGAGTTTATGGATCTGTTTTGTCAGCTGAAAAAATTCGTGAGATTTTTCAAAGATCCAAATGGAAATGTGGTACATATATTTCATTTGTGTACTGAATTTACAATTTTTATCAGATTGTTGTAAATTTATCTATCGAAATCGCATGTTTCCTGTAAGTAACTTATCAATCGAAATCACTTGTTTCCTCTAAGTTAATCGGAAAAATCATTAGTATTGAGCTTTATTTGAAAACTGCAACTGGACCACATGACTAAATTTTAAAATTTGACATAGGGAGATTCGAAACTAAGCTGTAGAATTTTCAATGGTTTTATGTCGTTCTAAAACGAATAACGAGTTGACTAGCCTACTATATAAAGAATGCCTGTTGTTAAAATTAAATATGACTAAACAGTCATGGACAAATTTTGGTGGCTATATATAGTTTTAGTTTTATCCGGATGAACGATTTCCTTGAAAAATAATATCATTTTTTAACTGACTTTAAATGTAGACGTTGGCGCATGAAAAGGCAATTATCGTGATTAAATGCTACACATGAATAACAGCTTTTTTGTTTTTATTTACGCAGTTTTAACCACACGAAAGTTCACCATCCTGAAATCAGATTTCATTATCCGTTGTTTAGGTTTCGTGCACACGTGGAAAAATAAAATTTGTTTTTTAACTAAATAAGTGTTCTGTAGGCACTCGTAAATTAAAAAAACGGAATCAAACGATATTAGGACAGAGCAATATTTATATAGGTACAAACAAGTAGAAATACCATAGGTAACAAAGTCGATCGGGAGATGCGATGTCTGATAAACACAAAACTTTGCGAGTATGATGGGACTAAACTGAAGTTGAAAATGAAAGAAAATTTCTCAGCTCTCTGGGATCGCTAGGGCGATTTCGATGAAAGTTGATATACTAATACATTTGACTATATTGAACATTATCACGAAAAATTAATTTTACATAAAAGCCACCCGTTGTAAAGGTTGCCACTTTACCTCACCACCATCCACCCTCCAAAAAAATAATAACTTAATGTTATACTATACGGGGAGTTTCGGAGACTTGGTAACCTAACCCATTAATACTAGTTCTGTTATAATTGTTGTTCGGTTTCTTAGAGATAAAATGTCTGATTGACACTTTACGAGTATGTTTGGACAGCCATAAAATTCTGCTATAAATTTTCTGAATGGTCGTGGTTAAAAATAAAAGAATATTTCTCAGATCTCTGGAACGGCTACAGCGATTTCGATGAAAATTGGTAAACTTATCAAATAATTATCGTGAGTGTTTACGCGTCAAAATATGTGACGCGAACCCCTCCCCCCTCCTTTTTACAATCCCTCAACTAGAGGCTCCCAGGAGCCTGTATCGCTCATCTGAACCTGAAACCAAACAAACCTTTTTTATCCAGCTTTTAATTGCTATAAGGAATTGCCCAACACTTCTGCAAAAATCATTAATTTTGACCTTTTAAGGGAAATAACTCCTATAAGGAGGAGCTTTTGATGCTTAGAGGGAGAAGGGAGGTTCACTTCAAATTTGCTGTACCTGTTATACTTTTTTAACTATCAGTCCAAAACTCTCTCGACCCCCCTTTTTTTCATTTTTTCTATTTTAAGCCAACGTAGCTATGTAGGTAGTCAGGTGTCATGATTTGCAAAATTTTGGTAGAGGACGTCCTAAAGATGATGTGTGCAATGTTTCAAAGCAGTCCTTTCATTGGTTAAAGAGGAGAAGATTTTTTAAAATCAAGTAAAATTTATTAAAAAAATGTTCAAGGAGAATAATTCCTAAACGCTTCATCAGACAATCTTGACCCTTAAGTCATTTTTGTAGCCCTCATAGAGCAGAACAATTAAGCAATGCTAACTTTTTCTCTAGTTCTAAAAGTTGTTAAGATTTTGAGGCAAAAATGTCAAAAATAATCAATTTGGACAATTAAAGGACAATAACTCCAATAAGGAGTCCTCATACAACTTCAACCCGATGGAGTGTTTCGTAGAGCTTTTGATGCAGATGAAGGAATGTCTCTTCGGTTTTCCTGTATCTGTTACACTTTTTTAAATATAAGCCAAAAACTGTCTTTTACCCCCCCCCCTTTTCCGTCCTATTTTTAGCCATGGTGACCATGTTGGTTAATCTGCAGCCATGGTTGGTACAAAATTGGTTGAGGACATTTGATGGATGATGTGTACAGAGTTTCAAAGCAGTACTTTCAGTTGTTTCAGAGGAGAAGATTTTTAAAAATCAAAACCGATTAAAAAAAACAGTTCAAGGGGAATAACTCTTAAACGGTTAATCAGACAATCTTGACCCTTCAGTCATTTTTGTAGCCCTCATAGAGCAGAACAATTAAGCAATGCTAACTTTTTCTCTAGTTCTAATAATTTCAAGATTTTGAGGCAAAAATGGCAAAAATCATCAATTTTGACAATTAAAGGGCAATAACTCCTACAAGGAGTCATCATACAACTTTGACCCAATATAGTGTTTTGTAGAGCTTTAGATGCTAAAGCAGGAAGATCTGTTCGGTTTTCCTGTATCTGTTATACTTTTTGAACTATAAGCAAAAAACTGTATTTTGACCCCCCTGTTCTATTTTTAGCCATGACGGCCATGTTGGTTGGTCTGAGGCCATGATTTGGGCAAACTTGGTAGAGGACATTTTACTGATGATGTGTGCAAAGTTTCAAAGCAATCCCTTCAGTGGTTTTGGAGGAGAAGATTTTTGAAGAAAAGTTAACGACGACGACGACGACGACGGACGCCAAGTGATGGCAATAGCTCACATGACCCGTCGGGTCAGGTGAGCTAAAAATGAAACTTTTCCAGATTCAACAGAATTTAACTTTTGTATCCTAACTTGAATTGTATACTATCCACGACGATTTTTTAAATAGCTTCGTTTGAGAGATATTTGCATTGGCACCCTTAAATAGCTTCTTTTTCTCCACATTTACAAACACAATTAGTAAAAAATTCTTACCGTGACATTTTTTTATAAACATTATCTTATACAATCTGTAATTAACATAATATTATTAACTCAAATTATCAATACAAATATAACTATAATTTTGGACAAAGGTTTCTGAGCATGTTAAAGGCGCAATTGGATCTGTTTTGGCAAAGGTTTATTTTGGAATAACACACACATAAATCCTTACTGACTATTGTTTTAAGTTGTAAGAACGATGCCTGAATAATCAGATGTTTAAATGAATGATACTTTTACTTTATAGATGCATTTCCCAATACTTTCACGATACATTAAGTTTTCCGTATATTGCATTGAAGTCTATCTTGAAAATATGGAAGAATACGCTACCGCTTTATACAGATAATCATAATAGAATGTTTTGGTGGCCTGCAGAAGTAATTACACATAATTTACTGTCTTAAATTTCGTCTACAAGACTCGCTGAAATAAAAAAAATGAAGTCATTAAAAGGTAATGTATTATTGTATACAACATCGTATAAAGCATCATATCCATAACAATAAGTATAAGTGTATAACTTTAAGGTCTGTTACAATAAATAGGAAACATAGGTAACAATTGCAGGTATTTGACGTTTAGTATATCTACTTGAATATGAACTGTATATTTTGTTTATATATGTAAGAATATAAAAAAAATATATGGTGTTAAAAGAAGAAACAAACTATAATTTTATTTTTGATTCTACATTACGGTACAGAACTTTAAAGCAAAGAGTGTAAATTTGCAAAGAATAAATGCTAATTATTTGTATCCTGCAAGTAAAAAAAAATTGCGCTATTATAACAGTGAAAGTCCAAAGCTAAGTAATTATATATTTTTAACTTCTTTAAAGCATTGCTACTTTTTTTAATTACTACTTGGCGTAAGACAACTTGAGACAACTATTCACCAGATAGTGAATTGTCTTAAAGGTTAATTGTTAAGGAGTTTTGGTAAACAAGCGAACGAATATTTGTTATTTTCTCGTTTCCCATACTTAGATAGCCGTTTTGTACCTTTTTGGTGTTTTTAATTTCTGCATTTATTCCGACATAATAGTTTGGTTCGTTCTGTTATTAACGTTATAATTAAGATGATAGTGGTAAAAACAAGTAGAATTCACCGTTTGCAAGTAGTAATCAAAGTCAATCTTAAATTTGATATACATTTTTTTAGACTACTGACATACCGATGATTTTGGACTTCAATACAGAATTTCTTTTGACTAAGTATTGATGTGGGAGACAGGCAAGACCAAACAACTCTTCCTCCCGTTTTGCACATAATTCGACGTTATCCTGCAATCTAGCAAGGCGTTAAATGTATTAAATGCAAAATTGTTTCGGAAAACGATTATTGAAATGAATAAGGCTCTAGGATTATTCGGAGTAGTGATTACATTAGTTTGCCATGAAATACAAGAGGAGTTTTATTTTGCTCTGGCTTTAATATTGTTTACCCCTATTATTGTGGCGCAAAATAATTTGATTGCGTCATACAAATAGTTAACATTAATTCTACGACATGCTAAATTAAAGTCCGAAGATTATGTTATTTGGTTTCGCGTTACGTATATGTTAAATATTTTTTTTACATTTAAACAAAGTAAAATTCAACATCCTCAAAACGAATTTTCTTATCTGCTGTGTTGTTTCCTTTTTTTCTTGTTTGCTTAAGGATTTACGCGACACTTGCAGCTGTATCATGGCGTCAAAGTTTTATTGGGGGAGGAAGGAGTACCCTGTGTGACAAAAGACTTCAATGCAATTAATTACAGACGATTTAATGTAAACTTTAATAGTAAACGAATCTTCAAATTAATATAATTGTTATTTCGACTAACATCCGATTTTGCAGGATACATCATACCATTTCATAAAATTTTAAGTTAAAATGTATGTGTATTTAATTCCTATATAAACCACAGCTAAACCGTGCCTTATTGTGTCAAAATTCAAAATTTTGTGTAACTATTATAAGGGTACAAGAATTAAAACTTTTAACTGCATATTTAGTGCATTAGAACAAGAAATTTCAGCCAGTCATTTGATAGAATAAGTAATTAAACAACTTTGTACCTTTATAATAGTTTTAGCATAGACACCTTCATGAAAAGAATATCGTTATTTCGTGATAATTTAAGTTACTAATATTAGTACAGCGTGTTTATCAATATTTTAGAAATTTGAATATCTTAAAAATCTACATTATAAATTGAAATAAAATGTAACAATTTTCTAAAAGTTTTCCATATAGAGCCATGTTATTGTTTACTTCAGTACATTTTTGTATACAATTGCTCGATCTTTATCTCTTTTGAACCCGTTTGTCTTGTTTTTACTGGAATCCGACACTTAACCACGTTAAATATTTTGTTAAGCTTCACACGTGTTCGTGAAGCAGATCAGAAAACTGAAAGTTTTCTCAGAAAGGTGTCTTGTCCTATACTAAAATGTGCGTCAGTAAAAACATCCTTATTTCTAAAAACATTAAAAATTTAATTATAACAATTGCCTTGTCATGCACAAACGTCCAAATAAGTAGATAAAGGAAGAATCTTATTCATGGAAATGTGATCATCCGGTTAAAACGTAATCCCGGTTTCCGCCACAGTTGCGTCATGTTCAACAAGACATGTACATTTCATATTAGGCTAGTTAAGAATTTGTCAGGATTTTGGAAGAATGTAAATATACCATTGTGGAAGGTATAGCGTTAACAATTCTACATAACATGACAATAACATAACATCAAAACATGGCAATAACATCAAGTATGGAATCTTAACGGACTAGATGATCATCAATACAGTTAAACTACTTCACTGTGGATAACACATCAGACGTTTGAATCAACAAATAACAAGAATTATTTCTGTCGAAATGATAACATAAGACATGGAACAACAAAAAACTGAATTTAATATTTCAAACGACAACAATTATTTTTTGCAAATAGAAAACAGTGCTAAGGCAATATCACTGATCCCAGTAACGATACTCTTCGTCAGCCTTCTGGTTATAGGTGTACTCGGAAACCTCCTGGTTCTCTACACGAACACGTTCTGCATTAAACGGAGTACCCCGCGTGTGTACATTTTGAGTCTAGCTGCCTTTGACTTAACAACGTGTTTGTTAGGATTGCCTTTCAACATTTTAACTTTAATATATCCACTTACATTTGTCTGGGACTATGCCTGTAGAGCGTTAATTTTTTCGCTTACTTTTACTATTTTGGGATCGATGTTTTTTCTTGACTTAATTGCAATTGACCGATACAGAAAAATATGCCGACCATTGAAGAAACAGTTATCTCCTACAGAAACCAAAATAACATGTTTGATAAACGTCATAGTTTCAGCGGTGTTTGCTCTACCTATGTTTTTTATTTACGGGTCTGTAGATATCGATACGCGAATCTCGAACGTAACTGGAAAGGAATGCTACATTTCAAAGGAATATATTAGTTCTGACGTGTCAATGATATACGACGGATTTAACCTTTTTCTTTTCGTATTTTCTTTTTTTGTCCTAGGAGGACTTTATATTAAAGTTGGGATCGTCCTATGGAAACGACGACACATGCACAACACTACACGACATTGTCCAAAGGTTTCTGCGTCTGGAACGAGTATTATGGAAACAAACGTTAGCCAAATAAATGTATTGAAGGATAAATTCGAGATAAGCACGCCCGATTCAGTCCATTACAATAAAAACAATCCAGAATGTATTGCTATGCAATCTATGAACTCTAAGTCAGTCGAAAGTAACGAAACTAATCAAAACCTTAGAGTGATCGACAATTTGCAGATAGTATCGGAAAAAGAAAAGTACACCAAGTGTTCTATGTCAGACTTGACAAGCGTCAGTTGCGATGAATCAATGTCAGAAGTACGTTTTGTAAAATCCAAATTAAAGACTAAAAAGCAAAAAAGAACCATGGGGATAACTGTCATGTTATTTATCGTAACTGTTGTTTTCATCATCAGTTTTCTACCGTTTCTTATTATTTCGATCATAAACGGTTTGGTTGAAAACTTCTGGAACAACATGAATACTGGGGAGGTCGTCATTGGTAATATGTTAATGAGAACGTATTTCATCAATAATATGATAAATCCGATAGTTTATTGGTTTCTAGACAATCAATTCAAACAGGAAGTGTGCAAACTTTTTAGGCAATGTGATTGGTGTAAGATCTTTCGAATAACGAAAACATAAACTCTCATTCATTTTGCTTGACTGTTCCTAGATTTTTGTGAGGGTGCAGGACACGGTTCTTTGTATTAAAATATCAAGAAAATAGTCGATTGGATGTTTGTTTAACTCTGTGGGCCGAACACTGGGAACCATCTAGTCTAGTCCCAGAAAGTATACAGCAGAGGTTGTGGTTCTGTTTTGTCAGCTGAAAAAAATGTGTGAGATTTTTCAAATCAAAATGTAATGGAAACGTGATATTTATATATATATATATTTAATTTGTGTACTGCATTTACATTTTTTTATCAGATTGTTGTAAATTTATCGATCGAAATCACTTGTTTCCTGTAAGTAAATCGGACAAATCATGAGCATTGGGCTTCATTTGAAAACTGCAACTGGACCACATAACTAAATTAAAATTTGACATAGGGATATTCGAAACTAAGCTGTTGTAGAATTTTCAATGGTTTTATGTCGTTCTAAAACGAACACCGAGTTGACTAGCCTACTATATAAAGAATGACCGCATGTTGTTAAAATTAAATAAGACTAAACAGTCATGGAAAAATTTTGGTGGCTAGATATATTTCTAATTTTATCTGGATGAACGATTTCCTAGAAACATAATAGCATTTCTCAATTGACTTTATTTGTATACGTTAGTGCATGACAGGCAATTACCGTGATTAAATGCTAAATACATAAATAATAGCTTTTTTGTTTTTATTAACGCAGTTTTCACTACACCATCATGAATTCTTTAAAAAATTTCATTATCCGTTGTTTACGTTTGCTGCACCCTTGGAAAACTAAAAAAACATTGTTTAACTAAATAAGTGTTCTGTAGGCACTCGTAAAAAACGGAATCAAACGATATTAGGACAGAGGAATATTTATATAGGTACAAACAAGTAGAAATACAATAGGTAACAAAGTCGATCGGGAGATGCGATGTCTGATAAACACAAAACTTTGCGAGTATGATGGGACTAAACTGAAGTTGAAAATGAAAGAAAATTTCTCAGATCTCTGGGATGGCTAGGGCGATATCGGTGGAAGTTGATATACTGATACCTTCGACTATATTGAACATTTTCACGAAAAATAATTTGTCATAAAAGCCGCCCGTTGTAAAGGTTGCCACTTTACCTCACCACCACCCCCCCAAAAAAAAAAATAATCACTTAATGTAATTTGGTAACCTAACCCATTAATACTAGCTATGTTATAATTGTTGTTCAGTTTCTTAAGAGATGCAATGTCTGATTGACACTTTACGAGTATGTTGGGACAGACATAAAATTCTGCAATAAATTTTCTGATTGGTCGGCGTTAAAAATAAAAGAATATTTCACAGATCTTTGGAACGTCTACAGCGATTTCAATGAAAATTGGTTAACTGATCAAATAATTATCGTGAGCATTTACGCGTCAAAATATGTGACGCGAAAACCTCCCCTTTTTACAATCCCTCAAAAATGAAACTTTTTCAGATTCAACAGAATTTAATTTGTGTATCCTTACTTGAATTGTATACTATCTACGGCGATTTTCAAAATAGCTTTGTTTGAGAGATATTTGCATTGGCATCTTAAAATAGCTTCTTTTAGCTTCTTTTTCTCCACATTTACAAACACAATTACTCAAAAATTCTACACCTGTAACATTTTTTAAACGTTATCTTATACAATCTGTAAATAACATAATATTATTTACTCAAATTATCAATACAAAATAACAATAATTTTTGCGCAATTGGATCTGTTTTGGCAAAGGTTTATTTTGGAATAACATACACATAAAAATTCTTACTGATAATTGTTTTAAGTTGTAAGAACGATGCCTGAATAATCAGATGTTTATATGCATGATACTTTTACTTTATAGATGCATTTACTAATACTTTCACGATACATTAAGTCGTCCGTATGTGCATTAAAGTCTGTCTTGAAAATATGGAAGAATACGCTACCGCTTTATACAGATAATCATAATAGAATGTTTTAGTGGCATTCATAAATAAACATAAACGTAGGTAATAATTGCAGATATTTGACGTTTAGTAAATCTACTTGAATATGAACTGTATATTTTGTTGTATATGAAAGAATATAAACGAATACGTGGTGTTTAAAGAAGAAACAAATTAAAATTTTATTTTAGATCGTGAATTCTAATTACGGTACAGAACTTTAAAGCAAAGAGTGTAAATTTGCCAAGAATAAATGCTAATTATGTGTATCCTGCAAGTAAAAAAATTGCGACATTATAACAGTGAAAGTCCAAAGATAAGTAATTTTATACTTTTAAACTTCTTTAAAGCATTGCTACTTTTTTTTATCACTACTTGGCGTAAGACATCTTGAGACAACTATTCACCAAATAGTGAATTTTCTTAAAGGTTAATTGTTCAGGAGTTTTGGTAAACAAGCGAACGAATATTTGTTATTTTGTCGTTTCCCATCGTTAGTAGATAGCCGATTTGTACCTTTTGGTGTTTTTAATTTCTGCATTTATTCTGACATGATAGTTTGGTTCGTTCTATGTTATTAACGTTATAATTAGGATGATAATAGTAAAAAGAAGTAGAATTCACCGTTTGCAAGTAGTAATCAAGTTCAATGTTAAATTTGATATATATTTTTTTAGACTACTGTCACACCGATTATTTGGCTTTCAATACAGAATTTCTTTTGACTAAGTATTGATGTGGGAGACAGGACGAGATCAAACAAGTCTTCCTCCCGTTTTGCACATTACTCAAAGTGGTACTGCAATCTAGCAAGGCGTTAAATGTATTTAATGTAAAATTGTAAGAAAACAATTATTGAAATGAATATTAAGGCTCTAGGATGATTCGGAGTACTGATTACATTAGTGGCCATGAAATACAAGAGGAGTTTTATTTAGCTGACTATTATTGTGGTGCAAAATAATTCGATTGCGGCATACAAATAGTTAACATTAATTCAACGACATGCTTAAAGCTTTGTACCACAATTTTGAATTAAAGACCAAAGATGATGTAATTTGGTTTCGCGTTACGTATATTTTAATATTTAAACAAAGTAAAGTTCAACATCATCAACATGAATTGTCTTTATAGTATGACTAATTATCTTTAATTTATCCATCCATGTGAATACATGGTGCGAATTCAAGTTCTTGCGTTTTATATCTTCTGTGTTGTTTCCTTTTTTTCTTGTTCGCTTAAGGCTTTACGCGACACTTTCAGCTGTATCATGGCGTCAAGGTTTTATTGAGGGAGGAAGGAGTACCATGTGTGACTAAAGACTTCAATTACAGACGATTTAATGTAATCTTTAATAGTAAACTAATCTACAAATTAATATAATTGTTATTTCGACTAACATCGGATTTTGCAGGATATACATCATACCATTCCATAAAATTTTCAGTACTAATATTAGTACAGCGTGTTTATCAAAATTGTAACAGCGATGTATTATTTTAGAAATTTGAATATCTTAAAATTCTACATTATAAATTGAAATAAAATGTAACAATTATTCATAAGTTTTTCCTATAGAGCCATGTTATTGTTTACTTCAGTAGATTTTTGTATACAATTGCTCGATCTTTATCTCTTTTGAACCCGTTTGTCTTGTTTATGACGTTTTTACTGGAGTCCGACACTTAACCACTTTAAATGTTTTGTTAAGCTTCCCTCGTGTGTGTGAAGCAGATCAGAAAACTGAAAATTTTCTCAGAAAGGTGTACTGTCCTATACTAAAATGTGCGTCAGTAAAAACATCCTTATTTCTAAAAACATTTAAAATTTAATTATAACAATTGCTTTGTTATGCACAAACGTCTAAAAAAGTAGATAAAGGAAGAATCTTATTCAAGGAAATGTGTTCATCCGGTTAAAACATAATCACGGTTTCCGCCACAGTTGCGTCATGTTCAACAAGACATGTACATTTCATATTAGGCTAGATGTTATTGGAAGGATGTAAATATACCATTGTGTAAGGTATAGCGTTAACAATTCTACATAGCATTAAAACATAACATGACAATAACATAACATCAAAACATGGCAATAACATCAAGTATGGAATGTTAACGGACTAGATTATTATCAATACAGTTAAACTACTTCACTGTGGATAAACACATCAGACGTTTGAATCACAATTATCAAGAATTATGTCTGTCGAAATGACAACATAAGATATGGAACAACAAAAAACTGAATTTAATATTTCAAAAGACAACAATTATTTTTTGAAAATAGAAAACATTGCTAAGGCAATAGCACTGATCCCAGTAACGATACTCTTCGTCAGCCTTCTGATAATAGGTGTGCTCGGAAACCACACCGATCAACCGACTTATATCATTTTGGTGAGAAGATGTATGACACGATGAAAAAAGGTAAGTTAAAAGCGATGAAAACGTAGTTAAGTTTTTCAAATTTTTTTATGTTGTAGCGAATAAAATATATTAAAACACGATTTAACATAGATTTGGCAATAGATTCTTCAGTTCTTTAAGCTCTTGCTTTTATTTTTGTCCAACTTATTTTATAAAATAAACGAAAAAATGCAGATATAGGTATTAAAATGCTAAAATGACCTTTTATGATATAATTTTATTTCAAATCGGCCGCTTAAATATAAAGAATATTCCTTTAGCTTTCGCTTGATGCCAAAAAAGTATCTTTAACAGTAGTGCATTAACAATATTAATTTGATTTTAATTGCACTGTCAGAGAAATTACGATACGATGTAAATCAGTTCAATGATATGATTAAAACAAGAAATATGACTTTGTATAAGCTATTAAATTCTGCTAACCGATTCAATAAGTATGCACTTTAGGAGTTCGTAACGTAATAATATATGTAATTTTTTATTTTCTTGTCAATATCAACCATGAAGAGGAGGATGGGGAAAATTAGTTTTTATTACTGTGCATCAAATATGAAATGAACAAATTGCGACACACAATAACATTTGCAGAAAAGCTTTTCAAACTATCTTTGTATTTGTATGCAGCTCTTATTTTATTATCTATACCAAACGAAGATAAATGGGAGACATATTGTTTTTGTCTGGTAATTTACATCATCTTCTTTTTTCTTTTCCTCTCATTTAAGACTGATATTTTCATCCAAATTTATTTGACACTGCAAATAGCATACTAATACACGTTTAGGATATGTAAGATAGCTTTTCTAGTGTTACATTACACTTTTCATTTTTAGGAGGTTTATATTGGGTTTTTTGTAAAAGAGGCAAAAGAAGGTCGACATATCGTTGTGTGTTCGTCCGTGCAGCCATTACAAATCTTGTCCGGGATATAACTTTTTTTAGGTAGGCTTTTGATATTTGGCATGTGGGTATAGATTATATTTTATCGATGTTTCGCATGCCATAGGTGTTGATATTTAATTTAAAATTTGACCCCCAAGGTCACATCATTGCCTTTTGAGTGACTGTTTCGTGTCCGGGTTATTTAACTTCGAAATTTGACCCCCCCCACCCAGGATAACATAAATGCCTTTTTAGTCATTGTTTGCGCCCGGTATAACTTTTAAAATAATTGTTTGACTGTTTGTTTGTATGAATGGTTTTTAATGCCTTTCAGCAATTTATCAGCTGTATGATGTCTTTAATGGGAGTGGAAGCCTGAGTGCACAGAGAAGACCCCGACCTTCGCTGAAATAGCCTAAGCTTTTCATATATGCCATGTGAGTAGATAATTACTAGACAATGGGTCTCCTATCATCGCTGTAGACCTTAGACTTTGAACTTTGACAAGTCGATTCGCATTTTGTTTTGATTTACAAATAAGTACTAGGGTTTTAAATCGTATACAATCCATTAGTATAAACAATAATATGAAATATCCAACCAGTACGATAAACGAAACACGAGAAACGTTTGACGAAATTGTTCAATACGTATAAGCTGCAAGCAGAAAGTAGAGGGTCGACAGTGAGATTTGTGCAGAACTTACTGCCTATTAGTACAATCGCCAAATATCGAACCGTTCCAATTTCTAAAAGGGTTTAAATGTTAAACTAAAATCATTGTAATGCACATCGGCCAACAAGAAGTAGGGTACTGTCGGATAACAGCCTATAACTACTATTCGTTTGCACAAATCACCATATCAATCAGCAAACTATTTTGATTGAAGAAAACCCCAAAGAGTGACAAAATAAATGTCGACGTTCGTACTTTCTGCAAAACTGAATTCTTATGTCACCGTCTAAAGGCGAAGGTGGCCTTCGCATTTGGGGCGTTGACATAAAAATAAAGACAATATTATATGACATCGTTAAAGGCAGGGTGTTTTGATTTGTGTTTGTTTGATTGTTTATCATTATTTATTTTTCATTTATTAGAATTAACAATGAAAGAAAACGGGTAATTAAACCATAAATATAAATAATTGTAATAAAACAGTGTACATTTGTGCAAGTATTCTCTAACCAGTTTGGTAGATTCTTTTCTGTGTATCTTTAGGTGTCTACAGGGGTAATACGCGATGAAAATTGTGTATAATTCGGTCAATGAAGGTAAATCTCGCGGTCTGTTTGAATGATGTAATATTGTCCTTAGTAACTACATGTCTTACACGTTTTCCTTTTCTGTTTTTATGTAAATGATTACTGTGGAATTCTCAAAATATTTGCAACCGATAATGTTAAAAATGATTAGACATTAGCAGTATTCGTGTTACAGTTATATATGATGTATTAATTCTTGAGATTTAACTCTCATTTGTACGCTAATTAACCTTAAATTTCTCGCTCTTCGTCTTTATTATAAATTGAAGCTGGACTAGTATACAGGTTCCTGATTGCAGGCAGCACATTTGATAATGTTTGCCTAAATTCATACCTTATAATTTGTAAAAGTTTGAAATCAATATATTGACCTGCCAAGTAGATGGATCCATTATATACTATTGAATGTCGACATAGTAGAAAATATTTGTACAAGTAGGAAATATTTGTACAAAATCTTGTTCGTTATGTGTTATTTGTTGATAGGTGAGAACTCATATGTAGAGCGTTATCGACATATAACACTGATTTCCGCTTAAGCCCTGCTCTGGGATTGTCTAAATGAGAGCATTGATTGATTGATTGATTGATGTTTAACGTCCAGCAAGCAATATTTCAGCTATATTCAGGACGTGAAAACCATAATTTTTAAATTAGTAGAACGTCATGCCTCCTTCTTATACTAAAACGTGATCTCATACAATAATATGAGAATATACACAGATAAAAATGGTAGTTAAAACAATAAAAAATATGAAGTATCACAATTAATAGTGAAATTAAATTTTATTAAATAAATTAATTTCCTTTAAGAACTTTAAAATTGTGTCGCCTGCGACAGTTTGAAATAAATTAAAATACGTATCTGCACTATAGAAACGTTCCCGAATGTGGGCCACGTCCACACAGTCCATCAAGACATGCTTAATGGTGTATGGACTGTTGCATGGCACACATTCGGGTCGTGGCTCATTGTTTAAAATATAACTATGTGTCGTCCTGGTATGACCAAGACGACATCTTGTTAAAACAACTTGGTCTCTTCGACCTCTAAAACATTTAAAATTATTTGTGTGCAGTAGTGGCTGGATAATGAGAGCATTTACTCTATGTTTAATTCCTCACTGACTATGGTTTTAAGATGAATTACAAAGCTGCTCCGCTGCTTGTTACCTTTTTCCATGTCGAGTGATTTGTGTCAAGAATGTATACATAATAGTCCTATTGTATTAACAATTGTAGACTTTTTGTATAATATTCAATGATATACAGACATTAGTTGTAAAATGATATTCAAATGCCCCATGTGGCCGTATAAAAGTAATCACTAAAGAAATACGTGGCTGTTTTCAATCGTGTCAAGGAACTTTTATTCATCGTGTCATTATAAAAAGATGAGCTGATTTTTTCCGTATCATTTTTTCAGTAAATGCGATAAGAAAAATGATTCAAACTACTAATAAATTGCAATTGAAAGAATAATTTTGGGGTCAGAAAAAACGTTGGATATATGTCCTTTTGAACAAAAACACTTGATACAGAAATATAGTGTGCTGAAGCGTAAATTTTGCTGTTATTTGTTCAAATTTGTGATGCCAGTACCTTTGGAACCCATTTTCAGATAACAAATGAAAACATTAGTTAAAACGATTTAATATGTTAAAGGACAAATATATGCCAAATAATTTTTTACTACACTATATTTGATACAGTGAGTTTTAAACGTAGCGATTAGGAAAAAAAATCATCTGTATACGTATAGGTCTCAACTTGTTTATATCTTTTTTCATCGTGTCATACATCTTCTCACCAAAATGATATAAGTCGGTTGATCGGTGTGGAAACCTCCTAGTTTTCTACACTAACACGTTCTGCATTAAAAGGAGTACCCCGCGTGTATACATTTTGAGTCTAGCTGCCTTTGATTTAACAACGTGTTTGTTAGGATTGCCTTTCAACATTTTAACTTTAATATATCCACTTGCATTTGTCTGGGACTATGCCTGTAGAGCGTTAATTTTTTCGCTTAATTTTACTATTTTGGGATCGATGTTTTTTCTTGACTTAATTGCAATTGACCGATACAGAAAAATATGCCGACCATTGAAGAAACAGTTATCTTCTACAGAAACCAAAATAACATGTTTGATAAACGTCATAGTTTCAGCGGTGTTTGCTCTACCTATGTTTTTTATTTACGGGTCTGTAGATATCGATACGCGAATCTCGAACGTAACTGGAAAGGACTGCTACATTTCAAAGGAATATAATAGTTCTGACGTGTAAATGATATACGAAGGATTTACCCTTTTGCTTTTCGTATTTTCTTTTTTTGTCCTAGGAGGACTTTATATTAAAGTTGGGATGGTCCTATGGAAACGACGACACATACACAACACTACACAGCATTGTTCAAAGGTTTCTGCGTCTGCAACGAGTACTATGGAAACAAATGTTAGCCAAATAAATGTATTGAAGGATGAATTGGAGATAAGCACGCCCGATTCAGTCCGTTACAAGAAAACCAATCAAGAATGTATTGCTGTGCAATCTATGAAGTCAGTCGAAAGTAACGAAAGAAACCTTAGAGTGATCGACAATTTGCAGATAGCATCGGAAAAAGAAAAGTACATCAAGTGTTCTATGTCAGACTTTACAAGCGTTAGTTGCGATGAGTCAATGTCAGAAGTACGTTTTGTAAAATCCAAATTCAGTCTAAAAAGCGAAAAAGAACCATGGGGATAACTGCCATGTTATTTATTGTAACTGTTGTTTTCATAATCAGTGTTCTACCGTTTCTTATTATTTCGATCATAAACGGTTTGGTTGAAAACTTCTGGAACAACATGAATACTGGGGAGGTTGTTATTGGTAATATGTTTATGAGAACGTATTTCATCAATAATATGATAAATCCAATAGATTATTGGTTTCTAGACAATCAATTCAAACAGGAAGTGCGCAAACTTTTTAGGCAATGTGATTGGTCTAAGATCTTTCGATTAACGAAAACATAAACTATCATTTTTTAATGTTCCTAGATTTTAGCCTGAAATAAAAGCAGCAGACATCACATGAAGAACATGTAGATTTTATTTAGCATGCGTACAAATGAAATTCATAACACGTATATTAACGCAGAGGTTAATGGGAACCAAGTGTGCTCCACTTTAACATTAATTCACAATTATTACCAGTTTTCTGCTTAGAGTCAATCGTTTTGGTCCCTGTACGATTTTTTCCATTAAAACCTGGACCCCAGTTATATGCATAAATGTTTTTTTAATTGGCGGTCAACGAGAAATTCAATATACAAAGAGACATAGTTCGTATATACAATGTTTCTATATTGTACGTTTTTAGGAATTTTTAATTTCAAAAGCAAATACATTTACTCGTCGTTATATACTTAAAAGGTTTCTTCTAAGAGAGAAATAAGGAAGTATTGTGGCCTCTAAAATTCGATCATGGTTACTGGAACCATATTTTAAATTAAGCGAGGCTCTAGATGGGCGGTATTCGTTTACATTTGTTGATGATTGTCTAAACCAAAAATGATATAGCTAAAAATGCTAAATATTCAAGGATTGTAAATTTTCCTAACGTATGTCGGATTTACTCTTGGTAACTTCTGGTTCCTCTCCAATAAAAAATTTGATGCCATGATATGGCGGCAAAATTGTTGAAAGTGGGGTTAAACTCCATTTGAACAAACATGTATTTACTCATTTGGGCAAACATGTAAATAACTGATAGGTGCCTGTTCATTTCGTTGAAACCTAGGAAATCGAGAACAGATTTCTGTCCATGATAACAAACCAATATTATACAAGATAAATACATAGAAACAAGTTGATCACCTGTGATTAAATCTCAAATTGTCTCCAGTTTGACTTTTTAATTTCATCTCCGAGTTTTCCATCGATGTAACTGACATCGCTAGTTTGGAAATATACATAAAAAAACAAGACTGCAATGACTGCTTTTCGTATACAAAAACGGTATACAGATATTTGTTGTAATATTCGTTACTTTGCTAGTTTAATTATAGAATGTCCTATATGTTCAAATAAAGCGCATCTCAACAGTTCGAAAGTATAAATCATAGCGGTAACAAGAACACTGTTTTTGTTTTGTTTTTTTTTGTTTTTTTGGCGAAAAAGGGGGGAGTTGCAAGTACATTCTCGTGTGTACAAAATGTACTTTAAATTAATTTACAAATATCCCATTACAAATATCAAGTCGAAATATAACATATAGAGCAACCAAAAAGTAATGAACTATAATTGTAAATTGACCCCAAAACAACAGAATACCTAGAATTGAATCAGATATTGTCGAGCTAGTATCATGTTAGGAATATTTAGACAGCTGTAACCTTTAAAAATGTTCACATTAAATGTTTTAACTACAACATCTTTGAAAAGTCGCGTTGTTCGATTTAGCTATATTGAAATTATGCACAGACAACTAAACAGTGTCAATACAAATTATGAAATTCATTTATGTTCTTCATTAGAAAGTGTATAAACTATTTGTAACAACCAAACAAAGTTCTTCATTAGAAAGTGTATAAACTATTTGTAACAACCAAACAAAGTATAGATTACTTTTTCATATGTAAAATGTAAGAAAAACCCAACAGTCACCAAAAATGGATAACCATACAACAGATACAAAATCCTGACTAAGACACAAAGGAGAAGCCAAAACGACAAATGAGGTACCTAAAACCAAACAAACATGGGATATATATTATTGTGACGAAAAACGTAATATTTGTTTGTTTGGTTCTTAGAATTTTTAAAAGAAAAGGTGAAATTCGAATCAAATGTTCAGTAAGTGCCGACAATAACGGTACTTTTTAATAGTTCAGAAACGGTGATAACAATGTAATAAATCTAGACAATACGGTATTCAGCTAGTTATATGGGGTTTCAAAAAGAGATACAGAGATGTTACCATAATTTACATATTAAAATACGAAATGCTTGAACTTGCCTGAACAAAAAAATGTTTTGGAAACATCGTGATCTTATTCTTCATGCAGAAGCAAGTATTGTTGCATCCTAACAAGTCAGGGTTTCCAAGTCCACTGTAAGTGTCCACGAAACCGACAAACTTAGCTAGGAAATTCCCGTGCTAGAAGATTTTCATATGACGTCAAAATCAACTAAGAAATTGCTTAAAAGAAGCAAGTGTTTGGCAGTAGTAATTCTTACTCATTCTTGAGTGGGAAGAAAACGTAACGCAGCTAATAAATAACGTGGTAATAACAAACTATTAACACTACTGGGTATTAAGGTATGATGTAGCCAATCAAAATAGTGACTTTTGGCCAGGGAATTTCCTAGCTAAGTTTGTCAGGGTTTCGTGTACACTTACAGTGGACATAGAAACCCTGACTAGTGAGGATAGTATTGTTGTGGATTCCAAGGCGATTTTACTGCAGTGCGCAGTAATTGAAGGACTATTAAGTTAAATTCTATTTGTAACCAGAGCTATATTTGTTTTTCTTATTTGAAAACTTGATTAAATAATATGTGCTTAGTATTTTTATTTCTCGTTTTATGTCTGTTGCGTTGCGGTTGCAACCGACTTAAACCGATCTTGCTGTTGAAACACTTTTTGGCGTTTAACCTTAAACAAAAAACAAAATAAAAGGTGTCGCGACAGAATATCTTTTTTCATTATTAGCATTATTTTATATAGCAAAAATCCTTTTTTTCTTACCCTCTGCTTCCAAAATATTTTTTAAGGAAAAAACCAAGGCCCCCCCCCCACACCTGCAAGTTAAATGGTCGGTCCCTTAGTGGAGACGATTGATTATTTTACACACACTATTCTGGAGTGTTGAATTTAGTTTTTCGATTGCATAATCTAGTAGAGTTAAATTATGCTTCGTTACATACACGACCGTGGTTTTCAATAAGATGTACTGTTGATATTTTGACCTGCACTATTATTTGTTTATAAAATGTCCACTCTTGTTATCAATTCTGCTAAAAAATATTTCAAATGGCTGACATTTAGCCCATAAAACTTTTGAAAAGTCATGAAATATCAAGAAGCCAACAATTAGACAGTTCTAATATTTTACATCACTCAACACATGAAATAAAATGTCTCCTAATTAAACTGAGTTTGCTTCATCCAGTTTACACAATAAATCAAATGGAGAAACAGTGTGTTAGCCGTAATAACTTTGATTATTAAGACGTTCTTTTTAAAGAAGAGTTATGCAGATGCTGTTAAAGGTTTTGAAGGTAAGAATTGAATTTGAAAAACATTTCTTAATGCAACAAACAATTAATTTATTTCCATAATTTTATGAATGTCTGTATACTAATGCAATGTATAGATTACTTCTTGAAAGTGCAACTCCTTCTAAATGGTTGATTGATTTCAATGAATTTTGCAATATTGTTCTTAAATGCTAAGAAATATGCACGAAATAAGATTACTACCGAAGGACCATTCTAAGGAAAAAGAAATGTATGTAGTGCCCTTCTTGCAATCTTGACTCCTTAGTAGTTTAAAGATATGCATTGAAACTTAGTGCAGTAAATATATAAGAAGATTTTTGTTAAAAACAAGTTATAGACATTGTAAAAAATTTAAATTATAAATAATGTATAGCTTGTCAGGGTGAATAAAACCAAACCTTTGTATGTCCCACCAAGAGAGTTGTGGGACCTTTATATCTTAAACTTTAGATAATTTTTACGCGTAAGTGGAAATAGAACATCAGAGACATCTTAGTAACTTATAAACAGCAAATTATTAACTCTTTTGACTCGATGAAATACCTGAAATATTTTATTAAAATAATCAATAATTTGGTTTTTTTTATCTAGAGAACCAACATGAACTAGAAGAAGAGCATGTCTATTTTGGAAGAGTAATCAAACCTCAGCAAACAGGTTTTAAATACAGTAGAATAGAAGGTATTGCAACAACATCCCCTCCTGCATCTCCACAAAAGAGACGAAAGCTTTGCATTAAATCATCTTCAACAGTAATCAGTAACAAAATGAGAATATTAACAACAGTACATTCACCAATAATTATAAGAGATACCTCAAGTGAAGATGGTAGCCCTGTAAAGAAACACAATCATGACAAGAGAAACCTTATTGTGATAGATTCAAGCGATTATGAAAGTAGTCCCATCAAGTCTCGAATACCATATGCGTGTGAATTTAGTGATTCTGACGATGATTTACACAGTCTTCGAGTCGACGATGACGAGATTTCTACCCATAATGAATACGAACTTGAAAGTGCATTTAAAGAATGCTACGAGAATGATCCTTTCATACCCATCTACAAAAAACTTAACTATTGCATAAAAACAAGATAAGCAATAAAACTAATAGCAAGAAATTTACCAGAAAAAATATTGCTAGAAATGTGCCTTAACAAAAAATGTGTCATTTGTCTACAGTGAAAATGATATTGGACACTGGAAAAACTCCCTTCGTGATAATAAAGATCGATGGGAACAGAGACGAAATTTTTAATGAACACGTGGATGGCGAAATTAATATAATTGCAAACAGTGAAATTGGCACACATAAGGAAATGTGAATACTCCATAAAAAAGAATATTACGAGATGCGTGTCGAAGAGTAGATATACTGGAAAAAGTCTGGAACACAAAGGCGATCAATATTTAAAAGGTTTGTATATTTACATTTTAAATTAATTCATTTAGAGGTTTTTTAGAGAAAATATTGTGGGAATACTTATGCATGCTATTTACAATTCTGTGTAATGTTTCGTTTCTTTTACTTTCCATATTATAAGAAAGTATACATGTTCACTGATGCATGGTTGCTTTTTTAAATGTAATCTAAAGTGAAACTTAAATTATTGTAATTGCTCACTAATTCCGTTAATTAAGATTAAAAAAAACAATTGCAATTACAGGTTCTTACAATACAAGTTAAAGATTAAGCATGGGAGACTGTTAAGTTACTTAAATACATAATATACAAACACTATTAAATTTTTAAATAATTGAATATATCATTAATCAATAAAAACATCTAACATCTCTTATTTGAGATTAAATCTTTCATCAAAAATGTTGTTAGGGTCTAGACTTTTTCTTTTAATTTACTCCAGATAAATCTATTCTCCTGAGAAGTATCATTTTAGACATACTAGGTGCATTACAGTTGAATTTGTAAACTGCACTGAACACCTTAATCGCTATCATCCAGTACATTATAAACGTAAAAGCTTCATTGCAGGTTAATAGGTCATATCTTTTTACTCAGCCACATAATGTTTTTATATTGGTTGGGTTGGGGAGGGGGATAGCTGACCTATATATAAAATGTGTTGAAATGATGTTGTATTTCTCTTAAAATTTGTTATTTTGATTCTTTTTCACGCTTCAGCTCAGCGGATTGGCATTGTAAGAAACACCTCTGTTAAAAAAGTATTGATACAAAAACCCATACCCATTTCTAATTCATAAATGGTAATAACTCGCCTTTTCATATATAAACCATTTGGACTTGAAAGAGTTGATTAAACTGTCTCCTGAATATAGTTTCTTACTAATTAATTGAATTGGAAAACATCAGCAACCTGAGATTCTGACCTGATATCTGCACAATCGTTTTATGTTTATATTTTAAATTTCAGGAAGAACCACTAAAAGAGGTTCCAGATCAACTAGATCATGCCTACAAAGACAAAAACACATATACCCTCCCCGTTAGTCCCGAACAAAGCCAAATAACAAATGATCCATAAAGAATACTTGTTGACATTTTTAATATTGCTGCAGAACTTAAAGAAAATGTAGCTGACATGCCTGCATGTAAAGAAATGTATTTATTGTTGGGAATACACAGAATCCATTGATTAAAAAGTATTCACATTCTACAATGGCTATTGCATGTGAAAGTAAATGTTCGAGATATAATAGCTTTAAATTATGTGAATATAGAGTTGCTGTAGCCAACCATATAGGGTGTTTACAGGCGTATTTGACGAAATATAGACAAAAGCATAAGGAGTGCAATTTAACTGAGCTTTCAAATACATTTATGCCAAAAAGGCGAGGGAAAAAACCAACAGCATCAACTCAGAGAAGGAAAGAAATACAAAATAAGAAGAAATGTGTCCCTGATGACTATTTGGATGAAAATCAAAATGAATCTCCCAATTGTCATACAAGTAACCAACAACAAGACCATCGATAGAAACATGTCAGCAACTAAACCTAATCTAGCTGACCCATTGTAACCAAAATGTTGCCAAATGTTATGGCTGTGGTGGCATGTTTAGATTAAATAATGGAGAACCTAATACACCGAAAGAAACTAGATTGCTTCACTCCAAAAATGTGTTGAGTGATGTAAAATATTGGAACTGTCTTTTAAAAGTTGTAAGGGCTAAATGTCAGCCATTTGAAATATTGTATAGCAGAATTAATAACAAGTTTGGACAATTTATAAACAAATAATAGTACAGGTCAAAATATCAACAGTACATCTTATTTAAAACTAAGGTCGTGTATGTAACGAAGCATAATTTATCTCTACTAGATAAATTATCGAAAAACAAAATTCAAAATAAAAACTTCAACACTCCAGAAAAGTGTGTGTAAAAAATCAATTATCTCCACTACATTGCACAATCAATAAATTAAAAAAAAGAAAGTACATTGCTTCACTCCCAAATTTCATTGACTCCACTCCAACACTCCATCACTCAACTCCATAAAATAAACTATGCCTTTTCAAGTATACAACATCTGGCTCATAAAAACGGCCGAGTGTACGGAAACAAGATCTTTATCTTAAATGAATGTTACAATTACAGATAACCGAGGTTCACAGCTATGTACTTATGTATTGCATATGTAACGGGAGTGTGGGTGTATGTAGTTTTTAACCCAGAAACAAGGTTGTGTCATGCATATCTATGTCCCGTTTTCCATAACCTTCATCGACTTCAAGACAAAGTAACAATATTTCAGTTTTGACATGTTTATTTATCTGCAAGCCAGATTATTCACTACAAAATAGCTATCACATGTCTAGGGGTTTGTCTTTACGTACGTGTAATGACCTTATTTTAGTTAACTTCTAGCCCCCAAGTCCTTACCTAATCGTAAGGAAGAGATACAACGGTCTGTTCATTGAAACAGTTAGAATTGAACCGACCCGCGTACCGGGACACTAGCGGTTTTATATTCCTAGTGACGTCAAAGCACCGGCCGGGCCTACCGGGGCTGGACGAGCACCGGCAGCTAAGAAGGGTGATAACTCTAATTAAAGGCTATGACTGTCGGCCAAAACGGAAATATAAATTATAAAGAAAACCTTTACCAATCCCGTTAGAAATACATTACCACAGTAAAAAGGCGAATCCATCACAGTATACATAGCAACAAAAAAGCAAACCAATAATCAAATCCCATCAAGCAAATTATGTCAAGTATGCATCACTATACTTTTTGTACAGTTAAACGGTCGAGGAAAAGTTATTTCAGTTGGTTGTGCACGTGTTTCACGTTACTCTCACTTGTAAGAGAGGTGACTATATTGCAATCACCTTGTCCGTCTGTCTGTCCGTCCGATGCAAACTTTTGTAACATATTTCCCGGCTTCTACTAAAGGGATTGATTTCATATTTGGTGCACAGGTTTAGCATGATAAGTTGTAACGTTCCTCACCTTTCCAGGTCAGTCAGTTATCTACTTCCTGTTTTCCGAGCCGACTTGGACTGTTGGAAGGGTCAATACATAAAATATTTCGCAACAGATTTCTAAGCTACTAAAAGGGTTGATTTCAAACTTGATGCACAGCATTTGCATGATGAGTTGTACGGTGTCTCCCTTTCCAGGTCAGTTATCTACCTCCTGTTTTCCGAGCCGAAAAATGGTCAAGTGGGGGTATATTTAGTACGAGTTAGTGCTGATCCGTTCGCGGTATGAAATTGTGAATGGTGATGTTTATAAGAAAATATATATATTATTAACTCTACACCCGAAAGTGTAGGACTAACTTAAATTTTTTTTCGATTTGTAATATAGATTTTTTTTTACATACGCTAAAATATTTTACTATTTTTAATTTTTCATTATGTTTAAGGTTGAGATTTTTCTGTCGGTTTTGCAGTGATAAAAATAACATAAAATTTAATGATTGGATCATAAGTTTAATAAAGAAGCTTCGTTCGCTCCAGTTCTCTTAAATACTCTGCAATCTTATGAATGTTTATATATTTTGGTGTGGTCTTTCAAGATCCAAGGCTTTTTATTACACAATTAACAATTTGCATGTTATGTGTTATTAGTGTTGTCACGAAATGGTAATTTAAAACAAGCTTTTTAAGAATGACAACGTAATGCATAACGTGTTCTTACGGCCGTAGTTAACATTGATCATTGCGAAAAAAGTACATAAAACAGAACTATGTTTTTTCGTCGACATCAGCAGAAGAAGATTGTGTAGTTCGTAGTCTGCATACTTAAAGTTGTGCTGTATGTTTGTTCGTTTTATATTGGAGTGGTAAGGATGATTGGTTGATTGAATTAATGATTTGTTGATTGATAGAGTGATCGATTGATTGAGTTGCAGAGAGTTAATATGCCTAAATACTACTTTTTTACTTTAATATTTCCCGAACTTTTTTTGCCAGCAATGGAACAAACGACAGACCCGAGATTAGATGAAAGCTATGTTGTAAGAATTATTCTATATTGTATATTAAATATTCTTCATAATTATGTAGAAGGTTATAAAGTGTAATATATCTAGAATAATGTAGGTTTTTTTTATTATGACCTGAAAACCAATTCAATGAGAAAACAACTTAAATATTAAAATAAATTAAACATCGTGTTTTTGTTTCAAAATGAATTTACCTGCTTACCTTGTAATGGTCTAAAATTTTCTGTCATTCTCGATTGGGGTAGAACCTGAAATTGAATGTTATTGCACGTGGTTTTAAGATGTAAGGCAACATGTAGACATGTGTATTAGAACGATCATTGTTGCACGTATTCACATTGAACAACACATCCACGTATGCAAACAGCATGTTTTGCGTAGTTATTTAAAAATGTAATTTTTATTTCTGTTTGTTTAGTCAGATAGTTATTGACAGTACTATTTGCATTAGACACAGTTGGAGCAACAAGATGGCGACGGGTATGAAGGGAACTTTAACAACGCTCATAATATTCTCGATTATTGCAAGAAATTATCACCAGCAAGCTCAAAAACAATAATAAGTGAAAATTATGACATAAAGATACCAAACAACATTACGAAAAATGAGTATGTTTTAAATTTGATCGCCAGACCCCGAGGGGACATAGATGTAAACAAAAAACTCAAATTCAGTACTTATACAAAGACGTATGAAATATCCAAACAGGTATAGACTCATTTTATTAATTTTACTTTGCGGAGATGTGCACGTGAACCCAGGCCCAGTAAAGTATCCTTGCGGTAAATGTCAAAAACCTGTAAAATCGAATCGAAAGGGCATTTAATGTGATAACTGTACGCTATGGCACCACATAAAATGTACTGACATGACAACAAGTGAATATAAGTATTTATCCAATTCTGAAGAAGAATGGTACTGCCAAATATGCACGTTACCACAGTTTACAGACTCATTCTTAAGTTTCATTAACGAAGATATGGAATCAGTTATTTTAGAAGGTAATATCTCGAACGCAACCTTAGTAGATGACCTCCCCTTATCACCAGAAACTTCATCCGTTGTAAACACTGAAATATTTGACGAACTAAATAAACTTAGAAAATCACATCCAGATACTTTTATGTGCTCGTACCTAAATATCAACAGCTTCAGGTATAAATTCTGTTCAATAAAAGACCTACTCGCATCATGTAGTTGATATGCTGATCGTAGCAGAGACAAAACTTGATGCCTCATTTTACAAATGGACAATTTGAAATCGATAATTACCACATGTGGAGGGCAGACAGAACATGCAACGGAGGAGGTATGCTAGTTTAAATTAGATTCGACATTGCTTGTAGTATAAAAACAAATCTAGAATGTCAAAAAATTGAATCAATCTTTACAGAGGTAACTTTGAACGACAAAAATTGGCTTGTTTGTGGACTATATCGGCCACCATCTATGAAAGACAATCAGTTATTAGATGACTTTACAGACACTTTTGATAAAGTATCACTAAAGTACGAAAATATCCTGGTACTTGGTGATTTAAATTACAATATGCTTGACGAAGAAAAATCAGCACCACTACAATCGGTTTGTGATATATTTGATCTTAACAATTTGGTAAAAAAAAGAAACATGTTCACAAAAAATTGTAAACCTACTTTAATAGATGTGATCCTAACGAACAAACCAAACCAATGTCAAAATATATCCAACTTTAATTGTGGACTCAGCGATGTTCACAATATGGAGGCAACCCAAATCAAAGGAAAGGTTTCAAAAATAAACAGAGACTTTATAACGTATAGAAGCTTTAAAAATTTTGACCATTGTAAATTTATTGAAGATCTTGAACAAATAGAGTATGTGAATGTAAATAAAAACTTAGTGGATATCAATAATGAGTATGAACGTTTTGAAAATCTTATCTTGATGTTATAAATAAACACATACCCCTGAAAAAGAGAAAACCAATACAATCCCCAGCCCCATTTATGAACAATACTTTAAGACAAGAAATATTTAAGAAAATAATGCTTTACAATAAATGTTTGAAAAATAGGTCTAAAATTACCTTGTAAAATTATAGAAAACAAAGAAACTATGTAAACAAGGTAAAAAAGATATCTGTTCAGAATTATTTTTTGAAAGATGTGTTGGGGGCCAAAGTCAACAGACTTTTGGCCAACAATAAAACCTTTTCTATCTAAGAAAAACATGCGTAGTAACAATTATATTACACTTAGTGAAAATGGAAATATTATTAATAATCTTTCAGAAGTAGCAGAAGTTTTTAATAATTTTGTTATAACTGTTACCAAAAATATTGGAAATGAAGATATTGTAATAAACGAAAATCATCAAATCATTCAAAGAAAATAGATCCACATGTTTGACTGAAACTTTGAATTTTCAATCTGTAAGTACGGATTATGTGTGTAAACAAATAAACAAACTTAATATAAAGAAAGCCACAGGATATGATGGGATTTCTCCCAAAATCCTTAAGTTATCACAGCCTTGTATTGAAAAACCAATTGCTTTTTTTTATTTATAAATGTATAAATGCATCAATTTTTCCAGACAAGTTGAAGACAGCCCAGGTCAGACCTCTTTTTAAGAAGGATAACATTTTAGAAAAAGGTAGCTATCGTCCTGTAATTGTGCTGCCAACCATTTCTAAATTTTTTGAAAGAACCATTTTTGATCAGTTAACTGATTTTTTTAACTTTCATTTTCATCCATTATTATCAGCTTTTAGGAAAGGTTTCGGATGTCAAACTGCCCTTCTAAAGATTATTGAAGATTGGAAAAAAGCTTTAGATGAAAATAAGTATATAGCTGCTGTTTTAATGGACTTGTCCAAGGCGTTTGACTGTCTCCCTCATAATTTTATTCTTTTAAAAATTAGAAGCCTATGGACTACCAGAACAATCTATCAAGTTACTTAACAGTTATTTATCTGGCAGGAAACAATGTGTTAAAAAATATTTGTAGTTCATTTGAAACAAGGATCAATTCTGGATCCAATTTTATTCAATATTTTTATCAATGATATATTTTATTCTGTAAACTTTAGTACAATTTATAATTATGCTGATGTTAACACGTTATCTTATGCTGACAATGATTTAAATAATGTTATTTCAAAATTAGAGACTGATAGTCTAAAAATGCTGGATTGGTTTGAAAATAATTTAATGCAGGCAAATCCAGACAAGTTTCAAGCGTTGGCAATAGGTAAGAAAACTTTTAAAGAAAATATATGTTTTAATCTAAAGGGCAATAAGATAAAGTGTGAGGAACATGTCAAATTATTAGGAATAACAATAGATTATCAGTTAAATTTCGATAAACATATATCTGAGATCTGTAAAAAGGCAGCTAGAAAACTAAATGTTTTAAAAAGAATTGGAAGATTTTTAAATAAACTTGGAAGACTTACAATTTACTACTCTTTTATACTTTCAAATTTTAACTACTGTCCTGTGACATGGCACTTTTGTAGTGAAAGAAATACACAAAAATGGAGAAAATACAAGAGAGGGCATTAAGATTTATATACAATGATTATGTTATAAGTTATGAACAGCTACTAGAAAAATCCAAGTTACCATCACTTAAAATAAGAAGAATGAGAACCATTGCCATGGAAACTTTTAAAATTATTCACAAAGATAGTCCTGTGTATTTACATGATCAAGTAAATTTTTAAAAACACCATTACTCTTTAGATATGTTAATACAGCTGAAGTTCCATCAGTAAAAACAACAAGGTATGGTTTAAAATCGTTTCGTTATTTTTCAGCTTAACTGTGGAATGAGCTACCAAACCACATAAGATCAGAAAATAATAAAAATCAATTTTCAAAATTACTGAATAGTTGGAATGGTAGCACATGCCACTGTAATGCCTGTATTTAGCATGTGCTGTACTAGATTTGTGACAGGCTTGTTTTTATTTGCTTAGTTTTATCTTGCTTTGTTTTTATGTATCATTGTGTTATGCTAGTTCTTGACAGAGTGTGAGTGCCATGTGTTTGTTTAAACTATTTATGCCAAACAATGCTTAGCTTTATAAATGTCTGCGTACTTTTTACTTTCTCTTTTGATCCATGTGCTTCCTTTTAACATGTAGTGCTTTTTATGTAATGCCATATGTATGTGTTTGTTTATGTCATGTTTTAAGTCGATAATAAGCTCACTAGAGCTTATGTTATTGTAAATGTTTTGCATAATCGACTATAAATAAAGCTTATTGTATTTGTGTTGTTATTTGTGGGTGGTTCTTGTTGTAATCTCTGTTTGAATTCAAAAGCAGTATATCTTCTGTAAAACACAATTAACTGTGATTGTTTAAAGTAAATATAAGTTAGGATAAAATTCCTGGTTTTTAAATGCAAATCAGGGCCAAATTAAGTGCAGAAAGTTCTGCTTGTTTTCAGTACATTGGTTCGGCGTGCCAAAACAAGATTTAACGTTGGGTTATTTCTTAATTGATACTTGTGACTTTGTTGTACATTTATGCATACAAATGTTTAGAATTGTCTTTCATACATTTTGTTGAAGTTATCTTTACACTTGATATATATAATACACAGGAATGTAACATCATTAAAAATGTTGGATCAACTGTTGTAATACTTCTGACTTTATCTTAAAGAATCGTTTTCTATAATTTTAAAAAGGAAAAGGAGTATGAGCGCACAGAGTGCAAAGTATAGTTCTACCATAACAAGGATTTGAAGGGCCACATGGCGCAAAGCACTTTGAAAATGTCCTTAAATGTGAAGAGGATGACCAGTCTTTTGCGTATAAACAGAGTCTAATGAGACACGTGTCTGCAGAGCATGAGGGAAAACATTTTGCGCGTGATGATTGTTACATTGTTTTCAGATATAAGGGAAATTATAACAGACATTGTAAATCTAAGCACTAGTGTCAGATTTATAAATGCATTAAATTTAAGATGATTTATTGACATTTTCATTTTTCCATGGATAACCAAGAAAGGCGATTTTTTATATGCATGAACAGTCAAAGAAAATTCAGTGAGTGAAGATTCTGCTGTGGCAAAATTGATTAATGTGATGTGCTGTGAACTAATCAGGCGAATCAACATTTCACGTGAGCTGTAACTTTACCCTTGTCGTGCGTCTTTAGACGGTTTTGACGTAATTATTACTAATGCGGAAAGTACGGTAATACGGTTTGCATTCACACATTCTGTATGCCAAGTTCAAACGTGTCAAAGTTCTGTTGTGGCACCTGTATTGTATCATAGTCATTTATATCCATTACATGGAATCAATTCCTTTCCTTTCTATACGGTTTAATCAAATCTCAATTTTTTACTTTTAATAGCCGGGATTCATATTTTTTAATAATCCATATGTTCTTCTCGTGATTTAGGACATTTTAATTTATGGACGTTATTTTCTAAAAATAAATAAATTATCTGATTTAAAATTTGATTTTTAACGAATTGCATTATAGACTGTTTTTCAAATTATCAATTTATTTCTATTTATATATCAAATTTAATTTCCCACGCATTGACCTTTATGATTGGGGATGTTTTGTACACGTGTTCACAATATAAAACAAGTGGAAAAAATCAGGTGGATATTTTTTATTCATTTGCATTTGTTTTAAATCGTTCTTATTAAATATTAAACGATTTCTGTTCTATTTGTTCGATAATTGAAACCGGATTTCGTCTTTATGTTAAGAGACATTCCGACCGAAGGTATCTTGACTTGGTAGAAAGGGCTTCAATTAAAACGTAACATTTCGACATTGTCATAGATTTTCCTGCGTTAAGTTAAAGTTTCTAAGATAAATCATAAAATAATTTATATGTATCTATTGTTGACTGTTGTCACAACAAAACCGCTCTTAGATAGGTTGGTTTTCTTAGGGATAACGGAAGCAATTTTCACACGGTTACAAATAAATGAAAGATCAGCTGTTAAGCTGTCGTCTGCTTTATACTTTCTAATTGTTATTAAATCCTATTAAAATTGAATGTCAAATTTATTTTTTTAATTTTTAGGTTATTTTATGAAGCATACTAGTAATTAATCATGAATCTTCCTCCTTATCAATATCAGCAAATTAAAAGGGGGCGTTGGTCATGTCAACAATGTACCATGGCCCTGCAAACTTACATGAGCAAGCCATCAATGAATTATTTGTTGAAAGTGATAGCGAGAATGCCGAATTCGAAGGGTTTCAGTCAGATGAAATTCAGGACAATGATACGGTTAGGGAGGATCATTTTGAGGAGGACCGAGCACCAAACCAATGACACTTTTCAGTTGTACCAGAACGAAAAAGCAGTTACAGAAAATGCAAAAATTTCTGATTATTTTAACCTTTTTGTTAACGACAATGATTTCACTGAAATAGCAAATAAAACAAATAGATATGCAAAAACCTATCTTGAGTCTCGGCAAAACAACTTCAGCAAGTCAAGGTTAAAAAAGTGGCAAAAGACATCTGCATCTGAAATGAAAACATATATTTCCCTTGATTTAGCTATGGGGCTTATTTCTCAGTAGGACATTAGCCAATACTGGACAACTGATTCCGTAACCTCAACTCCATTTTTCCTAGAGATCGTTTTCTGTTGTTGACTTTTTTCCATTTAACTAACAATGCAGAGCATATACCCCTGTGAAAACTAGGTCATTACCCGTTGCATAAGCTTAAACAACTATATAATCTTGAATTGGATAGATTTAAATCCGTTTATACACCTCATCAGCAGTTATTTTTAGATAAAGGATTGATACCTTGGCGAGGCGGCAATTTGTCATTTCGTGTTTACAACCCTGATAAGCTCGTAAAATACTGCATCCAAGTAATGGATATGTGTCAAAAGTCAAATTATATATAGGGAAATCAGATATTGTTCCAAGTAGATAAGGTGCTACCTATGATTTAATTACAGTTGTACTAAGACACTTATTATTTATCTCCACAATTGTTTTGGGATTTGTACGATTTAGGTATAAGTGCCACTGGAAATGTACGCGTGAACAGGCGTGGCATCCCTCAGGTATTAAATGATTTTAAACTAACCAACAGAGGTGACCCAGCTGCAAGGAGTCACTGTAACTGACTAAATATTTAGATAAAACAAACAGTGTATATTTTGTCAACAATTTATACTTTAAATATAACTAACACCAATAGGATAGGTCCTCGCACAAGGGAATTTGTGAAATGATCTCTTACTCAAATACAACTTTAAAATCATTTAAGTGGTGAAAGAAAGTTATCTTCCATATATTTGCAAAGGCAGTATTGAATGCAAAAATAAAATTTTTAAGGAGGAAAATCTCAACAGTACAACTCTACACAGATGATTTCGCAGGCAATTAATTTTTGAACTTATTACTTACAATCCACCCCACTTAACTGTTAAAGCGGAGGACAGACAAAATCCCTCCCAGACAAAATCCCTTCCGTGTAATTTAGCATAGGCGGACAAAATCCCCCTCATTAAATTTACAAGGCGGACAAAATCCCCCTGTAAAATTTTCAAGGCGGACAAAATCCCTCCCGAGTCTTATTATGGTAATATCGATAAGTATTGTGCATCTTCTTTAATAGTTTTTTACGTGGTACTTGAAATGGTGAATGAATCCCAACAGTACAATATTAAACCGAGTATTTCGCAGGCAATTAATTTCTTAACTTATTACAGGCAATCCATCCCATTTAAATGTTGAAGTGGTAGACCTAGAGTTAATCAGCAACAATTTGTGAAAAGACCTAGCGTAATTAATAACTAAAATAAAAAATATGGGGGAGAGGACAGATCAGACCAAATGATCTACTCTAATACAACTGTCAAATCATTAATATGGTGGAAGAAAGTTATCTTCCATCTGGTTGCGAAGACAGTGTTGAATGCATATACAATTTTTAGCAGGAAAATCCCAACAGTACAACTGTTAAAGCTGGTAGACCTAGAGTTTATTAGCAACAATAAGAAAGACTAACATCTAGGTATTTTAATACAATGATTGAAAGTGTAGGAAAGAAGAGGGATATTGCACGTCTTTGCACAGTTTGTAACAGTGCAAAACGGTCTATGGCTAGGAAAGACCCAGAACACAAAAGAAAGCGTCTTGGACATGAAACAAAATTTGAGTGCAAAGACGGCAATATTCGTCTTTGCATAGAGCAATGTTTATGTTATATTATAGTCACCAGAAGTATTTTTGCCATATAAACGCTGGAAATGTTCAAATCAGGTTTCAGCAGATTAATTAGACTTTATTTTGTGTTCTTAATTGGTTCGTATTAGTTTGATAATATAAATATACGGGAAATGTTTTACATGTATGCTAAAATCTCTTGATACAGTAATATATATATTCTATATGAATTAAATTTAAATAGATGGTTCCTAATCTGAAAACGTCTATGAACTGAATTGACATCTAGAAATGAAATATATTAAATATAGTTTTGGAAATAAGCAGACACCTAAATGATAAATTGTCCTACTTAAATTAGTATATTATATATTTATAAGTGACTTTATTGGTAAAATTTAGCACATTGACAAATGAAGTTTGCATGTACATCTTTGCAGGGGCATATATTAACTTGGTACATAATGTCCCTGATCTATACTAGAATACTGAATAGAATATTGAAAGAAACTTTCTGGTATATGAATTGTCCCCAGAAAATCTTACTAAATATATAGAAGAATAGACAGGTTTAAATTAGTTAACTAGTTAATAATTATAATTGAAACCTTGAAACATAATTTATTTCCTTCATCTTCATATATATACATTTTAAACCAGGAAAAATATGAAATGGAGTTGTAATGTGATGTAAAAAGAAACAGAACAATGATCAAATCTTAATAAATGCATACAAATATTGGAGCGGGTGAATAAATTGTTTTTGTTTGTTTTGTATATTGTTTAACGCCACTTTCAGCAGTTTTCCAGCTATATCATGGCGTCCAGTTTTTATTGGGAGAGGAAGCCGGTGTATCCGGAGAAAACCCCCGACCTGCGGTAGGAAAACTGGCAATCCTTGTCAATTAAGATTGGAGTTGAGTACACCATGCCCACAGTGAGACTCAAACCCGCAACCTCAGTGTTGACAGACCAAGTGATAAATAGACAAAATACCTCAACCACTCGGCCACCAGGGCTCCAGAGACTGTGAATAAAAAGGTTTTATATCATAATATGCATATCAAACATCTTAACACATGCATCATTTTAATCATCTTTGAGGCATTATTTATTAAGATTGTATTTCTATTTCGTATTCCATCTGGATTCAGATTGCATTTGTAATTGCAAAATTATTTACAAAATAAGAAATGAAGCATTGTTTCTAAAAGCATGCAAAAACATCATTGACAAAAGTAGTATTAACAAAGATTATATAAACTTGATATTAAGAAAATTCTTGTAAGTTTAAGAAACCACAAAGAACATACGAAAGCCAGAAGGCTCATTCGATATTCGAAATTCGAGATTCGAAACTCGAAATTCGAGATTCGAGATTCAATATAGTTGTAACCAATCAGATTGTGTGTAACATAATCGTCTACCAATAAGAATAGTTCTTATATAAACGAAGCCACGTGCTTTTATGTTTATTTGGTGTTTTAACCGTCGACATATTTGTCAAAGAATTACTTGTTCAACATGGTTTTGCTAAAAAAATCAAATTTATAACCTTTATTTGTTATTTTATCAAATTAATTCAGTTCACAATAACATCTTGATTTTACAAATCAAGAAACAAGAATGTACATATAAAACGGAATTCTACAACACTTGGTGTGTAGGAAGTACACCATATGTAGTTGTGCATGTTTCCAGGGCATTTTGGTCCTCAAATTTTGTGTGGGGGCTATCAGGGGTGGATCCAGACGGAGCCCTCTCTTTTGACGGAAAAATGTGGTTGGATATATAGGAAATCATTGAAGCATGACCAAAATGGGCCCAATTTGGCCAGTCAGTGCCATATAGACGACATAATTTGTATTAAAAAAGCCGACTACACACTTTTTATAACATGACATGTACAGGTTGGACTTTTAGTTGCAAAACAGAACAAACTTGAACTAAGCAAAAAATTGTGGCATTATTAGTTAAATCATTTATATTGGTCACATTTTGTTATATTTTACTTAATTATATTTTGGGTATCCACAGCATAAATAAACCAAGCTGGAGTTCATTTAATTTTTAATTAAAAGCTCAAATTTTGTTCAATTCAATGTAAAATGGTGGCCGTGGAAACCATACTGTATTATTTTTACCCCAAAACTTAGATTTGGTAAGATCTCTGGAATATAATTTTGAACTTCCTTTAACACTAACTTGAACAAAAGTATCAGTCTGTGCCTATCCCTTCTATCTGAAAGTTTTCTCCACCCAGTCTCTTCATATAACTTTTCAATAGCGGTCAGATGTGTGCCTCCAGTAAAAATTCCAGCAGCTTCTAACTGAACCTCTTCTTATTTTTATTCTGGTTATTTTCTACCTTATACAGTAAAGTTGTGGAGTAAAAGTTGATAAATAACGTACAAAACTCTAGGTCTTTACATTCGTTAAAGGCTAATATCAAGGTACAAAACATAAAACGTCCTGTATATAATACTATGTTGGGTCCATAATTGGTCCAATATTACATTGTAAATTAAGAATGAGTTTTAGTTCCATAAACCTTCATATTCTTTCTAGAAATTTAGTTCAGACACCCAACAGTACATGCGGATCTATCGAAACAGTTTCACATTATGATTATCTACTTGTTGTAATAAATATACACATATCTGCGACAGCAAACTATTTTCAGTCTCGATCTTTCCTATTGCAATATATTTAAACTTATTGTTCTATGGATAATTTCTACTAGACGATGAACAAAACAAAAACATTTGTACGACAGTTCATCATTAACAGAAAACTTGTAGAATAATTCCTTTTTACATTTTTATAAATATCTTTTGTCCCTATTATTTCTTTTCATTGAACCCCCTGTAGTATTGACATGATTATTATAATAATAATAATTATTATTATTACACTTTTTTACATTTAAACATTTGGATTTTAAATATTATTTGGGCCATCGTGCAACTGGTGAGTCTTGATTAGATGACACGCGCGTCGGGCGTGATAAATGTCTTTGCCCTTGGTATCTTTGAAGACATTTTATTTGTAATATATTATTTATATTATTAAGGTCTTTCCCACTACAGTGGAAAGACCTTTTGTCTTTCTTATGATTATTAAGGCTTTCCCACTACAGTGGAAAGACCTTCTTGTCTTTCTTATGATTATTTTTTTCTTCTTCTTTCGCGGAGGTTTGCCAAAAAGTGTCTCGACATATCATTCCGATACTTGGTACCATTAATTGGTCATATCCGGAGATCACATAGCTCATGCTTTTAGACCAATTTATTTTTAGTAACAGAGTTATCTGCCCCAACACGAAAACCCTTGGCAGATAAACTCAGAAACCGTAACCGATTCTCAAAATCTGAAGGGTACAAAATGTAGACTTCCCTATGACGATGATTTAACATGCAATTTTTTTCTTCCAATCAACTTCCTGTTTGCGTGTTTTTGACCTGAAAAATGTTGCAACGCGTCAAAAAATTTTTTTCTCAAAAACCTTAAGTCCTAGAGACTTGGGACCACCACCATAGATCCTAAGTGACATATATTACATTTAAAAATGTCAAGGTCAACGGTCAAAAGTCAAGGTCAAATGTCACCATATGTCTTGTTAGCACTATATCTCACAATCCATAAAAGATAAAAGCAGACAATAAATGGCAAAAACACTCCTCTTATTGAGACCTTTATTCGGTACATTTGACCCAAAGCTGTGCGATTAAAACCATTTCCGAGTTACTGCCCTTGACGCGTTTCGGTTAATCGTTTTGTTTTTGTTAAAAGTTGAAAACGTTAACATATAGGTTTAACATGATCAGTAGGGAAAGAGCTTCAATTTGAGCCAAAGGTCATAAGTCAAGGTCATACCATAGCAACAAGGTGACCATTATAAAAAGTCCTTAACAACCATATATTTATACCCCCCGCTTGAAATGCGGGGGGTATATAGTGTTCATGGTGTCCGTCCGTCCGTCCTTCCGTCCGTCCGTCCGTCCGTCCGTCCGTTACACTTTCTATTATTTGCAACTCCTCCTACACCACTGAAAGGAATTTGATGAAACTTACACAGAATCTTTGTCTCATAGTGCCATTGTGCAGGAGATATTTAACATTTTGATCGGAATGATATTTGGGGTTTCCCATAGAAAAACATGGACTTTGTCATTGACCTAAGGGGGTCCCTATCTCTTATGTGCAACTCCTCCTACACCACTGAATGGAATTTAATGAAACTTACACAGAATGCTTGTCACATAGTGCCATTGTGCAGGAGATATTAAACATTTTGATCTGATCGATATTTGGGGTTTCCCTTGGAAAAACATGGACATTGTCATTGACCTAAGGGGGTCCTCATCTCTTATGTGCAACTCCTCCTACACCACTGAATGGAATTTAAAGAAACTTACACAGCATCCTTGTCACATAGTGCCATTGTGCAGGAGATATTAAACATTTTGATCGGATCGATATTTGGGGTTTCCCATAGAAAAACATGGACATTGTCATTGACCAAAGGGGGTCCTCATGTCTTATGTGCAACTCCTCCTACACCACTGAATGGAATTTGTTGAAACTTACACAGAATGCTTGTCACATTGTGCCATTGTGCAGGAGATATTTATTATTTTGATCGGAATGATATTTGGGGTTTCCCTTAGAACAACACGGACTGTCATTGACATAAGGGGATACCTATTTCTTATGTGCGACTCCTCCTACACCACTAAATGGAATTTGATGAAACTTACACAGAATGTTGTCACATATTGCCATTGTGCACTAGATATATTTAACATTTCGATTGGAATGATATTTGGGGTTTCCCATAGAAAAACATGGACTTTGTCATGGACATAAGGGATACCCATCTCTTATGTGCAACTCATTCCTACACCACTGAATGGAATTTGTTGAAACTTACACAGAATACATGTCACATAGTGCCATTGTGCAGAAGATATTTAACATTTTGATCGGAATGATATTTGGGGTTTCCCATAGAAAAATATGGAGTTTGTAATGGACATAATGGATACCCATATTTTATTTGCAATTCCTCCTACACCACTGAATGGAATTTGTTGAAACTTATACAGAGTCTTGGTCACATATTGCCATTGTGCATTGGATATTAAACATTTTGATCAGAATATTATTGGAGGTTTGCCGTAGAAAAACATGGACTTTGTCATTGACATAGGGGATGCCATTCTTCGGGGGATTGGGGAGAATTACATGTATTATCTGCAATTTCGCCTTCACGTTTAACTAGATAAAGTTTCAATTTCATAATTAAGAACACCTGAATTTTCAAAGTAATTGTGAAGCGGGGGGTATCAATGGTGAGCATTGCTCACAGGTGTTTTTACTCTAGTTTTAGAATCAGAATGATGTACTTTACTAAAATATGTCATTTCATGACCGGAAATGTCCTTTTGTCCTTAGCAACTGAATGAAAGTCCTTAAACATCTATTTGTGGGCTCGGGACCACTTTCTTTAGTCAAATAACTCATTTTCATGACTGGAAGTGACATGTTTTCCTATAGTAAGACACAAAATCCTGTAGCATCACCTAAATTTTCTGACTTAAGAGGAACAGTGGAAAAGACCTTATATTTGTTCTCAGAACAAATGGCGGTTTAATTACTTTATTATTTTGCTGTCTTTCAATTTGTCCAATGCCTACCACACGATGTTTTATACTATGGCAGATCGACTGATTTATTACGGAATGACTTTTGCGGATAGCTCGGTTACTAAAGGTTTCTTCCCAAAACGTCTACTCGCAGCATAATCATCTAATTAAGAAACAGGGATTAAGAGGCCCGTTAAAAGACATGCATTTTTATCGTACCTGTAAAAGTTGAAAATATTGTTTCAAAAAAGAACTATGAACACAATTTCAGTTGTGCAAAATATAAAAACTTGAATTGTCCATTCTTGTCGCTTTACAATTAAAAACAAAACAGAAAATGTAATGTAATATATTAACAATATGTACCTTCAACTGTAAAAGATTATGCAACAATTCAATAATACACAATAATCATATACATAAAAATGTTAATTTGACAACAATCTTCAGCTATTTGGGATGAAGCTCCGTGCCAGCAAGTATAAAAATGCACCAACTGCAGATTTAAAATAATTGTAGTTTGAAATGGACATAGCACATTAAATTTATCAGGTAGAACACGTGTCTAGGATGCAGAGTTCACATTCGATCTGTATGACTGTATGACCATCTTCGTGCAAAATTCTGGGACCATACTGGGATGGTTCCCGGTACTCGACCCACAGAGCAGCCCAGCGCGTCCACGGGTGGCGGATTGGGGAGACCCTCTCGTTGGGGGTTTGTCAGGTCATAATACGGAAAGCCAGGCCGCGGACCATAGTGGATAACGTGTTTGGAGATTTCCACGCTCCTTGCACGAAAAAGACCCCGTTTGAAGATGTTGAATGTTCAGAATTCCTATGTAGAATTTCTTCATTTATTATTTTAATAATTTTTAGACCCATAACTTCTTATTGAAAAATTTCTATTGAGATCGGGAGATGGGATAATATACGGGAACACGAAGGAAAAGGGGATTTTTAAAATAAAGTCATTAGAAATATATCATTAACTTACAGTTACGTTCGGGATTCTTGTATCGATGTCTGCGGATCCATATTATTTGAAAAGCGAACATAATAGAAACTAATACAGTTATCCAACGTGCTGTTTTTCTATAGTACAAGACAACTGCTTCTTTAAATGGTTAAATATTTGTCAACAAAGACAGAAGCCAAAATCGTGAACATGAAACATCAGCGCTTTACAAACATCACCTCAGACAAATATTTTGATAGATTGAATGCTTGATTTACGTCTTGCGAGTAGTATTTTAACTCTATTCAGGACAAGAACAAGTTAACAAACAGCAAATCAATTGGGAAAAGATGGACTAACGGGCAAAATTTTGGTGTAACTAAAAATATCGGTATCGGTAGGAGCGTAAAATATAACTTTGTATCAGCTACAACGAGCCTTCTCTTATCGACATCTACTGTAGGGGTCTATAGCATGCAAGGATTGTGGCAATCTCCGGTTATGTAACCATTGTTGTCCGCTGTCAGGCTTTCCGTGTTGTAACCTGACAACCCCTAACGAGAGGGCATCCCCTATCCGCAACCTGCGAACTCGCTGGGCAACCTATGAACCCTTACACTTTGGTCCCAGGATTTACATACAAAGTTTTTACTGTAACGAGTTAAGAATATACAAAAATAATGATAATGAATTGGAGATAATTCCGAGAAAAAATCTATTTTTAGTATTCTTTGACCAATTTGATCAAATAGAAAAACATTTTACATAGACCCCTTATTTCTTTTACATCACTTAAATGTATATCACTTTATTGGCATTAAAGAAAAAATTCAGAAAATTCTATTGAACAAAATTTGTTTAGTCAATTATTTTAGTACCTTTTTATTCTTTTTTCTGTACAATCTATTAGAAAATTTGAAATCACGGTGGCCAACACCTCGGAAAAAACAATTTGTTTTATGTGAGTTATGATTATATATGATTAACTATATGTTTAAGGAAAATGCATGACAAATTTTAAGTGTAAATGTCCCGAACACTTTATTAAACAATTAGTTGGAAAAGGTTACTTCTGTATATATATTACTGAAATATTTCTAATTCCCATAATTCACAGATTTTTTTATACAAGCATGTTTTTAACCCACCCCCACCCCCTAAACCTGTATTCCTTTTGGCAAAAAATTACTTTTACCTTTATCTCCTTTTAATAAATATTGTGATAAAATTTGACGAAGAAATAGTGAAAAGACCAATAGTTTTTGTTCGGGAATCTTGAAATTCTCATTTTTGTATAAAAAATAGCATAGAAAACCGACCGAGCAACAAGAGCCAAACGTCAAGTGACAGTTACAAATCCGGATATAGACAAACGCAACACAAAATCCAAAAACACAAATCAGAAAGAGATTAACCCGAAACCCAATACAAACCATGGGTGCACTCAGGTGCTCCGGACGAGTAAGCAGTGCCTGCCTCTTATTAGACACCCGTCGAGTAACTCGTTGTCATACCTAGGGAATAGAAAACAGTACCTTTTACTCAGCGAAAATGTTCGATCGTATTTGAGATATTGATATCCCATTACGACCATAGAACTTCTGGAAAGATAACATCAAGAAAGTCGAAATACCTATCGCAGGATCTATAATAAGTTGTGAAATGTACACACCATACGCTGGAGCTGTTGGAATGTTGCTGTCGATGAACGGGAATTGTTGACAATTGATAAGGTAAAGTCATCACGTTTGTCGTAGAGTCTAGTTTGTAGTTTTCATGAGTCTATTTCTAGAAGTAAGGCCAAGTAAGAGGCTGACTTTAGTGTATTGGTGGTGCCTTTAATTTCAAGCTCGCTAGGGTACACTGAATGCAACTAGTCACAGAATTAGCTTTGTTGAGGGACAAAACATCATCAATATAGCGGACTGTGAAAATAAAGTTCTGGACCAGTGTCTTTTCTTTCTTCATCAGATGGCCTTCTAGGAACTCAGCCTCATAAGAGTGCCAAAACAGGTCGGCGAGAAGAGGATCACAATAGGTACCAATTGGAATACAAACAGTCTGTTGAAAAGCATGTCCTCCAAAGATGACGAATATGTTCTAAAACAGAAAATCTAACATATTACAGATTTGGTCTTCAGTATATTTAGTATTAGATTTGGAGTCATTGATGACGAAGCAAGTTCTGTCATGGCTAATTACCAAGGAATTTTATCTTCTTTCCGTTTTTCTTGAAAAGCAGCGTTTAATAAGATCTTTAAGCCTGGTTTGAAGCTGCATATAAAGGATAATCGTATAAAGTGTGGACATATCAAATGTTTTAATGCTGTTACAATGGGACAGATATCCAGACCTCAATTAGAACGAATAATCGTACTCTAGGTTTTTTTTGCGAGGGTACGAATTTCAGTATATTTAGTATTAGATTTGGAGTCATTGATGACGAAGCAAGTTCTGGCATGGTTAATTACCAAGGGATTTTATCTTCTTTCCGTTTTTCTTGAAAAGCAGCGTTAAATAAGATCTTTAAGCCTGGTTTGAAGCTGCATATGAAGGATAACCGTATAAAGTGTGGACAAATCAAATGTTTTAATGCTGTTACAATGGGACAGATATCCAGACCTCAATTAGAACGAATAATCGTACTCCAGCTTTTTTGCGAGGGTACGAATTTAGTCCCATTACTCGTAATGTAGCAGAGCGGGAGTGAATCACTTCCGGCATATACAATCAGACGAGGTCCATCTTGATAACTTTCGACAATGTCTCCATTTTTTTATCGGTTTCGTGTTTAAAAACGATCATATTGATACGTGATGATAGTTATTGCCGTTTTGAATAACCCGATTTGCGTTGTGTATTAATTGACATTCCTGTCTCTTTTTAATTATGTTAAGTACGTAAAAACATTGAGAAACCCGAAACTGAACGGCCGATTTGCGTTGTGTATTAATTGACATTCCTGTCTCTTTTTAATTATGTTAAGTACGTAAAACATTGAGAAACCCGAAACTGAACGGCGTGTTGCATCTTGAGTCTTATATATGTAAATTACTGGATTCTTACTACGGAATGGTTGTTATAGTATGCAAATTAGCAAGGTTATAATATGATTATCTATATACGGAAAAATGATCAACATGGCGTTTTCCACGTGCATCTTCAAAGATGAAAAAAGAAATTTCTTCAAAAAAGATCGTTTACCGTTGGTTTCGTAATGCCTAAAGCTTAATAACGTAAAGAAGATGAATATTATGTTTGAATTTTGTATAAATAGACGGAAGTTAGAATTTTTTATTTGTTACATTACGAGCATTAGGACTGAATTCTGCCGTTAATCCAGCAAATCACAAATCTAACTTCGGATTATAACGGCAGTAAAATTCGGCCTATACCTCAAGATGTAAATCAGGTCTTCAGAAATTTTTTTAATATCCACATTTCATTTATTCCAGTCTTGGAGAAGAAAGTATCAGTAAAATTTTGAAGTCCGTTTCTACTGTTGTTAAAATAGTAGTCAGGAGTTGCGATAGTGTTTTGGTGATACATTCAGACCATCCTGCTATGAAACGCTGTTTGTATGGATTTGTGTGAAGTTTTGGTATCCAATACCAGAAGGGGGTGACAATATTCGACTATGATTTTGAGCCAAAGGATGTCAAGACCGATTTGTAAACGTCCTGAATATATCTGAAATATTGCTTGCTGGACGTTAAAAAACAATCAATCAACCTTTTTGTTAATTTCAAGAATCTCCTCATTTGAAAGCGCAGTGAATGTGTAAGTAGGATTGCCAAGTGAACTGTGCATGTCTAACTCATTAATTTAACACTGAATATAATATTTTTTGGAGATAAAAATAATGTTGTTAGGGCCTTAATCTGCTGGCACAGCAACATATTTGTCATGAATGTCGCACAACGTTTTGAGAGCATGAAGATTTCTGAAGATTGATTATGCTTTAGTACTCATAGACCTTCTTAAACGACTAATTCTCATTTGAATTAATGACCTCAAGGCCTTTACCCACTCTTTCTTTCCCTTTTTGGCATCGTCCTCTATTGAATCCATTCATTGAAGTTATTTATAATTCCAGTTGATTGACTTCACGGTTCACGGTATTTTTCTCTTTTTTACCAGAACAACAAGTTAATATCATGATACCATCTGCAGACTTTAAGCTGAATTGATAATGTCAGGTGTACATGTTCACAAAAGTATGTAAATCACTCGGCCTACTACTCACATTTTATTAAGAACTTTTCTAGGTGTGTTTGTGGTTTGAACATTAAAATTTGCTAAGAGTATTGTTTGTTGGATTGTTTGAATGGTGTTTACCCAACGTTCAGCATTATTTTTAGCTATATCATGCCCGGTCCATACTGTGGGGGTTCAGTGCTCGACGTACAGAGCTCATCACGTGGCGATTAGGGATGTCCAATTTCGGTGATGTTGTTAGGCTATAATACGGAAAGCCTGAACACAGACCATAGTGTAACAAGTCATTGGAGATAGCCACTCCTCTTTCACTATAATGACCCTTTTTGTAGATACCAATAAGAGTAGGCTCGTTGAAGCTAAATTTTCCGCTCCTTCTCCCAAATCGATACTTTACAGTGGATTTAATAATTATGATATAGACAAACATACAGCGCGAAACAAACATTATAAAAACAGAAAGCAAAAAATTATGTGCACTCACTTGCTGCAGAGATTAAGCAGTGCCTGCCTCTAATAAGACTTCCGTAGAGTTACGCATTGTCATATCCAGAAAAACTTCAATGTGTTTGGAGATGGAAAGCTTTACAATTTATATCATTAAAAATATCTCATTTACACCTCTATGTAAATTTATGCATATTTTCATAATGAATACTTATGTTGACATCGCATGTTAAAGACATTAACTGGAAATTCAATGTACTTATCATCAGAGGTCGTTTCATGGAGAACACAGTAATCAAGGGGACATAAGTAATTGTTTTTCTTTTGTAGTGTAAAAAAAGATCAACAGCAAAAGACTTTTGCCTTAGAAGACATTAATGACATTCAGAACAAAGTATATGAAAAAGAACTGTTGAAGCAGGATAAAGAAATAGAACAATTTGCAAATTGAAATATTTTAAAAGTTTAAACAAACATTTTCTTCTCGTTACCAACTTAGATCAATTACTTACAAATAACTTTCTTCACATGTGATAACAAAAATAAATCTTATTTAAAAACAAATCAAACTGGTTCAATGGGACCCAGAATATACCACATTGATGATAAGTGGTTTTATTATTTCTTTCATTATTTATTCAATTAAATTTTAAAAATATTTTCTCAACACTTATAAATATACAATAATTTATGTTTTATAATGATAATTAAAGTATATTAATGTTTCTAATTGTTCATAAATATTCATAAATTAAATATAAACGAAAACTTATTTTTCAGAGGTAATGTAATTTGTTGATTTAGGAGAGATAACTATTTTTTTCTACTGTCACTTTGTAGTTTAAAAAAGATACAATTCATTAGGGTTTTAGACACTATTTTAAATTATATAACATGATATGTAAAATTGTATTTATAGATTTCAGAAGAGATGTTTATTTACATTATATTATATAACTTTTTACTTTTGCATGTGTACAATTTGGGTTGTATTGTTAACATAGATTTTAAAATGTGTACCTTAGGAACTTTTAGCACCTTTAAGAAATTAAAATAAACCCAATAATCAGTTAGAGTTTTTATATGGCTATCTATGACGGATGTATTATGGTATACAAATGTATAACTGGCCGTCGCAGCGTCTGTCCATCCATTGTCCACGCTAGAATACCGGTAGTTTCCTTCACGTTTTCTTCAAACTGCTAACAGTCGTTTATAATGTAAATTAGCCTAATGATACTTTTCGGTCAATTTCTGTTATGTTCCAAAAGGCTTTTATCACTTTTCCTGAACATTTGAAGCATTTAAAATTGATAAATGTGATAAATAATGCACCAATGAAGTACATAGCTCTTGTTCTTATCTTCAGACGGGGCATATCATACGTTCCTAATGCTGGCACAATACTGTGCGGGTTCACAAAGATTCCTAGCGCGTCACCAGGTGGCGGATAGGGGATGCCCTCTTGTTGGGGGTTGTCAGTTCATAATACGAAAATCCTGACCACAGAACACATTGGGCAACGTGTTTGGAGAATGTCACGCTACTTGCAAGCTCAAGTTACGTTTGGAGATGACGATAAGAGTAGGCTCGTTGTAGCTGCTAGAAAATGCTAAAGATTCCACCCTTCTTATACCCATCCTTTTCCAGTTACATTAAAAATTTCTGTCTTTTGATAATTTTTTCCCGAATTGATTGTTTGTTAACTTGTTCTAGTCATAATGCAGCTGTTTATTTGGATAGACATTTTGTTGGGATTGTCATCTGAAATGTTTCTTTAAAGAATATGTGGAATTAATTATTATTTGTTTCGAAATGGACACATTTTGGGGCTTCAGCAAATGAGTTTGTCTAGTTAAATAATTAAACATTTGAATATATAATTCTAAATTAGTTTGAGAGATGGTGATGTTTTGAAATGAAAATAACAAATTGTATTATTGTGCATTTTTTTTCACGAAGCAGTGTTACTTGTATTACAAATATAGGAATTTATAATTGTTAATAATTGTAAACTGTGGTCACTGAGACTGACATTGTTATTTCTTGTGGAATAGTGAATAAAATACGTAATAATATAGACAGTCAGCAATTGAGATTTAGCAAATAAATTATAACTGTTACAGTGGTGTCAATTATGCTAACTACTGCATTCACTTTTTTAAAAATCGTCATGAACCAAAAAGGTGTTTATGTCAGAACGCTTTATGTCATATATAAGATAGGCATATCTAGTGGTGCGTTCCACTTTTCAGGATGTTCATAGTGGGTTTTGGTGAAAGAGGTTAAAGAGTAACGCCATATTGTTGTGATTCTGTCTTTCAGTCCGTCCAAAACAAATCGTGTCCGGGCTATAACTTGTTATCGTCAGGTAGACATTTTTATATTTGGCATGTGAATAGATTATAACTAATCAATGCATCGCATCGCATGTCATGGATGTTGACCTTTAGCTTTGAACCTGATAAGTCACATCATTGCTTTTTGAGGTAAATCTTCGATTGTTTTTGCTTGTTTGAAAGATTTTTAATGCCACTTTTAGCAATATTTTAGCTGGATGCATGGCGTCAAGTTTTCATTTGTGGAGGAAGCCAGAGTACCGACCTTCGTTGAGATAGGTTTTCTAGGTTGATGTTACCCCTCCAGAAGAGGCAAGTACTGCTTACTCGTACTGAGCACCTGAGTACACCCATGGTTTTTATTAAGGTCAGGTTACTCACTTTCTGTTTCTTTTTGTGTATTTGGTTTTTGTTTTGCGTAATGTATGTTATCTATATAGGATCATAACTTTTTGTCTTTTGAGGTGTGCGTTTGATATTTGGGCATGTGGATTGACAAATTTCCCTTTGTGAAATTCACATTCATGCCTGTGTTATACATCTTTTTTCTTTTTTGAGGTCAAATCACAATTCAATATATTCAGCGGGTCCCAGAAAGATGATCTTGCATATATTAAATTTCTTTAAGCAATAAGCGGTATTATATATTACATTTCAGATCAATCACAGAAAGCCGGGAAAACGTTTGACGGTTTTTAGGTATGCGCGGCAAAAAAGTAGTGGTTCAAAGGTATTTAAATAGTTTATATCGTACAATCCATTTATTTTAATCACCTGTGAAATATTCAACCTTTCCGAAACCCGAGAATTTTTTTTTTAACGTATATGGCTGGCAAAAAGGAAGTACAGAGCAGACAGTGAGAATAACTTACAACCTATCAGTAAATATAGCCATACTTAACATAACATAAAGTCATTTCAATTTACAAAAGACGAGAAATGTACGACACTATAATCATTGGAACGCACATCGGCTAACAGGAAATAGGAGTCTGAGATTTCTGAAAACAGACTTTAACGTACCAATAATTGCACAAATTACGTAACAGCTACTTTTAAAACAGTCTGTTAAAATCAACTTCAATTTCAAATTGACCATGGACTAATGGCGAAATTTAGAGCAATATATGCAATATATGCATATCTAGTATTTCTTAAATACTACAGAATTATTGCGTAAAGATTTGATACTGACCTAGTTATTGGTCAACGGATAGCCACATTGTACTGAGGAGACTGCGAAGTTGAATATGTCTAGCCGAGGACCAATACTTTTTTTATATTTAAAACTTTACGCAATTTATGGACCATGTCAAACTGACGATTCAAAAACTAGGTAAATACGGCATATTGAACGGGTAAATGATATATTGCCGTACTATGGTATTTTATATTGATTTGTAGTCAGATTAAGACTGTGATATTTTGTTGTTGGTCATTAAATTGTGTATTTAAGATAAAGTCCCCATTTCTTGTCACTGCGGAAAACTGGGTATTTTTTAAGTGTAAAAGAGATTGAATATACAAAATTTCCGTTTAAATTGCATATAATTTAGAACATTAAATAAAACAATAAAGTTGTGTTCAACAAGAAATACGACCGTCGATTAGAATATAGGGTTTTAGTCACATGAAAGTAGCTTTGTCTAGCACAAATAAACAACTTATGTTTATTTATGCAAAGGACATCGATATATTCCACATAAAACCGATACCTTTATCGTTTCGATTGTTGCAGATAGAACAAAGAAAATGTCTCTTGTTTCTAGTTCTGCAATAAGTTCTTTCGCAACGTCTATGTTTAGAGCTGACGTCAAGTGTCAAGATTATTGTACTTTATGTTGTTATTTGTTGACGGCTTCGAACTCACTGGTAGCGGGTAAAGCAATATCGACATTTACCGAAGATTTCCGCTTAAGCCTGCTTCAAGGATTGCCTTCATTAGAGCATTTATTCTATGTTTATTGCCTCACTATGGTTTTAAGATGAATTATCATTTTTTTCATATGTTGATTTTGTGTTAAGAATGTATACACCAATGTCCTATTGTAGCAACAATAGTGGACTTCTTGTATAATATTCAAAGATATACATACATTAGTTGTACAAAGTTTTTGAAATGTTCCATTTGGAAGTATAAAACTAAATAATTCAATCGTGTCAATGAACTTTTATTCATCGTATCATTATAAAAAATATTAGCTGGTTTTTTCCGTATCATTCTCTGTCACAGAACAATTAAAGGTAGAAAACAGGTATATATTTTCACTAGAGTTCTAATGGAGTAAGGAGTGAAATGCGTTTCATCTTTTCATAGTAAAATAAAACCGTACAGAATGGAAAAAATATCGCATCGACTATTTCTGATCATTTGGATACAAATTATCTCTTTTCTTCACATTTTAACTCATAATTTTAGTCTCTTTCAATCACAGCAACAATTTGACACTTATGATATTATTTTCAGGTACAAATTACAGGTCTATTTTTACCAGCAATGCCTCCCTCATTTTATTACTTTTTCCTTCTCCCTCCACTTTCATTCTTTATTCCTCTCCTTTGATCCTTTCTCCATTCGCCTCTCTCCCACTACCCTGTCCACTATCTCTTCTCTGAGTACTACAGCTTTTAGTCGTGGTATAATATAGGTAGAGTAATGATACCAGGACAAATATATTAGAGTAGTTTGAAGGTCAGGTTTTATTCCTATTGTTATATTCTCCATGTGACTAAAAATGTCCACAGACGACGAAAGAAATACCGGAAGTGTATAAGCATGAGTGATATGACGTAACAAGAAGTGAAATTTAAAAGTTTGCCTTAGTCGGTATAATATGGTCACATTGAATTTTACTTCCGGTAATATAACATATGGTAAGTATGGCATATGTGTTTAAAGTATATGATAAATTATAAGACAAGCAAAGCTATAGGTTACATCTATTAAGATACTAATGATATTCGAGTTATATTTATTTGAAGTCGGGTAGCATACATTACAATAAACATAAGCTCTCATGAGGAGCTTTTATACCGATTATACAAAAGGATAGATATACATTACACATACAAAGCAGTTCAAACAGAAATTATATAATCTAATCTCTTAAAAGTTTCCCATTTACGGAATACTAGCCACTATAACTACAAACATATGATGTTAACAATACATTTGATCAGCACAACCTTTAACATCGAGTTATTTAATACGCAGTAATTTTATTACACAAATACTATTTTAAAGTTGCCTATTTTCAAATTTATAACTTAGATAAAAATTAAATAGCCTAGTTTTACTGAACCTTGAAGCGATACTCAGAACACCATTGTCAGCAAGCAATTTAACTACAATCGGTTTGCGATCTAACTAATGAAATGTCCACCTTTTAAGTTTGCGAAAATTTGCGTCGAAGTTCTAACAGGTTTTTATTGACTTGCCACTTATTTGCGCGATCTCTTTTTTTTTCTCTGGTTGTCCATGTTCACCGTTTTAGTTTAAACATATTTTTTTCAATAATAACATACAAAGATAAGCAGATATATCCACTAATCAATATAAAGGATTCGGAAATAAGCTAATAAAAGCTTATATCCGTTTCCTAGTTTCCTAGAATCATGTAGTGTGCAATGCCCAAACTGCTTTTGACACCATATCTATTAATTAATTTCAAACTGTCGAGATTACATATTGTAAAAAATGACATTTTGTATTGACGACGTGAGAAAAGTTTAGGTAAATAAAAAATAAAATAATCCTTTTTCCCAATTTGTAAATGTATTAAAACGAAATATCATACCTCTTCGTGGTACTTTAATAGTATTGGTTTATAGTGTCAGTAGACAAAACAGGACCACGACCTCTGTTTATTATATTTTAATGCATTAAACCGTATATATATTGCACCCTAAAGAGGGAATGGACTTGAAATGGACTTTTACTATCTTAAAATTAAAGGCATAGATTTGTATATCCCAATGAAGTGTGAAATAAATCCTTTACAGGATTTTGACAACGCATTACAATAAAACTTAAATTTCAACTTGTTACTGCAAGTGCATTGTTTACAAACCTGGCAATCCTTGTTAATTAAGATTGTAACCGGGCACATCATGTTCGCACTTGCACCATTCGGCCAGATATGCCCTCTTGTTTTTGACGATTTTTGTGTAGTGGCGTTTGTGTTCAATTTTGATGGCTTTTTTGCTAAAATTTTGTTTGTATAGGTAGTTTATGTTCGAACTTAGCTTGGGATTGGATTAGGAGCCAGTCATGTCAAGATAAAGGTTAATGTTACTACAAATAGAAAAACCCCCAATTACAACCATATAACTGCTGCCTTGTAGTCTACTTAAAATTAATTGTTAAATCGTTGAAAACCTAGTTTTGTGTCATGGCCACGTTTCTTGTTATCTGCGTTATGATATGCCATTCGCATTATGAGTCTTTGTATAATGTTTATCCATTATTTGCCTTATACTTAAACAAATTCAGTTTTTTGTGCCGCTGGAAAACCACACTAATTAAATAAAACCTTATACCATTCATTACATCAATTGTAAAAATAACACAAATTTCCCAACACGTGGAATTTCCATTGCATTGATACTTTTATCCATTATCTGACGTTTATATTAAGAAATTTAAATACCTATGATATATTATACTAAACATACATTGTTAATCAATTCAAAGAATAATTAAGGATTATAAATAGAATCTAGTGCAGCTTTACTTTGTTAAAAAAATATAGAATCTATTATATAAACGAGCTATACAAGTAAATAATTATTGAAATAATTAAGATAACTGATCATGATAAATGTTAGGCTAAATCGATAAGGTATCTTTCGTATTATTATGGTATATTTATAATTATTGGTCTGATTTTACTGATTGTCTGTTGCTTAACGTCTAATGAGCAGTATTTGAGTTAAATACAGGAGTCAAGAACAAGTATCAAAACAGACAACTGGGAAATTGGATAGACCAACAAAATTTTGACTGCCACTGGAAACGTAAGAAATATTGGGTAGGGACAAAGAATTTAGACAGTGCTTAGCTTTTTTAACGGCTACAATGAGCCTTCTCTAATCCAAACCCGTGACCTACTACGGTACGTAGTCAAGATTTCCGTACTATAACTTTAACCCCCCCCCCCCACCTCACTCCACGATAGGGCCACTATTACCACCTGGGGACACACCGTTAAGCTCTATGGGTCAAAACAGCAACCCCTCCCAGTTACAAATATTGGTGTGCATTTGACTGGACTGTTTTGTTAATGTATAGTAAACAGTGCTTAGTTTTGTAAATTGTAACTTAAGCTGGAGTAACCAAAAAGTGTTGCCGGATATATGTCAGTTTGGTGATCGTTGGAAAAACACATACCTGGATGATACTGGATAACGTGTTTGCAAATTTCCACAATAATCATGTTAAAAGACCAAATAACTTAAAAGAGTGGACCGAAGGCATATTGTAGCCGATTTAAACAGTACAATTTTCTGTGGCTGTCCATTGTTTCGTTCTATTTTCACAGTTAACTTATTGTTTGTTAGATTATAAAAATTGAATACAGTAGAAATCGGATGTTAAGCAACAATTAAATTAATAAATCGTAATCTTATCTCTATTGCGAAACAAATATATATCACTTGTTAATGCTGAAGAAGAAAGGATTCATGTCACTCTCAAAACCCATTTTTCCCGTAATATGTATTTAACTTGCAAAATGCCATACTCCGCATTCAAGTGTTTTCTGTTTGTGGCATTTTGCATCCCTATTTTTTTTTAATTTTAAACCGAAGATCGCATAATGTTTAGCAGGACTTCAATCAGTAAATCAATCAATCTAATTTTATTTCTGTTGTGTACTACATCAATAATTGATTAAATAATGTTACTGTAGTAACTTGAAGAGTTAATATGTAGCTAACTCTTAGGCATTAATCTTACAAAATACCATACTGCAAATTTATGCAAATTTTATTGCTACAAGATCTTGATAAGACAAATTGTGTTAAAACGTGTGAATTTAAAAATGCAAGTATCGTCTCCATAAAAGAATATCAATATATTTTTTCATACACAGCACGATTATATTCATTTTTGTCAACACAGGCTGTGCTCCGTTTGATGGGAGGGAAGAAGAAACTCAGCATTGACTTGAAAATGTCATTTATTACTTAAATGACGAAAACACAAATTAACAATAATAAAACATATATACATACAAATAGATAGAAATCTTAACTACTATAATAAAGAACCCATCCCATCAAAGATGGGGATATTATAGGCCTTTTTAGACATGTTCACAAACATCATAATACAGCTTAACTTTGTTTTTACAGAACGTAAACTATTTAAACTTATTCCAAAGTTGGTGATACTACATGCATGAGAAAAACTGTAGGGTATAAAAAAATTCAAACAAACCAGAAAACATAATAAATATAAAAGTCCTTCAGATTCATAATTTCCTTTACCAAAACTAAAATTTGGTTAGGGTGGGATGGCGGGTAACTTAAAACTATCTAATCCTAATGCACGTGCCCAAATGTGCAAAGCTTGTGTAGCTGTAATACAATTGAGTAAACGCCATCCGTTTGGAGATACGAGAAGGGAGATAATAATAAAGAGTGATAAATCTGTTTGAAAGACGTTATCTCTCCCGACTTGCAAATTACATACAAAATCCTGTTTGTCAAAAAATCATTTATATGCTATAATCATTTTTGTCAACACAGGCTGTGCTCCGTTTGATGGGAGGGAAGAAGAAACTCGGCATTGAATTTAAAAGGTCATTTATTACTTAAATGACGAAAACACAAATTAAAAATAATAAAACATATATACATACAAATAGATATAAATCTTAACTACTATAATAAAGAACCCATCCCATCAAAGATGGGGATATTATAGGCCACAGTATTGGAACAAACGTTTTGTGGCAATACCCCCCATCCAAGCCTGTGGTGAAAAACTGAGAGAAATGAAATTAAAACAAATCTAGAAAAATTATATATAAATAAAGGCAAAATAAACAGTAATAAAGAGGTATTAACCCACGTATATTTCGTAGTCACAAGAAACTGGTATTTTGTTACTTTTCGCTGTAATGATACTATTAGCTTCTTAAAAATGTTATCTTTTTCTCGCTAAACATTTAACTATTTCATCATTACTATATGTATTTTAAATTTTTGTATACTCTGTGTAATTAAAAGATAGAGTTATAAAGAAAACTATTGTGCTAATTAATAATTGTTTTTCGTTGGGTTTTGTTCACAACAAGGAAGTAGCAATCGGTTGGTCAATTATTTTGGAACAACTACAGTTGTATTAAATCTGTCCAAACAGTTAAACTGTCAACTGCTTTAGCATGTTCAAATTTATCTTTCTTGTATTTTACCTGCTGGATGTAAGGGCAACTGAAATTGGTATGTTAACTTTATTTTTTAGATTCAACATTGATACAATGTACAATATGAATATATATATATTCAGTCATTTTTATATCCAGATACGGGGATTTATTGTCGTTCGTTGGCGTTCAACGTTTTTCCAACATATTACCACAAAACTAGTAGCCTCATTTCTTGTCTAACTTGATAAATTAATTGATTGATATAATAAGTATTGGTTTAACGTCCAGCGAACAATACTTTAGCTATATTCAGGACGAAAAAGGTAACAAACGATGTGTCAATTAAGGAAAAAGGTACACAGTATTGACTGCCACTAGATAAGTATGGAGTACATATATAGGCAGCCTACTCCAAAATCAACAAATAAGGTCTTCAGCGAGCGAGGTGCGTGGGACTCTACAAACATGTATATGTTATTTTGAAAACCTGAAGGGACTGAACTTACGTGCCATCTGTTTTATTTACCAGAACAAATGTCATAATTATTATTTGAAATTTTTCAGCACGTAATTGCATGTAAAGATATACCTATGCTGACAAATGCAAGTTTGCATTGGTAAATGTCGCGTCCAATGCTTTTTGCGAGCAACATCGCTGTTGACATTTCAGTAATTAATAGAAGATACCAAACTGCCGATACCACTTGGCCACCGATGCCTCGGGAGGGTTACAACTGCTCAGTTCTCTGCTGGGGAACAGAGAAAGCCTTCTCATTTATTGTTCTTTTTTCAAATAAAGAAATAATATATATTTCTTTTTACGATTTGCGCTAAATTAGTTAATTTGGTAAACGATTTAAAACTGTGTATCTTACTTTATCTAATTTAAAAAAAAAAACAAAAAACGGAACAACTTTTTTTTAACTTCTATGACTATAATATGCGATTATGTCAGTAAACTATGTCTTACACGTGTTTCTGAGAATGTTGGCATTTTATTTTATATATGTAACACCTTTACCATTTATGCAAATATTGAAAAACAACTGGAATAGTTAGTTTTAATGTATTAGTCCAGAACCTATTGCATGGAGATTTCTTGACATACATGTGTACCTACATGCATGTTAAATATAACATGTGATATGTGTAAAACATCAATATGTAATTAAATACTTGTGGCGTTTTAAAAACCAGTCGACTTGGCTTTTTCAGTCGTAGGATTTTAAATGATTGTGTATCTTTAAAACGACCAGGCAGCGTTTTTGGCGCGTTTTCGTTTAGTCACTCATAAACATGCCATTTTTTTATTAATGTTTTGATTTTTTACCAGTGACGTTCAGATATTCATTATGAAGTTCAACTGTATCGGTCTGCATCGTGCAATTAAGAAAAATAATCCAGAACCGTTAATTGTATGTAGTCAAGGGAAGCAGATGCCTTTTATAAAAAAAATGTGATTTTATTAAACAATCAAGCAACAAAAATAAATTTAAAAAATCTTTCCCCTCTTCATAGAACGAATATGTATGTGCAGGAAGGTGTAGTAAATAGTTTTTTTTCCTCAAAAATTCTCCGGACCCTCTCTTTTTCCTATGTGCAATTTGACGTAGCACCACGAGTTCATTGACCTAACATATTTCCTTAAAATTAATTGTCCAGTAGTAATATGTTAAAAGTCTAATGGTCATGTTGCTATTTGTACGATGAGGGTATGTATTTTTTGCGAATATATATAACTTTGCTAATTTATTAAATGTTATAGAGTTGGTAAAGTATATATATATATATATATAAATTCATAAATACTTCTGTTGTTGTGCACTGGTAAACTACTTCCATACTTGTGGAGGTATTAGTTTGACATTGTCTGACATAAAATGACTTGTTTTAAAGATCCATGTACAAGATACTCCACAATTGAAGACGTTAAACGGTCAGCTGGATATACCCTTGCGGATGGTGATTTAGCAATAAGCGACGATAGACTTGCGCCTGGATGGTACAGAATCATTAGTGATGCTGGGGAAGAAATGCCCAATACGGCTCCAGGATACCTGAGATGTAAAACGTTAAACCCAATCTGGTTAAACGGTACTTTTATAAAATGTTTATAATTCAAATTTGCTTGGTCCATAAAACCATATCTATGGTACGCAAAAATCACATTCACTCTTATCAGATAAAATTATCACAATGGGAAATGCAAGAAAAGATCCGAACCTGCGTCAACTGCCGATTCTTTCATCATTTAAAACTATGCTTAAACGAAAATATTTTCTACTATAACGAAATTCAATTTTTTACAATTTCGGCGACCGGGTTTGTAATGTTTTGCACACAAGATTACGAAATGAGTGTAGTTCGCTTAACGGCGACATATTTAGATCGAACCTGGTTCCAAGTGCCGCTTGCTTATGTAGTCACGAAAATGAAAATTCTGAACATTACTTACTTAAATGTGAAAGATTTAATACATTTAGAAATTTCATGCTTGCTGAATTAAATTTACTTGACTTGGAAGGTTTACATATAACTACCGACCTTTTGTTATTTGGAAGCGACAAACTTCCAGATGAAACCAATATTTCAATATTTTCTTGTGTTTTAAAATATATAAAAGATACAGGACGCGTTTCCACTTCTTAGCAAATGATTTTTAAACACTCAATGTATACGTCAATGGGTTTCAAATGAATGCAGACTTGCATTCTCTTTTTTTCCAAGGTCACACTACATGTATTGGGGAGGGCAGCATACCAAAGGTAGCTAATATAGGTTATCAAACAGTACTTACCGACATACAGCTATTTAGTGACAAATTTATATCCATATTTTTAATAAATTACATCCATAACTTAATAATTCGAATATGATTTGCATATTTAGAAATACGTTTATTTGATTGGTCTAGATTACTTCCGGTTGAGGTTTTTAACGAAATATATTTTTTGATAAATGAAGTTGACTCCGTTTATTTTAGGATAAACGACGTTGACCGAACTATTTTTAGCGTAACCAATGTAAACAAAGACGGCGGCTTTCAATATTGAAAGTAGCGATCAACTTACAAATTATTTGTTTGATGAATTATCATTAATGATTTATTAAATTTGAAACTTTCCTTGTTTTCGATACAGAAAAAAAAAAGGTTATAGATTGACGTAAAACTAAAAATTGTGTTTATTAAAATCAGAACATGGTTTATGGAAATAATCGAATGTTTAAAAATAAACAAAATATTCATACGTTCAGTCAATCCAGCTACCAAATACACAAGAAATATGAAGTTGAGAAACACGTTAGATAAATTAATTTCTTAATGCAATTTTAAAGAATTATAAGGATTAAACACTGTTTTCAATGGATTTATCGGTATATCAACAAGACCAACTCACTCACAAACATATCATAAAAGTCCTTCGGACTTTTATTTGTTTGTGAGTGAGTTGGTCTTGTTGATATATAAATAAATTTGGCGAGAATACTGACTTCTGATTGACTGGAAAATATTTTCTATCAGAGGATAGAAAACAAATTTGATCGTCATGGAGACACGCGCCATTTGACGTCATATATAACTCCACGGGAAACTAACAGTTCTTGTTTTGATTTTCAAAAATGTCCAGTTACAAAAATAAAATTGTTGAGTTTATTCTATTGTTTGAATTTATTTATAAGTATTAACTTCAAAAAATATTTCTCCATCGAGGGATAACAAAATTTCCGTTGTGCACATTTACGCGGATTATACAATGTGCAAAACGGAAATTTTGTTATCCCTCGATGGAGAAAATATTTTTTTAGTTAATCCTTAAATGTATCTTAACGGATATCATAAACACGTTTATGTGTGCAAGTTATTACGGTGTGTTCGAATTGTATTTGTAAAAATCAATATGTTGTATATTTGTAGTTTTGACTACTTGTGTACCGGTATGTCTGAGTAATATTTTTTCTCGTCTTCATATTGTGAAAATATTTACCTATTATGTATGTTTTATGTTGTTTTGATTTAATTTATTTGATGTATTTATCGGAGAAGACAATTCTAAGTTGTTAAACTTGTGTCTGATCCATTTGTTGCTTTTTCAGAACAATAAAATATGTTTAAATTAAGAAAAGAAAACCTCAAACCCAAGGGCAAAAATATCTTGTCCATCCCCAGGCTCCGCCGAGGGATCGAACAAGCAAATAGATTTGCGTACTGGTTTTGTTATTTTCTTGAATGGCCTTTTTCACCACAGTTCCAGGTTATTTAGGCATTTAGTCAGTATGTTTAGAACAATTTGTGTAACGACAATGACGTCAGAATAAGTTATATCATCCAGTGAGACAAGTAGTACCTACGGAAAGTTGATACACGAAAATCTCAAATTGGACAGACAGATATCTTTGCCATTGGGTTTGAGAATTTCTTGAATCAGCTTTCCACAAGTAATTTGATACTTTTATCAGAGTTGCAGATTATTTACATATTTCTTCAGTATATTTACATTACGTATGTCTTTCATCGATATCTTCGATTTCTATTGGTTGAAACCGTTACAGATGAGGTCGTTCTTTGCATTTCTCAATTAAACCGGTAGCCATGAAGAGCGCGCGCTTCCTTGACGACGTCAACAGTAAACAAACTCCGCAGAGTAATTTAAATCTACAAAACCGCGCTTCATTATGAAAATGGCTTCGGTCAACGCTTTCATACGTCAATGAAACTTAAAAAAAATGCATTCAATTCTGAAAGGGATTCGGGACACTTTCGATGAAAATAATTTGTCAATGAATTTTCTTTAAATTCGCCATATAGTTAGTTTTTGTAAATAAGTTATCATAATTTTTTAAAAATAGGGGTCTCGGAGCTTATTTTCTATTTTCTTCAGGTTGAACACTGAAATTTAAAATTTTCCTAAAGAAGAGAATAAAAAAAGCCCTAAAATAAAATATTACAAAAGTTCTGTGCAATCAAAGTTTCTGAATTTTTTATATAATGTAATGCTATTAGTATAATTAGTATACATTTTAGTGATGAAAAGAAAAATTAGGGTTTCTGAGTTAAATTTTTGTCCATTGAGAATAAACTGACCAAAAAGCGCTAAAAATGGTATTTTTGGTCAAAATTACCTCCCTTGTTAAAAGTTTCAATTTCATTATTTTGCCATTACAGAGCTCATTTAAAATTTTATTTAAACAATTAATAAATTAAAGTAATGATATAGGTATAAGACTTTCATTATTTTTTTTTAATTTTATGGCAATTAAGAGTTAATAATGAAATTTACCTTAAATGTTCTATGGGTGTATCCTGTCTGAACCAGATGATTTGTCTATTTTCAATCCTTTAAGTATCTTGGCTATATTGTCTTTCGTTATTTCTAAATTTTCTATTTGAGTTTTACTGTCTTTTATGGGTAGATCGGGTACCATACCTTCAGGTTCTTGTGTGAAGACACTGTTGGCAAGGATCTCAGCTTTCTCTTTGTCATCATCGGTTTTTTTTGGTGATTTTTCGTCGTTCTGATCTGTGAGTAGTTCTCCTATTGCTGTTCGGGTTTTGGATTTGAATTCAATATATTTACATATCCATATATCCATATCTCTTTTGGGTTTGTCTTAGCTTTCTGAGCTAGTTCAATTTCATTTTTCTTCCTCAGTTTTCTAGTTAATGTTTTAACTTGGTTTCTGACCTTGTTGTAATGCATTCTAACCTTTGGGTCTTTAGTTTTCCTATGTAGTGAGTTCTTTTCCTTTATTTTTTCATATGTCTTTTTGTCTGTCTGAAATTCACCTTTTCTCTTGTTTGATACTTTTGGTTTACGACTCGGTATGTACCTCTTCTCTATTTGTTTTAGTTTTTCCATAAATTTTTCCCAGTTACAGTTTATGTGATCGTGTGGATTCAGTATTGCATTCCAGTTTGTATTCTCCATTTCCTTATTAACGTCAAAATAATTTCCTTTGTTATACCACATTCGCTCTCTATTGTTCACTTTCAGTCTAGTATAGCAGTTGTAGTTAAACTGTATGATACAGTGATCACTCTTCCCTAGTGCACTCAAGTATTCAATATTACTAATCATGTTTTCTTCATTGGTAAAAATAAGGTCCAGTACATGTGGCGTATCCGGTCCCCTCCATCTTGTTGGCCTAGTAACGTGTTGGTATAGAAAATTGTCTTGAATACACTGCATAAATTTATATTTTTCTGATTCTATATTGTCACTTTTGGTATTCCATACCTCCCAGTTTACATCAGGGTAATTTATATCTCCTATCAGTTGGACGTGTGAGAAATGTTTGTTTGTTGATTCGTTTATGATTTCAGTAAAACTGCATTATTGTCACGATTGGCATTGTCTGGTCGTACCGACGGTGATCTGTATAGCAAACCGACTAGTAGTCTGTCATTATTGTTTAGTGTTATCTTGGCAAATATATTCTCGTCGAATAAGGTCTCCATACACACTTCTTTGGCTTGTAGAGTTTTGTGAATATAAAGCAACATGCCTCTACCAATCCTTGTATCAATGTTTAATGAGAATAGATCAGTCTCCAATAATACCCAAGCTAAATTCTGCTGGGTTCATGTCATACATACTATTTTTAGCCTTTACTTCTGTTATGCCAATAATCATCTTTTTATAGTTTGTAATTCTGGTCTGAAATTCACTGAATTTGTTGCGAAATTGGTCCGCATTTGTATAAAAACATTCAAACTGTTAAAAACATGAAACGAATTTACATCCTTATATACATGTGTACATTTCTTCTTTATAGTATACTTTACTTGGTGTTGTTGGTCACATTTACTACTCGTCGAGTAGCTGGTGGACCTCGAACCTTGTAGATTGCTTTTTTTTTTACTCTTCAAATAGTTTTTTCTCCTCTTCACTTAGTCATATCATGGCTCAATGTTATTGTTTTATACTCTTGTTCTTCTGTCCACAACTTATGTTCATTTCTCAGAATATCTATTTTGAAGCCGGGTGTGTCACTTCGTATTAACATTGGTCTTTTAGTTTTTATGCCCCCGCGACGACATGTCGGGGGGCATTAAGTTTTACTCATGTCCGTCCGTCCGTCCGTCCGTCCGTCCGTACGTACGTACGTCCGAACAAATTTCCGTCAAACTTTTCTCATAAACCGTACATGAGAACAATTTTAAATTTGGCAGAGTGGTTCAGTATCACAAGTTGTACGTCCTAAGCGAATTTCAGACCTGTCGGACAAGTACTTCCTGTTTGGGACTTCATTTGTACGTAAATACGTCCGTCTGTATGTACAAATTTCCGTCAAGCTTTTCTCAGAAACCGTACATGAGAACAATTTGAAATTTGGCAGGGTTGTTCAGTATCACAAGTTGTATGTCCTAAGCGACTTTCAGACCTGTCGGACAACTACTTCCTGTTTGGGACTTACTTTAGCAGGGGCATCCGTGTCCCATGGACACATTCTTCAATTTTTTCTTTAGCATACATTCCTAACCTCACAATTTTCCAATATGATAATCCTCAATATTTATGCCGCAGGTAGTAGATATATGACGCCATTAAATATCACATGCACATGGTAACCTTTTTTTAGAGCTGGGAATGCCTTTTCTTTATAAAATGTAAATATAAATTACGTGTTACCTACGTTTATATTATGACCTCTTCATGTAAACACAGATGAAAAATGTAAACATTGTACGTCATAAAGACAATGACATCATAATAATTTCGGTCTACTTGCACTTATCTATATTAAACGGTTAGTATAGAGAATATCACAACGTCAAATTTCAACGCTATCACCGTTGAAAGTCAATGCTCCTGACCTGACGTTATATCCAAAGGCCGCTTATGCTTATGCTAAAAGGTTATCATTGTCATTGTACCAGAATAACACCGGTGGGAGGGCAAGATGGGAAAATCTTATATAGATACCCAAGTGAAAGATTTCTGGTCTCAAACGAGGCTCTGCCGAGTTGGAAACCAAAAGAAATTTTTCAGGTGGGTGTCTGAGATTTTCTCGTCTTGCTCTACAACCGGTGTTTGATTCTATATCTCACTAATTCGTTAAGAAAGCCGGTGATGTTCTGTTGTAAGAGGTTAACAAATAGAGTAACTAGCCTAAAAGTAATCTCTAGTGTACATTTTTGTGTTGGTTTTTAAGTGGACTTCTTTCATATTCTGGCATACATATATATGGTCGTTGAAGCTCAGATATACACAATACATACATAATGTGTAGGTACAACTACATGTACCTGTATCAAGTCGAGACAGTTGTGTACATTCGTATCGCTACGAGTTGTGATGCGGAATTTAACTGTCGAGACGTGATACACTTTAATGTATGTAATAAGTTTATCTAAAATTAATTAGTATAAAATGGGGCCGAACAAAACTGAATGTTAAAAATTTTAAAGGACTATGTATGATAAGGGCCAATTTTGGCCCCCATTCAAAAATTGTTCATATTTGTACCATTATTAACCCTCTGTGTTGCATTTATAAAAATGCTAATTTTGAATGGTTCATTTACTTGCTTCGTTGCCTAGCAACAGTTAAATAATCCAGTATACTGTCTTATTGAGAAAAAACATTATTTTACATATTTTGTGTCACTTTAAAGTTTTATTTTCTTTTATAGCTGAATTTTTAGTTACTTAATTTTTTTTGCATTATTCTTACAATGTTTTCTCCCTAGAAACCAACACGCAATAAAACAACTTTGCTTAGAAACTAGAGTTTTCCAGCTTAAACAAGTAGGTTGAACACATACGGTTATTAAAGCCATTAACATGCATATTGAAGACAGACATAATAGTATTTCTACCGACATAGGGTTTACCAAGCGCTGGTCCGAAACTAGAAACATTAAAAAGAATTATCTACATTTATGTATATGTGTTATTCAACAAAGTGAGCATATTAATTTCCTCGTTGACATGCACATGATCAAGCTCACTGCACAGGTTTGATTACCGGTATTTAAAAATGTGGATATTTCATGTGGACATTCCATCTGATTTTGTTGGAACATATTTGATTTTTTTGTTTGAATGAGGTTTAGATTTAACACCACTTTAAACACTTTGTCAGCTATATCATGAAGTCTATATGGATGATGGGAAATTGGAGGAGGAAGCCAGTCTGGAGTACCACCTGATCTTGGCAGAAAACTGGCAATAATGACCAATTAAGGTTGATGTCAAGCACACACTGCCTACAGTAAGGTTTAAATCCTCAACCTCAGTGTTTACATGCACATGATTAACAAGCATAACAAATATGCCAGTATAAAACTTGTTAAGAACTGCATACCTGCTCATTTTAATTTCACAGAACAAAGGTTAAGGTCAAATCCCAGCTTGTATTTGTGGAGAATTTTCTTTAAGACACACTGTACACATTTTTGTGTTTAGAGTTTATAACCAAAGTTGGTGCACTGTACAGGTCAAGAGGTAGAAGTCTATATATTTCCAAGGTCATAGGTCAAGGTTACACCACAACTGTTAGTATTGTAAAAACATAACAGTGTTTATTGGGGGAGGAGGCCAGAGTGCCCGGTGAAAACGCTACCCGACCATCGATATGGAAACTGGTAATCCTTTAAGTACATCCTAACTGACATGAGATTCGAACCCCAAACCTAAGTGTTGACAGGCATGCGATAAATGGTAAATAACTCACTACCTTAACCACTATGCCACAGAGATATGTCTGTTAATCATAACTTATCTCAATGTTTTCAGATCCAATATTGTAATTTTAAAATTGTTCTCCAACAATCGTTACCCTAAAAAATGAAGCTTGTATGAAAGTTTTGAAATCATTTAATACTGTTTCTAATAAATAAAATGTGACTGCTTCAAGTCTATTCTTCAGTACTAGCTGATGTAACTGGTGTCAAGTCTTCAGGCTTCACATCTGAGGCATTCAAAACAGAAGTAGTGACGGACAATCGGGATGGCTTTATACTCTTATTATGACGCTCTAATCCTAAATACCACAAGACACTAGCCACATAAACACAGCATCCCACCATTCTTGCTCCTACTTTACAGGTGCAATACCAACCTGTAATAGGTTGGTTACATGCTTCATCAGTGCTGTACTGGATCCAAAGCATATGGATTAGTGCCTTTGAATGACGAGACTGTATTTTAACTTGAATTAAAGTTGGGTATTCTTTACAGAGTAGAAAGTCATAAGAACCGGAATCTGAAAGGTGTTGCTTTGTGTAGCTTGGAGCCTGCTTTAGTTGGTAGACACCAAGAGTAATGTCTCTTACGCTGTCGTAGGATAGTTTTGGAAAGTCATCTAGATTATCAACTGCATTTAAAGGGGTATATACAGATCGGCGTCTAGCAAGATTGTTTTCCTCAACAAAGGTTTTCACGTGGTTCTCAAGTGTAGACCGATCAAGCATTTTCTGAGCTATTTCCTCATTTTCTGGCTGACGAGCTAATGCACATTTATACTTGTTGAGAATACCACATGCAATCTTGACAAGATCCCCAATACTTGGTATCATAGTGTTTGGTATAACTTTTGCAAAGAAGTGAAACTGTTTTAATCTTGCATTAGCGCTTTCGACAACCCATCTGCATTTGGTCACCAATCGTGTCAAGTTTGCTTCTGCAGTTGATAACTGTTTTTTACCTTTTGTTAGACATACAGGCATTCGGACCACGTAGCCTTGTTCCTCTAGATACTGCACTGCATCACGAAATCCTCGGTCTACAATACATATGTCATTGATCTGCAGCCAATCTGAGGCATTTTCAATATTGTGTGTGATAGCATGAGTTGTAATTGCGGCATCATTATTATGACCATCTGCAAAATAAGGACCTAACACAGACAGGATATAACCATCAGTGCCAACTATCAGCAAAGGTTTAACTAGTGGTCGGTGTTTGTGCATACTGAATGACTTGCGCTGAAAAGAATAGTCACTACTCTTCTGAATAAACAGATAGGTACCATCAAGAACTATCACTGCTTGGTTTAAATCAGTTGTGAACAATTTTTTTGCAATTGGAGTAGTATGGTTAACAACGAAGTCCTCATGTGTAATATGCTGAAAACCAACTGTATGTGGCACAAAAGTTTCCATTAAAGTTCTTCTTGTAGCATGTATAATTCTTTGTACCTGAGATATCTTAAGTCCAAACAGTATACTGAGCACATTGTTTGATAGACCAACTCTTAGTTTTGTGAGAAATACACCAAGACATGTTCGTACGGATCGGACGCCAGTATTTCTGATGGTTGACATGTAACTAATTAAGTCATTAAATTGGTCTTTTCTTACTCCAGTTAAGTTATAGTAAGTTTCATATGTCATTAGAGCAGGAATATCAAAGTTCAGCCTGGAAGATGTTGTGTTCAGTATTGTTCTTATATCATTTAAAAGATTGGAAATATCTGTCCGGGAAAAGTATTCAAAATCTTTAGACCACTGTAATGTATTTAATGTTTCAGATGAAAAGAATTTGTTTTCTAAATGACTTTTACAGCAGCGGCAATGGTGGGTAATAAAAATTCCCTTTTCAATGAATGCTTGTGTTCTGGCTTGAGATGATATAGTAACTAATCTGCAATGCTGACTGGATTGTTTTCTACATACAATGCAATACCTGCGTGTTCTGGGTGCTGATTTGATTTTGGAGAAGTGAAGAATTTTTTGGATCTGTTAGAATTATTTTAATCTATTAAAGTATCTGTATGAACTGTACGAGAACGGATTGTAATGGTTGATTTTGATTGCTTATATATCTTGCTTGTGCATCTGGAGCAAAGTCTATCTGAATCAGTGATGTTGCGTTGTAATTCTGATGTTAGGTACTTTCTAAGAACACCAGTGAAACAGCGTCTTCTGTTGTTAAGCTGACAGCGTTTCTTGCAGAGACAACAATTTATTTATTTAGCCATCAAAGAGATCTAAAAAAGAAAATTGAATACTTCGGTTATGTCTTTCAGGAATTTTGGCCATAACAACTTGGTGGAGAGTAATACATTGGCAACATCTGCATTTATTAAATGTTTGTATATAGAGGAAATACAGAGTTAATTCTTAAAAACACATCTTTGAATTGTTACTGTTAGTTGCATACATTGAAAGATAAACAAGCTGAGTATGTTTACTATTGCTAAGTGGTGCACAAAATATGTATGAAGTTGCAACAAGGTCGAAGTATTCACTTTTTTTATAAATGCAGCACTGTGATTGTGAGATAGATTGAGGATTCAAGATGCAGAAAATGCACTTCTTTGCAGCCACATGCACGACAATAAACGGGGCCACGGTGGCCGAGTGGTCAAGGTAGTTCGTCTACTATTGATCACGTGGTCTGTCAACACTGAGATTTCGGGTTCGATTCTCGCTGCAGGCAGGGTGTGTTCGACTCTAATCTTACTTGACAAGGATTGCCAGTTTTCCTACCGCAGGTTGGGGGTTTTCTCCGGCTTCCTCCCCCAATAAAAACTGGACGCCACGATATAGCTGAAAAATTGCTGAAAGTGGTTTTAAACACCATCAATCAATCAATCAATCACGACAATTAACCAGATTTTGTGCTATATAGATAAGGGAACTAGGGGAAGGGTACGTGCATACATGTATGTATAGTTTTTATCAGGCCTCCAGCTTTATGGGTATCTTTTTCCAGACATGTTCAGTAGCAGTACGTGCTTATTTAAAACATTAACAATTTATAATGTGTATTATTCACATTGAAATATGCTAGAAACCTCTGTTTATAGGCTCACTTAAAGAATGAATGTTATACCATGATTCTACGCTTATAAAATCTGACTAAATTGTATAAGATGGGGTTGATATTTTCTGATAATTTGCAAATATACTGCTAACTTCTAAATTTGTTGCCATATATTCCAATTTTTTGTTACAATTATTGTTGTCTACAAAATTTATTTCACGTTTCTTTGGAAAAGAAGCATATCTACTATTTTTTGTAAGTTTTATTTTTTTAATGTAAGGGAAATAACCAGGTTTGTTTACAATAGATATATGGACGTGATTTGTGACTTTTGTACATTAGATGCCTCAAAATGCGAGAATAAATACAATTATTATAAAAATAAATATAAATTGATTTATTTGTGCCAGGTTGGAAGTAAACTAATACTTTGGAATACGTGAACCAATAATTCACTTGTGCATGCCTTGTAATTTAAAAGGCGATCGTACTATTATAGAAGCATCCGATCTATAATTGATTTTCAGTGGAATGTAAATCCCCACAATTATATTTCCAGAGGTACTTATCTGCAATTTGTTTTATTTAATTTACTCAATTTGATTTACTTAAATTCGTAGAATGTGACTACATAACATATGGCCATTGGGGAGGTGGGTCAGTAGTGAAACAACGATGATCATTGCATCGTCACTGATCGTCTAGGTTGGTTAAGCCTTTCTTCAACTTTTGTGTTAAAACCTAGACGGAAACCATGTTTACCTATATATGTAACCATAAATAAAAGCAATTTGTGGAATTACATCTGCATATCTGCTGCTGAAAATGTCGTCTGCCAACTGCTTCCCAGGTGGCTGGCACTAGAAGCCAGTGGGTACATTCATGACGTATACAATTTATGTGATCCTACTGGTTTCTTGGTGAAAAAGCAACCAGTTCGGGGATTTCCTGATTTATATTTAGAACATAATTTCCAAACTTATTATAAATAAAATACGAACAGAAGAAAGTGACCGAATCAAGTTTTTAAACGACCTTATAGTTATAATTTTCTCAGACAGGTTTCAAACTCTATATATATATAATATATTTATATTGATCAGCATGTAAAAATATATGGATGGGGGTACATGTATTCTGATGGAAATTTCTACTAACCTTAACCATCTTGAGAAAAAAAAGATATGTCACTTTTAACTTGCTGCATACAGTAAAATGACTTTTCATGCATTGGTCTACACAAAGTCAATTACCTATTTTTAGGTTATTGATATTTGGATAGGAAAAACTTAATAATTACCATTATGAGATGACCAATTCTAAGTGCATTTTACACGGACTTCAATCATAAAATCCATCCATTTGTCAAATTTATGGAAATCATGTCTCTAACCCGACACTGTACTTTTATTGCAATGCTTTGTCTATTGTAATGGTAAGACTCATCAAGGTGCGCAGGGGTCACCCAATTTTATGACTATATGTCCACTACATCTTATTGAATGTTAGTATTCAAGTTGTGATTAACATAATCTGCGATTACTAGATTCCTCTGTATGGTCTTGAACATAACGTTTTAATGAATATTATTATTGATCATCATACTGCATGTCCTTCCTGCAGTATATTTTATTTCTATTTGATTGGACTGCAAATCATGTGTTGCATCAAGATCATGAATGTCTGCATATTTAAAACATGCGATCAATGTGCACTTATGTTTTTTTTTGTCTCTCTCTCCTTGTTGGTCAATACTTGTAATTGTTCCTTGACTTGTGGGTTTTGTTTTTTTTTGACAACATGAATGGTTCATGTTTTCTTCTGGTATTTATGATGAATCTCAATCGCAATATACCTTGATGTTTCACAAGTATATAAAAAAAAACACTTTTACAAGTTTAATTAATCAAATATAAGAAAGAAAACATTAACTTTAGCAATTGTATACAGTTTATGCATTAAATTGAAATTACAAATGTTATTTAACTGTATATAGATTTTAAATTTACATTGTAATAAAAAATACTGTGCAAAAGATGATCAATTGTAATACATAGTAAAGAGTTTTCAAATTTTCATAAAGCAATTCCTTAGTAAAGGTATAAAACCACTAAATCGAAATCCCATTGGTTTCTATGTTAAATTCCATATTTTCAGTGTAGAATTTTTGTTTTAACTTCAAATAACCTGACTGTCATCTGATTTAGAAGTATGTTTGTTTAGCTTACTCTGGTGAAAAAATCAACATACATGTACCTTACATTGCAATTTGGAAAGAACTGGTTCACAGTTTAAAACTAATTGAAAGTCAGGTACTGTCAGGACATGTTTTGGTCAGAAATGGGACTTTTAGTAAATTATGGCTTTCTACAATTGCATTTTCACAACAAACTAAACAACATTAAGCTTAAATTTGTTCCTAAAATGTTTCGCTTTACAATAAACCATTATGTATTAATTTTCTTTAAGTAAACTTCCAATAACAATACAATTAGGGAACTACTTGGTGTCAAAATAGGGTCTATATACAGGTTTGTTCTGAACTGGATCCCAATTTAGTGGTTTTATACATGTAACAGAAATGAAACTCTGTTTTTCACCTTCGTCTTTTTTTACATTTATTGGTTTATTGCAACAAATAAAAACCCAACTTTGTGTATTTAATATGAAAAATTCTCAGAGTGCGGTCTAAAATGAGACCCTCCCTGATATTGTGCGACACAAAGAAAAATCTAAATAAACTAAAAATACAATATTGTGACCAAAAAAAAAAAACAAAAATAAAATGTTTATTATAACTGGGTAGAATATATTTGTTGTTTATATCTTGTTAAAATTTTACATGCAATGAACTGCAAAAGTACCAAAAATGGCCCTTTGAACTAAAATAATGGCTGAAAATGCCCTCCCCATTTTTTCTTTGAATGGAAGCACTAAAAACATAAAATCATAGATGGCAAGTGTCTTTTGTTCATCCCTAAATCACATATAGAGACTATATGCATTCTAAAAAGTACTAAGAAATATATTAATGATGAAAAAACGCTTAAAATTGAGACATGGAGAAAATATTAGAATGCATATCAAATTACATGTTTCAAAACCTTTACGATTTGACTAAATTTTAGAGATATAAAAATACCTGCAAAATAAATGTAATATATTTAGTCTTAAGAAACTGGTCTCCTAATTGACTGCTTTCACTCATATGCGTAAAAAATCTTTTTAACAAGTATTTTATATCTTGTATTGAAATAATAACAAATCCTGTTACCTTTCATCGACTCAAAAGTGACACCCAAAAATAATTTTCAATCTGAATATTTATGAATCAACTAAAATTATGCTAAACTTCCTGACCTCAGAAGCGAAGACTTTGACCAAATATATTATAAAAGAAATCAAAGAAACAACTTTTCATTTTCAGTGGTTAAATATTAGTAAACATATATTTTGAGCAAATTACTATCTGACATTTGAGAGTGGTTATTGCCAAAACCATGATAAAAATACTCAGTGAGACAAAATATTCTGTGAGTGTAAATTATTGTTGAAGGCATACAAATCATATACTGTCTCCATATAATATGCAGTATATCAATTCACAGGTGTAATGGTTCTACAACAATGAGTTCATGTTTTCTCAGAATAATAAAGACAATATTCTATGTACAATCATATAATGTCTCTACACAATATACTAGTATAATACATCAACTCACTGGTATAAAGGTTATTGAACAGTGGGTTCATGTTTTCTCAGAATAATAGAGACAATTATTCTATGTACAAATCATATGCTGTTCACATTCAACATTTATACCAGAGAGTTGAAGTATAAAATTAAATATTGCTCATCTTCAATATCCTGTGTTGAAAATTTTTAAATTTTTTTTTCTTTTTCTCGAATATCAATATTTTTATTGGATGAGCAGTAATTAAGAAGTTTTTATATTACCAAGCAGTAGAAAATAAAAACATTATACGGCCCAGACCACAAGATACCCTACTAAATTAATTTCATCTAAAATAACATGTTTAATGTATTATTGATGCTAAGACTTTTTCTGGTCACTATTTCTGTACAGAAATATTTAAATATATGTAAGTGGCTTCTTTAGTATTATTTAATTTTTTGTGTATATATATTTTGAGCTATTTGATAAAGTTAATTCATTACCGCAATTTGCTTATGACGAGTTGTATTTAGGGTCGTTGCGATAAATGCTTCCCAACGTGAATGTTTGTCACAATCAATTTTGACCAATAATAATACAGTAATCTTATGCGACTTTTAATGATTGGTTGTTGTCATTTATTTTAAATAGTCCATGCAAAATATTACTAAAACTTTTATTTTTTCAGTGTCCCATTGTATACTAAATGAAAAACAATGTCACTCATAGAGCCTATTGGGTGACTGGTTACATTTTTTACGTTGATTCTGATAAAATGTATCAATTCATTGGGAAGGATTTTTTTAAACCACTTTTTATTTTAATAGTTGATGACTATCAATTTTATGAAATGTTCTATGTTGGGTATCACATACATGTATCCTATGGCAAGCTGTTTTTATATTCATTCCATTTATAAGATATCTCTTTTTTTAATAATATATTGTATATAATTTAGAAGATACCTTATAATTATTTATTTTAGTAGATATCTTATATAAACTGACACAGACATATGTCCCGCCTGTCCCACATGGACACTGTTTGCACAAAACAGTATAAAAAATACAAAGTCGGTGGACCATGACAGCACAGGGCATTCGGCAAACAGATGAAATGCTATTGAATTGATCTAGACTAATGCTAATGCAACTGCAGACCAAATATCAATTATCCACCATCACTGCTTCATGTTAAACAGACACAAGAAAAAACTTTAACATTGTGGACAACGCCTCCACTGCCATTGGAAATACCATACCTATGTCTTGCCTTCCGCGACTTTCATCACAGGCGAGACAAAAATTTTTATAATATATTTAGAAGAAAATACAGTAGTTTTGAATATTTGATAGTCCAATATTTATAAAACTTGTTCATAGTAATAAAACACAAATAATACATACCAAAATCCGTATCACATTCCGTAGCAACCTGAGAAACCAATATCAGCCAGAGGGCCACCGGCCCGAGGGGTGATATTGTTTGAGGGTTGATACGGCATGTGATACAATTTTGGTATGTATTATTAGATTTATCATATCAATATTTCAACATGGATGACGTCTTCTGCAACTGATGGTCGAAGCGGATCACACCCGAGAGCTTCGTACAGGGGTGCGATAAAGGGGATGTGATAAAAGGTAGGCATGCGATAAAGGGTGGGTGTCAAATGTGAGCGATAAATGTTGAATTGCATGTACTTTATCAAATATTCAAAAACTACTGTATTTTCTTCTAAATATATTATAAAAAGT